>JAAXCT010000269.1:0-707087 GCA_012490785.1 Eragrostis nindensis | reverse complement strand
CCTCCTGCCGAAGGAGACCATCCACGCCATCACCCGCGGCGCCACGCTTCCTATGGACAAGTGACGAAACTTGCTCCGGCGCCCGCTACCCCCCATCATCGCCTGGGATAAAGTGTGCATGCCAAGCTTGACGGTGGGCTGGGAGTCAAGGACTTGGCCACCTAGAACGAGCCTTCTCCTCAAGTTCGTCCACAAGCTGTTCTCCAACGAACCTGCGCCGTGGAAAGCGTGGTTGCTGTGTGATCTCAGCGGCGACGTTGCTGGCGACCACGGCGACGGCTCGTTCCTGCGCAATCTGATCAACGGGTAGCTGCAGCGGTACCGCTCCTGGATGCAGGTTGCTGTCCGTGCGGAACGACCACCTCTTTCTGGTTCGACGACTGGCTACCTGTTGGCCCTCTCTGCCTCCACTGACTAGCTCTGTTCTCCCACACCACCGAGCCTCACTCTTTGGTCTCCGATGTCTTGCGCAACGGCGTCGCTCTTGCGCTGCGCCCGAGGCTCACGAATCAAGCTGCCTCAGAACGCCCCGCTCTCCTGGAGCTGCTGCAAGGTGTCACTCTCAGTCCCGGGCACGACGAGCGCCTCTTCGTCTGGAACAACGCCACCAAGTATGTCTCTGTAGCTGCCTACCATACGCTAGTCGCCGCCGATGATCAGGACCCATACGCGCCGCTTATCTGGGGGACGACGGTATCAACCAAGCTCAAGAATTTCGCGTGGCTGTTTTGCAATGACCGTCTCCCCACGAGGGCCAATCTACTGCACAAGAACATCCTGTAGCCTGCGGAAGCTCACTGCCCTCGGTGCCCCGACGTCACTGAAACCGGCGATCACCTCTTCTTCGGTTGCCTGTTTGCCCGTGCCTTCTTCCACCTCGTTGGCATTGACGCTGCATCTGGCACCACCACGCGTCCGTGGCTCAACCCCCCCCCCCCCCCCCCCCCGCTGCTGTTCCCACAGGCCATTGGCATGACATCCAGTTGATCCTGCTGTGGCGGTGTGGAACTGCTGCAACAACCTCGTTTCAATTTTCGATTAATATAATCAGGTGGAGAAACTCTCCCATCCGAATTGCTCGGAAAAAAAAAACCATCCGAATTGCTCGAAAAAAAAAAGATCGATTGGCGTTCCACTCAACTCACCACGCATGATTATAAGACGGATTATTCAACGGCAAAATGCAACATGCGCAAAGGAAGAGGATAAAGCAAGCCCGGTGAGCGATAAAGAGCAAACCACCTTCGCAAAATGAAACAAAGCCACGGAGAAGGGCTGCACTACAGATTCGAGCAAGCCACGGTAGGGTAGACGATAAAGCAGCCCCGTCTTTCCATTACCATCGAGCGAGCGAGCAGAGTTGAAACAAAGCAAACGGTCGTTTCATTTTAACCGAACTAAAATGACCAGTCATTTAACATTCCGGTCTTCAGGTGGACCACGATCCAATTCGAGCGGGAAGCCACAATAGCAAAAACCAAGGTTCATTTATTTAGGATGGTTGATAGGAAACATAGTTCTACAAGCCAAACAACGGAATGTATCAAGGTTGCTGCAGCCTCCTGGGCAGCTTATTGCATTTACTCAGGTTCTTGACTTGGCGCATATATACCGCCTATATGACGGTCCCGTCCTTGATAGTTGCATTCTTCAGGATCACCACGATTCCAGACCTTATGTAGTATCCCTCTTCCGGGTGATCAGCCTCTTGGATACCCTGTATCACAAAAAGGTGGAACTCTTGGTCACCAGTGTAGGACAAATGAATACGACCTTCAATCATTTTGGAGTACTCACCTTGCTGTTTGCAATGACCACATTCCTCCCTATTCTGGCATTCATGTCGAGGATACAGTTCCTACATATCATCACAGAAGAAGGTCTCAGGTGTAGGTGGACGTGATATTCAGGAACTAGAGCGTGTGCATTCTAAGGTTCACATTCTCACCTTATCTTTGTGTTCTCTCCTATGCCAATCGGAACCTTCCCTGATAACAGCAACTTCAAAATTTCTTCTTTGGTTTCATAGAGATCTGCCCCCATCATGACAGTATCCTGCGCTTAACAGAAACAGCAACGGAAGGAAAAAAAAAAAAGGTGTTACCACTTTTCAAAAGTACTGACAAATCAAATCTAGATAAGGTGTTATCATGTCCTAGGAATCTAGGGTTGGGTGGGCTGTAATGTAACAAGAATAATTGAGATGTTCAATATTCATGTTACAAACAGATTGCTTTGTGAACAATAGAAGATGCAGAGATCTTAAGTTTAGTGAACAATATCATAACAAACCTGTCAGAAAATGTTATTCAAACAAGAACCCAGCGAATCTGGCTAGTATTTGTAAATCATGGTATTGGTATGGTAACTAAACTGCAGACCGCAGTTACAACAATAAGGAACAGAGCCTAGCTCATTGGGTTGAGGGTGGAGATGTACACCTAGACCACCCAAGTTCCAGTTCCCATCAACGCGAATTCAGCCGCGGTTGGTCGAGTTTTTATTTATTCTTCTATATGTGTGTGTTGGTGAGTGGAGGGGCTTGCAATAACTAGCAGGAAAAGAATGTATGACACTTATGAGACCGTACCTTGAGTTCACATCCAGAGTTCAGGCGTGAACAGATTCCAATAACAGAATGCTCAATTCTACATTCACTCAGAAAGCAACCATCTGAGATGAACGCATCTTTGATCTGCAGAGATCTCAAAATTCAGACATAAAAAATGTTCTACTATGATGTACCAATTTGTGTTCCACATGACTGTACCATGCACTTCTCCAACTGCGTCGGAGGCAAGTACCGAGGTGATCTGAAGAAAGGTGTTTTAGGATCATAAAATTCGAACCTGGAAGGCTGAAGAGAGAAATATGTGAGCTGAATTTGTGTTCAAAAAATGATATATTAAGTACACACTACACAGGATTTCATGCAACTTATTGAGTACACGATACATATGACACAACACCTGCTCAGTGAGGGCCAAGTTTGCATCAAAGAATGATTTGATTGTTCCAACGTCCTCCCAGTAGCCTGTGAATATACTTGCCTAACACAATACAAAGCAATGTAGTTAATATATGATGCATGGAGGCGGTAATAAATAAATAGAACATTGATACGTACGCTGCTCTCCTAATAGATACACTCAGTTTATGTATCTGGTGGAAAAACAACTTTTCCACATGACGAAAATTATTTTGCAAAAGAAAGGAATACAAGTGATCAAAGGTACCTGCACATTATGCTCTAGTACAGCTCTTGGGAGGATCTCAGATCCAAAGTCATGCAACTGTGAATATTTCGACCTAAGAATTGACACTATCAGAAGACGAAACTAGGAAATGGACATGACAAAATTGTGGGAAAGTGATTACTTGAGAATATCTAGAAGTGCATCTCTTTTGAAGACATAAACTCCCATGGATGCAATGTAGGGATATTTCTGGATGTCACCTATTGCATAGCTGAGGAAGCTGGTATCAACTCTCTGCAACATCAGCAACTTAATTGTTAAGACTCTACAGCAAAACAAGTAATCATTCCATAATAGACCAGGAAAAGATGAACCGCGACATGAAACAACAAAAATAAGTGCTCAACTAAATAATTTTTTTTAAAAAAAAGAATGTGTACTTAAAGCATAGCTAACCATCGATTCCAGATCATTGCCCACTGGTTTCTCAAAGAATTGAAGTACGCGACCGGTATCATCAAACCTCACCAGCCCATAGTCAGAAGCTCGGCTTCCAAAAGAAGGGAAGAAAAATATAAATATGTTGGATAAAAAAAAATCATAAAACTATAATGATCAGCACTCGGTTTACCTCTCGTCAACGGGAGCACATGATATAGTAATGTCTGCATTGTCATCAACATGTTTCTGCATGTCACATGTGCCAAAAACAAGTGATTAATCTGAAATGAGGACACGCGTGAACCAAAAAGAACAAGAATATGTTATACCTGCACAAGTTCCATGTAATTCATTCGATAAAGCTGATCACCGCACAAGATTACAATGTGCTCGATATCTTTGTTAATGTAATAATCCTGAGTACGAACACACGAACTTTGTGACTCCGAAAAAAATAATGGTGCAAAAGTTACCATGCACTAAACGAGGAAAAAATTAGCTACCTCAAGTACCCCGATACATTTTCTGATAGCATCTGCTGTACCCTGGAACCACTCGGCAGGCTCTTCAGGCATTTGTGTAGCTGCTAATACCTGTATTTGGGGAAAAAAATAGTTTTAAATTTATCGATCCTATTAATCAATAATATGTTTCATTCTATGGAACATCAACACGAAGTTCTGACATGCATGACAGGTCAGTCTATATAAAAGTAACTTAGGTACCATACTGGCTTTGGATCTAGAGTAGAATCCTGGTATCTCTTTGTTATTCTCTCTACATAAAGTTACTCCCACTTACACATATCAAAAGACAAAGTAAATTACCTGTACAGATCCATCAGTGAAATTGATCCCGTTGCCAAGGTATGTACGATGAACATGGCGATTAAGCGAAGTAGAGTTGTATTGAGTCATCACGAATATCTTGTTTATACCACTGTTGAAGCAGTTGCTCATAGGGATATCAATAAGCCTGTAACATCCTCCAACAGGAACCTAGTAATGGAATAAGAATAAAATAATTAGACTATTCTACATAAGAGGTGAAGTTGAAGACTTCAGCAACATTAATCAAGACAAAAAAAAAGAAGCTTTTGAGACATTCTGGCCGAGTCTCAAAAAATTAATTAACTCTAAGAAATATCTTTACCGTATCACGCATATTAGTTTGATGATTAGATAATATATCATAAAAGTGAGCAGACATCCTAAATCCCCACTGAAAATTGATTTAAGACTTATATGAAACTAGAAGTTCACTATCTACATAATATATGAACAGAGTAATCAATGTTGTATGTTCAATGTTCTCTTACAGCTGGCGTAGCCCTCGTGCTTGTCAGAGGAAAGAGTTGAGCTCCAGTGCCTCCACCCAAAATGACAGCAGACACACGGTTTGCATCAGCATAGCTTTTTCGGGAGGAATGTGTTTGGAACTGCTGCAAAATTTGATGCCCAAATTTAGATTACTTTAAAAAATAGATAGCAGAGAATGTAAGGTATCATAACAATATTTGTTAGGGCCACGCCTCAGCAGTATCTAATGCTTATTTTTGTATGTACTTATTACAGTGAACCAGAATTCCTTTTTGAAGAATGCAGTGAGGCCACAACCCTCCAGGATATAAATTAATTACAAAGAGCCCGTTGAATAAATGTTTTACCGATATTCAACAAAAAGACAATAAACCACCAAAAGAGGAGTTAACGGTCGAGTTAGATGCTTACAAGAGTCTCAGCAGAAGCATCTGGTGTAAGCATATACTGTGCAGTTCCAGCAACTCTACCACCAAAGCACCTACTCCTCAATGATTTCTCCTGCTTGATGACCCCCATATTTCTTTCCATCAATGTCTCACTCCCACCTCCTTCACCAGTTCTTCTTGTTGGGTGAGGACGTGTGTTCGCATCCAATGCTCGTGTGAACTGCATATCTTACTCCAACTCCTAGATGCACCTGCAACTCAAATAAATGAATAAGTAATTCTTGTACAGGTAGAGACGTTCATGATGAACTGATCCTTCTAGGCTCGCAAATGCCCTCTAAATTCCACATCCACCTTTCCCAAGGAAATAAAGACCAGGAAACAAACCAAAACAAGCGGCGTAACTAGTTAATGAACACAAATAATGCAAACTAACATCAAGGCTTCCTACATGAATAATATTAAAAGGGGCTCAATAATTAAGGAACAAAACAAAAGTCAATCAAAACCAACTTTCTACCATATGACCAGACCAAGATTTACTGCTTCCTAAAAGGGTAAAAGCTAGATTCATCGAGAATGCTCCTCAAACAAGGTAACAAGATAGGCGATAAAAGCCATTACGGGCAGAGTTGCATCCATTGGCGCAAATATAGAATCCAAATCAGAACTTTAATGCAACAAGATCTTGCAATATATTACTGGAAAGGATGAGCAATCTAGATTAACATAAAGCAACCAGTAAAGCCTTAGAAGCATTTACAGAGTACATGGTTGATAGCATTTCACCATCTTTCCATTAAAACTTCACAGAAGCAATAAATAAACACAGCAAAGAACCATCTACTCACAATAGAACACAAAGGTGGCTGAGAGATCGAAGCCGTGCTTGCCTCCCCAAGTGCTCTTGTGGCTTCAATTGCTGTCTTTTGTCTAATGGCAATGATGTTGGTGTGCTTATAAAGAGAGGGGCGAGGGCAGACTGGTGGAGATGAATTGTGTGAAGCATCACCAACCGTGAAAAAGGCTGGATGTCTTTGGCGTCGCGTCGAACAGAAACGGAACAGGCTCACATTTCAGGCTGGATAGTTTGGCGTTGCGTCCACGTACAGAACGAAACAGGCTGTCATTTCAGGCTGATTGTTTTTGGCGTGGAGTCCACGTCAAGAAAAATAAAACAGGGTTCACATTTTCAGCAAGTAACTCCAAAAACGAGAACAAAATCCAGTGAAAATAATTATGGAAAGAAATATGTTAAAGGAGCAAGTGTAAAACAGGGGACACAATGATGATGCACGAAACTGAATCCGGCATCACCAACCGTGAAAAAGGCTGGATGTCTTTGGCGTCGCGTCGAACAGAAACGGAACAGGCTCACATTTCAGGCTGGATGGTTTTGGCGTGGCGTCCATGTACAGAACGAAACAGGCTGTCATTTCAGGCTGATTGTTTTTGGCGTGGAGTCCACGTCAAGAAAAATGAAACAGGGTTCACATTTTCAGCAAGTAACTTCAAAAAAGAGAACAAAATCCAGTGAAAATAATTATGGAAAGAAATATGTTAAAGGAGCAAGTGTAAAACAGGGACACAATGATGATGCGCGAAACTGAATCCGGCATCACCAACCGTGAAAAAGGCTGGATGTCTTTGGCATCGCGTCGAACAGAAACGGAACAGGCTCACATTTTAGGCTGGATGGTTTTGGCGTTGCGTCCACGTACAGAACGAAACAGGCTGTCATTTCAGGCTGATTGTTTTTGGAGTGGAGTCCACGTCAAGAAAAATAAAACAGGGTTCACATTTTCAGCAAGTAAAAATGGATTCAGTTTAATGCATCATGATTGTGTCCCCTGTTTTACACTTGCTCCTTTCAACATATTTCTTTCCATAATTATTTTCACTGGATTTTGTTCTCTTTTTTGAAGTTATAGTTTCATGATGATGCATCTGTATTGTGTTTGAGCACCTTCGGTGCAGATCATATTTTCCAAATAAAAAACTAAGGAACAGAAGACGATGAGCCGGCCACATATATAGATGTCCATGTTGGTATGCCTATATGTCGTTTAAACCATTTCTTCATAAAATACTGTGAATTTCAATTACGGTGTATAGAAAGTGCAAGAATAACTAAATAGGCACATGAGGAAAGGTGATGGTGGGTGGAGATGCTAACAACTTATTTTATACGCATCAATTCTAATCCAAATAACTTTGGCATGTGGCCTTACCCTCTACAAACATTTTACAGATGGCCTTCTTCTTTCCGTAATTCGTTCATTGTTTCTAGACACCTCTGAGCCACAGAAAATATAAAACAAAGTAAGTTATGTGCAAACGACAGATTTAAAGTGGGAACAGCAGCAAGTAGAGCAACAATTCTCATGGTATGCATGAAGCTTTTTGAAAACAACTTTCGTGAGATGGAACTAATGCTGGCAAGATGTCCTTAAACGTTCACGCAAGAAACACTTGCAGCTTGATATAGCTTTGAGGTACATGACAAAAGTGCCCTCGTGGAAAGGTGATGATTAGTTCTCCCTCTTGTGCTCATGAGTTTAATGCTCGGCTACCTTCTTTCAACAAAAGAAATATCAAATATTTAAGGTTAATAAAATAATGTACGTTAGAAACTTCTAGACTTGAACCATGACCAAAATCCCTACAACCTTTGCTCCACCGCTATGTCAAACAAAGGTTTTCCCCTAAAAAATATAATGAGAATATTTCATTTCTACCCCTAGTTTGCCTCCCAATTCGATTTTTACCCCTCTTATTGCGATTTTACCCCTCTTTTTTAGGGGTAGAAATGAAATATTCTTCTTATACTTTTTAGGGGAAAATCTTTGTTTGACATAGCGGTGGAGCAAAGGTTGTGGGAAGTTTCGTCATGGTTCAATTCTAGAAGTTTCTAACGTACATTCTTTTTTAACCTTAAATATTTGATATTTCTTTTGTGGAAAGAAGGTAGGGGAGAGTTAAACTCATGAGCACAAGAGGGAGCGTTAATCATCACCTTTCCATGAGGGCACTTTTGTCATTTACCTGAAAGCCATTCAAGCTGCAAGTGTATATTGCGTGAACATTTTTGAACATCTGCCAGCACTAGTTTCATCTCACAAAAACTGTTTTTAAAAAAGCTTCATGCATACCATGGGAATTATTGCTCTGCTTGCTGCTATTCCCACCTCAAACACCTTAAATCTATTGTTTGCACATAACTTATTTTGTTTTATATGTCCTGTGGCTGAGAGGTGTCTAGAAACAATGAACGGATAATGGAAAGGAGAAGGTCATCTGTAAAATGTCTCTAGAGGGGAAGGTCACACGCCAAAGTTATTTGGCTCAGAATTGATTAGTACTCCCTCCGTCTCAGTATAATTGTTGTTTTAGCTCTGGCACGGAGATTAAGGAAAGTTGGTAAAGGTAGGTGCGCAGGAAACAAGGAGGAGAGAGATAGAGATAAAGGTGTATTGGAAACAGAGAAAGTTGCATCGGGAAGTGAGAACGACAAATATTTTGGGAAAACTGGATGAACCTAAAGTGACAATTAAACTGGGACGGAGGGAGTACAAAATAAGTTGTTAGCATCTCCGCCCACCATCACCTTTCTCATGTGCCTATTTAGTTATTCTTGCACTTTCTATACACCGCAATTGAAATTCAAAGTATTTTATGAAGAAACGGTTAAACGACATATAGGCATACCAACATGGACATCTATATATGTGGCCGGTTGATCATCTTATGTTCCTTAATTTTTTATTTGGAAAATATGACCTGCACCGAAAGTGCTCAAACACATTATTGGATGCATCATGATGAAACTATAACTTCAAAAAATAGAACAAAATCCAGTGAAATTATTTATGAAAAGAAATATGTTGAAACGAGCAAGAGTAAAACAGTGGACACAATGATGATGCGTTAAACTGAATCCATTGGAGTTATTTGCTGAAAAGGTGAACCTTGATTTTCCCTTTTTTTAACGAGAGTTAAACATTCTATTAGAATGAAATTAAAATTATGATTTCCCCAACAAAATAAACAAAAGCTGTTTGAAGTAGGTTAGATAAAATTTTACCTTTTCATCAAGGCATCTCCCAAAGAGCCACATTTTATATTTCAGAATGCAGTAGGAAATACAATACAGGTCCAAGATATCATATTGTATTAAGCATTAAGAATTGTTAGAGCATGTCACATGACCCAAAATGTTATCAGATACTTTATGGCAATACAGACTTCCTACAAACATCCATGCATCTTTTATGTTCTCCAAGGGTTTCAGTTTGTGTGCCTCCGCTGCTGTTCATCTTCTAATCATGTTGTGAGGGCTTACAGGAACCAAAAGATGAATCACAAAGAAAAATATAATAAAATAGTGTTAGATAGTACTTAGCAGGGTACAACGTACACAAAATCCACGATTCCCAAGGCTTATTTGATTCCTAACTACATGTACTGGTTCCCGTCAAAAAACCATTGTGTTGTAATAGATTTGGAATAATGTTCTATATACACAAAATGCTCCATGATACAATGTTCGGACACTAATTGACGCAGTACGAAGGCAATAGGAAATTAAGGAAGCAGATATCTGACTGTAAACTCCACGCTCCACACTGAAATGAATGAGGAGATGAATACTTTGCTCAGTGGACGACGGTGGTGGCGGCGCAGCGGATGCAGAGGATATGAAGCATTTCCAGAGGGATGGCCTTCGGGAAATGCCTTATTAGAAGAATCGACGCCGCCGAGCCAGGCCCCGGAGGTGGCGGAGTAAATCGTGGATGCCCGAAGTTGGGAACCCCGACAGAGGGTACGCCATCGGAGCCGACGCTGAAGGTATGTGAGGGGGAGGGGGGACTAGGGTTTAAGGGCGGAGAGCCTTAGAGAGTCCTCACGGCGTCAAGTCGGGGATAATCGGCGGGGAGGTAGTGGCCGGAGCCCGTAGGAGTTGGGTAGGCGTCGTCGCCGTCCGCGTCCTACCAAGGAGAAATCGACTAAAATAAAGTCAGTCATAATACAATTCATTTTTTAGATGCTTATCGAGGATAATATTTCGTGAGGAGTCTATCCACTATCCAGGAGAAATTGACCTACCAGTCACAGCTGTAATTCTGTGAAAGACTACTGATCACAAATATAAATAAATAAGGAAAAAATACAGAGTAATGTCAGGAAAAATTAAATGGGACGTCGCATTGCCCACGTCTAACAGCCCAGAATAACCCAACCAGGCCTGGCGTTAGGTAGGCCTAAGGGCCTAACAGCACCGAGGTCTCGACAAATTGGCGAGGGAGGATAAGAAGATCCGAGCAACTGAAATGGAAGAGACCGTCGCAGCTGCGCGCGAGGCAAGAAGGCCATCCGCCATGACGCTCTCGCTATCCACCTCCTTCCTCCCCGCCCCCGCCGCCGCGCGGACCACCGCCCACACCCTCCGCTCTGTCGTTCCCTCCCAGGTACGCACGTGCGGATCGACCTTCCCTCTCGCCACTACCGCACGAATTAGTCATTGGCGCTGCCATTGCTTTTATGAAACGAATTGAAATTGCTCGCAGGGGATGTGGTGCTCGATGCGGAAGAAGGGGCTGCACCCGCAGATCTACAGGGACGCCAAGGTGTACTGCAACGGAGAGCTGGTGCTGGTGGCGGGGGGCACCAAGCCAGAGTACACAGTGGACGTGTCGTCCGGGAACCACCCTTACTACGTCGGCGACACCTCGGCGCTGGTGGTCATGGACAGCCAGATCGAGAAGTTCCGCAAGAAGTACGGCCACATCAAGGAGTACTGGCCCGAGGACCAGTGGAGGGAGATGCACCCCGACGGCGACCCGGAGTTCGCGCCTGAGGACGAGTGAGGAACGGGTCGCTCTTTCTTTCTCATCTGATTATGTTTCGCTAGAATGAAATTGAGACTTGGCCCGCTTGCTTTGATTCAACTATGCTGTCGAGGTGTTTGAGTAAAGTTCCCTACGGGATTATGTTTGCTGGTAGTATATGATAAGTGAAATGCTTCTTCTATAGAAGCTGTTTTCGGTGATAGTATATCAATTTACTTGCGAAATGCCAATTGAGGGCATTTTTATTAGTTTCAAACCTTGTAGTCCTGACATCAGAACAAGCAGATGTTCCTGAAATTCAGAACATGGATGCTCTTGAGCTACTATGTGGGCTAGCCCGCCAATCTGCCGCAAGTCCACCAGAGCCGTGGGGTTTTTTATCAGAGCTGTGATATTGAAATGAAGTTAAATCCTAGATTATACTGTCCGACAGGGAAATTGAGTTTTAACCTACTGTTGTAATATTTGGCTATTTGCTCGAGGACCAAATTATCCTGGACCTCTTTCAACTTTTGTCCCATGACAGCCCCTAATTAATTCTGCCTGGGTTGACAGGACTCTAGTAAGCCCATCCAAGGAGGCCTATCAAGGAATGAACCAAGAATAAAGCCCAAACTTCTATAGAAAAGATGTTATCTACGACGTATAAAAAATGAGACACTCAGGAAAAGATGGGAGAATCACACAAACCTTCTGCTTCTCCTGCTCAAGATTCCTTATGTCACAATCACTCTTTGCTTCAAGCTCATCAAGCTGCTCGGATCCCACATTAAGTTCATTCATTTTGGTCTCAAGTTCTGAACGCAGCTTTTGATTATCATCAATGATCTTCTGAGAATCCGTGCGAGCTAGCTGCTGCATCTTACGTATTTCTGATAATAGTTATGCTTAAATTATCATTCACCATAAAAATTGAAGATGTTGAGGATAGAAAAATCAAAATACAACTAGAACCCTGTGAAACAGATAAGTAGCAAAAAAATGAACGCAAACCTGCAATTATACGACTGAAGAAGCTTTTCCCATTGGCCCATCATTTTCTCAAGTGATGCAGTAGTCTCAGTGTATTTGCATTCAAGCTCCTTCAAGTACCTATTCTTTACCTCAATTTGATAGCTAAATTAGCCACGAGTTTGTTAGTTTTACGTGTTCCTTCATTTACAAGATCATTGACGGATTTCAAGTCGCCGTTTTTCCTCAGGTGGTCACCAATTAGCCCTGGAGAATTGTAATCTTCAGCCCACGCAACCCAACCATAAAGCTGTGGTCCCTGATTCTTCCTTTCCATCCAATCTTTCTTACCATATCCTCCTGCTGCAAAGTGACTTTCAAAGCTGCATGCATTTTTGAAACCATTACAGTCCTTTCCAAACTCAACAATAGCATTCCCTGTATGACCGCTAAAATTCCATAAAGGAATGACCTTCAGTGCACAAAAGCGCGATAGTTGCTCCTTCAAACGATTTCCACTTTCTCCTACCTGACGCCCATCCTTCCACTCAGTGGGTACATTAACTAAAACGCCCATCCAGGCCACACAAACTTCTCATCTCTGTTCTGAAGCGGTTGGGGCTCAGGCATTATCTGTGGCTGTGGCTCAGGCGATTTAGCAAGGTCATGCTTCAGGTGATTGGCCAGAGCACGATGGGTTGCCTTTTCTTTAGCCTGCCGATTAGGTGCTGCACCTACTCCCGAAGCATGCTGAAGAAGACTATTTTTGTTGTAGTTATTCTTCTTCTTGCTGCTACAGAATGGACAACTGTAGCTATCTCCATTCTTCTTCACCTTTAAGTCTCCTGACATCAGGCTTGCGTAAATTTCTCCTTCATATTCATCAATCTCAGAATCACTGATTTCTGAATCATCATCAGAACTATGATCCATTTTCAAAAGGATTGGTAATATTGACAACCTAATCAGGGGAAAAAAGGAAGATTGAGAACATAATAACCAGCACATTATTTGAAGTCATCTTACATTTCCGAATGCAAAAAATTATATCAGAACCTGTAATACTAGAGAATATATAGAAACCAAAAAGAAGCATGGAACGTAGGCTACGAACCCTACATATTTGCAAAGGAATTTGCTTGGTTTTCATTCTTCATTTTTACCTAAAAGTTTAACCCAGCAGCTAACTGCTAGCGCTACTATATTTGGAACCAAAGCATGCTATATGTTCCTGGTCCGCAGTGTCTTACCTTAAGATTTTTCAGTTCCTGCCATTAAACAGAATACATTTGGGTAGGATAAGTGTGCTTAGTGCATCGGTGGTTCTTTATATTTCATTCGTACATGTGTGTCCAGAAAAAGAGGGAATAGGAAAAAAATAAAAGGACAGACGAAGAAACAATAGAAGACTACTATGGAGTACGGACAGCGGCCGAATCAAGTGTAAGGAATGTGGTGGTCCAAACTCCAAAACCTTTTGCAAATCAACTTCTGCGAATAAAAGTGCAATACTACATTGGTGTAGACAACCAAGGATGCACAGCCGCACCAGCAATGGCCTTATGAGGTTAATTAAGACAGATCTAGCGCGCTAGGGAAGATCCTAATAATCCCATGAAACCATAAAATCCGAGCAATTGTATGGAGAGAAAAGTATTTCGATTCGAAGCTTACACTGTTAGAAACAATCCAACCGAGTGCCAGTGTTCCTTACCAAAAGGAGGAATCGATATGAGTGGATGCCATACCTGCTGGGTTCCGCTCCGGCGGTCGGGATTGCTGAAGGTCGTCGGGATCTAGCAACCAGCGGCCGGGATTGCGAAGGTGCTTTGCGGGGAAGAAGAGCAGATGAACAACGCCGGGATTCTCTCTCTCTCTCTCTTTCTCTCCCTCCCTCCCTCTGTCCCTCAGAGAATTTGAAGGGGATCGGGCATCGGGGATAAACCCTTGCACCGCGCAGTGGCCGGCCCTTTAGAGCAGTGCCGTTTGTACGGAATCAGATCCCTGCAGTAACGAGACATGGTGGCTGCATGTGAGTCCAGCGGGTGACTTCACATGGCAGTCACCGGACGCAACTGCAGAGGATCTCATTCTGTTTGTACAAGTACATCGGTCGAAGCACTTGTGTCGCTGCAGAGGTTTTTTTTTTTTTGGAACTGGTCACTGCAGAAGATTTTAGTTGGAGATGACGGGTTTTGAATGGTTAACAAAAACGACCGTCCTATTTCGAAGATTTACACTTCAACTTGAGGCTTCGTCTTGAAAGCTCGATTGGCGTTCAACTCAACTCACCACGCATGATTATTCACAGATTATTGTAAGCTTCAGCGGCGAAATGCATCTTGTGCAGAGGAAGAGGATGAAGCAAGCCCGGTGAGCGATAAAGAGCAAAGCACCTTCGCAAAATAAAACAAAGCCACAGAGAAGGGCTGCACTACAGATTCGAGCAAGCCACGGTAGGGTAGACGATAAAGCAGCCACGTCTTTCCAGTCCCATCTAGCGAGCGAGCAGAGTTGAAACACAGCAATGGTTGTTTCAATTAACAGAACTAAAATGACCAGTCATTTAACATTCCGGTCTTCAGGCAGACGACGATCCAATTCGAGCGGGAAGCCAAAATAGCAAAAACCAAGCATCATTTATTTAGAATAGTTGATAGTAAACATAGTTCTACAAAGCCAAACAACGGAATATATCAAGGTTGCTGCAGCCTCCTGGGCAGCTTATTGCATTTATTCAGGTTCATGACTTGGCGCATATATACCGCCTATATGACGGTCCCGTCCTTGATAGTTGCATTCTTCAGGATCACCACGATTCCAGACCTTATGTAGTATCCCTCTTCCGGGTGATCAGCCTCTTGGATACCCTGTATCACAAAAAAGGTGGAACTCTTGGTCACCAGTGTAGGACAAATGAATACGACCTTCAATCATTTTGGAGTACTCACCTTGCTGTTTGCAATGACCACATTCCTCCCTATTCTGGCATTCATGTCGAGGATACAGTTCCTACATATCATCACAGAAGAAGGTCTCAGGTGTAGGTGGACGTGATATTCAGGAACTAGAGCGTGTGCATTCTAAGGTTCACATTCTCACCTTATCTTTGTGTTCTCTCCTATGCCAATCGGGACCTTCCCTGATAACAGCAACTTCAAAATTTCTTCTTTGGTTTCATAGAGATCTGCCCCCATCATGACAGTATCCTGCGCTTAACAGAAACAGCAACGGAAGGAAAAAAAAAGGTGTTACCACTTTTCAAAAGTACTGACAAATCAAATCTAGATAAGGTGTTATCATGTCCTAGGAATCTAGGGTTGGGTGGGATGTAATGTAACAACAAGAATTGAGATGTTCAATATCCTGTTACAAACAGATTGCTTTGTGAACAATAAAAGATGCAGAGATCTTAAGTTTTGTGAACAATATCATAACAAACCTGTCAGAATGTATCATAACAAACCTGTCAGAACAATATCATAACAAACCTGTCATGCGGTTGGTCGAGTTTTTATTTATTCTTCCATATGTGTGTTGGTGAGTGGAGGGGCTTGCAATAACTAGCAGGAAAAGAATGTATGACACTTAAGAGAGCGTACCTTGAGTTCACATCCAGAGTTCAGGCGTGAACAGATTCCAATAACAGAATGCTCAATTCTACATTCACTCAGAAAGCAACCATCTGAGATGAACGCATCTTTGATCTGCAGAGATCTCAAAATTCAGACATAAAAAATGTTCTACTATGATGTACCAATTTGTGTTCCACATGACTGTACCATGCACTTCTCCAACTGCGTCGGAGGCAAGTACCGAGGTGATCTGAAGAAAGGTGTTTTAGGATCATAAAATTCGAACCTGGAAGGCTGAAGAGAGAAATATGTGAGCTGAATTTGTGTTCAAAAAATGATATATTAAGTACACACTACACAGGATTTCATGCAACTTATTGAGTACACGATACATATGACACAACACCTGCTCAGTGAGGGCCAAGTTTGCATCAAAGAATGATTTGATTGTTCCAACGTCCTCCCAGTAGCCTGTGAATATACTTGCCTAACACAATACAAAGCAATGTAGTTAATATATGATGCATGGAGGCGGTAATAAATAAATAGAACATTGATACGTACGCTGCTCTCCTTATAGATACACTCAGTTTATGTATCTGGTGGAAAAACAACTTTTCCACATGACGAAAATTATTTTGCAAAAGAAAGGAATACAAGTGATCAAAGGTACCTGCACATTATGCTCTAGTACAGCTCTTGGGAGGATCTCAGATCCAAAGTCATGCAACTGTGAATATTTCGACCTAAGAATTGACACTATCAGAAGACGAAACTAGGAAATGGACATGACGAAATCGTGGGGAAGTGATTACTTGAGAATATCTAGAAGTGCATCTCTTTTGAAGACATAAACTCCCATGGATGCAATGTAGGGATATTTCTGGATGTCACCTATTGCATAGCTGAGGAAGCTAGTATCAACTCTCTGCAACATCAGCAACTTAATCGTTAAGACACAACAAAACAGGTAATCATTCCATAATAGACCAGGAAAAGATGAGCCGCGACATGAAACAACAAAAATAAGTGCTCAACTAAATAATTTTTTTTTTTTAAAAAAAAGAATGTGTACTCAAAGCATAGCTAACCATCGATTCCAGATCATTGCCCACTGGTTTCTCAAAGAATTGAAGTACGCGACCGGTATCATCAAACCTCACCAGCCCATAGTCAGAAGCTCGGCTTCCAAAAGAAGGGAAGAAAAATATAATATGTGTTGGATTAAAAAAAAGATTCATAAAACTATAATGATCAGCACTCGGTTTACCTCTCGTCAACGGGAGCACATGATATAGTAATGTCTGCATTGTCATCAACATGTTTCTGCATGTAACATGTGCCAAAAACAAGTGATTAATCTGAAATGAGGACACGCGTGAAACAAAAAGAACAAGAATATGTTATACCTGCACAAGTTCCATGTAATTCATTCGATAAAGCTGATCACCGCACAAGATTACAATGTGCTCGATATCTTTGTTAATGTAATAATCCTGAGTACGAACACACGAACTTTGTGACTCCGAAAAAAAAATGGTGCAAAAGTTACCATGCACTAAACGAGGAAAAAAATAGCTACCTCAAGTACCCCGATACATTTTCTGATAGCATCTGCTGTACCCTGGAACCACCCAGCAGGCTCGTCAGGCATTTGTGTAGCTGCTAATACCTGTATTTGGGGGAAAAATAGTTAAAAAATTTATCCATCCTATTAATCAATAATATGTTCCATTCTATGGAACATCAACACGAAGTTCTGACATGCATGACAGGTCGGTCTATATAAAAGTAACTTAGGTACCATATTGGCTTTGGATCTAGAGTAGAATCCTGGTATCTCTTTGTTATTCTCTCTACATAAAGTTACTCCCACTTACACATATCAAAAGACGAGGTAAATTACCTGTACAGATCCATCAGTGAAATTGATCCCGTTGCCAAGGTATGTACGATGAACATGGCGATTAAGCGAAGTAGAGTTGTATTGAGTCATCACGAATATCTTGTTTATACCACTGTTGAAGCAGTTGCTCATAGGGATATCAATAAGCCTGTAACATCCTCCAACAGGAACCTAGTAATGGAATAAGAATTAAATAATTAGACTATTCTACATAAGAGGTGAAGTTGAAGACTTCAGCAACATTAATCAAGACAAAAAAAAACTTTTGAGACATTCTGGCTGATTCTCAAAAAAATAATTAACTCTAAGAAATATCATTACTGTATCACGCATATTAGTTTGATGATTAGATAATATATCATAAAAGTGAGGAGACATCCTAAATCCCCACTGAAAATTGATTTAAGGCTTATATGAAACTAGAAGTTCACTATCTACATAATATATGAACAGAGTAATAAATGGTGTATATTCAAAGCTCTCTCTTACAGCTGGCGTAGCCCTCGTGCTTGTCAGAGGAAAGAGTTGAGCTCCAGTGCCTCCACCCAAAATGACAGCAGACACACAGTTTGCATCAGCATAGGTTTTACGGGAGGAATGTGTTTGGAACTGCTGCATAATTTGGTGCCAAAGTTAGATTACTCCAAAAAAAATAGATAGCAGAGATGGTAAGGTATCATAACAATATTTGTTAGGGCCACTCAGCAGTATCTAATGTTTATTTCCGTATTTACTTATTGCAGTGAACCAGAATTCCTTGTTAAGAATGCAGCGAAGCCACAACCCTCCAGGATATAAAATAATCACAAAGAGCCCGTTGAATAAATGCTTTACGATAATAGATATTCAACAAAAAGATAATAAACCACCGTATAAGGAGTTAACGATCAAGTTAGATGCTTACGAGAGTTTCAGCAGCAGCATCTGGTGTAAGCACACACTGTGAAGTTCCAGCAACTCTACCACCAAAGCACCTACTCCTCAATGATTTCTCCTGCTTGATGACCCCCATATTTAATCTTTCCATCAACCTCTCACTCCCACCTCCTTCACCAGTTCTTCTTGTTGGGTGAGGACGTGTGTTCGCGTCCAATGCTCGTGTGAACTGCATATCTTACTCCAACTCCTAGATGCACCTGCAACTCAAATAAATGAATAAGTAATTCTTGTACAGGTAGAGACGTTCATGATGAACTGATCCTTCTAGGCTCGCAAATGCCCTCTAAATTCCACATCCACCTTTCCCAAGGAAATAAAGACCAGGAAACAAACCAAAACAAGCGGCGTAACTAGTTAATGAACACAAATAATGCAAACTAACATCAAGGCTTCCTACATGAATAATATTAAAAGGGGCTCAATAATTAAGGAACAAAACAAAAGTCAATCAAAACCAACTTTCTACCATATGACCAGATTAAGATTTACTGCTTCCTAAAAGGGTAAAAGCTAGATTCATCGAGAATGCTCCTCAAACAAGGTAACAAGATAGGCGATAAAAGCCATTACGGGCAGAGTTGCATCCATTGGCGCAAATATAGAATCCAAATCAGAACTTTAATGCAACAAGATCTTGCAATATATTACTGGAAAGGATGAGCAATCTAGATTAACATAAAGCAACCAGTAAAGCCTTAGAAGCATTTACAGAGTACATGGTTGATAGCATTTCACCATCTTTCCATTAAAACTTCACAGAAGCAATAAATAAACACAGCAAAGAACCATCTACTCACAATAGAACACAAAGGTGGCTGAGAGATCGAAGCCGTGCTTGCCTCCCCAAGTGCTCTTGTGGCTTCAATTGCTGTCTTGTGTCTAATGGCAATGATGTTGGTGTGCTTATAAAGAGTGGGGCGAGGGCAGACTGGTGGAGATGAATTGTGTGAAGGCATCACCAACCGTGAAAAAGGCTGGATGTCTTTGGCGTTGCGTCGAACAGAAACGGAACAGGCTCACATTTCAGGCTGGATGGTTTTGGCGTTGCGTCCACGTACAGAACGAAACAGGCTGTCATTTCAGGCTGGATACTTTTGGCGTGGAGTCCACGTCAAGAAAAATGAAACAGGGTTCACAGTATTTGTTTTAGGCTCGCAAATGCCCTCTAAACTCCACATCCACCTTTCCCAAGGAAATAAAGACCAGGAAACAAACCAAAACAAGCGACGTAACTAATTAATGACCACAAATAATGCAAACTAACATCAAGGCTTCCTACATTAATAATATTAAAAGGGGCTCAATAATTAAGGTACAAAACAAAAGTCAATCAAAACCAACTTTCTACCATATGACCAGACCAAGATTTACTGCTTCCTAAAAGGGTAAAAGCTAGATTCATCAAGAATGCTCCTTAAACAAGGTAACAAGATAGGCGATAAAAGCCATAACGAGCAGAGTTGCATCCATTGACGCAAATATAGAATCCAAATCAGAACTTCAATGCAACAAGATCTTGCAATATATTACTGGCAAGGATGAGCAATCCAGATTAACATAAAGCAACCAGTAAAGCCTTAGATGCATTTAAAGAGTACATGGTTGATAGCATTTCACCATCTTTCCATTAAAACTTCACAGAAGCAATAAATAAACACATCAAAGAACCACCTACTCACAATAGAACACAAAGGTGGCTGAGAGATCGAAGCCGTGCTTGCCTCCCCAAGTGCTCTTGTGGCTTCAATTGCTGTCTTGTGTCTAATGGCAATGATGTTGGTGTGCTTATAAAGAGTGGGGCGAGGGCAGACTGGTGGAGATGAATTGTGTGAAGGCATCACCAACCGTGAAAAAGGCTGGATGTCTTTGGCGTTGCATCGAACAGAAACGGAACAGGCTCACATTTTAGGCTGGATGGTTTTGGCGTTGCGTCCACGTACAGAACAAAACAGGCTGTCATTTCAGGCTGGATATTTTTGGCGTGGAGTCCACGTCAAGAAAAATGAAACAGGGTTCACAGTATTTGTTTTAGGCTCGCAAATGCCCTCTAAATTCCACATCCACCTTTTCCAAGGAAATAAAGACCAGGAAACAAACCAAAACAAGCGACGTAACTAGTTAATGACCACAAATAATGCAAACTAACATCAAGGCTTCCTACATTAATAATATGAAAAGGGGCTCAATAATTAAGGAACAAGACAAAAGTCAATCAAAAACAACTTTCTACCATATGGCCAGACCAAGATTTACTGCTTCCTAGAATGGTAAAAGCTAGATTCATCAAGAATGCTCCTCAAACAAGGTAAACAAGACAGGCAAAAGCACAACGGGCAAAGTTGCATCCATTGACACAAATATAGAATCCAAATCAGAACTTTAATGCAACAAGTATCTTGCACTATATTACTGGCGAGAATGAACAATCTAGATTAACATAAAGCAACCAGTCAAGACTCAGATGCATTTACAGAGTACATGGTTGATAGCATTTCACCATCTTTCCATTAAAACTTCACAGAAATGAACAGAAGCAATAAATAAACACAGCAAAGAACTATCTACTCACGATAGAACACAAAGGTGGCTGAGAGATCGAAGCCGTGCTTACCTCCCAAGTGCTCTTGCGGCTTCAATTGCTGTATTGTGTCTAATGGCAATGATGTTGGTGTGCTTATAAAGAGTGGGACGAGGGCAAACTGGTGGAGATGAATTGTGTGAAGGCCTCAACAACCATGAAAAAGGCTGGATGTCTTTGGCGTTGCGTCCACGAACAGAAACGGAACAGGCTCACATTTCAGGCTGGATGTTTTTGGCGTTGCGTCCACGTACAGAAACGAAACAGGCTGTCATTTCGGGCTGGATGTTTTTGGCGTTGAGTCCACGTCAAGAAAAATGAAACAGGGTTCACATTTTCAGCAAGTAACTCCAATGGATTCAGTTTAACGCATCATCATTATGTCCCCTGTTTTACTCTTGCTCATTTCAACATATTTCTTTACATAAATGTTTCACTTCATTGTTTTCTTTCTTTTGAAATTATAGTTTCATGATGATGCATCGGTGATTGTGTTTGAGCACCTTCGGTGCAGGTCATATTTTCCAAATAAAAAACTAAGGAACAGAAGATGATCAGCTGGACACATCTATAGATGCCCATGTTGGTATGCCCATATGTCGTTTAAACCTGTTCTTCAACAAATACTGTGAATTTCAATTACAGTGTAGAAAGTGCAAGAATAACTAAATAGGCACATGAGAAAGGCACATGAGATGCTAACAACTTATTTTGTACGCATCAATTCTGAGCCAGGTAACTTTGGCGTGTGGCCTTCCCCTCTACAGACATTTTACAGATGATAGTTCCAAAATGATCTGTAATGGTGTGCACCTTTCCGTAATCCGTTCATTGTTTCTAGACACCTCTCAGCCACTGGAAATATAAAACAAAGTAATTTGTGTGCAAACGACAGATTTAAGGTGTTTGAGGTGGGAACAGCAGCAAGTAGAGCAACAATTCCCGTGGTATGCATGAAGCTTTTTAGAAACAGCTTCCGTGAGATGGAACTAATGCAGGCGAGTTGTTCAGAAACGTTCACGCAAGATAAGATTAATATGGCTTTCAGGTAAATGATAAAAGTGCCCTCGTGGAAAGGTGATGATTAGCGCTCTCTCTTGTGCTCATGAGCTTAATGCTCCCCTACCTTCTTTCCACAAAAGAAATATCTAATATTTAAGGTTAAAAAGAATATTGTACATTAGAAAATTCCAGAATTGAACCATGACCAAAATCGCCACAACCTTTGCTCCACCGCTATGTCAAACAAAGGTTTGCCCCTAAAAAGTATAATGCAAAGCATGAAATTTTGTATCGTTATTTAAAAGGAAAACTGAAGCATGAACCCAATACATGAATACAATGGAAACATCCGTTCAACATTCTACTAGAATGAAATTAAAATTATGATTTCCCCAACTTGTGGATCTTAACAAAATAAACAAAATAGTTCTAAGAAGTAGGTTAGATTAAATTTTACCTTTTAATCAAGGCAGCTCCCAAAGAGCCACATTTTATATTTCTTAGAATGCAGTAGGAAATACAGGTCCAAATTATCAGATTTTATTGAGCGCTAAGAATTGCTAGAGCATGTCACATTGTCACATGACCCAAAATGTTATCAGATAACTTATGGCAATACAGACTTCCTACGAACATCCATGCATCTTTTATTTTCTCCTTGGGTTTCAGTTTGTGTGCCTGCACCACTGTTCATCTTATAATTATGTTGTGAGGGCTTGCAGGAACCAGAAAATGAATCACACAGGAAAAAAAACAAAAGGGTTGTTCCTAACTATATGCACCGATTTGGAATAATGCTCTATATACACAAAATGCTCCATGATACAATGCTTGGTAATAGGAAACTAAGGAAGCAGGTATCTGATTGTTAACTCGATGCTCCATTAACGACCACGTATTATTCTCCTTTTACCAGTTAGTAAAGAACATCGCCTTAAACAGTAACCGTGGAAAACACCAGTATATACGGCACTAAAAGGAAAGATGAGATGAATACTTTGCTCAGCGGACGACGGTGGTGGCGGCGCAGCGGGTGCAGAGGATACGAAGCATTTCTAGAGGGATGGCCTCCCGGAAATGCCGCATTAGGAGAATCGATGCCGCCGGAGCGGGCCCCAGCGGCGGCAGAGTAAATCGTGGACGACGGAGGAGGGGACCCCGACCGTGGGTACGCCATCGGAGCCGACGCCGAAGGTATGTGAGGGGGAGGAGGGAGGACTAGGGTTTAAGGGCGGAGAGCCGGAGAGAGTCCTCGCGGCGTCAAGTCGGGGATAATCGGCGGGGAAGGTGGTGGCCGGAGGAGTCGGGGAGGCGTCGCCGCCTGTCGTGACCTTCATGGGTCCATTGGGGCCCGGTTAAGATAATTCAGAGAATTCAGCCTACCAAGGCCCTATTCGATGAACGGGTTCTTTTTGGGTATCCGTGTAAAGGAGGGAAGAAACGTGCAAAAGCTATAAACTTGACTTAAATAAAGTCAGTCATAATACAATCCATTGCAAAAAAAATGTACTTTTGGATGCTTAGTCAAGGCAATCTATCGAGGATAATTTTTTGATAGGAATGTATCCATGAGAAATTAACCTACCTGTCACAGCTATGCCTGTGATTCTGTGAGAGAGAACCAGTGAAGCCCGGGGCGAGCAGGGGAGCAGCACCCTTAGTTCTATATTAACGACATAGTTAAGCATGATCCGGCCCCCCACATGACCCTGAGCCCAAGACGTTATGTAGCTCAAGCCCAGTTGGCCCATCGAAAAATTATGATGCCCAGCTCCTTCCACATTCAGCACAAAAATCCATTACTCAATCGTCATTTGCCTTCTGTTACTCGCGTTTGCGTAGCAGCCGCCGCCGTCCGACCTAAAAACGCTCGTGATCCTGGCGCCTGAACGCCAAATTAGCAAGCTATGATTACGCGCTACTGAATTGAAAGGTACACATCGTGTTCTTTCCCGGCGAGCGGCCATCCTAATCTTCAATTTGTATTAGGATTAGAAGTTAGGTTAATCGAGCAGGGGAAGTTTTAATTATTGGCGATGTCATGTGTAATATAAGTCTTTGCTCCATTAATTTGAATTTCAGCATTAAGAGAATATGGGCTATTGATAGATACTATAGGCCATTTGTGTTGGTTCAATCTCCGATGCTAAAGATGAAAGTTCTAGTGATCAATCCTAGTGCAACTAATGATCAAACTATGCAGCCGAAAGTTTCGCAAATGCCAGATGGAAATATTTCTTAGAACTACTCCATTTGAGAGAGACCTGGATAAATATATCACATTTTGGAACAATTGCCTCCATAGGTGCCATGCCAAAAGAAAAAATTCCCGCGGATGCCCGCAATGACGGCTTGGCCCCCTATGTTCAAATCTTTGGCTCCATCCCTGAGAAAGACTACTGAATACTGATCACAAATATGTAAAAAATAAATAAGGAAAAAATCACACTCACGCCAGGGGAAAAAAATGGATGGGCCGTCGCATTGCCCACGTGTACAGCCCAAATAGACCACAAAAGGAAACGAAAATTCCAGAGCCCAAAACAGCACCGAGAAAATTGGCGACGAGCAGCACAGAGGATAAGAAGATCAGAGCAACTGGAACGGAAGAGACCGTCGCCGCTGCGCGCGAGGCAAGAAGGCCATCCGCCATGACGCTCTCGCTCTCCACTTCCTTCCTCCCCGCCCCAGCCTCCGCGCGGGCCACCGCCCGCACCCTTCGCTCCGTCGTCCCCTCGCAGGTACGCACGGGCGCATCGACCGCCCCTCTCGCCGCCACCGCGCTAGTTAGTCATTGGCGCCGCCGTTCCTTATATGAAACGAATTGAAATTGATCGCAGGGGATGCGGTGCTCGATGCGCAAGAAGGGGCTGCACCCGCAGATCTACGAGGACGCCAAGGTGTACTGCAACGGAGAGCTGGTTCTGGTGACGGGGGGCACCAAGCCGGAGTACACGGTGGACGTGTGGTCCGGGAACCACCCTTACTACGTCGGCGACACCTCGGCGCTGGTGGTCATGGACAGCCAGATCGAGAAGTTCCGCAAGAAGTACGGCCACATCAAGGAGTACTGGCCCGAGGACCAGTGGAGGGAGATGCACCCCGACGGCGACCCAGAGTTTGCGCCCGAGGACGAGTGAGGAACGGGTCGCTCTTTCTTCCTCATATGATTCCTCTTCCTCTTTCATCCCCTGGTCCGCGGTCACCAATCATGTTTATGTTTCGCTAGAATGAAATTGAGACTTGGTCCGCTTGCTTTGATTCTCCTATGCGGTCGAAGTGTTTGGGTAAAGTTCTCTAGGTTATGTTTGCTGGTAGTATATGATAAGTGAAATGCTTCTTCTATACAAGCTGTTCTCGGTGATCCTATATCAATTTACTTGCGAAATGCAAATTGAGCGCATTTTTATTAGTTTCAAACCTTGTAGTCCTGACATCAAAACAAGCAGATCTTCCTGAAATTCAGAACATGGATGCTCTTGCGCTACTGTGTGGGCTAGCCCGCCAATCTGCCGCAAGTCCACCAGAGCCATGGGTTTTGATCAGAGCTGTGATATCGAAATGAAGTTAAATCCCAGATTATACTGTCCGACAGGGAAATTCAGTTCTAAACTACTGTTGCTCGAGGACCAAATTATCCTGGGCCGTCTTTCGACTTTTGTCCCATAACAGCCCTAATTAATTCTGCCTGGATTGGCAGGACTCTAGTAAGCCCATCCAACGAGGCCTATCATGGAATGAACCAAGAACAAAGCCCAAACTTCTGCGAATGAGCTTGTAAGCCATAGTGCCATCTTTTTTCACGATATAAAATAAAGTTCATTGCATGTTTTTCCTAATAAAGTGACAAGAAAACCTATAACTCCAAGAGGACAAACTGTGATCACTAGAGTATGTGAGTTGATTGATCCATATACAGGCAGATGGGACAAAGTCTTGATAGAGAGTATTTTCTGGGAAGAAGATATCCCCTATATCCTGTGAGTTCTTATTAATCAAGAGATGGAAGATTTCCCTGCGTGGCATTATGAAAAGAAGGGTACCTTCTCTGTAAAATCAGCCTATCATGTTCTCCATGACAAGAGTGTAAGGGAGTCAGAGAAGCAGCCTGGAGAATCCTCATCTCACCAAGATGGTTAGTTGGTCAACTGGAACCGGCTCTGGACACTCAAAACCTCTCCAAAGATTAAACACTTCCTTTTCAGATTGGCTCGTAACAGCCTGCCATTGAGACTGAATATTGCTACAAGAGGCATGGATGTGGACACACACGTTGTCCAGTGTGCTGGCGATTGGATGAAGATGGGGACACTGCTTTTTAAAGTGCAAAATGTCCAAACGATGCTGGGTGGCAGGCTGGCAGCAGGCTTGGAGGCTACAAGAATAGAACTGGATGCATTGTCTTCCAGTCAAAAAGTAGTGCAAACTGTTCTGCAGATGAAAGAAGAGGAGAGGATGCGAACCATTACCCTCTTATGGGCATGGTGGGATGCGAGAAACAAAGCTAATGCAAGAGAGAAGCTACCCTCATGTGAAGAAGTGATCCGCAAAGCCACTGTCATGTTCGCTGATGTCAAAATGCAGGGTACTGTTCAGATTCAGACAAAATTCAGTAAACTTCGGGTCTGAACACCACCTCCAACTGATGTGCTCAAAGTTAACATTGATGGGGCCTATGCAGTCAAGATAAATCAGGTGCTTGGGGATTTGTTGTGCGAGATAGTGCGGGATGTGCAGTACTTGCAGGAGCTGGGAAGCTGATGGCAGTGCACGACGCACTTTGTGCAGAAATGATGGCGTGTTTGCAGGCACTGAAAGCATGCTCTGATCATGGTATGGTTTCTATTCAGGTTGAGATGGACTGCAGTAATCTAGTGATGGCAATGACATCTGAGGAGTATGATCACTCTCCCGGAGGGGTGCTCTTTCGTGAAGCTAAAAGCTTAGTGTCCCTTAATTTCAATAGTGTTGAGTTTATTCATGTTCCTAGATCAGGCAATGAGTGTGCTCATAAACTTGCCCGTTATGGTTTGTGTAGGGACCCGGAACAACCTAATGTTTGGCTGGATCCCCTCCCTAAATTTGTACTAGACTTGGTTGCCCGCAATTCTGTTGGGTCAATTGTGGATGAATAAAACTGAAACAAGCTTGAGGATCAAAAAATAAATAAATAAATAAAGTTCACTGCATGTTTTTCCTAAAACATGACACCCTTCGTTTCCCATAATTTCGGCCACCTGCGATACGATGCACAGTGTAGCATAGCAAAGTGTACAGCAGCAGGTCGCATACCAGGGGACGTGGTGGCAACAACGAGCTTTCGTAGCTGATGTACATAATTTTTTCTCTCACACTTCGTTCCCAACTAATGGCGTCGAACAGCGGAATGGAACTGTACAAACTCGCCGTATCTCCTACACATACACTTCAGTACTTTACCGCTGCTTTAACGCTGTAGTGCTAGTACACATCCTTTGGTGATACTGGGTCACCATACCAAAACAGTGCCTACCCTTCCAGTTTACGACCTTGATGCTACCCACCACACAGTAGGAACAGGTGTTTTTTAGAACAATGCCACAAAAGTCAAGACAACTCGATCGATCGATCAATCAGTCAAGCACAACCCAATTACCATAAACGTGGCCCTTCTAATCTTAAGCAACTCTAGGTGTTCCCGGAATTATTCGGGTCCCGAGATGTTGCCAACCGGGCACGAACGACGGTCCTTCATGCGAACAAGACCGCGACGGCGATGGAACGGCAGCGGATGGTGAAAGAGGAGAGGCTGGCGATGTGATTGGTCGATACGGTCTTTTATTTGCAGCTCTCAACGCAGGTGGCAAGCAGACGATAAAGTGATGGATGCAGATGCATGGTGTTTTGGGTTCTGTTCCCTTTCTTGCCTATGATAAAAGATTTGAGTAAGAAATATAAAATTCACTGTCAGAAGGCGCCTGTAGCTCAGTGGATAGAGCGTCTGTTTCCTAAGCAGAAGGCCGTAGGTTCGACCCCTACCTGGCGCGAATTATTTTGATTTTATATATTTTTAATTGGACACCATTAAAGCATTCGTACGCCCAGCATTCTCAACTAGTTTCATGGAGTATGTGTTTTTTAAAACAATGGCAAACTTAAAAAAAAAACTAGTTCGTGGAGTATGTGTTTTAAAATAATGGCAAGGTGACCTTCAAAAAAAAAATAATGGCAAGGTAAAGGTGTTTCTTTTCCTTCAATTTCCTCCTTCGCTGATGCTACCGACGTTTGGGTCAAAATTAAAGTAATTTTTCTTTTGATCCTTTCAAAGAGCCCCAGCAAAGCAAGCACACGCCTAACACATGGCGGTATCGAAAGGCAAATGATCCATGGCGTGGTCTCATCTATTATACATATAATTGAGCAAGAAAAGAAGCCACCACGTTCGCTCTTAAAGTGAAGAAATTCCCACGTTAATCGGAAAAATAAGAAAATTCCACGCGAATCGAAGAAAATAAGAAGAGAAAATTACCCACCACTGTCATTATGAAAAATTAGTCACAAAACCCCTATAAATATTTATAATATATCTAACTCGGAATAATAAAAAATAGCCAAAAATACCCCCTCACACCTATTTGTAAATTATACACCATGCCATTATGAGTCAAAAAATAGCTAAATTCAGAATAATAAAAAATAGCCAAAAATACCCCTCACACCTATTTGTAAATTACCCACCATGCCATTATGAGTCAAAAAACAGCTAAATTCATAATAATAAAAAAATAACCTAAAATACCTTTCGCACCTATTTCTAAATTACCCACCATGCCGTTATAAGTCCAAAAAATAACTAAATTCGGATTATAAAAAAATATAAAATATCCCTAATTCTTATTTCTACGCCGTACCATTATGAGTCCAAAATAGCTAAATTCTGGAATAATAATGATACCTAAAATACATTTAATTTCTATTTCTAAATACATCGTTATAAAAAACTAACATATGTCTAGCTAGCATGGCATATTATCTTATTTTACAATGACGCATTTTTTTCAAAAGATTTATTTGTAGCACGACACATTTTGTTCTACCATGACATATGTTATTTTAGTATGACACGTTTGGACCGACCTCACTTCTAAAAGAAAATTAGGTCTCTTTGGCACTATGTGAAATTATGAAATAGAAAATAATAACAATTTATGGAGAAATTCGTGCATCTTAGAAGGTAAAATCCATTATAAGTTTCGAAATATACTCAAATGTATTATGCAATGACAAGGTAATATATATAACTTAAGTACCATGAGTTCATATCGTATTGTACCCCTGATTGATCTGTTATTCTAACACACTTACACCATACTTACCTGCTCACTATGAGTTCACAATTACCTTTGCTAGCCAGTTGTCAATATTTATTTTTACATGCTACTTATAATTAACGTGGAAGTTGTATAGATGAACACCACATGATATACTCCTATTAGATTGGTTGGATCCTATAATTGGATCAAGCTCCAATTAGATATTATTAACTAAACATATAGTATAATAAATTTTGTGCGCGGCTAGATGACAAGAAATGAATTCAATAGAATTGAAGTTTGATCCCTCAATTGGATCTCACACTCCAATTGAGGGATGGTGACAAAATTTTCAATCTGTTTCTATCATTTTATAAATATAGAGTACAAAATAAATAATAAAAATAAACTATATTAAACTTTTATAATAATAAAAAACT
This sequence comes from Eragrostis nindensis, assembly GCA_012490785.1. NCBI lineage: Eukaryota > Viridiplantae > Streptophyta > Magnoliopsida > Poales > Poaceae > Eragrostis > Eragrostis nindensis. Next base: position 677,209 of record JAAXCT010000269.1, on the reverse strand, counting down.
TTAAAATAATATAATAAATGTAGCCGCGCAAATGCGCGGACAGCCATACTAGTTGTTTATAACTTCATATGATATCCCAAACCAAAAGGCAATCGTTTATTGTACCCGTGTTATTTTGGGCGATGTGTTATATGGAGTTGTGAAATTGATCCTATGCTTTCTCGAAAGAAAAGAATCTAGTGCTCAGCGTTATATGATTTCAGATATTTTCCGTCAAAAGGTTAACCTTTTTTATGATTATCTTAGTTTAAACTGTTACAAACTTTCCTGAGTAGATTCACACTTCCATGGAGGTGTAATTCAGTCATGCCATATTTGTATTGCTCATGGCGTTGAACGGTAGGAATGAGGCAAGTATTTTTTTTTTTCGAAACACGGTACATAGACAGACACTCAGTTAAGTACTCAACATAAGTAAGCACTCTTTGAATTGCAAATAGAGCCTTTTTGCCTCTTTTCATTTGTTGCCCTTTTCTTTTTTATATATTAAATAAAAGAGAATGCAGTAATATGCCCTAACGGAAGAAACGAATATGTTGACTTGATTATCCTGTCAATAAATACCAGGGGCACTATACTTGGGAGTTGGGACCTAAAGCACCCGCCAACGACGACGACCGGCCACGTACATTTTAGACTCCTCCCGTACGTACGACGAGTACACTCGTTCTTCATTCGCCGATAATCATCTTGTACTAGTAATAATCTCCAAATTTGCGGCCTTTTCTCCTGGTGTGTTCAACCCAACGGACCGCAAGACGACACGAGTGTCCCAGGTTTGGTGGCCTCGAGCACCGTCGCCCTCCTAAACATCAGCGCCGAAGCAATATGTCTTGGATGGACCAGAGCAGCGCCATTTCCAACGCCTCGCCGTGCGTGCTCGTGCGGGCAGCGATGACACCGCGGCGCTCGCTTACACGTTACCTGAAACGACCGGCTGCTCGCTCGCCCGCCCGCCCGCGCGCGCGCGCATATGCTCTCGTCGCCGTTTTTCGCTTTGTCTCGTCTCTTCCGCTCGGGTGCGCGTTGCCCGTCTTACGTTACGTTTCCTTTTCGGAAGCCATGCGTGCGCGCGTTCTCCTCGCATCCGGAGGGCCTGGCTCTCGTGCGCGCGCCGAGCCGTGCACCGACGAACGCCCGCCGCTCGCCGGCGGTCGAGAAGGCAGAACACGCGAAGACGGTTGCTGTGCGCAGGCCGTGCCGTGCGGCGCCAACGGCTGATTCATGTTAGAACGTGAAAAGGAAAGCAAAGGCTACTACCGTGCAAAGCGGCCTGTCTCGTGATCGATCGATGGAGAGACCGACGCGCGCGCTAGGATCTACACGCGAAATCCACGACACAACAGTGCTGCCCTGCCCGGGGCAGCCGGCTCTGGCTGCCAGCTTGAGCAGTGAGCAGAGAGAGCTGGGACCGGCGATCTGCGACGAGCGAAGCCAACGGCGCAGCAGCGCCTGAGAATCCGTGCGCCCAACACAAAACCGTCCGGCCGTCCCCCTGCCCGTCCGTGCGACCCCGGCTGGCGCCACGCCACGCCACGCCGTGTGCGGACTGCGGACTGCTGCCGCAGCGGAGCAGGAGTACTTTGCATGCCACTCTCCACGTGATCTCTGCGCCCGGGTCGCTGAGACCACACGCCCGACGCCACCGAACCTTGTGAACACGGCCGCGGGGGGGGTGTGGGGTTGGGTCCCCTTCCTCCCCTCTCTATCTCCCGGCGCAGAGCGCGCGCCGCGTTCAATTCGCCCGACGCCAAGGCTAGCCGCTTCTAGTAGCTTTACGGTCGGAGGGAGGAGAAGCGGTCATTGTGGTGTGTTGGTGGCCCCCCGGCGTCGTTCCGGTCTTCAGGAGGTGCTCGTGCAGCGGGCGCATGCCCCTCCTCATTGCAACCCACGTCCGTCAGATAGTAGCATGTGCCCCGTCACAGGGGAGGGGAGCTTTTCGATTTTTGCTTTCTGAAATGAAAGGCTTATGCCATGATGCTTCATTTATGTCGAGAGCAGGTTTGAATTCAGCGGCTTGCTTAATTAATCCCAGGTGTATACACACATGGTGCAGGAAAAACTGCAATGATTCTTTTTTAAGTTGGCTAAAAAGCTTGGTGGATCCGCGAACGATCGAACCGACCGAAAGAGACGAAAAGATGTCCGAGATTTATTCCCAAGCCACTTATTAGCCACCCAAAGATCTCTTTCCTGGCCCATCACATGGACACACTCCCAACCTCGTGGATTGGATAGTCGATAGAGGTGGCTTTCGATTGGTCCACCCAAATCTCCAAACACGCTCAATTTTGTTTGGAAGAGTTAATCTGCCTTAGTTTAATTAAGTTGGTAGAAAGGCTAACAACAGTAGACAAGAGCACCCACACTGCACGGTGGCTACTAGGAGTAGTAAGTATTTGTGTGCATCCTCCCCGCCATTGTCACACAACAAATTATATACTACTGGATATACTGCCGCATTTGATCTTGCACACCGCTCAAATGCGTCTTTGCCACAAGGCACTACTCAGTTGCGGTATTTTGCTAGTGAACATCTAAAGTCATGAAAATACTAATTTCTTATAGAAAGGAAAGAGCTGAACTTAAAATTGACACTAATACTCATGTTGCGTCGTTGAGTCGGAACACATTAATTTTGCAAATCCTATTATCAATTTTTTTCTTATGGATTACTATTTACTCTCTTTTGTGGATTATCGTATTTTTCATATATAATTAATTAAACTCTTATTTGCCATGACATAAAATTCAAAATAATCTGTTACAACAGTGGCTCGAAGGGCAAGAGTAATTCGATCTATTTACATGTTCTCTATCCTTTATGTAAGAAAATGAGTATTTTAATGACTTGAATGTGATTAGTAAATTACCACAATTGAGTATTTTGCGCATTTGAGCGGTTTTCAGGAGCAAATATCGCCAGTGAACGATGCAAATTGTGCCATTAAAATATGATACACACTAGTACCGCATTTTATATGACATTAGGAAAAAACAAGTTCTTAATTATAATATTAACATCTACAATTGTCAAGTCAATATTACAACCAAATTGTAGATTGCGCAATTCCAGAAATTAAAATCATATACTCCACTAAAATATTTTTGTAACTTGACATACTAGCTATATTCCACCAAGCATGACATGTAAAAAGTATATATTCTGCCAAACTCTGTTTCTTTTCATTTCCACAGAGACCTTTCTTGAACTTGCTGTTGTATTTCAGCATTGATCCATTTTGTATTGTCACCTAATAATTTAGTTCTGATAGAGCAAAATAAAAAATTCAGAAGAGGAAAATGTTTTATATTCATGAGTACTCACTCCTTCCACAGCCACCACACTCGTCACACAAAAACCCATCATGGAGTGAAGTGCAGCGGAGCGAGGCCCACCTCACACTCCCCCTAAACTCACGCAGAGCGGCACTGCGCCCTCCCTGCTCTTCTGTTCCCACACTCTCCTTGCAGTTCCCCAAACCCCACACACGTCCCTGCCCGAAGCCGAAACGAAAGAAACTGCCGCCGCCGCGAGGCCGGCCGCGCTCGATCGCTTCGATGGCCGCCGACGCCGTGCGGCTCCGCTTCGCGTGGCGCGTGGTGCGCGCGGCGGAGGTCCTGGCCCTGGCCGTGCTCCTCTCCCGGTCCTTCCCGCACCTCCCCTGCGCCGCCGCGGCGGCCTCCTCCGTCCTCCGCGTCGCCGCCTCGGTGATCCTCCACCCGCGCTCCATCTTCGTCCTCGCCAACGCCATCGTGATCCTCCTCCTCGTCCTCTCCCGCCGCGACGCCGCGTCGGCCCCGCCCTCCAATCCGTCGGCGTCCTCAGACCGCGACGCGCAGGAGCAGTTCCTCCCCTTCCCCGCGGCCCCGCTGCTGCTGCTGCCGCCGATCGCCGAGGCGCCGGTTACCGGGCAGGAAGAGGAGGAGGCGGTGTTCGAGGACAAGCAGGCCGTGCACGTGACGGTGCGCGCCCCGCCCCCGCGGCGCACCAGGTCGGAGAAGGCCGGAGCCGGCGGCGCGAGGGGGCGCGCGGCGTCCCCGGAGCTGCGCCGCGCGGAGTCCGAGAACGGGCGTCGGCGGCGGTCGGCGTCCGCGGCGGCGCCAGAGGACTGGGGCGCGGAGGACGAGGAGGAGTTCCGGCGTGCGGTCGAGACGTTCATCGCCAAGCAGCAGACGCGGTTCCACCGCGAGGAGTCCCTCGTCGCCGTCGCCGGAGGAGACTGCGCCCCGCCGGTGGCCGCAGCCGTGGCCGCGGTGAAGCTGATCGAGTGAGCGATGATGCAACGACCGTTCCGGACGACATCGCGACTCTGCAAGAGCGTTGAGTGTGAAGGGATTCGAGGGGATGGCCGGACGGCGAGGCAAATGTGTGTGCGTGTGTAAAGAAAGTGTGTGGCTGGTGCCTTGTTTAGCGAACAAGTTTTGCCTTTTTGCCTCTCGTCTTGCGTTCTCGCAGTACTACCACTACTTTTGATGGGTACTGGTGGTAGTATGTTTCCTCGCTTTTTGGCTCCTCTCAACTGATGGCGGACACTCAGGTCATGATGATCGGTGGCACGAGTTGGGAATGGCTTTGACTCTCCACTCTCGTATGCGAACTCCATTGGATGATGGTCGTAGCTTTGTCCAAACAGGTAGAGCTCGGTTCTGCAGACGAACATCCATCTCCGGATCTCCCAGTGCGCGATCCCCAATGTTTCCACTTCGCGATACAAGATCCATTCCATTTCCAACCAATTATCATCATCCACCTCGCGGCGAGCCGGCGACAAGGATGCGTGTTGTTCAACAGCAAGTGTGCAAGAAATGGATTCGTCTCGTCCCCAAGACATGACCGATTAGACGGTCCATTCATGGCCTAGGCCTGCGCGTGCACCCCATATCGGTGGAGTGGGAAGCAGTGTGCCTGCCGGTCGCCCGCGCGCGCGCGCGAGCTATTTCGCGCCACTTGCCAGAACAGCACGGCCCGGGCCCCCGGCCACCGCGCGCGACTGACGACCAACACGTCGAGTCGATGCCGAGAACCGTTTCCGTGCAACGCGCGGCGGAGCAGAGGAGACGAGACGAGAGGGGAAAGCGCAGCGAGAGCGCTGCCGATGCTGCCGCTGAAGCGAAGCCCACGGGGGGTGGTAATGGCCATGGCCATGGCACGACCTGGACGTGACCACTCCTCTCCTCGCGATGTTTTTGCGAAGGAACTGACAGGTCATGGCCGCGGCTTAATTTTTTTTTTGTATCCGCGGCAGGCTTGGCCGGCCTGCACACGCACGCGCGCGCGCGTGCATGTACAATCTCGTACTGTACGGGACAACGAGGCACAGTGCACGTAAATATTTTTTGTTGTTGTTGTTGTTGTCCGTTCACGCTCGCCTGATGCGTCGATGGCTTTTCGGGTGCACAGGGAAAGGTTGACATGGCGGTGGGCTGGCTAGCTTTGCGTGGAGTGCGCGCGACGAGCAGCGTGCGTGCCCTGCCCCTGCCTGCGTACGTGCACATGCACTGTGTTTTCGCCCTGACCCCTGCACGGCCGGCCGGTCGCCTGCGGCTAGCGTTTCCGCAGACTTTAAACAAACACAGACATTACCTCTCAGCCAACACTTTTTATTTGGAGAAAAATGCTCCTCCGAAGAGTTTCAGCCTTCATGGCACTTTTTTAATTTGCCTCTGTTGTGCGTTTAAAGACAACTTTACCTGTTTGTTTATGCCCACTTCCATTTTTGACGAAATGATTCTTTTCTTCCCCTGCGGCAGAAGCACGCTCGATTTCTTGACATTTTTTTTTTACTGATATGATATACGCCTATACCGCACCGGATGATGCCAACAAAAATGTAACTGTTCCTCAAAAAAAAATGTAACTGGCTTTTAAAATGCCACTTTTGTATAGTCATGGCGCTGCTTTCCTTTCGATTATGCTCCAGCAGAATCCTACTTGTTCTTTTCACGCATAATGACGGGTTCAGATGATGGCAATAAGTGCTCCTCGTCAGAAGAGCAAGGGCATCTGATACTTGTCAATGAAAATTGTGACATTCGCTACTCCTAAATTATATCTGGATTCTGGACCAAATATTGGGGCGTTTGACCAAAAAGAGTGGCAGGAGAACAAGGGGACCAACGAATCTATGATATCTGGTCCAGCGAAAGAAAATAAAAAGGCTTTAACTTCTGCACAGTTTTGTAATACGTGGAAGTGCTGCTTGTTCCCTTTATTTCCTGTTAAACGCAAAGATAAACATTTCTCCTTGGCGTAAGCAAGAAAAACTCTGCACTGAGTAGGAGTACATACTAACATGTAGTACAGGCAGAGGTCTGTCAGATGTTATTCTAAGTAGTATTTCAAAACTTGACGTTTTTGACTGAATCACGTTTGACCTGTCTTATTCAAAAATTTATGCAAATATAAACAATAACATGCTTAAGTACTCTCTGATAAAACAACCGTAATAAGATAAATGATGCACAGATCAGAGAGTAAACGTGATCTTCAAAAGTCAAAGTCAGTAAGAGATGGTCTAGTACTGAAGTGGACCTTCATTAGAGATACTGCAGCTAGTAGTCAAATGATGGTCTCTCATGCCGAGTCTGCAAACCCAACCCTCAAGTTGCCGTAGTCGAAGATCGTGTGGTACGCTCCCATGAAGACGTCCCCTAGTATCCTGGATCAGTTTGATATAAGATTCAGGGACTATAAATCTCGTGAAAAATAAACCGTGAACGGATTGAAGAATAGTCATAATCTTACCAGAGAGGGCCAACTGGAGGGGGAATGTCCAACGCCGTGAACCCGCTAATGCACTGAGTCATGAACCCCTCGCCAACCTTGAGAATGTACTGCTCCCGAAAACAAAGGATGTAAAGTTTGTTGAGGTTCCGTTAGTTACAGTGAAGGTCATCTGATGCTGTAGGTAAGTGCAATACCTGCTCAGGTTGGAGTTCAAATGTTCTTCCACCTATGCTGAACCCGACGCTTTGCAGGGAGTCAATGTGTCTGCAATCCACATGTGATCCCACAGGACTAGGCATGTTTTCGCACAGCTGTTAATTAACTCAAATTCTGGGTTAGACATATTAGATGGTGCATAAATAAATGCAGAGAGAATTACTGAATAGAGATGGCCTTACTCTGTTGACATAATCCAGTGTGCCCTCCTTGGTCTTGTTCTGACATAATTCACTTTGCATCCATATGACAGCCATCTCGCATGCATTACATGTAGCTTTGGAGATGCCATCGACAGATCCCGCTACACTCTCAATACCAGCACTGAACGTGTGTATACAGAAGAAGTATATGAGCTCATAAGTACGCACGCAAAAGCGGAAGATGTTGTTGAAAACGAGTTGAATTCAGAACTATGACGCATCTTGCCAATCATTTCACAAACCTGACTCCATGAGTTCCATTGTATGTGCAGAGCCCAATTTTGGAGCAGACTTCAGCTGGTGGTGTCTGCAGTTAACCAGATAAGCAAGCTAATTATCACGTGACGAATTAGAAAGGATTGTACCCATTATACTGACACAGCAAAGAGCTCAAACCATAGAATGGAGCAGCTCCAGCATTTCTAGCCCATACCCAGCGACAACTTGTTTGCACTCTTGGTTTACCACCCCAGCAGCTCCAATTCGCTCATTGATCTGGGCAATGGCGACCTGTACTGATTGGTGTTATTTTACTGCATTTGGGATAAACCTGCGATATAAAGTATCAAAAGTAGGACGAAACATATGGAAGGAAATAGATTGCTTACGAGAGGACCGGCAATTAGGGAGGTTCCAGAGTCTGCTATAGCTGCACAACCGTCCACACAAATTCCTATCACGAGTTCACGAAATAGTTTATTTATCAGATTTTCAACAGGAATGGTGCAACAATGAGTAGACCTTGCGACTGAAACATTAAATAAGCTTTAAGGAAATACCAGTGCTCTTCCCACCAATAAGAAAGTCCCCCATTTCGAACTGAAGATGACAATAGCAGAAACGGTAAACTTGAAGAAAAATTGGTCAAGTGATATCAGGTCTAGAGAAAAAGCCAACCTGCCAATAAGCTTTCCGAGTAACTCTGGTGTATGTATGGCTTCCTTTGTAATGTTTGGTATCAGCACCTCCAAACACAATTTCACCTCCATCCCTTTCGTTTGCATTTCGGTTTAACCAAAGGAGAAGATAGGTTCTTTTACAAGACCTTGTTGAACCATATTATACCTGATAGAGCATTATTGGTGTAAGTGACAAACATTACGCTGAATTTCCACATCACGGATGACATTTGCTCATTGGAATGGCAACTGAGGAAAATATTTGTTAAAGGAAGCAAATAAAATGTCCTACTAATTATAAAGAAACAATAATAAACACTGTTGTACCAGACTGGAGTTGAACCTTCTACTGAAATTTCTTTAAATCCAAGTCCGAGGATGCCATCAAATTTTGCTGTTAAAAAGGTGAAACCAGGCTCATATGTAGCTTCGATGAATTCCTGGGTGACACAGTTGAGTTCGACCAAATCAACCCTGTCGTTTCTCAGGTCAAATAAAATTCAAACATAACCAAAATAGAAAATGAAGCACCTGATTTTTAACTACTAGATTACCAACTGTGACCTGATCTTCACTGTAAAAACCATAAATTGCTCCGGTACCGTAGTGAATAGAAGCAGGTGTTCCTGAACAAGGAAATTAAATGGAGTGCTCAGACCATTGGCAACCACAGCCATATTTCAAATGCGCAAGAAAATTGGTTCAGACAGTACCGTTCTCTTTGTAGGTGCTGGACCGTCTTGACTCGTACTTGGGATGGAAGTAACATGCAAGCTGTTGATAGAGCAACCCAGATCAGTTACAACCAAGTATGACAAATCAGCAACCATAAGAAATGAAACTAAACGAACAATTTAGTTCAAAAATGAAAAAAAGGGGGAAAAAAATCAGCCATTCGTACCGAAAAATGCACTTGGCAGAAGGGACCCAAAGGTTTGAGCTCCCAGTGTCGAAAACCACCGTGAAATTCTGCGGTGGGCTGCCGATTCCAATCTGACCGAAGTACTGGGCGTTCATGAAGTTCTTCAGCGCGACAATGTCATCCTGATTGTAGTCTGTCATACTGCTATTTTCCCTGCTCCTGCTGTAACTCCAGTAGTATTTGCGCCTCTGTTCCATGGCCGCAGCCTCGATGAAAATCTTTTGTTGCTGCGCACGAGCTTGGCCAATGGCATCCCTCACAGGATCGACATCTCTCCAAGCTCCAGGTTGGTCATCCACCGAGCTCTCTACCAATAGTTCGCCGTAGATGCTCTCCATTATAGGTCTCTTCTTTAACGGAATACGGATCAGCCCATCGTTGTCCGCAGATGCAAGCATTGTCGACACGGAGAGGAAGGAGAGAAGGATGCAGATCGTGGTACATGTTCTGTGCCCCATCCTGGTAAGCGGGACAATAAGATGCTAGAAAGTAAAACAATTAAAAAAGGCGTAGTGATTTTTACAGTGACAACAGATAGCTCTAGCCACGGTGACTGATGAGTGACTACTAATAAGGTCACCACATAACCTGCTAATCATATTGGCCCGGTTTCAGAGCTTGATCAAATGCGCAGCAAAGATACACAAACACTCACCCGCTCGGCTTTTCCGGGGAGAATGGGGGCGGTTGCAACGAGGACGAGCCGCAAGAGTTCGAGCTGTCTGAAACTGGGCGGTTCAGTACTTATATAGACGGAAAGGACGTTCGGAGCAAGCAGTTTGGCAGCACGTTACATTTCGGGGCCACTGGTTCGGGTGCGGTGCCTTAGAAGATCAAAGGATTCTGGCCACGAATGGTAGGAGTTGCAGCCGTGGTTAGGGAGCTTGAATACTTGAAAGATTCTTCAGTGACGGAGCGGTCCATCCCTGGGCGAGTGGCGAGCAGGGCAGCCTTTGGGGGCACGACATGAAACGTGATCTTCTGCTCCACTCCACGTTCCCTGCGGGCGCACGGCTAAGCACCCCGGTACGGATGGCTAATGCCTAGTAAGTGTTCCAGCAGGCAAGCAAGTAGTAGCAATGCAAGCAGGCTCCATAGCTTGGGGATGACAATTGACAAACCCCGGATGCGTAGAGCCAGAGCAGAGCAAGCTCGTGGTAGAAGGCATACAAAAGTGCTTAAGAACAGTTGCGTTCCTAATTTGCAGGCAGCCGTCTTTTTGGTCGATGAGTCCATGACCTTGTCTACCGGCTTAACATACCATTACTTTTGTGTAGAAAAAGGGAGGAGGGACCGAGTCATCGCGCAAAGAAAATTGCTCCCGTTAGCGTCAAATGCAGGTTGCTCGTCTCTTGATGCCTTGTCCACGTGACCAAATAGCACAATCAAGGCGTATGTAATTGTTATCACAGCAAGACCAATCTGACGTAGAACTATTGAGTCAACGGTACGTCATCTCGTAACACTTTGTGTAGAAGGGGAAACATTTCTTTGTGAAGGTCGAAAAATTTACTCGTTCCTCCGTCTGAGGAGTTTTATGTGCCTTATACCACTCACATTATACTAATGGTATCATTAAAGGTAATATAGTCATTTTAGTTTCATCGGTTTGCTTTCCATTATGTCACCACCCTCTAAATCCTTTCATCGCCACCCCCTCTGTCAACGATCTCGCCCTGCCGCCACCTATGATGTTGCCGTCCTACCGCCACTGATTTGCTATTAGCCGACATCAATTTCACACTAACATTTAATTTCCTAAAATACCCTAGTATTATTAATATTACTCGAAAATACTAGTGGTACTGAAAGTTAGAGGAGAACTAATCTGAATCGTTGAATTCTAAATACCATCGGTATATGCTAGTGATATGCATGATACTATTAATACAGTACTACTAGGATAAAGCACCGTAAAACTTCTTCCCTCTGGAAAAAAGAAGAGAGCAAGTTTTACAGCTTGTGATGATGGAAATTGAAAGTCACTGGTGGACAAAGAACCAAAACAAAGAACCAAAACAAATGAAAGAATCATGGAGTCACTTGGAGTCTGGCCGAAATCCCAGCACGACGCGCCCGTGGCTGATTCAGGCAGAGCTTTCATAGCCTGAACCCAAAGCGCACGAAGAATACGAAGAGCCTGGCTAGTGGCCAGCACCACCACGGACTCCACCATACGCCACCCGCTGGAACAGCGCCGCCAGCACGTTCCCGCACGGCTACTTCCACCGAAGCGCCGACCCGCTGGTTTCCATAGATGGAGAGCGATGTTGAGCTTTTCCGCAGTCTGTGGGTGTAGTTAGTGGTCTTGTTTCGATTGGTTTCTACGGTTTGGCATTGTTTCTTTTAATATAAGACATCTTCTTATATTAATATACAAGTTGGAACACTGTTTTTGGATCTTTTGAAAAAAGAAGTCATTATTACAAAGGGTTCAAACATATGCACCTTAATTTTTAAATATGAAATTGTTGCCAGGTCTAGAACAAATCAAAACATATCCTGGAACAAATCGAAGGAATACCTAGAACAAATCTAAAAAGAGCCTAGACCAAATCAGCTGAATCAAAACCGACACGGTCCCGTTATAAACGAAGACCCCACCCGTCGTACTCCTCTCTATCCCCGTCGGAGATCGGAGTGTTTGGGTGGCTCCTCCAGAGAGCTAGCGTCGTCGGGAGGGTGTCGTACCCCATTTCTGAAGTACTTAGTGTTTCCCGTATCAGTCCCTGGATCAGTAGCTGATACGACACTTTCACAGAATGCTTCACAGCAAACACGTTATTTATATTACCGAGAGTCAATACATGCCTTTTAATACATAAAGGTCTTTGTACAAAAGAGGCGAGCAGCCTCAACACCCACAAGCATCACGCTCAAAGGCTGTCGCAGCAGCCAGAGCTAACACTAATTCTAGCGGAAGACGAAACGGCTCCACTCCTACAGGCACCGCTTGAGCGTAGGCCGAACTCTACTCTTCATCACCATCAGCTTGAAAGTCATACTCAGGCTCATCTTCTGAAGGATTGAAGCAAGAGTGAGTACTTAAGGTACTCAGCAAGCCTAACACGAGGGGTAAGTTATGCAAGGGAGTTCATCAAACGATAGGTTGTGGTTTATATCAACGAGGCAAGAAAGCCAAGTTTATGCAAGGTTGTTTTGAAAACAAAAGCAGTTCGCAATCTAACCAAGTATTTGTAGATAAAAGTGGGGTTGGGCGGCCTGGAGGAGATGCAATCCATCCCGCCAGTTCCTCAATTTTATCACTGGCCGAACAACCAGCACACGGCTCCAACCGGCGTTTTTCCAAAAACACACCAAGGGAACTCACGCGGAAAATCTAATCATAGTGTGGCCGATGCTTTCGCGTTGTCCAATACCGTGGAACACGGCTTTCCGGAAAGATTTTTTAAACTTGGCCAAGGGTGCACAAATTTCCCCACAAGGTGGTCCAGTCTCCCTATCGTCATAGTTTGGACTGTCCCACTAAAGGTTCCATACTACTTGGTACCACCACGGCATCCCCCACGGACATCACCAGGGGCTCACAATCAAAATAATATGGCCAGTCATAAATGCCGGATCTCGAACACCCACCAACGAACGAGTCTTCTCCTGGGACTCCGTTGCAATCTCCTGCCTCCGGGGGGTGGGTGGTGAGTACTAGTAGGGTGTGGTTCCAATTCCGTGCCCATTCACGGCTTGTGGCTGCGCGAGGGGTGCTAGGCAAGGCGGCCAAGAACCGGTCCTTATACGACCGAACCAGGCATCTTCAATAGCCAATCCACAAGTGGAAGGGCGTCCAGAGAAAAGCCTCCCCACTGAGGACTACCTCGCCTGATCCCGCCAAAATATCCCTCACTAGGGTTGCACTTATTATTAACCACCCAATTCCACATTTACACACACCACCAAGACACACGCATTTACACGAAAATCATGTGAGCAATATTAATTAAACACATGTGAAAGTCCTAAGCAGCGAGCATATCAACAATTCATAATTAAATTAATGATGTTGATTCCTAGGGTTAACAAGGATACAGGATATAATCAAGTCAAGGCAGGCAATCAAATATTGCATAGGACCATTCTAGCATTTAAATCCATATTAAATACCATGCTATTTATTTATAAACAGCTCTATTTAGGATATTTGCAAACATAGGATCAATATATGATCAATGGAAGTTAGACTTGCCTTCACCAAATTCCTTCCTCTAAATCCTCGTAATCGGGATCCTCAGCTTCCTCTTCGTCTTGATTATCTATTGATTAAAAGAAAAAATCTACCGTTTGAAACAAACAATTAACAGAGCAATAAATCCGAATAAAATCCAAATACTACCAGATGGGAGTTGATTTGGTGGCACTGGATAGATCTGATTTTAGATGAATTTTGGCGCAGTTTCGCCAAAATCGGAGTTGGAATGAAAAAGATATTGATTTTTGATGTAAAAGAAAGGAAATTGATTAGGATGTGATTATCATAATTAAAATAACCATCATCCTAATTTTCCAGTGTGTAGCAAAGGTTGGAAAATGGCTAGGAATGATTATTGGATTTTTGAGGAATTTTGGGAATTTTTCTGATATTGGAAATGTGGTCGAAATGATTTTCTGTGTACGAATCTGGGTGCGCATAGCAATTTCCAGCGCGTTATCTCACTGACGGTGGGCCAAAGGCCCAGCGGGGTCCGCGCTTTACTGTTTCGTGAGCCGGGTCCATGGAATGGTGGACGGGCAGTAGTATATCACGGCGGTCCACGGTGCACCGAGTCTGCAAAATCGGCGGCGACTCGGCTCCACCGGGCCCACCGATCCGACGTGGCCGCCACGTCGGACGGCGGCGCGGTCCAAAGGGCGCACGGCGGCGCGCGGCGGCGCGGCGCCGGAGATCTCGCCGGCGACGAGCACGAAGGTCCAAAGGTGACGAGAACTAGTCGAACAGGGCCTACGTGCGAAGGCGAACCGTCCGGTGGGTGATGTTGTCGTCGGGATGACGGACGCGGCGGCGCGACGTCGCCGGAGTCGATGGCGACGAGCCGGCGAGCGAAGCGAGGGGAAACAACGGAGAAGTGTGCCGCGGTCGAGTGTGAGAGTGGTCGTGCGGGTTCGCGTAGTGCGGGGAGTCGCGCAGGTAGCTCAGCCGGGCGGAGGAAGCCCACGGCGGCCGGCGGCGAGAGGGAAGGGCGGCGGCGGAACCGGCGCTCGATGCGCGGATGCCGCGGGAGCGCGAGAGAGAAAAAGAGAGGGCACAAGGGAGAGAGAGGGTCACGGCGAACCTAATGGTGCTACGCGTTGACGTGGAGAAGGGCCGGAGCGGCGGCACGAGCTCGCCGGAGCTCGGCGGCGCGCCGGGGTGCGCGGGGAAGAGCAGGAATGCGCACGCGCAAGAGCATGCTAGAGTGGGTGCGAACATGCGCGTGAGTGCGAGGAAGTGACTGGTGGCCTTGGCGGGCTCGCGGGCGGGCGGGAGTGTGCCGGCGGCGAGATGGGGCACGGCGGCGCTACCTCGGAGCTCGCCGGAAAGGGCTACGCGCTAGCATACAGTCGACGAGATCACGCGCACGAGCGAGGGATGAGCTTGAGGGTGCTTACCGTGCTCTCAGAAAAGTGAGAGAGAGAACGGAAGAGTGCCGGCGACGAAGACGGCGGACGGCGGGCTAGGGTTCAGTCGATTTCTTCCTGCAAGTCACGGCTGCGCCAAGGAAGGGCATCAGCGTGTCAAGCGCGGAATGGAGGTGCTAGGAGTGAAAGAAGTTGTCGTGGGGACTCACCGTCGACAGAGAGAGAGCTCACCGGAGAGTTCACCGGACTTGAGCGAGAAAGGGAAGAGAACAGTGGAGTGCTCGGGAGTGAGTGAGGGAGTGAAATGAAATGAGAGAGGGAAGGAGAGGGCCTGCCCCTTGCTTTATAGCCGTCAATGGCGGTTCGAGGGGGGCTGCTAGGTCGGTTTTGCCGGCGAGAAATATCTCGCCGGACTGGAGCTCGACGCGACGCGTTGAGGCGGTTCGCGAGCTTCGATGATCGGCGGTGACGCGCGAGAGAAGCTTCTGCAGTGCTCGGGACGCGACGGAGCGAGAGAAGAAGCGACTGTGGCTGACGACGCGGAGTGGAGTTCGTCGGGCGTCGGGAAAACGTGGGGCGCGCGTTAAGTAGAGGAAGGGAGTGACGGGACGGGGCAGTGGAGGCGGTTGAGCTGCGCGCGAGCTTCACGTGCGTTTACTGGCGCTTGGAGATGACGGTGGCGGTTTGCCGGCATGGAGGGATGGGCGGCGGCGCAAATCGCGCCGGCGACGCGAGGTAGGCGACGGGGGTGCGGGGCCCACACGTCAGCGGAGAGGGAGAGAGGCAGGCTGGGCCGGAATGCTGGGCCGCGCGGTCTGGGCCGGAACGGGCTGGCGCGGGAGAGAAAAGAAAGAGGGAGAGAATGGGCCGGCGGGAGAGAAAAGAAAAGGGGCGGCCCGAGAAGAGAGAATTGATTTGATCTTTTCGCTGGGATTAAATTTGAATGAATTTTGAATTCATTCAAAAGGAAGGATTTGAAACCAACACTCAAACAAATCAAGAAAACACGAAAATGCATATGGTGACTTTTATGCATCGTTTAGAATTCAAATCTTTTGGTTTTGCTACTAACTAAAGCTAACAAATCGATTTTAATTGGAAAATTTTAAAAAGTTCAAATTTTTAGTGAATTTTTGACGACGGGCAAAAACGCGGGTCGCTACAACCTACCCCACTTAAAGAGAATCTCGTCCCCGAGATTCCGGCTCTTCCTCGAAAAGGTAAGGAAACTCTCGCTTGAGATCATCTTCTCTTTCCCATGTTGCTTCTGCCTCAGTGTGATTACTCCACTGAACCCGACAAAACCTTATAGTATTCTTCCTTGTTAGTCGAGTTGCTACATCCAAAATCCTTATCGGCCTTTCCTGATATCTGAGGTCAGGCTGTAAATCCATCACTTCTGGTGGGACCATCTCCTCTGGCTTTCTCAGGCATTTCTTTAATTGTGACACGTGAAAAACATCGTGTACATCGGACATTTCCTCGGGAAGCTCGAGGCGATATGCCACGGCTCCTATCTTCTTAAGTACCTTAAAAGGTCCAATGTACCTCAGTGCCAACTTTCCTTTTATCCGAAATCTCCTGGTCCCTCGAATCGGTGACACTTTGAGATACACATAATCTCCAACTTCGAAGCTCAAATCTCTGCGTCGGGTATCAGCATAACTTTTCTGTCTGCTTTGGGCTGCCTTTAAATTTTCCCTGACCAGAGCTACTTTCTCTTCTGCATCCCTGATAACTGCAGGTCCGAAGAAAGAACGTTCTCCAACTTCTGACCACATCAGCGGGGTTCTGCATTTTCTACCATACAGTGCCTCAAATGGTGACATCTGTAAACTGGCTTGATAACTGTTGTTATATGAGAATTCTGCAAAGGACAAGCTTTTCTCCCAATCTTTTCCATAGGTTAGTACACATGCTCTTAACATGTCTTCCAGGATTTGATTCACCCTTTCTGTCTGACCATCGGTTTGTGGATGGTATGCTGAACTGTAATCTAGTCTTGTTCCGAGCAATTTATGCAAACTTTTCCAGAATATCGAGGTGAACTGTGTGCCTCGATCTGATACTATTCTGCGAGGAACTCCATGTAGCTTGAGCACGTTGTCTATGTATAACTGGGCATAATGATTTCCCCTGTATACTGTCTTCACAGGTATAAAGTGTGCCACTTTTGTCAGTCGATCCACAATAACCCATATGGAATCACATCCTTTTTGGGTACGGGGTAACCCTACGATGAAATCCATACTGATCTCATCCCATTTCCACTCTGGAACATGGAGAGGTTGCAGCAATCCTGCAGGTCTTTTATACTCTGCTTTTACTCTGCTACAGATATCACAACGAGCAACAAATTCTGCTACGTCTCTTTTCATTCCTGACCACTAATATTTCTGCTTCAGATCCATATACATTTTGGTGCATCCAGGATGAATAGAATATGCTGAGTTATGAGCTTCATCCATAATCAGCTCCTGATATCCACCAGTTTTCGGTACACAAATTCTATCCTTGTACCATAAGGTGCCCTGATTATCTACTCGAAATCCAGGGCTTTATCCAACCCTGTCATTTTCTTTAATTCATTTATTTCCTCATCTGACTCTTGAGCTGTTCTTATTTGCTTCTCCAGAATTGGTTCCACACATAAGGTGTTCAGACGGCCTGGTTTAGCAAAGTGAAGATTTAATTGTTTAAATTCTTCCACAAGTTCCGGGCTTCGTCTCCGCATTTTAATCCCATTATTCTGAGATTTGCGGCTTAATGCATCTGCAACCACATTTGCCTTTCCAGGATGGTAGTGAATTTCTAGGTCATAATCCTTTATTAACTCCAACCATCTTCTTTGTCTGAGGTTTAAATCCGGTTGTGTGAAAATATATTTCAGGCTCTTATGATCCGTATATATTTCACATTTATTGCCAATCAGATAATGCCTCCAAATTTTGAGAGCATGCACAACTGCTGCTAGCTCCAGGTCATGAGTGGGATAATTTTGCTCATGTGTTTTCAACTGCCTTGATGCGTATGCAATCACTCTGTCGTCCTGCATAAGCACACATCCCAATCCTTGTCGAGATGCGTCGCAATATACGACAAAATCTCGGTGTATGTCTGGTAAGGCCAACACTGGGGCTGTGGTCAACTTTTTCTTTAATTCCTGAAAACTTCTCTCGCAAGCTTCTGTCCATTTGAATTCTTTTCCCTTCTGTGTCAAAGCTGTCATTGGTCTTGCGATTTTTGAGAAGCCTTCAATAAATTTGCGGTAATAACCAGCTAGACCAAGGAAACTCCGAACTTCTGTCACGGTGGTTGGTTGCTTCCAATTAAGGACTGCCTCAACCTTGGCTGGATCCACTGATATTCCTTCTTCTGTCAGTATGTGACCAAGAAATGCCACTTTATTTAACCAAAATTCACATTTACTGAACTTGGCATATAATTCATGAGCTCTCAATTTTTCTAACACAATCCTCAAATGCTGCTCATGCTCTTCTGCACTTTTGGAGTAGATAAGTATGTCGTCAATGAAGACAACGACAAACCGATCTAACTCCTCCATGAACACTTTATTCATCAAATTCATGAAGTATGCAGGTGCATTTGTTAATCCAAATGGCATCACTGTGAACTCATATTGACCATATCTGGTGACAAATGCTGTCTTGAGAATATCACTTTCTCTGATCTTTAGCTGATAATACCCAGATCTTAAATCAATTTTGGAGAAATATTTGGCTCCTTTCAATTGATCAAATAAATCATCGATCCTGGGCAGTGGATATTTATTTTTGATGGTGACTTCATTCAAAGAGCGGTAGTCTATGCACATTCTGAGACTGCTGTCTTTCTTTTTAACAAAAAGGACAGGTGATCCCCACGGTGACGAACTTGGTCTGATAAATCCTTTTTCCTGTAACTCTGCTATTTGTGCCTTTAATTCTGCTAGCTCAGTTGCTGCCATTCTATACGGTCTCTTGCTATTGGAGCTGTGCCAGGGATAAGGTCAATGATAAACTCTATGTCTCTGTCAGGTGGCATGCCTGGCAATTCTTCTGGAAACACATCAGGATATTCGCAGACCACTGGCACTTCCTCCAACGGTCTTGCTTCCATATTATGAACCATAGGTGCAACTTTTGACCTTTTTGGTTCACATACCACTTTAATTCCTTTGTGGTTTACCAGGGTGACTTTCCTGGTGTCGCAGGCTATATTGCCGTGGTGCTTACTCAACCAGTCCATCCCGAGGATAACATCTATCCCCTGGGATTCTAGGACTACTAAGTTCGCTAGGAACTCTACCCCATTTAAAAGGATCTTAACCCGTGGGCATCCCAAATAACTTTTGGTCTCGGCCCCGGGAGTCCGGATTATCAGGGGTTGTTTTAGCATGACAGTTGGCAAATCATTTGCGGCAACAAACTTTGAAGAAACAAACGAATGCGAAGCTCCAGAATCAAACAAAACGGTTGCAAGGATGGAGTTGACAAGATACTCACCAAGAACAACATCAGGAGTGTCCTCAACTTCATCTGCATTAATATGATTGACTTTTCCTCGACCGAAGGATTGATTATTCCTCCGCTGCTGTCCAGAGGGCTGCTGTCCACCACGACCATTTCCAGAAGCTGCAGTTCTGGCACTGTTTGGTTGATGCTGCTGAGTAGGAGCATTATTCTGGCTCAAATAAGGGCATCTAGCAATCATATGACCAGGCTCACGGCAGTGAAAACAGGTCCTTTTATCATTGTTGTTAGGTTGCACAACACTGGAACTGCTCCTCTGCTGACTACCAGAATTTTGATTGCGATATGATGGTGCTGAGCTGGGTTGATTGGACGCTGAGGTCCTATACTGCATGGTTGACTGATATTTTGACTTCTGAAAATTATTGTTAAATCTTGGCTTCTGATTTCTCTCCTGCTGCTTAAACTTCTGCGCATTGAATTTGCGCTTCCTATCATGATCAATGTGAGAGCGAGCATCCTCCAATAGAAGTGCACGGTTCATGAGAGTGTTGAAATCCGGGTAAATATGAGTAACCAGCTGCACTTTCAATCCGGGATTAAGTCCTTTTCTGAAGCGATCCTGCTTCTTCTTATCAGTGTTAACATCATCGGGGGCATATCGGGCCAATTTCATGAATTTCCGAATATACTGATTTACTGTCATCGCTCCCTGCTTCAGAGAGCGGAATTCATCAGCCTTCATCTCAATCACACCTTCTGGGATGTGATACCTCCTGAATTCTTCCTGAAATTCCTCCCAAGTAATAGCATCGGCATTCTCTGCACCCTCACGGTAATTATCCCACCATTCTCCTGCTGCTCCCTTGAGCTGGTGAGATGCCAGAAGGACTTTTTCTCTTGCATCAGCATTCACCAAGTGTAATTTCTTGGTGATATCACGCAGCCAATCATCAGCTGCCAGAGGATCTTCCTCAGTACCCTCGAAGGTCGGGGGCCTGAGCCTCATAAATTCTGACATTTTGCTCTGCTGGCCTGGAGCTCTATCCATGAGTCCCTGTGCAATGATTTCCATCAGGCGAGTCTGATTATCCATCACAGCCACTAGATTAGTGACTGGTGCTGCGGGTATTCTTCCGCCTCTTCCACCACCTCTTCCACCACCTCTTCTACCACCTCTACCACGGTTCTGTTGTCCTTCACTCCTATTCTGGTCATTGTTTTCTCCAACCTCATCCTGCACTTCTTGCTCATTTTGACTTACTTCGTCCTCTTGGTGATCTTGCTCAATGTCATGTCTGCCTCCACCTCTACCTCCTCCTCTACCTCTGCCACGCTGATTATTATTTCTTCCTCTACCACGTCCACGCCCTGCACTGTGGACGTCATCCTGATCATCATGTTGAGCGTTACGCTCTCGGCGTTGGCGCTGCTGAATTCTGGCCGATCTTTTGGGAGGCATCTGATGGAGGGATTAGCAAGGAGGTGAGATAAGACACTCAGGCGATGAACTAAACTATGAGGCGAAACTATAATCTACGAGGCAAAACAAACAAGATAAATGGAAAAGAAATTCCAAAGATCTTGCAAGCACACATACAAGTTAAAACCAGCACCATTACATCATTACAGCAAGGCTATTCATAATAACAAGGTTCGATCATACATACCCAAGTCCTTTTATTTATATACAAGGACTCGACGATCTACGACTCGACACAAGACTCAACCACAGGGCAACTCCGACTCGCAACTACTGAGACACACTACTGACACACCTGACACTACTAGACACCACGACTCTAGGCAACAGCAGCCACTACTAGCGGGCAAGGCTACTCCACGGCTCCAACTCTGCTGCTCAGGCGTCGAAGCCACGGTCCTGGCGCCACTCAGCGTAGAGGTCGAACGGGTCCTGGGTGAGGTCGACGGTGCCGGTGCTGATCAGCCTGTAGTACTCGTCGAGGTCCACGTCTCCAACAAGGCGAGGTCCTGCTGGTGATCACCACAAACTCGTCCATATCCATCTCATCGTCAGTACCAGTGAGATCGATGACGTTATCCGCCACCGACTCACTCCCTGACGACACGTCCACGACTGGCTCATCCTCCATCGGCTCCTCCTCAGAGTCTCCGACGGTCTCAAGGGCGGCCTCAAGCTCTGCTGCCCAACGGGCAAGCTCCTCAGAGTCGTCTGCCGGCTCAACCTCAGGGGAGTCCACGGTAGTGTCTGAACCTGTACGTGTAGTGGAGTCCTCCTCCGTGTCGGTCGGACAGGCGTAGTGGTAGTGTCCGTGCGGTCCTAGAAAATCCCGGGCCCAGTATTTTTACAGATAAACCCCTGATCTTTTTGTTAATTCTGTTTAAGTCCTGTCTTTTTACAGAAAAGACCCTAAACTTTTCTGTAAATTAACTTTTAGCCCCTATCTTTTTGCACCGAGACCCCTGAACTTTTCCAAAATTACAGATAGGTCCCTGTCGACTTTCTGATTTTACCAAAAAGTCCCCAGAATCTTTCCACACTTGCAAATAAAGCCCTCAAAGCACTTAAACCCTTGCAAATGAAACCCCAGACCCCCTGACCCACTTGTCACTCTCACACATGTGCTGAAAATACTAAGTCCACACAGAAAGTGCACACATATTCCTTTTCGAGCACAAATTTCAATGTCAGAAAAATCCCACAAAACTCCTAAAAATACTTTGAGCCATTCTAAACATCTTCCAACCATTATTCATCCTAAAATAATTCGGATTATATCAATGCTTAATTTATTAAGCTTAATCCTAATTAATCCCTTCTCCCGACAAACTTCCAAAATTCATATCTTTTCCGTTCGAACTCCGATTTTGGCAATTCTTCCGCCAAAATTCAACTAAAATCATCCTCTAATCATTACCACCAGATCCAATCTAACCTTGATCTCTATTTGGATTTATTCGATTTATTGCTCGTTCATTGCTTGGCGGTAGATTTATTTTCTTTTATCGTTAGATAATCAAGTCTTTGAAGAAGAGCCCGAGGATTTGGAATACGAGGACTTAGAAGAAGAAGTCTATTGTGAAGGCAAGTCTAACTCCCTTTGATCATATTGATCCCATGTTTATGAAATTATCCTAATTAGAGCTGTTTGCAAATAAAATTGCATGGTATTTAAATGGATTTAAATGCTAGAAGGTCCTATGCAATATTTGATTGCCTTCCTTGATTTGTTTATACCCTGAATCCTTGTTAACCCTAGGAACCAACGTCATTAAATCCCTTAATGACATGTTGGATTGCTTTGCCGCTTAGGACTTTCACCATATGTGTTTAATTAATACTGCTCACATGATTTTCGTGGAAAATGCGTGTGTCTTGGTGGTGTGTGTAAATGTGAAATTGGGTGGTATAATAATAAGTGCAACCCTAGTGAGGGATATTTTTGGCGGAATCAGGCGAGGTAGTCCTCAGTGGGGAGGCTATCTCTGGGGCGCCTTTCCACTTGTGGATTGGCTATTGAAGATGCCTGGTTCGGTCGTATAAGGACCGGTTCTTGTGCCGCCTTTGCCTAGCACCTCTCGCGCAGCCACAAGCCGTGAATGGGCACGGAATTGGAACCACACCCTACTAGTACTCACCCGGTACACCCCCGGAGGCAGGAGATGCAACGGAGTCCCAGGAGAAGACTCGTTCGTTGGTGGGTGTTCGAGATCCGGCATTTATGACTGGCCATATTATTGATTGTGAAGCCCCTGGTGATGTCCGTGGGGGATGCCGTGGTGGTACGAAGTAGGTATGGAACCTTTAGTGGGACAGTCCAAACTATGACGATAGGGAGGACTGGACCACCTTGTGGGGAAATTTGTGCACCCTTGGCCAAGGTTAAGAAACTTTCCGGAAAGCCGTGTTCCACGGTATTGGACAACGCGAAAGCAATGGCCACACTATGATTAGTTTTCTGGGTGAGTTATCCTTGGCGTGTTTTCGGAATACACCGGTTTGGAGCCGTGTGCTGGTTGACGGCCAGTGATAAAACTTGAGGCACTGGCGGGATGGACAGTAACTCCCCCAGGGCCGCCCAACCCCACTAATCTCCACAGATACTTGATTAGATTGCGAACTGCTTTGTTTTCAAAACAAGCTTGCATAAACTTGGCTTTCTTGCCTCGTTGATATAAACCACAAGCCTATCCTTTGATGAACTCCCTTGCATAACTTACCCCTCGTGTTAGGCTTGCTGAGTACCTTAAGTACTCACTCTTGCTTCAATCATTCAGAAGATGAGCCAGAGATAGAAGCTGATGGAGGTGAAGATTAGGGTTCAGCCTGCCCGCAAGTCTGCCTGTTGGAGTGGTGCCGTTCCGTCTTCCGCTGGAGTAGTAGTCTAGTGCTGCTGCTGTAGCAGCTAATCGGTGTGCTGTCTGTTTGGTCAGGCCGCTGGCCTTTGTTGTAAGACCTTTTGTATAATAAAAGGGCTTGTATGAGACTTGGTAATATTATAAAGGGTATGAGACTGTGATGTCATTCTGTGTAAGCGTCGTATCAGCGTCTGATCCAGGGACTGATACGGTAAGCGCTAGTACTCCAGAAATGGGGTACGACATCGGTGTGGTGCTCCAACCTTCTCAGCTTGGCCGCCGCATCTTCCTCCACACGACGCCGCTCTTGCTGCGGAGAGGGAGAGCAGATCGCGCGGCGGTGGCGGCGGCGCAACCTTGCCGACCGGTAAATAATTTCAGATAGACCCCTGGTTTGGATCGCGACTATTAATCACGATTCAAATTAAGAGGTTTTCTGTTAATATCTAGATCGTGATTATTAATTACGATCCAAATATTTATAAATACACCTCTAATTTGGATCGCGGATAATAATTGCGACCCAAATATTTACATAAAGCCCCTGAGATTTTTACAAAATTGTACTTTCTGGACGGCTGACTCCTCTCGATCCACCTCTTCTGCGTTCTTCCGCGGCCCCGTCCCGCCGCCAATCGACCGATCCCCTCTTCTCCCACCGATCCGCCGGCGGCGCCGCCTTGTTAGCACTGGTCCTCCACTTTAGGGTCGCGCTTTTCGGCCAAACGAGACCCATATTGCGCAGCCAGAGGCGATGGCGAACGGTGGAGCAGGGCAAAAGCGGCAGGCATCGGAGTCGGCAATGACTGGAGCTCTTCAATCTCTGCAAGAGGAGGCGGCGACGACCAAGTTCAGGAGGCAATGACTGGCGCCAGGCAACAACCAAACGAGCCCCCACTTACCTCGGGGAGGTCATCCATGGGGAAGGAAAAGACAACGTGAGCGCGTCGCGGATGCCGCCGTGGTGCTCCGACCTCCTCAGCTTGGCCTCCGCATCCTCCTCCACACGACGCCGCTGTTGCTGCGGGGAGGGAGAGCGGATCGCGCGGAGGCGGCGGCGCAACCGTACTGGCCGGTAAATAATTTCAGATAGACTCCTGGTTTGGATCGCGACAATTAATCGCGATCAAATCAGGGGGTTTCCTGTTAATATCTGGATCGCGACAATTAATCGCGATCTAAATATTTACAAATACACCTCTAATTTGGATTGCGGTTAATAATCGTGATCCAAATATTTACATAAAGACCCCGATATTTTAACAAAATTGTACTTTTGGGACGGCCGACTCCTCTCGATCCACCTCTTCTGCCAAACGAGATCCAGATTGCGCAGCCGAAGGCGATGGCGAACGGCGGAGCAGGGCAAAAGCGGCAGGCATCGGAGTTGGCAATGACTGGAGCTCTTCCATCTCTGCAAGAGGAGGCGGCATTGACCAAGATCAGGAGGCTGGAGCACCACCGCAGCGCCCGCGACGCACTCGCGCTGCAGCCATCGCCGACGCCACCCTTCTCCGTCGGCATGGAGGACCTGCCCGAGGTAAAATTCCAAATTTGGTTCCCCTCTCCTCTCATCTTCATTGGGTCTAGTTACGGCAAGCACACGGAGCATAGTCTGTGAACTTTCCAGACGCCGCGTACACCTCTGATCATTGGCATTGTGAGGAACCATGTTGAGATGTGCCATAGTTCATGATGTGATGAGTAATTGACAACGAATGAGTTTGAATTGAACTTGAGGTTCGGGTTTGAATTGCGGGACTTTGAGGTTTGCATGAGCATGTATTGTGATTATGTTTATGGAGAAGTTGGTGAAGGTGTTGGGAAGAATGGAGGAGATGGAGAAATGTGTTTCCTTGTCTAATGATGTGTAGGTCAATGGAGTCAACTTGATGGTCAACGGCGAGAGGATCGGGAGGAACGAGCGGGAGGCTTGGGTCCAGGCGATCGAGAGGCCGGGCGAGGTCAAGGGTGATCCACACCGTACACATGGCGGACAAGAAGCACGGAGGGTTTCGCGGTGTGGCCTCAAAACCGTGGAGGTGATGAAGACGGCGGGTTGACCAAGTCAAGGCGAACGGGAGGCCGAGTCAAGTGAAGGGTCCCGACGGGCAGGGACGAGAAGACTTGACGGCGAGGTTCGCGGGACGAGGTGACACGCGTCGACATCGAGGTGGTTTCCCGGTTTATGCCTCAAAACCGGCGGGCGGACGGTTTCCCGGTTTGGGCCTCAAAACCGGCGGCGGCGGATGGGGGTGCACGTGGTGCCATCGCGAAGGTTGCGTCGAGGCGAAGCGAAGTCGTGAAGGGCCCGATGGCGTTCGGGCGAAGGAAAAAGAGTTGGACGATTTTGCCTCTAGTGGTAGGTGTTAGTGTGTTATGTCTAAAGGGCATTTTGGGAAAGAAAAGAGGAGATAAGGAGGGAGAGGGGGCAGGAGATGGCTGCCTCTCTTGACCCATTCATTTTGCATCTAGGGATAGGACTAGCTAGGGGAGAGCTAGAGAGAGATGAGAGGAGAGGGAACAAGGTGAGAGCTTGTATCTTCAACTTTCAACAAGAGAGGGAGGAAGAGGGCGGCGCCCTAGCTTTGTACCTATGGATTTCGTGATTGTATCAATGGAATGAAGTTTGTTTGAATCAATCTCGTGCCCTTGTTCTTCCTCCTCGTCTAATTCCCGAATTTGCCTTTTTCCTCATTTTCGAAGCTATTTTCGTGCAAATTTTCGATGCGTTTCCGGGTGGATTTCTTGGATGGATTCGGTGCTAGGACGTGTGGGAACATGCCATGATTGATCTTCTACAAGATCTCTCCACGAGCACTTCGAATTTGTAGATTTTGTCCAAGAACACCTAAACCCTAGTTCTTCAATTTGATCCAAAATCCGAGGAGATTTTGTTGGGTTTTTGGTATGGATCCACTTGGATGATGTTCCCTATCTTGTCACGCACCTAGGGTTCAAATTTCGTGATGGAGGTCGTTTGGTCGGGTTTCGAGATTTTTCTTGATCTTGCGCGGACTAGTCCGCCCCGACAGCCGGACTAGTCCGCCCCCAGCCGGACAAGTCCGAAAAACCAAGTCTGTGGTCCGACCCGAAGCCGGACTAGTCTGCCCCGGACCAGACTAGTCCGCCCCGAGCCGGACTAGTCCGCCCACAGCCGGACAAGTCCGTAAAACCAATTCTGTAGTCCGACCCGAAGCCGGACTAGTCCGCCTCGGACCAGACTAGTCCGCCCCGGACCAGACTAGTCCGGCTCTGGATCAATTTGGTACATCTTCTTGAGTGTGTCTTTGCTTGATTTACTTCCGCAAGTGCTTATATCTCTTCCACAATCATTCCTAGGGTCAACACATCACGTTCTATGTGTGTGTGTGATCTTGGTGGTTGTTCTTTGAGGCGGGTTGGGACATAGGTCGAGTTCTTTGCAAGAATTTTTATCGGCTCCCATTCACCCCCCCTCTGGTCGCCTTCTCGGTCCTTCAATTGGTATCAGAGCCGGTTTGTTCACGTGTTGAGCTTAACCGGCTTTGTGATCCGAAGGCGACATGGAGAAAGGTGCGATCAAGCTCTTGGTCTTCGATGGGGAAGATTTTCCCTATTGGAAGTCTCGCACTCAAGCTTATCTCATGAGTCAGGGCATTGGGATATGGAGCATTGTGCAAACCAACTACGAGATCCCGGAGAACATGGAGACGGCGCAGCAAGGTGCGATCACTCAATTCGATAACAACTCTAAGGCTGTTAACATCTTGCTTTCCGCTATCGGTAGAAGGAGTACGATCGCATTGCTCACCTTAAGACTGCGCATGCCATATGGGAGACGCTTTGCTCTTATCATGAAGGCATTAACCAAGTCAAGACCATGCGTAGGGATTCGTACAACAGGCAGTACCAGACCTTTGCACAGCTGCCTGGCGAGTCACTAGATGCTACGTTTGCTAGATTCGAGTCCATAGTGTGTCATCTAAGGGCTTGTGGTGATCTTGTTTACACTGACAATGAGCGTGCTAAGCAATTGCTTTACTTACTAGATGAGAACACATGGGGTGTGAAGATCTCCGCACTGGAGGAATCCCCCGACTTTGGCACACTCACCTGCGAGCAGCTCTATAGCAAGCTCAAGTCTCACGAGCTCTCTAGGAAGTCACGTCCGAACCACAATGCATCCACTAGTATGGCTTTGATGACTGACTCTCAAGGTAATGCATCTTATGGAACTAACCCCTCTCACAAATCTACTTTGGAGTTTGCTCTTTCTTCCTTGGTTGCAGCTACATATGAGCAGGTGGAGTCCCTTCCTGAGGAGGATCTTGCCTTGCTGACCAGGAAGTTCAAGCGCTCCTTCAACAACAGAAGAGATAGGAGAGGTGGTGATCCACGTGGCTGCTACGAGTGTGGTGATCCTCGTCACTTCATCGCCGACTGCCCCAAGCGGAAGAAGAAATTCGACTACACCGACCGCCAAGAAGAAGAACCCAAGAAGAAGACCCACTTCTCCAAGAAGGGTAAGAGTGCCAGGAGGAACTTGAGGAAGGTGCTTTCAAGAGCTCTCGTTGCGCCCTTCAGCGACGTCGACTACTCCTCGAGCGACGACATCTCTGGTGCTGAGGATGAGACGGAGAAGCCCAAAGACAGGAAGACTACTGACTTCACCGGGCTCTGCTTCATGGCGAGGGATGATCACCACTCCGACTCCGACCCCGACACAGCTAAGGTATCACAATCACTCGATGAGCCCATCTATGACAATGAGTCCTTGTGTGATGCCTTGTTCAAGCAAGACCAGAAAATGCATGAAGCTAAGCGTCTGAATCGAAAGCTTAAATCTGATCTTGAATTTGCTAATGCCGAGCTTGCTTCACTGAAGTCTAAGCTTGATGAGGATAGGGTGGTAGAGTGTGAGTCTTGCCACGTTGTCATGAATGATCTAGTCGCTCTGAAGGATGTGCATGCTTAAGTTGCCAGTCAGCTTGAGAGTGCTTTGAAAGAGTTAGAGGAGCTCAAGGCTCGACCTGTACTCTTGGGTGCTTGCAAGACTTGCCCTAAGCTCACACAGGACTTGGATAGTCAATTGTCCAAAGTCAAAGAGCTAGAGGCAAAATTGCTAAGTGGTTCTCGTGCTACACCACCACCATGTGTTGTGTGTGTTTCTCTGAAGAGTGATCTCGTCACCACAAAAAAGGAGAACCTTAAGCTTTCCCAAGAAGTTAAGTACCTCACCACTAGCCTCACAAGAACCAAGGAGAGTGAAAAGAGAATTGAGAGTGACTTGCTGAGGGTTAAGGAAGGTTCAACTCAAGGATACAACCTGGGTTTGGGTTATGAGAGGTGTGAGAAGGAGAGTGACAATGTGGGTAAGTTTGTACCAAGCTCCAACCTCCAAGATGAGAGTGAGAAACTTAAACCCACCGACACCTACTACCCATCAAACCCAAAGCCATCCTTCAACCCAAGAGAGGTCAAGAAGCAAAAGCAACAATCCAAACCACCTACACAACCAAAACCAAAACCTAGGAATGTGTTTACGTGCATGTTTTGTGGTAGGGATGGTCACTTGGATGAGTTTTGCTTTAGAAGGAAGAGAATTGAAAGGAGGCAAGCTGAGTTAGCTAGGAATGCAGTCTATCATTCCTATGTTGACTATCCGCCTCACACTCCTTCTCGTGCTTACAGTGGACTTGGTCATCGCTCATATGACTTTGGTTCACGGAACAGAGGACTTGAGTCACGACGCTTTGATGGCCCACGTTTTCCCTTTCGTGGTGCCCATCCCCAGCGTGGATATGATCATCCATCATATGACTTGTATCCCCGTGACGTGTGGCGTGAGTCTAGACGCTTTGACGGTCCACATCGTCCCTATCGTGGTACTCGTCCCATGCGTTTCAATGATAAAGTGCATAGAACTGTTTTTACTTCTGCAGGTCGTGTGGTTAGGTGCTGGATTCCTAAAGCTTGTCTTTCTAACCCCAGCACTGAGCCCTCGATCTTTTCTTCACGTTCTATGTAGGTAGCTGATGGAGGCCTGGAGGACAAGTGGTTGATAGACTCCGGTTGTTCGCGCCATATGACCGGTGATACTAGATGGTTCTCCAGCCTCACCCCCGTGAAGCAAATTGACTATGTGACATTCGGGGACAACAAAAAGGGTAGAGTAAAAGCAATTGGCGCTGTCAAGGTAAATGACTCCTTCACTCTCAAGGAAGTAGCCCTAGTAGAGCATCTCAAGTACAATCTGCTTTCTGTTTCTCAATTGTTGGATGATGGCAATGAAGTGATCTTTAAGAGGAATGCATCTCGTGTTATTGATTCTTGTGGTTCTTTGATTTGCAATATCACTCGAATTGACAGAGTTTTTCGCGCTGACTTTTTTCTTCCTCTGGTTCTCACAAGTGTTTGTTCGCTCAACCCTCTTCTGAGCTTTGGACATGGCATAGGAGACTAGGTCACATGAGCTTTGACTTGTTGTGTCGCTTAAGTGGCCTAGGCCTTATCCGAGGATTGCCTAAGCTCAAATTTGAGAAAAATCTTGTTTGTGCACCTTGTCGTCATGGCAAAATGGTTGCCGCTTCTCATCCATCAATCAATTTGGTGATCACTGAGCAGCCTGGGCAATTGTTTCATATGGACACTGTTGGTCCTGCTCGGGTTCGTTCAGCTGGTGGGAAGTGGTATGTTCTTGTGGTCGTTGACGATTTTTCTCGCTACTCTTGGGTTTTCTTTCTTGAGAGCAAGGATGAAGTGTTTCATCACTTTCGGAGCTTGGCTTTGAGGTTGTTCAATGAACACCCTGGTGCAATGCGAGCAATTCGCAGTGATAACGGCACCGAGTTCAAGAACTCCTCCTTTGATGCTTTCTGTCGAGAACATGGCCTTGAGCATTACTTTTCTGCACCTCGCGTTCCACAGCAAAATGGCATTGTTGAAAGAAAGAACAGAACCCTTGTTGAGATGGCCCGGACGATGCTTGATGAGCATAGGACTCCGAGGCGGTTCTGGGCTGAAGCCATTAGCACCGCTTGCTATGTTTCCAATCGGGTTTTCTTGCGCTCAATTCTTAAT
Organism: Eragrostis nindensis; assembly: GCA_012490785.1. Lineage (NCBI taxonomy): Eukaryota > Viridiplantae > Streptophyta > Magnoliopsida > Poales > Poaceae > Eragrostis > Eragrostis nindensis. Next base: position 646,793 of record JAAXCT010000269.1, on the reverse strand, counting down.
GTGACTTCTTATGAGCTACGTTTTGGGAGGAAGCCAAATGTTTCTCATTTGCGTGCTTTTGGTTGCACGTGCTTTATCCTCAAGCGTGGTAATTTGGATAAGTTTGAGTCAAGATCTTTCGATGGCATTTTTCTTGGTTACACCCCACATGGTCATGCTTATAGAGTTTTAAACTTGGAATCTAACACCATCGTGGAGTCCTGCGATGTAACCTTTGATGAATCTATGCTTGTACAAGTGGTGTTGTTGATGTGCAGGTGAGTGAGGTGAGGGAGCATCTTCGTAGACGGTAGATCTACCGGCTCCAGGTGAAGATGAGGATGAACCACTACTTCCTACTACTTCGCCTGCTCCTGAGCCGAGCCCTGCTTCCACAGTTCAAGCGGAGGGTCCCGTAGCATCTACATCCTCTTCGGCGGCCGTCGATCCAGCTCCAGCCGTCGTCGAGCAAGCCCCAGCTGTTGTTGAGGGGGAGGTACACTCCGAGAGAGAGGCCTCTCGACACATCCAAAGTCGACATCCTCCCCATCAAATGATCGGTAATCTAAATGAAAGGACAACAAGGTCGAGGTCTGCTCATCTCACATGCTTTACAAATTCTGCATTTGTTGCCTCCTTTGAACCTCGAGATGTTGGACACGCTCTTTCTGATTCCGATTGGGTCAATGCCATGCACGAGGAGCTAGAGAACTTTGAGAGAAACAAAGTCTGGACCCTTGTTGAGCCTCCTCCTAATGTGAATGTGATAGGAACCAAGTGGGTGTTCAAGAACAAACAGGGTGAGGATGGTCTAGTTGTGAGAAACAAAGCTAGGCTTGTGGCTCAGGGGTTTAGCCAGGTTGAGGGCTTAGACTTTGGGGAAACCTTTGCTCCAGTAGCGCGTCTAGAAGCCATTAGAATCTTGCTAGCCTTTGCTGCGTCTAAGGGCTTCAAGCTTTACCAAATGGATGTCAAAAGCGCTTTCCTAAACGGCTACATAGAGGAAGAGGTTTATGTCAGGCAACCCCCAGGTTTTGAAAATCCCAAGTATCCAAACCGAGTGTACAAGCTTCAGAAGGCTTTGTACGGGCTAAAGCAAGCACCTAGGGCATGGTATGCTAGGCTGAAAACCTTATTGCTAGAGCGCGGGTTTGAGATGGGGTGTGTGGACAAAACCTTGTTTACCCTCAAGCATGGCACTGACTTTCTTTTGGTTCAGATATACGTGGATGATATCATCTTTGGTGGTTCATCTCATGCTCTTGTGTCTAAATTTCAGGCAATGATGGAAAATGAGTTCATGATGTCCATGATGGGCGAGCTGACCTACTTCCTTGGTCTTCAATCAAGCAATGCAAGCAGGGTACCTTCATTCATCAAGCCAAGTACACGAAGGACTTGATGAAGAAGTTCGACATGTCGGATGCCAAACCCATGTCGACCCCGATGGCTACTTCCACCGTGCTCGATCCGGATCTTGATGGTGAAGCGGTGGACCAGCGGGAGTACCGGAGCATGATCGGCTCCCTCTTGTACCTCACGGCGACAAGGCCCGACATACACTTCGCGGTGTGTCTTTGTGCTCGCTTCCAATCTTCACCAAGGGAGTCTCATCGTCAAGCGGTGAAGCGCATTTTCAGGTATCTCAAGTACACCCTTGAATTCGGCATTTGGTATTCTGCATCATCTACTCTTTTCCTTTGTGGTTATTCAGATGCGGATTTTGCTGGGTGTCGAGTTGATCGGAAGAGCACTTCGGGTACTTGCCATTTTCTTGGATCTTCTCTTGTTTGTTGGTCTTCTCGCAAGCAATCTGGCGTAGCCCAATCCACAACCGAAGCTGAGTATGTTGCTGCTGCTAGTTGCTTATCCCAAATCCTATGGATGACTTTCACTTTGAGGGACTATGGGTTAACCTACAAGAGTGTTCCACTTTTTTGTGACAACACTAGTGCCATATGCTTATCGAAAGACCCAATCCTACATGGGAGAGTCAAACACATAGAGATGAGATACCACTTCTTGAGAGATCATGTTGCAAAGGGGGACATTGAGCTTACATACATTGATACCCACAACCAATTGGCCGATATCCTCACTAAGCCCCTGGACGCCGAGCGCTTTGCATTTCTTCGGGGGGAACTTGGTGTTTGTTATCCTTATGGCATTGTTTGAGGGGGAGTTGGCTTCTTGTATATATGTATCTTACTTTTCTCGCATTTGCATTGCATTGTAAGATAAGCATCATGTATAATATGCATCTCTAGAAGAAGCTTCAACCTTTATGTCTTTTTGTATTTATTGTTGCTAATGATTGAGATTGAGCTAAGTTGTGTGATTGCTAGTAGCAAGCTTTTAAACTTAGGCTCTTTTAGATAGTATGGCATAGTCTCATTTGAGCAAGCTAGCTAAACTTTGAGATGAAAATTGGCTTTTGTGAGGCTTATGATCTATGCATGCCTATGTTTGCTCACCATATGTATGCTTGTTTTTATCCTTGTCAAGACTTGTTTTAAGGCTAGTATTAGAAAGTGTCTTGACTTCGGCAACTTATTATTTGGGGGATGGACCTTGGCAAATGTTTAGCTCATGATGGGACTTTAGAGGACAAATGTCCTTTTGCCAAAAGGCATACTCATTTGCTTCTTGTGCTTAATTTCTACATCAATTTGATCTTTGGTGCAAAATGCTAAAAATCCAATACGGTGCCTTGAAGCCTCGGGGTGTTTGCCGTAACCAGTCGTGCGACCCTCCGCTTGGATAAGAGGTTACTTGAGGATGAAAAATAAAAGACAAGCAAAAGCTTGCAATCTTCACTTGATCAAATTGAGTCTTTGTTGCATATGTGAGCATTTGTCAAAGCACATCTTTCCGAATGTGTGTTGCTTGAGTTGAGATTGATACTTGCCAGTTTTCATAGATTCATTTAATGCTTGTTTTGCCTTGGATAGGGATGATCATACATGTGGTGGCAATGCTTTTCATGATATAGCAATTTTGAATCTATCTTGCTCAATTCAATCTTCATGCTTAGCTTGTCTAGCTCTTTGCTTTTGTGCTATGCTCTCTATTATGGCCTTTGTGCAATTGTGAGCTCATGCTTTTACACTTCAAGGTTCTATGCTTGTTCATAGCAATGATAAATGCTTGTTGACATGATTTTTAAAGCTTGGTAGGATTCCCACCTCATGCATTGCATTTTTGGCTCTCTTGTATTCTTGATGAGTTCATTGCCAAAGGGGGAGAGATCTCATGGGAAGTGGGAAGTCATGCCCAACAATGGCAAAATCTGAAATGTTAAGAAAATGTCTCCTAGAGAACATCTTTTGCATTGCATGAGTAGTACCACAATTTGAGGGGGAGCATCTCATCAAGTTATACTTTCTCTTGAGTCTTGTGATCTTTGCGACTGTGCCGCTTTCCTTGCTAACTCTTGGCTTTTGTGATCCTTTGCTACTTGATGGTCATTTGTTTTTATTTTCTTGATTTCGGACCATCTAGTTAGTTTTCTTGGTTTCGCATTACAAACTTTAAATTCTTGAGATTGGTGTTGTTGTCAATGTACTCATCAAGGGGGAGATTGAGGAACCATGTTGAGATGTCCATAGTTCATGATGTGATGAGTAATTGACAACGAATGAGTTTGAATTGAACTTGAGGTTCGGGTTTGAATTGCGGGACTTTGAGGTTTGCATGAGCATGTATTGTGATTATGTTTATGGAGAAGTTGGTGAAGGTGTTGGGAAGAATGGAGGAGATGGAGAAATGTGTTTGCTTGTCTAATGATGTGTAGGTCAATGGAGTCAACTTGATGGTCAACGGCGAGAGGATCGGGAGGAACGAGCGGGAGGCTTGGGTCCAGGCGATCGAGAGGCCGGGCGAGGTCAAGGGTGATCCACACCGTATACGTCGCGGACAAGAAGCACGGAGGGTTTCGCGGTTTGGCCTCAAAACCGTGGAGGTGATGAAGACGGCGGGTTGACCAAGTCAAGGCGAACGGGACGCCGAGTCAAGTGAAGGGTCCCGACGGGCAGGGACGAGAAGACTTGACGGCGAGGTTCGCTGGACGAGGTGACACGCGTCGACATCGAGGTGGTTTCCCGGTTTATGCCTCAAAACCGGCGGGCGGACGGTTTCCCGGTTTGGGCCTCAAAACCGGCGGCGGCGGATGGGGGTGCACGTGGCACCATCGCGAAGGTTGCGTCGAGGCGAAGCGAAGTCGTGAAGGGCCCGATGGCGTTCGGGAGAAGGAAAAAGAGTTGGACGATTTTGCCCCTAGTGGTAGGTGTTAGTGTGTTATGTCTTAAAGGCATTTTGGGAAAGAAAAGAGGAGATAAGGAGGGAGAGGGGGCAGGAGATGGCTGCCTCTCGTGACCCATTCATTTTGCATCTAAGGATAGGACTAGTTAGGGGAGAGCTAGAGAGATGAGAGGAGAGGGAACAAGGTGAGAGCTTGTATCTTCAACTTTCAACAAGAGAGGGAGGAAGAGGGCGGCGCCCTAGCTTTGTACCTATGGATTTCGTGATTGTATCAATGGAATGAAGTTTGTTTGAATCAATCTCGTGCCCTTGTTCTTCCTCCTCGTCTAATTCCCGAATTTGCCTTTTTCCTCATTTTCGGAGCTATTTTAGTGCAAATTTTCGATGCGTTTTCGGGTGGATTTCTTGGATGGATTCGGTGCTAGGACGTGTGGGAACATGCCTTGATTGATCTTCTACAAGATCTCTCCACGAGCACTTCGAATTTGTGGATTTTGTCCAAGAACACCTAAACCCTAGTTCTTCAATTTGATTCAAAATCCGAGGAGATTTTGTTGGGTTTTTGGTATGGATCCACTTGGATGATGTTCCCTATCTTGTCACGCACCTAGGGTTCAAATTTCGTGATTTTTGGAGGTCGTTTGGTCGGGTTTCGAGATTTTTCTTGATCTTGCGCGCGTGCTGTTTTTGGGACTGCGGACTAGTCCGCCCCGACAGCCGGACTAGTCCGCCCCCAGCCGGACAAGTCCGGATACCAAGTCTGTGGTCCGACCCGAAGCCGGACTAGTCCGCCTCGGACCAGACTAGTCCGCCCCGAGCCGGACTAGTCCGCCCACAGCCGGACAAGTCCGTAAAACCAATTCTGTAGTCCGACCCGAAGCCGGACTAGTCCGCCTCGGACCAGACTAGTCCGCCCCGGACCAGACTAGTCCGGCTCTGGATCAATTTGGTACATCTTCTTGAGTGTGTCTTTGCTTGATTTGCTTCCGCAAGTGCTTATATCTCTTCCACAATCATTCCTATGGTCAACACATCACATTCTATGTGTGTGTGTGATCTTGGTGGTTGTTCTTGAGGCGGGTTGGGACATAGGTCGAGTTCTTTGCAAGAATTTTTATCGGCTCCCATTCACCCCCCCCCCCCCCCCCCTCTGGTCGCCTTCTCGGTCCTTCACATTGTCGTATCTTTTTTTTTGGAGAAAAGGCATTGTCGTATCTATCTGCATGTGCTCAAGTTTTCCTTAAAAAAAGAGACATGGAACAGAACATCACATACAACCATTGTGTGTCTCAGACTCTTGATTACTTCCTGAATATCACGACTGTCAGGTGGTTTTGATCACGATTCAATCTTTCTCATGATGCTTCCTTGTTGCAGGACATTCAACGCCATATACTGTCGCTGTTGCCACTGAAAGATGCTGCAAACGCAAGCATTTTATCAAGAAACTGGAGGGAACTCTGGACATGTCACCCTAATCTATGTTTTGATGGCAGCAAAGAGCAGTACACTGATGAGGATAGTATGAGAATAAAAGGAACAAAGTTCATTGAGATGGTAAATTCTGTTATTCAACAGCATAGTGGAGCAGGGCTCAGTAAGTTCAGCATCAGGTTCTGGCTTCAGAAGGAATCCTCAGATCATCTTGATAGGTGGATTTTCTTTGCCGCTGCATGTAAGGCAGGAATCATGGATATTAACCTGTGGCCAAACGCATTTAATGCACCATTTGGAAAAGATTATAACTATCCTCTTGAGGCTTTAGGTTCTCAAGATGGCCCTTTTATCCAGTCCTTGTTTCTCAAGCATGTTTCTTTAAAGCTACACTCGGATATAGCCGGCTTTGCAAATCTCAGGAGGCTACGTTTGCACTACGTTCAAATAAACGGGGATCTTCGAGGCTTGCTAAATAATTGTTGTGCTCTCGAGGACTTGGAGATCTTAGCGTGCTATGGTGTATGGGATCTGAGGGCACCACTCCATCTTAATAAGCTTAGGCATATGCTAATTTCCCAAGTGTCTACCAGTTCGATTGATTTTCATGTTACTGATCTTACTCATTTTGAATACAAAGGTGAGGCACGTCCTATAGTGCTTCATGGTTGCTCAAAGTTAGAAAAGGTGACCTTAACATTTGAAACTGGCTTATTTAAGCGCAACAGCGACAGGGATTTAGTATGCTATGCGTTCACTAAAATTCCCACCATTTCGGCAGTCAAGGTGCTAAATGTTCATGTTGATATGACAGAGCATGAGCCATTTTGGACCTCTCAGGTACCTACCTGGTGTTTATCACTGCCTTCTTTTACTACCACCTGTTACCAAAATTTCTTACTTGAACAGGGGTGTGCTCAAATGAGTTGGACTTGTTCCAGGTGGATAGGTTGATGACACAACCAGTGTATATGTTTACACGTTTGAAGCATCTGACTTGTGAGATAACAATCTTCACTTGTGATGCGAATAGCCACGGTGGAATTCTTCGATTCGCTCACTGTTTGGATAGTGCACCTGAGCTGGAAGTGCTGCAATTGCATGTGAGCACTATACTTCCTTTTTGCTGATTTATCTTCTTGTGTTTGGGTCTTGTACGATTTATCATGCTGATGGACTCTGCTTGGTGGCTTCTGAAACAGATGTTGTATCATACGCCTGTTGGATTGTGGCCTGGTGAGGCGACGGGATTGTTCGCCTCGTCCACGGGCCTTCATCGCCTCAAGGAGGTCCACATGAGCGGGTTCCGGTGTTACCGGCCTCAGATAGAGCTCTTGTGCGGCATACTTGGAAAGGGTGCTACGCTGGAGAATGTTACTATACAGACGAAGCCATATGCTTTTACCACCTACAACTATGAGCGGTATATTCATGAATGGGCACGTCACACCTCAGAACGCTTTGGCAAAACGATAAATGTTGTGAATGACCTGCGATGATGGTTGTATGCACGGTGCGTACAACTTGTAGAACTGTTTTAATGGTGAGTACGAAAAGCAAAGGCGTGCTATAAACCCTGTGATATGTGTGTGTGCCCCGTTTATTTGTTTTCCTTATTAGCTAGCCAGTAGTGTGTTGAGTTTGTGACCATAAAAAGGATTCTATTCTTGAGTTGCAACTCGTAAATGGAGGAGTGATATGTGGCCTGGCCTGTAGTTTTATTTCCCTTATTAGTTAATTCTTTTAGTGTTAACTTTGAAATGAATCTAAGCCTTTGTTACATTTTATGATGGACTAGCTGAGAAACTGTTGATATATAAGCATCTGTATACTGGCCCTGTTTGGGACACGTTCTGGTTCCTCCAAAAGAAATAACAGTGTGCCCAGCAGGTCTGAACACAATCGCCCGAGTTCAATGCCAACAATTTAGGATAATTACTAATTAGAGTATATATCATGATTGAACCAGATCCGTCGATCAGTCCCTGTCTACCTCACTGTGATCCTGTTGCTCCTGCGCCTTGCAGTTAAGTTGGATATAGCACTGCATCTGTAGCCATCCCTGTCCACCTTTTTGGTCGCCATGATCCTATTGTTACGCTACCTAAATCGGCGCATCATACGAATGCATGTGCCATACCGTTTCTCCAGCTCTTCGTCTCTTAATTGCAAGAGGATCGGTACCCCGTCGATGGATCAGCTGTAAACTGCAGCATTAAACACGCACCAAACGATCATCATCGCCGAGCTCATCGACCCGGCAACAACCATGCGCGATCCATTTGATCCGTACGTGTACTTGCGCCGAATTCAACCCCAATTAATCAGTTGGCGATCCACGACTCGGTCAGCTTGCTGATCTCTCGATCATCATCATCATCTAACTGGTAGATTGAGAGGTCGCGAGAGTATATATGGACGCGTCATACAAAGCCATTCTTGCTGCCTTTTACTATACTGTCCATAAATACATCCTTTGAGTTCGGCCATCGCCTATAGCCTCTGCTTTTGCTGCCCCTTCCGGCCGGCCAGGTCCATGGAGATGAGAGCTCTGGTTCTTGTGGCTGTGGCCATGGCGCTGGCGGCGGTGCTGGATGCGGCCGCGGCGACGACGTACACGGTGGGCGCGCCGGACGGGCTGTGGGACCTGCAGACCAACTACGGCGAGTGGGTCGCCGCCAGGACGTTCCACCCCGGCGACAAGATCAGTGAGTCGATCGATCTCCGTTTCATTTAATTGAGAGATCGAGGACTTAATTAAAAGCAAGCTAGAAAAAAACTTCTCTCAATATATATTCTTGGTGGTTCGTGCAGCGTTCACGTACTCGGCGGAGCTGCACGACGTGGTGGAGGTGAGCAAGGCGGGGTACGACGCCTGCTCCAGCGCCAACAACATCTCCGCCTTCCGCACCGGCAACGACGTCGTCGCGCTCGCCGCGCCGGGGACACGCTACTTCCTCTGCGGCCTCACCGGCCACTGCGACAGCGGCATGAAGATCCGCATCGACGTCGTCGCCGCCGGTTCGTCGCCTGTTAGTCCCGCGACAGCGCCCACTTCGTCCGCCGTGGCAGCATCGGCCGCCGGCGGGATGACGGCCGTTGGCGTCGCCGTCGTGCTAGCTGCCCTGCATCACGCCATCGTCGGCGGGTCGTTTTGGTAGCTGCTAGACGTGCCTTTTGTGCATGTGAACCCGGCTACGGTTCTCGATCTGTACAAACTCTGTTTGCATTTTCATGCGTCTGTGCTATACACACTTTGTTATATTTGAAGATCTTTGGGGCTTAATTTTTTATTAACAATTGTTCTTCCTATTATATTTCGTTCATATGATTTCTGCGAAAGTGTAATTTCGTTGCTTATGGTAATGAAATTTCAGGCCGAGCCCTGCCGTGGGAAAAAAAAATGATTTCTGCAAAAATATATAGCAAAAGCCAGGGGACTTTGGCCACAAACTATTTCCAGAGAGTTGGAAGGAGTATCTTTTAACCAAAACCCCGCTATTAATTTCCAGAGTGGTGAGTATATCTTGGTTTCAACGATATAAGTATACACTTTACTATTGATGATGTTCTTGCTGTGATATCGTGTTGATAACTATACTCACGTGCGTGCCGCACGTACGGGCAAAGTAACCAGCACGTATCTGTAGGTGAGGACTAGTTACTTTGCTAAAGGATCCTAACTAAAATATTTTGCTAATCGATAGAGATGGTTGTGTGCCGTCCTTAATTACCTTTTTTTTTTTTGCGAGGAGTCCTTAATTACGTTTGACTTGTGGAGTATGTGAAACTGACCTCAGATGAAGGAGTATCATGCAGCGCTGATCTTGGCCACTAACAGACGTACGGGCTCGAATTGATATGCGAACAACCAGTGCCTTTTCTGACAACACGGTTCCAAGCCATCCAATCATGCATGTTCCTCGTCAGGACTGGCCACGCTAACTTTTTATTCAAGGGTTTCTTTAGAATGCATGATAACTCATGAACAGAGGACGCGTTGCTGCGGCACTTGGAATGCAATTTTATAATGTATCAACACTTATTATTACGCAGCAAATAGTGAAGAGAAATGTTCTTTTGGCACCAATTCATACTATTTAAGTTGAAGATATGACAAAGGCATGTATCTATAGCGTGGAATTTGTTGAAAAAATAAAATAGAGCTATAACAAGTAAATGTAGCAAATTTTCTGTGACATAGCGACCCAAGTTTAGAGACCATTTGTTTGCTTTCGAAGTACAGGAACTCAAATGATATAGTGAAACAAGTTTAAGTACTGGCAATGCACTTCACTCAATACTTTTATACCTCTGAAATATCGTGAAATACTTTTTTAAGGTTTGAAATATTTATTTTTACATTAGCGGAACAATTTGTTTTAGAACTAGAAAACAAAGCAACTACTAGAGACTCCATGTCTAAATATAGAGCTTTCTAGCATTTAAGCACGAAACTAGTCAAGATGTTAAAAGACTGTCATACTTTTCATTTTTACCTCAATTCATCCTCTCACCAACCTCAAAGTTTTTTTGCAAAAAAAAAACTCATAGTTTGTTTTATTTATAAAATGCTCTATATTTAGAGAAACATTTCAAACTCCAAAACGCTTATATTTGAGAGACCCAGAAAGTACTAGTACAAAGCAGCTGTTGTCTCCTCGTCGTACTTCGTCTCCACAAGAGAAAGAAGAGAGATCCGACTCGGAGTCGGGGGGCCTGGCCTTGGTTGGAGACGGGCCTTGTTTATGTATCTCTCGGGGGCTTCTTGGCCCCTAATCAGTCTGGTTCTTAACCCGTGATTTGATTTGCTGCATCCCTTTACCGCAGCTGTGCATGGATGAGGAGGTGGCGGCGGCCAAGCTGAGGAGGTGGGAGCACCGCCATGCAGGCCTCAGCGACGCGCTCGCACTCTCCTCCTTCCACATGGAGGACCTCCCCGAGGTAAAAATTCAATTTGATTTGGGTTAAAGTTTCTTTGTTTTATTTTTCACTGTCGTTTCCTCTCCTTTCGCTTAAGGTTGGGGACTCGTAACAATTTGATTAAGCCTTCCTTTTCTTTAGTATAAAAGGAAAGATAAATCGTTGGTGCTTGTTAACCAACTGCGCACAGATTGATAGAGCACGTTTTGATGCCGTTATCTTTGATTTATGCATGTTCTCCGTACCTGTTGGAGCTTGGATGTGGAACAACAATTGCACTTAGATAAACATCAGGTCACCTTTTTAAATAATTAAATCACACAGCATCGCTGCTCTAGCTTCTCCTTACCTACAGGCTAGAGCAAACCTTTTTTTTTTTTTGGTAAAACAGCATCCACATACTTACAGGGATCATCTACAAGTATATCAGAAAGCCCGGAGGATCTGCAAATGAATGCGCCAGTAGCGTGAGACCTCCTGGACTCTCCTATCTTACACTCTCTGGCTTCTGACCTTCTGTAACCTTAATGAAGCCATCGTTGTGATGAACTGTTTCCGACTTCTTCCTTCGGTTTATAGGCCATACTGCATATAGAGTGAAAAATGCACTTTTCAAGTAGCAGCTAGATTCAAGAAAGCACCCTACTGCTGGGACTGCCTGACTTCATAGAAAACGGAAAGCTAACATCCATTATTTCTGTTTATACAAAGTGCCGAGGATATCTGATGGGCATGAGCTTTACCGGGACTCTTATATTTTTCCACCTGCAACATTACCCTTGGCTATTTTTTTTTCTGGTTTTCTATTTTGATTTGTTTACACTTTCATTAGTGTCTGATTTGTGCTCAGCTTTTCTTTTCATTGAACCAATATGCAGGGCTTTTAATCATTGTGTATTTTGATTCTTCGGTACTTTGTAATCACCATGCCCATTAGGTAGCTTTGATCAACTCGACCCTTATCATCCTTTCTTGTTACAGGAAGTTCAGCCTCTTGTATTGTCACTGCTTTCACTGAAAGAAGCTGCGAGGACAAGCCTTGTGTCAAGAGACTGGACAAAGCTCTGGACACACCATCCTAATCTATGCTTTGATGGTACCAAAGAACAGCCCAGTGATGAGGATACTCTCAAAATAGAAAGAGCAAAGTTCATTGAGACTGTCAATTCTATCATACAACGGCACAGTGGAGTAGGTCTCAATAAGTTCAGCGTCAGGTGTAGCCTTCATAAGAAGTCCTCATTATCTTGATAGGTGGATTGGCTTTGCTAGTGCATCAAAGGCGAAGATTATAGATATTAACTTATGGTCGAAACGGTACAATGGGCGGCGAATCAAAAAAGTTTATCACTTCCCACTTGAGGCTTTAGATGCTCAAGATGGCCCTTTTATCCAAGCCTTACTACTCTGCGAGGTTTCAATAAAACCAAACTTGGACATAAGTGGCTTTACAAAACTTAGAAGGCTTCATCTGCACTGTGTTCAAATAATAGGAAATCTTCCAAGCTTGCTACTCCCTCTGTCCCAAAATAGACGTCGCTGTTGACTTTTTTGACTGCTCGTCTTATTCAAATTTTTTGCGTAAATTTTATTTATTTTTTTACAATTTGTTTTATCATTGAATATATTTTAATCATGACATATTTGTTTTTATATTTAAATAATTTTTTTGAATAAGACGAAGAGTCAAACATGATGTCCAGTGACAACTATTTTGGGACGGAGGGAGTATTAAATTGTTCTCTAGTCTTGAGGACTTAGAGTCCATTGCATGCTCTGGTGTGACTGATCTGAATATACCACACCCACTTGATAAACTCAGACACTTAGTTATTTCCCAGTATTTCAGCAGTCAAGGTGCTGAAACATACATGCCGATATGATGGAATACCGACCGGTCTGGGTCTCACAGGTAGGTACCTGTTGTTTTATTATTTTATTTATTGCCCTCACAGTTCTTCAAATATGTTGTGAATATTTTCTATTTGTTTTGATCACGTTTCAGGTGCATATGTTGACAAAGAGACCAACATGCATGTTTGCAAATTTGAGACTTCTGACTTGTGCAATAACGATCTTCACTGGTGGTCCGAATAGATACAGTGGACTCCTTCAACTAGCTCGCTATTTGGAATTTGCGCCTCATCTGGAGGTGCTGCAATTGCATGTGAGTAAGACATTGTTGATTTCACCCAGATGGACCTAAATTATTTTCGTTCCTGCATTGTTTTTAATTAGGGAGTATTTATATTTCATACGTACAGATTTATGTTTTGGGAACGCTGCTGATCCACTCTGTTTCGTCCCTTCTGCAACAGATGTTCTATCATACGCTTCGAGACAGCTGCTGGTCTGGTGAGGTAACAGGCCAGGAACTCTGCTGCATGCGTCTCCTTCATCACCTCAAGATTGTCTACATGAGTGCTGCGCTTGAGCTTGTGACCATAGAACCAAAGGTGACGATCGAGTGCGCTAGCATAATGAATGTGGCGATACCTAATTTGGAAGATTCGTCAATGGGCGCGTCAGACCTCTGAACGCTTTGGCAAAGCGATCACTGTCGTTCAAGAGGTCCCTCCAGAGCTGTGATACTGCGAAGAGAGTACCCATTGAAAGCTGCGATATACTGTATAGTGCTATGTGACGTGTCTTGTTTTCTTTTTCAGGTTATAGTTTCTGATAGATGAGCCGATAGTCTTTGACCATTTCAGGTGTACTCATTTGTTCTAGCTATATCGGGAAGAACTGAAGAAGCACCCAGAAAAAGTTGGCACCATTTCTGCAAGAACTTTCCATACCATTGATTTGAACGTGGCACGGGCTTGAACTGGACCCACTCAATGCAAACCTTGACTGAGTAATACCATCCAAAGGAAGTGGACTGTATAAGACGGCTGCTTATTTCTAGTGCTTCTCAGTGTAGAAATGTGTATGTTGCTGTTGAGATTTAGAAGAGATTAAAGAGAACGTTATAATATGGTGTCTATTGTTAAAGGAGCCGGACCAGTTCTTGATTGGCTAACAGGAAAATGATCGGGCCAACCAGAGAGGTTTGGATCTCATATTTACTAATTAGAGGCTCCTTTTGAGGCCTCCACGTTAACCGGAAGCAATCCTAGAAATTCTCACAAAAAAGCAAAACATCTGGCCGTACGAATTAAAGTAAGATAAACAATATCCTTTAGATCTAAGGTGATCTAAATTACGCACCATGCCACTATGAAAAACTTAGTCAAAAGGACCCCTAATACCTATTTACAAATTACCCACCATGCCATTAAGAGTAAAAAATAGATAAATTCGGAATTAAAAAATAGCAAGAAAGTACCCCTCATTCCTATTTCTAAATTACCCACCATGCCATTATGAGTAAAAATAATTAAATTCGAAAATAAAAAATAGCTAAAAATAACCCTAATTCCCATTTCTAAATTACACACCTTGCCATTATGAGTAAAAAATAATTAAATTCGGAATTAAAAAATAATAAAAATACCCAAAATTCCTATTTCTAAATTATCCATCATGCCATTATTAGTAGTTAAATTCGAATTAAATTTAGAAGATAAAAAAACCAAAAATACCTCTCATGCCTATTTATAAATTACACACCATGCCATTATGAGTCCAAACATTAACTAAAGTTGTAATAATAAAAAATTGCAGATATTCCTATATCCAATTTACTCACCATTATGAGTCCAAAAATAGCTAAATTTGAAATAATAAAAATAACAAAAAAATACATCTAATTCCTATTTCTGAATTACTCGCTTGACTAATTCGGATTAATACAGGAGTCTATTTTAATATTCGCAATGCATATCTCACAACGGTTAAAAGTCTTTCTTGGCCTAGATATAATTTAGTTCAAACATGAGTTGCAATGAATCATTTCCTAAAAGTAAAATGCCTCAATGGTTCAACACTAACAATATTTATCTTCAATACGTAAATAGGTAATAAGTATGTATATTCCTATATATCAAAAAGGAAACAAAGAATAAACAATTGATGAAGGGTAAAGAGCACTTTAACCGTTACAATATTATGGAACTTTAAGACCATATACTCATAATTTTCTGAAAACTTTCACTATATAGACATATTATGGAACTTTAAGACCATATTGCTTCTTAATAGTTAGCACCATCACAATAAAGCGAGGGGTTAAATTTAATGTTTCCGATCACGCTAGGCTTAAAGGGATGTCACAGATAATGGCATAACATACAGAGTGTGGCGGTTTAAAGTTACGATATCCATTGGCGCAACTTCATGCAGAGCAAAATAAGACCATGAAAAAAGACCAATATATAGAAGGTATAAAAAATTGTACTACAACATATATGGATCTAAGTCTAAAAGATGTTTTAATAGATTAAAACCATTTGGAAAGTTATATCACGTTGAGATTGCGTCTAATATTAAATAAAGTCTAACACATACTCATTATTAATAATACAAATGAGATGTGATATTCAGTTTACTCAATCATTATGCTTGCAAAAGTTTTTTTAAAAAAAAATATAAATATTTATGTGTCTCTAATTTCTAGCTCGTGCAGCGCACGGGTTGAAAGGCTAGTATAATATAATTAATTTAACAAGGACAAACTAATAATAAGGGGAAATGTTTATATTTAATGGGAAATTTCAAGTGCTAGAAATGCTTATATTTGTGGACAAAGTGAGGAGTACGTATATTCTATACCACTATACAATGTAACCAAAGCTTATAGAAAAATTTGAGGAACAATCTGACGACACGAATATTACAAGTGATATGATATCAGGCCCGAGGAAATTAGAAATTTAACACGGCTATATCTAGCAACGGAATATGTCGGTACCTATCATGACGAAATGGACCATGTGTCTAGTGTGGTGTGTGTATGACGATCCATTGGTTCTTTTCCTGGTTATATAGTTTAGAATAGATGAGCCTATCATCGCTGACCGTTTCAGGTGTGGTCTTTTTGTCCTCTTTAATTCCAGGCTCCGTCTGTGCACTAGAACGTTCACACATCGGTTGGTGGCCGCCGTGTGATCGAGTCCAACCATTAGACCGAGTTCATTGCACGCGCTCAAGCTGCCACACCTAAGGAAACTAACAACCTATATATATACACACACGTACCTTCTCCAATCCCTCAACACAAACAGTACAAGCTCACTCTCCAATCCATCTTCCCTCTCATCACCTTCTGCAGCATCTTCCATCAAAGTCATGTCAGTGACGCCGGTAACACTATGACGGAGAAGGCGGGAACTGAAGATGGGCCTCGCACCAGCCGCAGAACAAGGAAGCCCAACTCGCGAGTCAATGGGCCGAACTGGGTATCGCGTTAAGCCTGTAAAGCGAGCGGTAGAGAATGCGTGAGCGGCTTGTGCTCTGCTTCTACTAAAGCGTGCCGCGCGTGAGCGAGAGGAATCAATCATTCTTGTAACCAACAGATAACTTGAGAAACAATTCTGCCTCTGCTCTTCTCCGGAGCGGGCTCGATCCTACCTTGCCTACTTGCATCGAGTTAGGGTTGCTAACATTCTGGTATCAGAGACTTCGATCCTCGGATCTGGAGGACATCCCCCACCACCACTACACCAGGAAAGCGAAGATGGCCGGAGCCATTGATCCCAACCTCAAGCTCGCACTGGAGGCGCAGACGAAGGCGATCTTCACCGAGCTGGACAAGCTCAACAAGCGCTTCGACGCCAGCGACGAGAAGTGGGAGAAGCGCATCGCCGATCTGGAATCGGCGGCGGGAGCGTCCTCCGCTACCCCGACTCTGACCGCGCTGCCGCTCGACTCCAGCTCCGTCGAGGCAGGCATCGAGGCCTCCGTCGCCGCGCACATGGTGTCGCTCGAGGCGATGGTCGCGGAACGGCTGGACCAGTACGAGGCGTCGTCGACGACCCGCGTCGCCGCACTCGAGTCCGCTGCGGCGGCGTTCGAGTCATGGCGTCCGCGCGTCGAGTCCGCCGTCGACAGCGTCAAGGACTCCGTCGACTCCATCAAGACCGAGCTCTCCAAGTACCACGCCGCCAAGCCCAGCGTCGGTGGCGAGCACGAGTCGGCGTCCGAGCGCCCATCTGCCGGATTCCGCGCCGACGGCCCTCATGGGCACCGCGTCGAACACCACAGTCGGGAGTCTGGCTTTGGGCGTCCATCCGCCCAAACCCACCTCCCGCACAATGGTACGCCCGATTCTGATCCTCCCAAGTATTCCCGATTGTTTGGTTCTCCTCATGACACTTTTGGTGGTCGCGGTAGTTCGTCCTCGGGATATCTGGGTAAATTGCCTAAAATGAATTTCCCAAAGTTTGATGGTGATAACCCTAGGCTCTGGATCCGTCGCAGCGAGGATTACTTCCACATGTATTCGGTCGATAAATCCATGTGGATTATGGTCTCTACCATGCATTTCATTGATTCAGCAGCTCGTTGGTTGCAGTCGGTAGAACACCGTCTCAAAAACATCTCATGGGTAGACTTTGGTAAAATAGTGCTGGATAGGTTTGGGAAGGATGAACATGAACTTCTGCTTCGACAAATGTTCACTGTCAAGCAGTCCGGTTCAGTGTCTGAATATGTCACCCAGTTCACTGAATTAGTTGATCAGATTTCAGCCTATGAACCAAATAACAACCCCCTTTACTACTCCATGAAATTTGTTGACGGATTACGCACTGACATTAGAGCTGCTGTTACTATTCAACGCCCCCAAGATTTGGATACTGCTTGTTTGCTCGCTAAATTGCAGGAAGAGGTGTCTCCACCAAGCCACAAGCATGATCCATACAAGCATGTTTATTCTGCTGGCTCAAAATCTACCTCAAGACCTTATTATGCTCTTCCTTCTCCTCCAAGTGATAAGAATGAGAAGTATCATCCACACACTCGTCAAGATGACAAGAAGCCTTCTGATGCTCCTCGTCTCAAGAGTTATGATGACAAGCTCAGCTCTCTGCGTGCTTACCGTCGTTCTAAAGGCCTGTGTGAAAAATGTGCAGAGAAGTGGGTGTATGGTCATCGTTGTGCCCCAACTGTTCAACTTCATGTGTTGCAGGAGGTACTGGATCTGTTTCATTTGGATGTATCTGAAGAACAAGTCACTGAAGCTCCTGAACAACAACAGGAACAGTTGTTTATGGCACTTTCTCAAGCTGCAGTTTCTGGTGTTGAAACTCCCAAAACTATGAAGTTGCTGGGTCAGGTTCAAGGCCATGAGGTTACTATCTTGGTTGATTCTGGCAGCTCTCACACTTTCATCAGCACTCTGTTGGCCGCATCCCTCCCTGCTGTTACCACCTTGAGCAAGCCAATTCCTGTTAAAGTGGCTGATGGCAGTATGCTGTACTGTACTGATGAAATTCACCAAGCTTCCTGGTCAGTTCAGGGTTATGAATTTCACTCTAATCTCAAAGTTCTGCCCCTATCATCATTTGATATGATACTTGGCATGGATTGGTTGGAGGCATACAGTCCAATGAAAGTTCACTGGTCAGAAAAATGGTTGTCAATACCCTATAAAAATACTACAGCAGTTATTCAGGGGATTCTTCCTTCATTACCTGCAGGTGCAGTGGTACAGCTTCTTTATACTTTGGATGAAGAAATAGATGATAATAGCAACAGTCACATCTTGCCTGAAATTCTGACAGTGCTCAAAGAATTTTCTGATGTGTTTGCTGAACCTTCTGGTCTTCCACCTACTAGATCATGTGATCACACTATCCCCTTGGTAGATGGAGCCTCTCCTGTCAATATAAGACCCTACCGCTATGCTCCTGCCGTCAAGGATGAAATTGAGCGACAGGTTGCAGAAATGCTGCGTTCTGGTATTATTCAGAAAAGCACCAGCCCCTTCTGCTCACCAGTGCTGTTGGTCAGGAAGAAGGACATGACATGGCGTTTTTGTGTGGATTTCAGGCATCTCAATGCTATAACAAAGAAATGGAAATATCCTGTACCCATCATTGATGAATTCTTAGATGAACTCAATGGTGCCTGTTGGTTTACCTGTCTCGACCTCAGAGCAGGATTTCACCAGATACTGTTGAAATCAGGTGAAGAATTCAAAACAGCCTTTCAGACACATTCTGGGCACTATGAATTCAGGGTTATGGCCTTTGGGTTAACAGGTGCTCCTGGTACATTTCAAGGGGCTATGAACTCTACTCTTGCTCCTTTGCTTAGAAAGTGTGTATTAGTGTTCTTCGATGATATACTGATATACAGCAGAACTTATGAAGAACATGTCAAGCATGTCAGGTTGGTGTTGGAATTGCTACAAAAGGACTGCTGGAAAGTGAAGCTGTCTAAGTGTTCCTTTGCCCAACAGAAGATCTCTTATTTGGGTTTTGTTATCAGCCCTCAAGGGGTATCTACTGATCCTAGTAAGATCTCAGCTATCTCTTCTTGGACTGCTCCTAAGAATGTCAAAGAATTGAGAAGCTTCCTGGGTCTTGCTGGCTACTATAGGAAGTTTGTGAGGAATTTTGGCCTTATTAGCAAACCTCTCACTGATCTTTTGAAGAAGAACACATTCTTTGTATGGACTGTTGATCATGATAAGGCTTTTTCTGCTCTGAAAAACTCCTTGTGCCAAGCACCAGTTTTGCAACTCCCTGATTTCTCCAAGAAATTCTGCATTGAAACAGATGCTTCTGACTTGGGAGTTGGGGCAGTTCTACTTCAAGAGGGTCATCCTCTAGCTTACATCAGTAAGTCACTGGGTCCTAAGTCAAGGGGTCTGTCCACTTATGAAAAGGAATACTTGGCTATCTTGATAGCAGTAGAACAGTGGAGATCATACCTGCAACATTCAGAGTTTGACATTTGTACTGACCAAAGGAGCCTGTCTCACCTTTCTGAGCAAAGATTACATACACATTGGCAACAGAAAGTGTTTACAAAACTGCTGGGCCTACAGTACAGGATTATCTATAAGAAGGGCACTGATAATCGAGTAGCTGATGCCCTGTCCAGGAAATCTGTCCATGAGTCACAATGTGCTGCTATCTCTGATTGTGTTCCTACATGGCTCACTGATATTGTTGCTAGTTATGATGCTGATGATGCAACAAAAAGCATGTTATCCAGGCTTTCTGTGGACCCACTTTCAGTACCTAATTTCTCTCTAAAGGATGGCATATTGAGATATAAAAACAGAATCTGGGTGGCCAATAATGATCAGTTACAACAGAAAATTTTATCTGCATTTCATGCCTCTGCAGTAGGTGGCCACTCTGGTATTCCTGTGACTTATAGGAAGCTGAAACAAGTGCTAGCTTGGAAGGGAATGAAAACATCGGTGCACAAATTTGTTAAGGAGTGTACCATTTGCCAGTTGGCAAAACCTGACAGATCTAAACTGCCAGGCCTGTTACAACCTTTGCCTGTTCCTACTGCTGCTTGGCAAATTGTTTCTATGGACTTCGTAGAAGGTTTGCCATTATCACTTAATGCCAACTGTGTGCTGGTAGTGGTAGATACTTTTACTAAGTATTCCCACTTTATTCCCTTAAAACATCCATTCTCTGCTCTGATAGTAGCTCAAGCATATATTGATCATGTTTATAAGCTTCATGGGTTGCCTCAGTCCATTATTTCTGACAGAGACAAGGTGTTTACTAGCAAATTGTGGACTGAGCTTTTCACCTTGGCTGATGTGCAACTCAGAATGAGCTCTGCGTACCATCCTCAAACCGACGGCCAGACAGAAAGAGTAAACCAGTGCATGGAGACATTCTTCAGATGCTTTGCTCATGCTTGCCCAAAAAAGTGGCGACAGTGGCTACCATTGGCTGAGTATTGGTATAATTCCAGTTTTCACTCTGCTATCCAAATGACTCCTTTTGAAGCTCTCTATGGTTATGCACCTAGACATTTTGGACTGACTGATGTTGATACATGCTCTTCTGCAACTTTATCTGAGTTCTTGTCAGAAAAGAAATTAATGACTCAATTGCTGAAACAGCATCTTGTCAGAGCAAAATCTCGCATGAAGAAGCAAGCTGACAAAGGTCGCTCTGAAAGACAGTTTGAAGTTGGTGATATGGTATTCTTAAAGCTGCAGCCATATGTTCAATCTTCATTAGCACCTCGGGCTAACCAGAAACTGTCCTTCAAGTTCTTTGGTCCTTTTCAAGTGATATCCAAAAGTTAATCCAGTGGCATACAAGTTACAGCTACCAGAATCTGCTTCCATTCATCCAATATTCCATGTGTCACTCCTGAAGAAAGCAGTCGGTACTCATCATACTGTTACTGCTAACATTCCTCCATTTCTTCAGCACTTTCAGGTTCCAGAAGCTATACTGCAACGCCGTGTCTGTTCTCGCGGTGTACGTACTGTGCCACAAGTATTGGTGAAATGGTCGTCGCTTCCAGCGACTTTGGCAACCTGGGAAGACGCTGAAGCTCTTCGACAGGAGTTCCCATATGCACCTGCTTGGGGACAAGCAGGATCTCAAGAAGGGGGGGATGTCAGTGACGCCGGTAACACTATGACGGAGAAGGCGGGAACTGAAGATGGGCCTCGCACCAGCCGCAGAACAAGGAAGCCCAACTCGCGAGTCAATGGGCCGAACTGGGTATCGCGTTAAGCCTGTAAAGCGAGCGGTAGAGAATGCGTGAGCGGCTTGTGCTCTGCTTCTACTAAAGCGTGCCGCGCGTGAGCGAGAGGAATCAATCATTCTTGTAACCAACAGATAACTTGAGAAACAATTCTGCCTCTGCTCTTCTCCGGAGCGGGCTCGATCCTACCTTGCCTACTTGCATCGAGTTAGGGTTGCTAACAAGTCATTACATCGCCATGGCAAGTACTAGCAGAGCTGTCCTCTTACTCGCCGCCGTGGCGACCGTGCTCGGGATGGCGCACGGCGCCAGCTACACGGTCGGCGCGCCGGCCAGTTCCTGGGATCTCCGGACAAACTACGCCAACTGGGCTTCCAGCATCACCTTCCGCGCCGGTGACCAGCTCGGTACGCAGTAATCCCTCTCCTCCAGCATCTTATCTTATTACATCTAATTTTGTTATCACCATTAATCTGATAATGTGCATGCATCTGCAGTGTTCAAGTATGCTCGCGGCGCACACGACGTCCTGGAGGTGAGCAAGGCGGACTACGACTCCTGCTCCGGCTCCAACCCCATTACAAGCTTCCAGAACGGCGACGACACCATCCCGCTCCCCGTCGACGGCGTCACTCGCTACTTCATCTGCGGCTTGCCGGGTCACTGTGCCGCCGGCATGAAGCTCGCCGTCAAGGTTGAGGCCACCACATCCACCGGCCCCAACCCTGCAGCTCCCTCGCCGATGCCAGTGGCGATGGCACCTCGTGCTGCAGGGCCATCAATGGTGGTGCCTCCGTCATCAGCATCGGGTGCCTCGGCTGGTGGTGTTGGGTCACTAGCAGGACTTGGCTTGGCTGCTGTTGTCGCTGGTCTCATGACTTTCTACTAAATGTCTTGCTTTTTTTCTATAGAAAACGTTTAGTGAGACATGATTAAATGTGCTCAATTATCTAGTGTTTGTGATATCATTTTTTGATCGGTTTATATGTAATTGACATTGTTATGTCATTGTATTTATATATAAATACTTGGATTGATTTTCATTGGGGATATAAGAGGGGGCAATACTGTTCAAAGAAAATAAGATTTCTTCATAAATCTCTCAAAGTAGTAGAAACAATTTCACTGCTTCAAACTTTGGGCTTTTTCTCATGACCCCTAAGACACGCAACTTTTCCAATAAGAACCAATTCTTTTATTTTTGTGCGAGCGACTCTGAAGCGACTACATCGATAATCAATTAAAGATAAAAAGGTCTTGATGTCCCTGGCAAAAAAAAAAGTGGCCTTCGTGTATCATGGTGCCCAAGGTGAAGCACAGCATGTTGTTAGCACAGAGGAGTGCCACCTACACTCCATGTTGACTTCTGGTGGTGCATTTCGCAGAGGCGGATGGCTGAGTTAAACGACACATGCTATATTTTTGTTTTGGGTGAGCTCAAGTTGTGTCCTCCACCGCCGGCGTGCCAATCGGCTGGCACAATGAAGCCCTCTTCCCAACTGCCTCACGGTGGATTTTTGGCGGTCAACTGCCCTCACCGTCTGGTCCTGATGCAGTTGGAGGCGTCCTTGCTGGAGGTGTTGGCTATGGAGCCCGATGCGTTCTTCTTCTCGCTGGAGCTTCTGCGGCGGCTGCAAGCTTTGCATTCGTGCCGGCGTGCTTCTTTGCTCAAGGACCTGTGTGTAATTTTTATTTCTTTTTATGTCCTTTTGTTCTTGCTCAAGGGTCCATGTATTATTCAATACTCTTGTAAGGACCTTTGTGCAAAAATGCCTCCTGTACCTCTGACAGAGCGGTAATAAGATGCTTCTAGCCCCTTGTGGGCGTGTTCCTTCAAAAAAAAAAAAGTTGTGTCCTCCCAAACACTAGCGAAGGATACCTGTGACCACAAAGGGGGTTGTGCCCCCCCCCCCCCCCCCCCCCCCGGCTCATTGGGAAAATAAGAGAGGACGGTATTGTTTAAAGAAAATAAAATTTCTTGATAAATCTCTCAAAGTAGTAGAAAAAATTTCACTGCTTCAAACTTTGGGCTTTTTCTCATGACCTCTATGACGCGCAACTTTTCCAATAAAAATAATTACTTTTATTTTGTGCGTGCGACTCTAAAGCGACCGCATCAATAATCAATTCAAGATAAAGAGCCATTGATGTATCATGGTGGCCAAGGCGCACGTCCACATGCTGCTTCGCCTTTGTCAGATTTCTGATTACAGAGCATTCCTGTTTTTCCTAAGGAGAACAGAGCATTTCTTTTTTTTAAAGGAGAACAGAGCATTCCTATTGCTCAAGAGCATATGTTGTAGAAAAGAAATATGTGTTTATGTTATCCAATTTACAGACACCTATCTGAAACTTCCCTAAACCCCAATTCACGCTCTGAGAGGGAGCTTATGTCACTGTTATCTATAGTCTTACAAAGACAAGTTGTGTACCCATATTTGGCTGAACTTTACACAAAACCATAAGCATATGGTGCAATATAATTCGATTGCACAATGCACCTAGGATGGTTATTTTCGTGAACCATATTGTGTTGTCATGATCATCATGTCATCTCCATAGTTTTGCACCGTCTGATTGAATTATCACAATCGAAGCGGGAGACAATCTGAGAATCTATCCCCGGCTCCCACTCCCAGCATTGCCTGGCAAAGCTACTTCTTAGAGAAAACAGATGCTCCAATGTTTCTTCGGTCTGCGGACTATACAAGTACAATTTTCCAACTAAACAAATTTCTGGTGTCTACTCTCATGAAGCAGCAGCCAGACAAAAAAAAAATGGTGGCTTTTCTGGCAACAATTTTTCCACAACCATTTAGTTGACGTGCAGGGGCTTGGCTTTTGACCCATTGAAAGTTCATACATCATGCGATCGAGCATCCAACCTTCCAGGAAATTCGGACTTTGTATGATTGCCGCCTAGCTATTAGTTTCCACAGTATTTTGACAATCCTCTGAGTGTGTAAAGGTGCGTGTTGCTGTTGAAATCTTCTAGAGGGTCGTGTGTAAAGCAGCCTTTCGCGCTTGACTGCTTCACGCGTTGTAGTTTCTGTTCTAGGACTAGGAGTACTAATATTTCCAAGCTCCTCTTTAAAAAATTATTTCCAGGCTCCATCTGTGCACGTACGACCAGTCCACACACAACAGTTGCTGTACGCGTGATCGAGTCCAACAATTAGACCGAGCTCTCTCCCACCTAACGAACCAGCAACCTATATAAACCACAGCATGCAGTCCTACACCCCAACCAACACAACCCATCTCTCCAACTCCAGTTCAATCTCTTTCTTTTCATCTTCTTTGTGTCCAAGCCAAGCGAGAGGTCGGTTCATTGATATCCCAACCCTCTCGATCGAGGACCTTACAATTCACAGCCATGGCAAGTACTAGCAAAGCTCTCCTCTTCTTCACCGTCGCCGTGGCGGCAATGCTCGCGACGGCGCACAGCGCCAGCTACACCGTCGGCGCGCCGGCAGGGTCCTGGGATCTCCGGACCAACTACGCCAGTTGGGCTTCCAGCATCAACTTCCGTGCCGGCGACCAGCTCGGTATGTTAGCCCTCTCCTTCAACACCCATTTCAACATTTTGTCTCGTGATCAAGTTTAATAATGACAGAACGATAAATGTACAGTCAAACTATACTATATTTTTTCTCGAACACCTCTAATTGGTACTGTAAATATGCAGTCTTCAAGTACACCAGCGGTGCACACGACGTGCTGGAGGTGAGCAAGGCCGACTACGACTCGTGCTCCGGCTCCAGCCCCCTCGCTAGCTTCCAGACCGGCGACGACACCGTCCCGCTCCCCTCCGGCGGCGTCACCCGCTACTTCATCTGCGGCCTGCCCGGCCACTGCGCCGCCGGCATGAAGCTCGCCATCAAGGTTGAGGCCGCCGCATCCACCAGCCCCAACACTGGAGCTCCATCGCCGGTGCCAGTGGCGAAGGCTCCTCGTGCTGCAGGACCATCGGCGGCGATGCCTCCGTCGCCGACCTCGGGTGCCTCTGCTGCTAGTGTTGGGTCACTAGCAGGACTCGTCTTGGCCTCTCTGGTGGCTAGCCTGGCTTTCTACTAGAGTAGCTTGCTAGCATTCTTTTAAGGAGAAAAGGGGGAAATATTTAGTGAAATGTCATTGTACTTGTTCAATTCTTTTTATGATATGTAATAGATATAATGAGGATATTGAATTTATATATATATAGACCCCTCAGATTGTGTTCAAATCTCTGAAATGCATGAGCGTGGAAATGACAAGATTTTTAATCGTTGTGGTAGCTCGATAGGCCTCCTTAGGTTAAAAAAAAAACTTTTTCTTACTATTTCTTCACACAAAAATATTAGATTCTGACACCATGTTCAGATATGGTTTAGACACCATTATCAGATACGACTGTATGTGAAATTGAGTTTTACAAGTGGGTAATTTAAGCTTATGTCTGCAGGAGTGATGGAAATTTTTTTTAGAAAAAAATAAATCTCTCCTAATGGAGGCTACTAGCTGACAATGGTGTCTAAACCATTAGGAGAGATTTCCACATGCATTTCGTTTTCAACCAAATGTGAAAATGGATTGTCAATCGTCTCTGAGAATGGTTTCTTTAGTAGTGATGGAAGTTTTTTTTTTTGACAAAAATAAATCTCTCCTAATGGTGGCTACTAGCTAAAATCACTGCACTAACTCTGAGCTTTTGTTGAGCCCCAGGGACTCGTGACATTTCTCAAAGGAACAAAATAAATTTTGTTGCGAGGGAGGAGATCGTGGATGAAGAATTTCTTTGGCTGAACAAATTGTACAACGTGTGCCAAGTGGCAGCACTTGTGAAAGCCCGGCCCAAATAGATTCGGCCCAAAATGCAACTAGGCATGTAGTACTAGTGTGCATGGTTTAGTCCCACATTGAAAATTGAGAGTGAGTATGACCAACTTAAATACCCAGTCCAGGGTGCAGTAGTAACCGGATTAACCCTTTTACGCGAAGCGAGGACGAAAGCGTAAGAGTTGCTATTGTGAGGTGGGGTCCGCACTGTAGACGTACGGACCTGGAGCCGTACTCTGGGCTAGGGTGTTACAGATGGTATTCAGAGCCGATTCTCGCGGTTTCACGAGCGCATACGGGTCCCTTGAGAAGGGTACGGTCGCCGTACGGGCGCAGGGACGTAGGTGCGGTGCGCATGACACGTGTGCCCCACGTGACTGGGACACGGCATGGTATGTACTCTGTCAAGAGAGGCCAGTCACGGCATGGTACGTACTCTGTCAAGAGAGGCGATCCGGGGCGCATACGGGTCTGTTGAGAAGGGTACGGTCGCCGTACGGGCGCAGGGACGTAGGTGCGGTACGCATGACACGTGTGCCTGACGTGATTGGGACACGGCATGGTACGTACTCTGTCAAGAGAGGCAGTCACGGCATGGTACGTACTCTGTCAAGAGAGGCGATCCGGGGTAAATTGGTCCGTTGCTAGACGGAAAATTTCCCTTCTTCTCTCATATTTGTGACGATCCACCATAGGATTGCAATAGGGTGACTGAAACTCAGGGGAGGAGCTATGGCTAAAGGGGGCCATGCCCCCCTGGCTTTGGAAAAAAATTTTAAGAGCCCTTCATTTCACTATGTTAATGTTAAAAAAAATTTGCCTCCCTCTTGCTAAACTTCGAAAACTATTGCCCCTCTCTATTGCCCCCCCCCCCCCCCCCCCCCCCCCCCACCCCCCAACAGAAAAAAAAAACAACTGATCCATTGTCCACCACAGGTGAAACTTTTTTTTAAGTTTTTCCTGTTAAATAAATTCCTTTTTTTTTCTTCTCTATCATGAAGCGCAGAAGAAGCAGCCAGTTAAAACATTACTGGGGCAAGAATTTTTCCACAGCTATTTGCAATTCTCTCAGTTGCCGTCGAAATGGTACCGTGATTTGCGTTGCGATTATACTCAGCCACTATCCAATTTAATATTGCTATATCTCACTAAGATACCCATCATGACGAAACAAAACCATTTTTCTCGTGTATGCGACTATCCATTGTTTTGTTTTTGTTTTCAGGTTAGATGAGCAGCTAGCTAGAGCCTCTCATCTTTGACCGTTTCAGGTGTTGTCTGGTTCTACTTCTTCCAGACTCAATGTCTGCCTGGCGGCGCGGCTAGTCCACACATCGCGGTTGGTGCCCCGCGTGATCGAGTCCAACCATTTTTTTTTTAAGCAGAGTCCAACCATTAGACCCAGCTCTCTATCATTACACACGCGCTCACGTACGTACGCGGTCACACCCACCTAACGAGCCAGCAACGTAAAGGTCCTCTATATATACACCTCTCCAAACTCACAACACACAACACAATCCGATCTTGAAGATCTTCCTTCTCATATTCAATTCGGCATCTTCCATCGAAGCCTCAATCCATTTCGACGACGACCTTAATTATATTCCATCGCCATGGCAAGTAGCAGCAGAGTTCTCCTCTTCGTCGCCGTTGCCCTGGCCACTGTGCTCGGGACGGCGCACGGCGCCAGCTACACCGTCGGCGCGCCGGCCGGGTCATGGGATCTCCGGACCAACTACGCCAGCTGGGCTTCAAGCATCACCTTCCGCGCCGGTGACCAGCTCGGTACGCAGTAATCACTCTCCTCCAGCGTCTTACCACATCTAATTTGTTTTTTGACGCAAATTTATCACATCTAATTTGTTAATTATCACCACAATTTGATAACTTAATGTACGTTCTTGTGCAGTGTTCAAGTACGCCCGCGGAGCACACGACGTGCTGGAGGTGAGCAAGGCCGACTACGACTCCTGCTCCGGCTCCAGCCCCATTACCAGCTTCCAGAACGGCGACGACACCGTCCCGCTCCCCTCCGGCGGCGTCACCCGCTACTTCATCTGCAGCGTGCCCGGCCACTGCGCCGGCGGCATGAAGCTCGCCGTCAAGGTGGAGGCTGCCACATCCACCAGCCCCACCCCTGCAACTCCATCGCCGATGCCAGTGGCGAAGGCTCCTCGTGCTGCCGGACCATCGGCGGCGAAGCCTCCATCGCCGACCTCGGGTGCCTCGGCTGGTGGTGTCGGGTCACTAGCGGGGCTCGGCTTGGCCACTTTCGTTGCGGGGCTGGTGCTCTTCTACTAGTCGACTCAATGACATAGTATCATCTGAGCTGAGACGCGATTGAATGTGCTCAATTCTTTGGTGTTGTATCATGTCTAATTCAATTTTATTATATGAATAACTGAGATCAGTATGGCATTATGTTCGATTTATGGACAAACTTTGAGATTTTGTCATGCTCCCAAGGACGCGATGAGGGTAAAAAAAAAAAAAACTTCACCCCGAGTCTAAGCGAGCTTATGTCACTTTTCGAGTTCTCATCGTCCTCGTGACATCCAAAGAGTTAGAGAGCTTAGTGCAAAACCAAGATTGTACTTCTCGTGCACATTATTTTCAAAAAAGTTACTGACAATGACATCCATCACGCTGTTTGCAAAAGGCAGAACAGCAGCCCATTTACTTGGCTGAACTTAGATGCAAACTAAATGCTCCATTCACCCAGAATGATTGTCTCCATTTTGTTATCATACTTAAACTAAATATCTCACATGGATTTGTCGTCTTCTTTTTGGTTTTTAATACGCAGGAGAGTTGTGTATCATTTCACTAAAAAGAAGAGTTGTAAAGTAGAACACACACGCCACAAACCCCTTTTAGGTGTCACTCAATAAGTTATAACGGTGGTATGATCTGATACCGAGCTAGCTTGATCGTCGTGTCACATATGTATATTACCCCGTCAACTGAAATATGACCTTTTTTTTTGGGGGGGGGGGGGGGGGGGGGGGGGGGGCGCGGGTCTTATGAGTGGGGAGAAAAAAACAGTTTTAGAGAATTTGCTTCAACATTTCCTCATATTGTTGACTGCAACAAATATCGTATTCTGGGAGAAGAAAGTTTCTTCCCTTCAAACAAAATTCTGGGTGTATAGTATATCATGAAGCAGCAGCCAGAGGGGTTTCTGTCAAGAACTTTCTCCACAACTGTCTAGTTGAACGTGATAGTGTATTGCCTTTTGACCCGTCGAAACTTCATACATCTTGACCAATCGGGACTTTAGCAGTTTATTAATTTCCACTGCGTTTTGCAATGTACTCACTACTCAGTGTACCCAAGCTCGAATATTACCAGTTTTCTTGGACACATAGCAAATGGAAATTTATAGCTATATCTCGCTACCGTATAGGCTAGGGAAATATGACCATTTCTAGAGTATCTTACGAGTTACGATATGTTGGTGTTGATGAGCCTCTCAACATCGACCGGGTCATCTTGCCAAGGTTCCTTCTCTAAAAAAAACATATATTTCCAGGCACAATTTGTGCACGACCAGTCCACACACGGGTAAGGCTGCATCTGGACGAGTGAGCGAGTCCAACATTAGACCGGGTTCTCGCTCAATCATCCCAAGCTAATTAACGCGGCTAAACCTAACGAACAACACGTATATATATACATCCTCCATACCCTCGACCCAACCAACCCATGCCCATCAATCTTTTCTTCACATCCTCTGCCTCTCCAAGCAAACAAGTGATCCCCTGCTTCGCCCCTGCCTCTGTCCGTCTCGACGAGCTTCCCTACAATTTTCATCGCCATGGCAAGCACTAGAGCTCTCCTCTTCGCCGTTGTAGCGGCGGTCATGGTGCTCGGAACGGCGCACGGCGCCACCTACACCGTCGGTGCCCCGGCCGGGGCCTGGGATTCCCGGACCAACTACACCGCTTGGGCTTCAAGCATCAAGTTCCGCGCCCGCGACCAGCTCGGTATGTAATTTATTTCACCCAAAAGTTCACTTTCAGTTTCAGGTCTATATAAAAGTATACTTATACATCAACAACAATGACATGTGAAAGATTAAAGTTACCTAATTGACACGTGTCCTACATATGCAGTGTTCAAGTACTCCCGCGCCCTCCACAACGTGTTGGAAGTGAGTAAGGCAGACTACGACTCCTGCTCCAACTCCAGCCCCCTTGGCGCATTCCAGACCGGCGACGACACCATCACGCTCGCCGCCGGCGGCGTCACGCGCTACTTCATATGCGGCGTGCCCGGCCACTGCGACGGCGGCATGAAGCTCGCCGTCAGAGTCGAGGCCGGCGCCGCCGCCGGCCCCAACTCCGCGGCTCCGTCGCCAACGCCAGCTGCCATGGCTCCTCGTTCTGCAAGGCCGCCGAGCGCCGGTGGCCGTCGGCCGGCATTGCCTCCGTCGAGCTCGGCTGCTGGTAGTGTTGGGTCGCTAGTGGGTCTTGGCTTGGCAGCTATCGTGGCTAGTCTCATGACCTTCTAGTTATTAGAGTCAACGCTAGCTGATTTTTTTCCCTTACAAAGAAAACATTGCATCTGGTGAGACGTGATTGAACGAACTCGATTAATTCTTTGGTGTGGTGGTATGTATGTTTGGATCGTATATGATATATGTTATACTGAGGTCATTATGACATTGGAGTTGTGTGCAAACACTAAAACTTGGATCGTTTATTACAACATAAATTTTACTACTCACAATGAACAAGGGAAGACAATAATCTATCTATCTATTATCTTAGTATTTGAAGGTCCAACGGAGCCACCACGTTCGCTCTCGAGGCCACGAAATTACCATATTAATCAGAAAAAAAACAAAAACGTAGACCGTTGGATTTTATGATAATCTAACGGCCACAATTTAGGCATTAATTATATCAATCTCAAATGCTACACGACATCCAGATTAAAGGAAATAATAAAAAATAAAAGAGTCTATACCACAATCCATATTTAATGTTACGGTATGGACAGGGAATACAATGCAATATTGGAGAAGGTAATGGATACGATAACTACGAAGAAAAGACAAGACATCAGGTCTCCGCTCCATCGGCACCAGATAATGCTCACCATGACGAATTTCATGAATCGCGATTATCATCAAGCCACCCCGCCAGCCGCGCAACCCGCCCTTGACTGCCATGGCGGGCGAGCCGGTGAGCTCCGCTTGGCTTCTCGCAACATGCATGGGAGGCGAGCTCCACTTTGGTTATCGCGTCATGGCCAGCAATCTCGGCCCGACGAGCCCTGACATCCTGGCGAGGACGCATGGCCTGCGGGGAGAACAGGAGCCACAGAAGCGCGGAGGGCCAACGGGGTCGATCTCTGCACGCCCTGAGCTCCATGGTTGTGCGCCCCGAGCTCCAGGCTGCTACGCCTTGAGCTCCGCCGCCTTCTCTCGCACGAGCCCGGCACAGCGTCCAGCTCCACCTCCTCCCGTAGCCACGCGTCATGTAAGCCAGCTATGGCGTGGGGATGATGAGATCAGACTGCTGAAGGATTTGCCGGAATCTGGAGATAGCCGCCAGTGGGCGCTGCCGCGACGAGCTTAGCTACCATTAGTCAGTAGAGACTAATTTGAGGGTGTCTCCCTGGCGACAGGCAAGCAACACGCGAAAATATTCGATATAGGATCCAGACACCGCTGAGCTGTTTCAGCCGTGAAGCAATGCATGGTGGCCAAAAAAAAAAACTCGACCTGCGGGGGTAAGACAGCCCCCGGGCATTGCTTTTTAAGAAGAAGACCTTCTCACGCAGGTCGAGAAAACCCCCGAACCCCTGCCCCACTCATACACAGCGGCACCGTAGCCCATGTGAGACGACCACGACCCGGGCCGGGCCTTAGACCTGTGCTTTGGTTGTGAGATAGACGAGGGAATTTTTTTATTTTTTCCACAAATTGTGCAGTACCCAGGGATTGAACCCTGGGCGGGAGCTCCCCAGCCAATGTCCTTTGCCAGTTGCACCGTGAGTCCCTTTGCCATGGTGGCCAAAAAGACCAATGCAAAGCTTCGGCTGCCGGAAGTCATGTGCTTCTTCAATGCAGCCAAATCGAACGAGAGAACGTGCATCAGCCTGGATTTTACTCAACCTGGAGGAGATAGGAGGGAGGGAAAGGTGACGAAGATTAATGTGTTCCAGCTAGGAGTGGAGGTGAAGTCGTCAAGGTGTCAGGGAAAGAATTGCAAGGTCGCGGAGACAGATTGGTTGGTAAGAAAATTGCAGTTTCCTTATTCCCTCTTAGTCCTTTCTGTATTCAAGCAAGTTGTCTACCGTAGGAGCTGAGCAAGAAAATGCCATGGTGACAAAGCAACAAGCAACAGTCACAAGAAAATTCCATCGAGGTCATGAGCATGCATGGTTGTTGAGAGGAACTGTGGGAGAACTTATGCAACTTGCAAATTTCTTTTATCCTGTGATGTTGTACGGTGCGAGCTAGAGGAGGGAACAAACAAGTGTGGGTACTTTCCAGTCACTCACTTCAGATTGCAAATATTTTATAGCCCATCTAATTAAGCATACGTACGTCAATATTAATGCGTGATCTCTTAGAGAAGACCTATTGTAGAGGGTAAAAAATAATCTGTATATACCAAAATAATAAGCAACATATGGGTACCACGATTGAAAAAAATGTCAAACAATTTCATGGAAAGTTAATAAGGTATTGTTTGATTTGTCAAGACTGGCAACACAGTTACAAAAGCAGATAGAGAGCCACTTTTGGCTTTCTTGCATCGGCAAGTAAAAATATCTTACATTTTTTTACAAAAAAAATGTTACTTAATGAAAAGGATTGTCTGGCAAGGTATACTACCTATAATTTCTTTTGTTGAGGGTTGGGGAACTCCCAATATAGAAACAAAGGTATGAAGGAGTACATTTTTATAGGAGAATCAACAATATTACACAGATCATTGCAATTAGCGAAAGTGTCTAACTTATAGTAGAACGAACGAAATGTATGGTGATGATGGCCAATGAGTACTTTAAAGGGAAAAATTTTAAATAAGCCTCCGCATTCGCTCTCGAGGCCAATAAATTACCACGTTAATTAGAAAAAAAAAGATGTACAGCGTTGATTTTTATAAATCTTGAATGGTCTAGATTAAGCAAATTAAAGACTCCATGGAGCAAATATGAAATAAATATCTTGATTTGGAATAAAATAATAAAACTTTTCTTAATTTGGTATATTACGATACACGCAAATCCGACATGGAAATGTTGGTTGGTTAGGGGTGAAGGATATATAGCCCTGACAAAGGAAAATAGAGAAGGGAAACAAATCATGTAATGCCCAATAAGGAAAACAGTGAAGGGGCAAAAGGAAGCAAGATAGAACAAGAAGTGTTCAAATGGTCTTTTGTACAATGCAATAAAACATAAGAAAAGTGTTGTCACACCCCCAAAATTTCAAATTTTGGAATGTGACTTAAATTTCACTAAATTTTAAAACCTTTTTGAAATAGAATAAAACTTCTCAGATTTAATTATGGTGTTATCATTTTTCCTAGGCAAAAGAGTTATTTTCTAAATTAAATAAATTAATTTAGGCTATATTATAATTGTTTGTTGCATTCATGCTGGAGTAGTCTGCAGTAGGGATTTTATTGTGTGAAAAATGTATTTAAACTTCCTATAGAATTCGTTTACGAATGAGTTTAGATTTTGGAAATGAAAAACGAAATAGAAAAGAAGAAAGAAGTTCACAGCCGGTCGCTGGGCCGAATTTCCCTTGGCCCATTTCCTCTTTTCCTTTTCCTTTCTCTTTTCCTTCCCTCTGGGCCAGCCTCTCTTTCTTTCCCCCGCGGCCCAGCCTCGCCTGCCAGCTTCGCCCCGTCTCGGCCCGCGCCAGCCCGCGAACCGCGCCGCCGTCTTCCACCCCGGAACCCTAGCGCCCGAGTCGGACTCCGCCGCCGCGTGACCCCACCTCGACGTCTACGCTGTGGGCCCGCACTGCATCGACGTGCGCGCTTATAAAACGGGACCCCCTCGCCCCCCGCGCCCCCTTTCGCCGAAACCCGACGCCTCCCGTGCCCTAGCGCCGCCGCCGCCATTGCCGCCGCCGACGAGAGCTCACGGAGCCGCGTGACGACGCCGCCCCGGCCGACGAAGACCCCACGCCGAGGACCCCAGTGACGCACCGCCCCTCCCGCACTTGATCTCGTCGACTCCCAACGCCCGAGGCTCTCCCCCGACGTCGCCGACCTTCCGCCGCCGCTCACCTCCGTTGAACGCCGCCTCCCGGAGCTTCCCGACCCCGTGCGACCATCAAGGTGGGTCCCGCGTCGCCGTTCTGTGCCTCTAGCACCCCCGCGGCGAACTTTCGAGCCCCGCAAGGCCGTTCCGGCGAAACGCCGGCGATGCGCCGCCGCATCCCGCCGCCTCCGGTCGGCGTGGTCCAACGTGGACCCGTGGACCGGCGACTTCACCTGTCTATGGACCCGGTCCATGAAATTTTCGGGTTTATTTATATCGTTTTCGTTTTATTGCATCAGCACGACGTCACGCTTGCGCAATAACTTAGTTTTTCCAGTAGAAGAATAATTCTAGTAATTCGTCAGTTTTGCAGTTTAGCCCCTCTAACTTCAAAAGCTTATAACTTTTTACTCCTAACTCCGTTTTAAGCGATTCTTGCGCTCACGCGATCGTAGGAGCGAGCTCTAGCTTTTGGTACAGTCTTTGTAGCAATTTGATACTGTTTGGTGTACTGTTATTGTTTGTGTATGTGTGCTTTGCATGTTACCGTTATTAGGAGAGGAGCCGTTTGAGAACTTCCAAGACATCAACTTTGAGCAAGCAGCAGCAGGGGATACAGGCAAGTGTCCTTGACCATTTTGGACCTATTTCTTTCTCCCTCTAGTTTAATTTGCATGCATAGCGTTTAATATGAATCCTATATGTCATTTATCCTGTTCCATACTATTTCCTTGTCGCCTGGTTGTGGTAGATGATAGTATGAGGATGGGTAGGTCTTGCTTAGCTTGCTGAACTGGGTTGGATCATAATTTGACTAATAATCTTGACTAATGGTTCACTTGAACATAATGATCACGGATCGGTTAATCTTTTTAGCAACCTGGACTTTAGGTGTGCTGTAACTTGAGCAAGTGGTACGTTTGATGATGGTGCGGTTAGCACGAGATCTTGGTTTGTGTTAGTCTTGCTCAAGTTAGCTAAGGACCGGTTCGTGGAGCGGCAACCCAGGACAACAGCGCAAAGCACAGGGTTGATTATGGTAGACTTGGTCAAGTATTATGCTGTCTTCCCAGTTTTGCTGGTGTTCAAGGAAAGAGGGAGGAAGGGTTACTTCTGAACTCAGGTGATGGAGGGGTACTCCTAGCCACGGCGCCAGAGGGGGCTACTGTTGCAGGGGTACTGGCAGTAGTGTAACCTTAGCGAGGATGTTGGCAGGCTGGGAAGCGCTTTGAAAGACCATGTGGTGTTCTCTTGGCCTCACACCTTGGTAGTGTGGTTGTGGCAACATGGAGACTTTAGTCATCGACGGATGACGGAATCACCACCCTGTGGGTAAAGTTGTGCACCTCTGCAGAGAAGTAAAACTGTCATGACAGCCGTGCTCACGGTCAGGAGCGGCCTGGATCCTCACATGATTAGTGGGAATGGTTGGGTGGATCTCGTGAGGTAACCAGATATGGGTGGGGTAACCCATGGGAGCTGCAGGTGGAGTAACCTGTAGTTTGGTTTGGGGTGGAGTAACCCTTTGGCTTCACAGGTGGGGTAACCTGTGTAGTTGACCTTATGATGATAACTTTTGGGTGGGTTCCACATCATCTAGTAAATAGGTGCTTTAATAAAATGACTTAAGTTATAGTTGCTTTCTGCTATGAACCATGTGTTAGCCTTTCTTTTGTTTAAGCTTTGCATGTCATCTTTTCCTACACTTGCGGAGTACGATATGTACTCACACTTGCTATTCCCCACTCTACATTGAAATGCTGCTCAGAAGATGAAGGCGCAATGGAGTACTTCGATGAGGAATACTAGGCGTGCTGTCTCCCAGTCGACTGCCTGTGTGTTTGGGTGTCTTCCGCTGTCGTTCTATTTAGTCCTTTGAGACATTTTTATTCAGATATTGTAATAATGCTACGATGAGACGATGTAATAATGACACTGGTTATACTGTTTATTTCACTATTGTCCCTATATGTGTGGAACTTGATCCTGGCACACATATAGTTATGCATTCAGTTTTGTCCTTAAAACTGGGTGTGACAAAGTGGTATCAGAGCCGTGTTGACTGTAGGACGCAAGCCTAGTTAGATATGGTCGTTTATAAGGTTATTTGCTTATATCAAACCTATTTTCATAAAAACTATTAGTTCTTTATTGTTACTCTTTGTTTATGCTTCAAAAGTTAATTTACATTCTAACTGCTTATATTGCTTTACTTATATCCTACCTTGTTGTATTTTCTCCTTGTTCTTGTCCTACTATTGCTTCTTGTTTACTCCACTATCCTTTTACTTTACTATCAGTTAGTCTTTATTAAAAGTCTTGGCTAAAGGTTTTGTTTTGTTGAGTCTCTTCTACTTCAAAATTTAGATGGCTCGGATCGACTTTGGAGGACAACAAGGATGAAGCATAGGATTCCTTTTTGCATAAAGTCAGCAGTTCGTTTAGTATCGTTGAGCGCTTTGAAGTGCTTTAATGTATTATTAAAGGACATTCGCGTGAGTCTTATCACGTCCTTTTTGTCCTGTGGTGTGAATCATGCTTGCCTTTTTGGAGTGGTGTGCTATGTTTGATTTGGATCTTTGGTTGAGTGTGATGTGATGTAAGACTTGTCCTACAGACACATCTTATTATAGTTAAAGTTAGAGACTTAATACTTGGGTTTTAATCTCTTGGGTTTCTTGAATCTTTATCTTTATGCACCATCTTGAGGTCCTTATGTTATCTATCTTATGATTAATCTTGATTTATTGTTGGACTATCTTGTACCATGGCTATGTCATATCTGTCTTGCTATCATGGATCATTGTGGAATGTCCTTTGGTTCTGCAATAGCTGATTATTTTCTTGATGCATTATTGATATATGATTCTTTTATTTTGTTATATCTATCTGTCACTTGGATATATGACATTTTACACCATCTTGCTGCCGAAATTTTCTACTTTTCCAGTTATTCTTTTACCTTGGTCATTGCTAATTATCCTACACCACATCCACCTTACATATTCTTATCAGTTTTGCTATATCTTGTTTCCATTCATTCCATGATTCCTTTATACCTTGATAATCTGTCTACCTGCTTGATGTTGTCTTACCTACCACACCTTTCTTATCATATCTCTTTCTCTTATCAGATGACTAGAGGGGCAGCTAACAACAACAACAACAATGAGGTCCCAGCACCCCCTACCTTGGAGCAGTTTCTGACAGCGCAGACCCAGCTTCTCCAGACCATGCAGCAGGCTATGGTCAACATGCAGCAGCAGCAGCCCCAGCCACAACAGCCGCAAGCTCCTCCAAGAGACAAGCTTGGAGAATTCCAGAGGACCAAGCCACCTACCTTTTCTCACTCTGTGGAGCCAATGGACGCTGATGACTGGCTGAAGACCGTTGAGAAGAAGCTGCAGGTAGTCCAGTACAACAACAGAGAGAAGGTCCTGTATGCTTCTCACCAGCTTGTGGGTCCCGCTGCTGATTGGTGGGACATCTATGTGAATGCTCATGAGGAGCCCGACAGCATCAACTGGCAGGAATTCAAGAACAGCTTTAGGTCTCACTTTGTGCCCCATGGCTTGATGAAGTTGAAGAGGAAGGAGTTCCAGAATCGGAGGCAGGGTTCAATGTCTGTGAATAAGTATCTCACAAGCTTCACCCAGCTGTCCAGGTATGCACCAGGAGAGGTTGACACTGATGAGAAGAAGAGGGACTGTTTCCTGGAAGGTCTTAATGATGGACTTGCCTATGCATTGGAGGCCCGTGGGTTCGAGAATTTTCAGGGAATGGTTGATGCTGCTCTTG
Organism: Eragrostis nindensis; assembly: GCA_012490785.1. Taxonomy (NCBI): domain Eukaryota; kingdom Viridiplantae; phylum Streptophyta; class Magnoliopsida; order Poales; family Poaceae; genus Eragrostis; species Eragrostis nindensis. Next base: position 608,762 of record JAAXCT010000269.1, on the reverse strand, counting down.
TCCTTGAGAACAGGAGGAACAACATGGAAAAGAAGCGCAAGCTGGAGCGTCAGAGTCAGCAGGGGAGCAGCTCAAGGCTTCGCTTAGGATCTTCATCAGCTGGACCAACCTACCGCCCTCCCCAGCAGAACAGCCAGCAGGGGACTCAGCCTACTGGACAGGGATTCCAAACTCCTCAGCGCCAGGGTCAGAATCCTAGCTCTCAGACGCCTCGCAGTGCACCCCAGAATTCTCAGAGGCCCAATGCTGGACGGAGTCCCGCTAATGGAGGACCGTGTTTTCAATGTGGTGGAATTGGGCATTTTGCCAACAGGTGCCCCCAGAGGCGTCAGGATCAGACTCCAACTCCAAACCAGAGTGCAGCTCCAACACAGAACCGCAATGTCAACAATGCAACCCCCGCTGGACAGAGTCAGGCTCGTGCTCGTGTGAACCATGTGGCTTTGGAGGATGCTCAAGAGGCGCCCGATGTTGTTCTCGGTATGTTCCTTGCCAATGATCATCTTGCAGTTGTGTTATTCGATTCTGGAGCATCTCATTCATTCATATCTGCTGCTTATGTTGATAAACACAACCTACCCATATCAATGCTTAAGAATAGAATGCTTGTTAGTTCTCCTGGTGGAGAGATGAATGCAAGGCATGTTTGTCCAAAGTTAAGCCTTAATATAAGAGGGGTAGGCTTCTCTGCAAACCTTATAGTTCTTGAATCTAAGGGAATTGATATCATTCTGGGTATGGACTGGTTAAGCAAGCATAAAGGAATCATAGATTGTGCTAAGAAAGCAGTGAAGCTGACAACGAGTAATGGAGAGGAATTGGAGTATGTTGCTGAGCTACTCATCACTAGCAAAGGAGCAACCAACCGAATTGAGTTGAATCAGCTTGAAGCAGAAGGTAATCAGAAACAAGAGGAACCGTATGTGCAAGGTGCAGTGGAGTTAACACCTAGAGGGGGAAGCCACTTGAGAGAGAGAAGGTGATCTGAAGTGAGAATTCCGAAATCTCTTCTCTGATCCATCCGAATCTCGGGGCGAGATTCCTGTTAAGGGGGGTAGTCTTGTCACACCCCAAAATTTCAAATTTTGGAATGTGACTTAAATTTCACTAAATTTTAAAACCTTTTTGAAATAGAATAAAACTTCTCAGATTTAATTATGGTGTTATCATTTTTCCTAGGCAAAAGAGTTATTTTCTAAATTAAATAAATTAATTTTGGCTATATTATAATTGTTTGTTGCATTCATGCTGGAGTAGTCTGCAGTAGGGATTTTATTGTGTGAAAAATGTATTTAAACTTCCTATAGAATTCGTTTACGAATGAGTTTAGATTTTGGAAAGGAAAAACGAAATAGAAAAGAAGAAAGAAGTTCACAGCCGGTCGCTGGGCCGAATTTCCCTTGGCCCATTTCCTCTTTTCCTTTTCCTTTCTCTTTTCCTTCCCTCTGGGCCGGCCTCTCTTTCTTTCCCCCGCGGCCCAGCCTCGCCTGCCAGCTTCGCCCCGTCTCGGCTCGCGCCAGCCCGCGAACCGCGCCGCCGTCTTCCACCCCGGAACCCTAGCGCCCGAGTCGGACTCCGCCGCCGCGTGACCCCACCTCGACGTCTACGTTGTGGGCCCGCACTGCATCGACGTGCGCGCCTATAAAACGGGACCCCCTCGCCCCCCGCGCCCCCTTTCGCCGAAACCCGACGCCTCCCGTGCCCTAGCGCCGCCGCCGCCATTGCCGCCGCCGACGAGAGCTCACGGAGCCGCGTGACGACGCCGCCCCGGCCGACGAAGACCCCACGCCGAGGACCCCAGTGACGCACCGCCCCTCCCGCACTTGATCTCGTCGACTCCCAACGCCCGAGGCTCTCCCCCGACGTCGCCGACCTTCCGCCGCCGCTCACCTCCGTTGAACGCCGCCTCCCGGAGCTTCCCGACCCCGTGCGACCATCAAGGTGGGTCCCGCGTCGCCGTTCTGTGCCTCTAGCACCCCCGCGGCGAACTTTCGAGCCCCGCAAGGCCGTTCCGGCGAAACGCCGGCGATGCGCCGCCGCATCCCGCCGCCTCCGGTCGGCGTGGTCCAACGTGGACCCGTGGACCGGCGACTTCACCTGTCTATAGACCCGGTCCATGAAATTTTCGGGTTTATTTATATCGTTTTCGTTTTATTGCATCAGCACGACGTCACGCTTGCGCAATAACTTAGTTTTTCCAGTAGAAGAATAATTCTAGTAATTCATCAGTTTTGCAGTTTAGCCCCTCTAACTTCAAAAGCTTATAACTTTTTACTCCTAACTCCGTTTTAAGCGATTCTTGCGCTCACGCGATCGTAGGAGCGAGCTCTAGCTTTTGGTACAGTCTTTGTAGCAATTTGATACTGTTTGGTGTACTGTTATTGTTTGTGTATGTGTGCTTTGCATGTTACCGTTATTAGGAGAGGAGCCGTTTGAGAACTTCCAAGACATCAACTTTGAGCAAGCAGCAGCAGGGGATACAGGCAAGTGTCCTTGACCATTTTGGACCTATTTCTTTCTCCCTCTAGTTTAATTTGCATGCATAGCGTTTAATATGAATCCTATATGTCATTTATCCTGTTCCATACTATTTCCTTGTCGCCTGGTTGTGGTAGATGATAGTATGAGGATGGGTAGGTCTTGCTTAGCTTGTTGAACTGGGTTGGATCATAATTTGACTAATAATCTTGACTAATGGTTTACTTGAACATAATGATCACGGATCGGTTAATCTTTTTAGCAACCTGGACTTTAGGTGTGCTGTAACTTGAGCAAGTGGTATGTTTGATGATGGTGCGGTTAGCACGAGATCTTGGTTTGTGTTAGTCTTGCTCAAGTTAGCTAAGGACCGGTTCGTGGAGCGGCAACCCAGGACAACAGCGCAAAGCACAGGGTTGATTATGGTAGACTTGGTCAAGTATTATGCTGTCTTCCCAGTTTTGCTGGTGTTTAAGGAAAGAGGGAGGAAGGGTTACTTCTGAACTCAGGTGATGGAGGGGTACTCCTAGCCACGGTGCCAGAGGGGGCTACTGTTGCAGGGGTACTGGCAGTAGTGTAACCTTAGCGAGGATGTTGGCAGGCTGGGAAGCGCTTTGAAAGACCATGTGGTGTTCTCTTGGCCTCACACCTTGGTAGTGTGGTTGTGGCAACATGGAGACTTTAGTCATCGACGGATGACGGAATCACCACCCTGTGGGTAAAGTTGTGCACCTCTGCAGAGAAGTAAAACTGTCATGACAGCCGTGCTCACGGTCAGGAGCGGCCTGGATCCTCACATGATTAGTGGGAATGGTTGGGTGGATCTGGTGAGGTAACCAGATATGGGTGGGGTAACCCATGGGAGCTGCAGGTGGAGTAACCTGTAGTTTGGTTTGGGGTGGAGTAACCCTTTGGCTTCACAGGTGGGGTAACCTGTGTAGTTGACCTTATGATGATAACTTTTGGGTGGGTTCCACATCATCTAGTAAATAGGTGCTTTAATTAAATGACTTAAGTTATAGTTGCTTTCTGCTATGAACCATGTGTTAGCCTTTCTTTTGTTTAAGCTTTGCATGTCATCTTTTCCTACACTTGCGGAGTACAATATGTACTCACACTTGCTATTCCCCACTCTACATTGAAATGCTGCTCAGAAGATGAAGGCGCAATGGAGTACTTCGATGAGGAATACTAGGCGTGTTGTCTCTCAGTCGACTGCCTGTGTGTTTGGGTGTCTTCCGCTGTCGTTCTATTTAGTCCTTTGAGACATTTTTATTCAGATATTGTAATAATGCTACGATGAGACGATGTAATAATGACACTGGTTATACTGTTTATTTCACTATTGTCCCTATATGTGTGGAACTTGATCCTTGCACACATATAGTTATGCATTCAGTTTTGTCCTTAAAACTGGGTGTGACAAGTGTCTATCTACAGGTAGAAATAGAGTGGCAACATTGGCAAACTCAATCAGCAGCCGAACTTGAATGCCCACGAAGTCACCATGGGCGCCTACCTGTTGACGCGAACGCCGCCTCCCACCGAAAGAATAAATTGTCGTAAATGTATAACAATCATACCAAGTCTGGGATTTGAATTTGAGTTCATGTCAGAAAATTGCAAGTATAAATGTCACATTACTGATCTGGCCGCGCTATTAGCGCGGGCCATCTTGCTAGTTCAGAAGAAACGAAAAGTTCCACACCGAAAGAGTTCGATGTATATAGCAGGGTATGTTAGTTGCTGCAGAACTCTTCGACTGACGATTTATATTGGCATACTGCCATGTCCTAAGCTAATATGTTAGTGGGGACATATGCCCTCCATTTTTCGTTTGATCATGAAAAATTGGAATGTGATATGAGTATGAAAGTTACTTACGCGAAAAGAATGTAGGCTCTACAACAAATACAAACAATATGATTACTAATTTACCATCAGTGAAACTTTCTATAGGCTATTGAAAGTTGAGCTAGTGTCAAAAGGAAAACACTTACCTTTTCAAAGTTACTTTACTAAAATTTCAATCAGCTGGGCTAAAAAATTCAATTCAAAGCTTAGACATCTAATGCGGGGGGAGAATATTTTTTTTGATATTTTTTTGTGATTACAGTACACTCAGACACTCGCAACGCATGCATACTCACCCCTAACTCTATGAGCATTTTCGAAGACTGAGTTGGCAAATCTTCGAGATTGACGAAGTCACCACCTCGTGTCGACGGAGGGTCGCCTACCACTGAAAGCACAGTGCTGTTAAATTCTAGAAAATTTGCTCCCGCGGAGAGTCGAACCCATGACCTGAGGTAATACGGAGCCTCTTGTAACAACTACACTATATCCTTAACAACCACTAGGCTACAGGCCATATAAATCAGACCATCCGGTAAAGCTGGAGGACCTTGCACCTTGTTGCTCCGAACTGCAGCTAGCATAGACGTCCGACATGGCAACGGGGCCGTTGACTGAGTCCAGTAAATTATCATTGATCAGCAGTTCAGCACCACTTTCAACGTGATAGCTAAAATTTCCGGTACAGGATAGTGATGAAAAAACGTGGTAGCTGAAAGACGAATTCCGCATCCTTTTACGACCAAGTCTCTGGCGCACCACAGGCACAGACGCCACCTGATATACAAACCAACGCGGCTAAAATGCATAATTGGTACACACGATTGAGTCTTGAAAGACCGTGTCATACACCCTTGCACACCCCACAGATACTCTCCAACCTGGAATTAGTAATAATAATTGACTAACTATACATCCCTATATAATCCTCTCCACCATGCACCAACAATCATCGACATCGATCGAACCCAGCGTCTCTGGACTAGTTCATCATCAACCTCTCCTCGTTTCCTTCCTTACTGGCTTACTGAAAGCTTTGGAACAATGGCAAGAATACAAGCATCTCTGCTCGCCGTCGCAATCGTCGCGGCCGCCACAGCGTTCACGACGGCGTCCGGCGCCACCTACACCGTCGGCGATCCCGGGGGCTCGTGGGACCTGCAGACCGACCTCACCGCCTGGGCCTCCTCCATCGAGTTCCACTCCGGCGACGAGCTCGGTAATCACAACTTACCATCTCACCTTCGTCACCTACATGTACTCTGAATCACAGTTCCATGCTGATCAAATGCACGCGTTTTGCTGCCTGCAGTGTTCAAGTACTCGGCGGCGACGCACGACGTGGTGGAGGTGACCAGGTCCGGTTACCGTTCCTGCTCGGCGGCGAGCCCCGTCTCCACGTTTCAGACCGGCAACGACACCGTCAAGCTCGGCGGCGTCGGGGCCCGCTACTTCATCTGCGGCGTGCAAGGCCACTGCTCCGCCGGGATGAAGCTGGAGGTCAGGACCAGCCCAAGGAAGCCTGCCTGCAACAGCCCGCCGCCGCCGCCGTCGGCAGGGGCGACGAACGGGCCGCCCGGGTGGAACGGCACGCCCGGTACGCCGGGCGGCATCTGCGTTGGGGATGGAGATTCGCCGACGGTCATCATCACCCCTAGCTCCACCTCCGGCGGCGCGGCGCCTGGGTCTTCAGGCAGCGTCAGCTCTGTGCTTGTCATAATGCTGTTGCTGCTTTGCCTCAGTTTCTAGCTGATTGTTTCATTTATTCATTCGTGCTACACCAGCAGCGTAGCAACATCATATACAAGTGTAACAAATCACGTTTCTGCTGGACAAATTCATGCCAACTGATTGACTAGTTAACTTATCACAACAGAAATGACTGCACTTGGGAGACTGTTAACGATATACGGCAAAGAATTTTTACATTGTTGCTATGGAGAACAAGAACGAACACTTTTTTCTCCACAAAAAAATTTTACAGCCATGACGCCTCTATAGGGCGCCACAAATGTCAGCTTACTCAATCATCAACCAACTACCGCATAAGAACAATAGTTATGCCCAATCGATTCAGTTGCCATGAATTCACACGGTGTGAGTGCGACCAAGTGAAGCAATTACGCCACGGGTGGGCACGCTTCGCTGTCCTTCGAGGTGTCCACTTCAGAAGGTGGCATGAACTGCCACATCGGGTACCCTGGGTAGCCGACGATGGGCATCATCAGCTTCTGCCCTGCAGCTGGCCCCTGGGGATGGAAGGGTGCTAGTGGGGCCTGCGGGAAGGGGGCTGGCATCATCGTGGGGTGAGGCATGTAAGCTGGAGTTGCGGTCATAAGCTTCATCTGGTGTTCTAAGCTCTCCTTTTCTACTTTCAACTTATGCTTCTCTTCACGAAGCTCGTCCTTCTCAGCCTGAAATTAGAAACGAAACAAAATCATTTTAGACACAATGCAGATTGTGAGCAGCTCGTCAGAAAAGGGAAGACTTTGCCGTTCTCAAGATAACTAATCCACACCACGTGTAAGCAATGGTTTGAAGGCAGTAAGCCCTAGACGCCAATAACACAATACAGTACACAAACAATGAGTCTATAAATTTGCAGCAACATGTAAAGGACAACCCAGCTATGCACTTATGATCGCTAATTCGAGATTTTTAGTTTTGGCCATAATTCACATATGCGAAAAAACCAGGTTTATAACATTATGGTAACTGATAATCAGAAATGTATTGGATGAGCTAAGCAAGGGCAGCAAAGTGTATTCCTATGTAGATCATTGGCTAGCCCAAAGCATCCTGGGAAGATCAACCAACTGGTCAACCATCACAAAAAGAATAAACCATGTATAATTTCCACCACAAAATGCGATGGATATGTGAATGATTACAAGCTATAGGAAAGAAGCATGACAAGCAAATCACCTTTAGTTCTTTGATCTTTTCTTCAAGACTATCATTGGTGTCCTTCAGCTGTTGTGCTTCAGCACGAAGCTGAATAACCATGCGAGTTGCATCACTCAGGATAGCAGCTTTATCTGCTTTTACTGGCTTCCCCGGCTCCAAAGTAGAGCCCAATTCAACAAACCTAGCAAGCATGAGAAATAATCGGGAAAGTCGGTCAACAACATGGAAAAAGCATCTTTCAGAGTCTAGGGTCAGGAAAATTGAAGTTCTGATTTACCTGTCATTCAGCTTGTCCCTTCTCTGTTTTTCTCTACAAGCTTTAGATGTTGGCCGACCGCTACCAGAGGATCCTGGCCTTAAACTGTGACTTGCAATAGACACACAAATTACAGAACTGATGATGTGATATAGTGAACTAATATGCATGCTCTACAACAAGGTATGGACTGAAATAACAGCCTGACCGTTTGTTACTGTCAGGCTCCTTGAAGATATCAGTGGTGTTTACATAGCCGCCCACTTCCACACTGTCAAAATGAGGGCACAAGTGATTAATAATTCTGACTCAAAACTATTTGTTTCTAATCTGTTACCTAGTTTCAAACAAACAACCAAAAAACATTCATCCCCAAAATTAATCAGAGAACTTGCTAGATGTGATGCATCTGTCTCTGCCCAAATGTACACTGCTTCCAGTAAAGTAAAAAGGATAAACAAAAACAGCATCACTGCAAATCCATACTGAATCGAGCAATTCCTATGCTACGCTGGTAATCTTCATAGCCCACTTCAGTCCAGTATTGTGATTCCATCCACCAATTCACGAGCTAGCAGTACATCCCATCAGATACTCATACGGCTGGCAGTCAAATGCCCATCCGTTAACTCCTCCCCCCAACAATAATGGATCATCGAAACACATGAATTCTGCCCTCTGTAACCAGGTCCAAGAAACACGGGAACAACTTCGTCAACCAAAAGAAGTCATCTTGCAGCGTGCAAACTCACTAATTCAATTGCAAAAGCAACCTCTGCAAGTACATAGCACAAATAATAAACTAGAAGATCTGTATAAAGCAACTATCTTTATGGATCGACACAACCCGGCGCATGCATCAACCCCCTAAATAGCCCTCATCAAATCTCTCTAGTGCACCATCAGACGTCCTGCTCAGAACTTACAAATCAGGCACAATCTCCATCCCCGCGATACAGAACCCCGTATGTACGGAATCGATACGCAAGACTAACGGGAACGGAAGAATTTTTCTAAGCTAGATATAAAGAACTGCATCTGGAAGTACGGATGCGGGGGAGGCGTCATCCGGCTGACCTGGGGTTGGACGAGGACGGGGACGCGTCCCACGGGAACGCCCCGCACGCGGCCGCCGGGAGGTCGTCGAGGATGCCGCAGTCGAGGAACCAGTCGTCGCCGCCGCCGCCGTCCGCCGGAGGGAGAGACATCACCGTCGCCGCGCAAAGGCGAGACCTTTCTGGCCGTCCTTTTTTAACTCCTGGATCTTTGGTCCCCTGGCGTCGCCGGTGGAGGTTAGGCAGGGGGGTTGACGTGCGGATGACAGGTGGGCCCCGGCGCCTGCTCGCGTGTTTTGCGTTTGCGAGAACTTTGTGACGGGTGGCGAATTGGCAATTTGTTTTGGGTGCCTGTGTGGCTGGGGAAGGAGATGGGAGCAGGTGAGGTGGTGGGGCGCGTGGGAGTGACGTGGCGTGATTTGGTTGGCGAGAAGAGTCATCAGGATGAAGACATGACGTTCGCAAAAAAGGATGAAGACAGGACGAATATCCTTACCAGTATTAGTAAGCTATAGAAAGCTAGTATGATGAGCTTGTAGCTTAGCATAATCAGCATTACCGACAAGTGAACCAATGACTGCTATCTTCTGAATAGAAAATCTGCGAATACGTCATCATACAACGTGATCCATATCACACAATTATGGGACATTCAATTCTTTTCTTTACCCAATCCTTGTATTTGCATTTGATGTCTTTGTCTCGTCGTCTCGGCCTTTCGTAGCTTTTTAGGCCTCATTGACGCACACATTCTTAATTGTTTTCAACTCTTACACACTCGTTATGTTGTATACACGGTCATCTCAAATTTATATTTATTTAGCTAATTAATGAAAGTTCAGGGGGCATACGCACCTCTCGTTAGATCTTCCTCACATAACCATCGTAGCAATGAGAGCTTTTTTCCTCGTAATATCCATCTTACGCTTATCTTCACTCTATCTACAACTAATATTAAGTTTTATCCTAATTATGTGTAAATCTTAATCAACATGTATTTTGATATGCAATAATTCCACAGTGTATCTCCTCTTGAACATGAGTCCATAGTGCAATCAAAATATCACTAAAAAAGAAAGCTTGATACGTTACATAAAGAACGAGGTTCCTCTCCTCTAGACATTAGTGAGCCGTTGATATGTTAGATTTTTCATCGATAAGTTAAAGCAAGATGACTGAATTAAATATAGGCGTAGTTTTAATTAGCATAAAACCGTCATGCTAATCATTTTAAAATGTAGTACTAACTAGTAAGCTTTGTATCTTTTATTGTCTATCAAAATTTTCGTGATTTGTATCATAAAAAAAATACCAATTATGTGTTGTAATCATTCTTGGGATTGAAACGTAATAATATTTCCCTAGTCCTGCTTTTATACTAGAACCAAGTTGCTTACGAAATTCATGTGTTCTTTCAATCATTGAGCGTGTTTGGTTTTCGGCTAGCGTTCCTCACGTCAAAATACGACATCAGCGTAACATTTGAATGTATGTTTGTATATTTGATCTATTGTATTTTTTGTTGGAGTATAAGTAAATTGCTTATCTTTCTTATCAACTTAAGTTGATGAATAAATTAGTTGGTGCATGCACCTCAATATTCTTTTTCAAAAAAATTGTAGTAACAATTGTGACATTCGGCTTTGGCGAACCAAAGGCTGGGAACCAAGCAGAAGTGTTGCCGGTCACATCACTTGTAAGTGGTAACCTGCCGCCAAAAGGCATACCCACAATGTCAGAGACACCACGCTGACCTCACCCTTCTTCCTCGTCGCTCCGTCCCATCCATCCGTAAAACCCAACCCAGAAACCCACACGGCTCCATGGAGCTGCAGCTCACCGCCCCCTGCCACCTCCGTCAACTCGCCTCTGCCCACCGTCCCAACGCCGCCTCCGCCTCCACCTCGACGGCCACGCCCTCCACCTCATCTTCCCTCTCCTGCTCGGCGGATGAATCAGTCCTCAAGCCTCGCCCGCGCCTGCCGCGCCACAGTCCCGTCCCCAGGCCGAAGCCCAGCCCCGCCAGCCTCGCCTCCCTCTGCGCCGCCATCGAGCGTCACGCGGCCGCGGGCCGCCACGCGGAGGCGCTCGACGTGTTCCGCCTCGCCCGCCCGCGCGCCCCGTTCACCCCGCTCCCCGCGCCCACCTACGACGCGCTGGTCGCCGCAGCCGCCGCGCTGCGGGAGCCCGGCGCGGCCGCGGCGGTGGCCTGGCACATGGAGAGCTCGGGCTTCGAGATGGACGTGTACGCGTGCAACCGCGTGCTCGGGATGTACCTGGCGTGCGGCATGCTCGCGGAGGCGCGGCAGGTGTTCGAGGGAATGCCCGAGCGGAGCGCGGTCACCTGGGGGATCATGATGGGCGGGATGGTCGACCGGGGCCGCCCCCGCGCCGCGCTCGCGCTGTTTCGGGAGCTCTGGGCCGAGGCGGGCACCGGCGCGGGGCCGAGGGCGGTCGTGGTTGCCGTCCGTGCGGCTACGGCCGCGGGGTCGCTGCATTCCGGGCGCCAGCTGCACTGCTGCGTCGTCAAGACGGGGTCTTGCGACGACGACGGCGGCGGCCAGTACCTGGCGTGCACGCTGCTCGACATGTACAGCAAGTGCGGGCGGGTCGACGAGGCGAGGCGGGTGTTCGACGGGAAGGCGCCTCATCAGAGGAGCATTGTGGCATGGAACTCGATGCTGGCGGCGTACGCGCTCCACGGGTGCAACGAGGAGGCGTTGGAGCTGTACCACGACATGTGCAGGAGTGGTGTCGTCATGGATCAGTTCACGTTCTCGACGATGCTCGGAGTTTTCTCCAGGCTGGGGCTGCTGGAGCACGCGAAGCAGGCCCATGCCGGCCTGATCCAGAGAGGAGTGCCGCTGGACATTGTCGGGAACACGGCGCTTGTGGACCTGTATTGCAAGTGGGGAAGGATGGAGGATGCCAGGAATGTTTTTGAGATGATGCCGAAGAGGAACTTGATCTCTTGGAATGCTCTGATAGCAGGTTATGGCTACCATGGCATGGGAGATAAAGCGATTGAAATGTTCGAGAGGCTGATTGCTGAGGGGATTGCTCCGAACCATGTGACATTTCTAGCGGTACTGAATGCATGTAGGTTTTCTGGCCTTGTCGAGAAAGGGAAAAGGATTTTCCTGCTGATGACTCAGAATCAGAGGGTGAAACCGCGGGCTATGCACTATGCATGTGTCATTGAGCTTTTTGGTAGAGAAGGCCTACTAGATGAAGCCTATTTGATGATAAGAAGATCACCTTTCAGCCCTACCGCAAATATGTGGGGTGCCTTGCTCACTGCGAGCAGGATCCATAAGAACATGCACCTTGCCAAACTAGCTGCTGAGCAGCTATTGGCGATGGAACCTGAGAAAATAAACAATTATGCTGTGCTCCTCAATCTGTACATTAGCTCTGGTAGACAGGATGATGCCCACAAGGTAGTTGAAACACTGAAGAGGAAGGGTTCATACATTGGTGATGCTTGTAGCTGGGTTACAGTCAAGAAAAAAGACCACAGGTTTTTCTTTAAAGATAGTTTACATCCACAGAGTTCTGAAATCTATGAGAGGCTAGATGCGCTAATGAAGGAGATAAAAGAAATTGGTTATGATGCTGAGGATGACGAGTTGCTCCCTGATATTCATCCGGACGACCAAAAGATATCAAGAGTTTACCACAGTGAAAAACTGGCAATTGCTTTTGGCCTTATCAGCACATCTCCACATACTTCCTTGAGAATCACTCAAAGCCATCGTTTGTGCCGTGACTGTCATAAGGTAATGAAGTTTGTGACCCAAGTTACGAAGAGGGAAATTGTTGTAAGGGATGGTAGCAGATTCCACCACTTCAAACTCGGGATGTGCTCATGTGGTGACTACTGGTAATCGGGTATGTCCAACTGTATAGTAATTTGGTATCGAGTTTACCTAAATAGATGCTGAACAGATGTAATTTGTTGGCACTAAAACTGAACAAAGATTACGAGGTTAATCTGCTTTTACTTGCAAACCATTCAGCTACAGATTTCACTTTGGATACCTGATTTGAATTAGTGATTTACATACGTTCCAATCAACTATTCTTTGCTTAGGAACGATGAATCCTTTACCTTCATTAAGCGAATGCATATGTTTCTGACAGCAAATCATTCCAGATGCTGTGAAGCCAACTTGGACCCAGAAATTTGATTAGTGAGGAGAAAGCAAGTTGCTCGACCGTTATGGCTTCTTAGGCTTGGTAAATTTTGAGTTCTTTAGTTTGTTAAGATTCTGAAATAGTAACTTTCAAGGTTAATGTTGTCCATTTGGCCCCTTTCCTTCTCTTTTTCATATTCATGTTACCATGGACACAGGGTTTTGCTTGTCCTGGTAAGCCGCATCAGTATGCTTTTCTCTGGTAAAGCTGGCTGTTGTGATGTCCGAATTATAAAATTATTTTCTTGAACAAAATTAAATCCACAGGCTTCCCTCGGTTTCCACTAGCTTTACGAACCTTGTGTAAAAGAAGATCTTAAAAAGTAGCCTGACTATGTTTTGGGTGGCATTCACATTGGAGATACCAATCTTTACTTATCTCCTGTAAGGAAGGAATAAAGCTAAGATGTAACAAAGGGTCAAAGGAAAGTATAACACTTTGAGCATCTTTCGACAGCAAGTTTCTACTTGCTTCATAACTGTATCATAGTTGGAGAAAATTCCCCTGCTGTACTTTTGAGCTCACCCCTTTATTCATTGATGTGCAATAAATAGGGTCACAACACAACTCACAACTCCCTCCATCATAACCAGGCGATCTTCCTTCAGTAACTTCTCTTAGCTAGTTAGCTGACACAAGTCTGAGAGCACATTACAATGGCTAAGGTTGGAGCTGCTATCCTGGTCTGCATAGTGGTTTTAGCCCTGGACGTCACTGCCGGCATACTAGGAATTGAGGCTCAGGCTGCTCAAAACAAGGTAGTACTTCGAGATATTGGTAATCTCTTTCCGGTTTCACGAAGCGCTTTTCAATTTTAAATGTTCTCCAAACTATGTGCTCTAACTTCTTTATGCTTGATCTTTAGTATTTAATCTGAATGCACACTTAAAAGAGTACCTGATATGATAATTTATGGCTGACATTTGTTGGTTTTTTATCTTTCTGCAGACAAAAAAGGTGACAATTCTCTTCATTCAATGCGAGAAACCAGTCCAAAAGGCATACCAGCTAGGCCTTGCTGCTGCTGTGCTCCTGGTAGTTGCCCACGCAATAGCCAACTTTCTGGGTGGCTGTGCCTGTATCTGCTCGCAGATGGAGTTCATTCGGGCGTCCATCAACAGAAAACTGGCAGCTACTACCATACTTCTCTCATGGTAATTCCGGTAGTCTAGAAAGTTCTTTTGCAAATCTTGAATTTGGCTATACTCTAGATAGAATATGTAATGCTACTCTTTTGATTAAGTAGAATAGTGGTAACTGGTGAGACCAGCAAACACTGCAAAAGAAAAAAACCGACAATCCCTACACACCATCGGGAAAAGGAACCACTTTGGGATCACACAGCAATGAACAAATGATAAGAGTTAATCTTGTGCGCTTGAGCATATTTTACTTTGGTGATAGCTACTAAATGCTATTGTGTTTTGATTCAATAGGATTGCCCTGATCGTTGGATTCTCTCTGCTGCTTGCCGGTGCCTTGCCCAACTCCAAGTCGAACACATCGTGCGGGTTAAAGCATGGTCACACCTTGGCTCTTGGAGGAATTATGTGCTTCGTTCACGGAGGCATCACCGTCGCCTACTACGTCACCGCCACCGCGGCAGCACACGAGGCTACTTAGCCCAGCGGCCACAAGGATCATATGGATATGGATGCGCCCAACGCATTGCTTTTAGTTGAGAGACCAGCCAACGCATTTCCTTTAGTTGAGAGATCATCACTATTCTTTCCTTATTTTATTTTTGTCATGCTATGTTTCTTTTTGTGATCTGGCTTTTTCAGAAGCATCCAATTCTGTCTTGTGCCAAACTTAAACACGGATGAAAAGATGTGCTTGTGGTTTGCTTTGTTGGTGTCTATGCTTTTTGCAAGTGCTTAGAGAAAAACGCTGAGATTATCCAGTTGAGAAAGTAATTCATCTTGTATCAGTAAGCATTTTTTTTTGTTTTACAGATATTTTAAAATGCATGCGTCACAACCTCGGCTCAATTTTACTCTTCATCGCTGTATTAGCATTTTGCACTAGATGAATGTCTCATTTTTATGCAGTGCTTGGCCCACCAGTCCAAATTTCCATCATAAAATAAACCACTATTCTCAAGTGACATCATTGTTCTTTACACGGAAGGTTTTAAATCGAAGCATCCCTAAGGGGTAACGGGAGAACAAGCCCGGTTAAGGATCAATTCCACTCTGTTAAATTACAGCGAAAGGCCGCCTGAGCTTTCTCTTTGTTTAGAATTGAAAGAGACGTTTTTGGTAGAAAGTATACAACCAAAACCAAGTAGATGGACAGTGAGGTTGGGAGCCCTTCTAAATCACATTGTTAATTTGAATCAATAAATGCTAGTTGTCAGGGAATCCACAGTGCAATGGAACTGGAAACAATTAGCTTCTATTTATCAGATAGTTACAGTTCAGATCTGTACAACACACTTACAGTTGGCAGAACACGCCGGTCACTCATGCTCAAAACTGCATCTCTATCCAATAGGTACACTCTCTGATCACAGTTATTTTCGTATCAACAAAACAAAAGAATTGCAGAACCGAAAAAAAGAAGCAGCAAAGATCAAGTGTAGTGGAAAATCTGGTTAGTTTAGGTCACACATCCGGCAGATCAGAAATACTGCCTACCGACTCCTCTCTCTGAAGGCCAGAGAATGACGATTGAACCTCTGATGCCTCCAAGTCGACAGATTCATCGTCCCCCCTTGCATGTGGATGCTTATCCCCGTGATGTTTTCTGCCGCGGCTATGCTTCAGCACACGGATCAGCGCCTGGACAACGTCTCTCATCGCTGGACGCTTCCGGGATACACGGCTTACACATCTGTAAGCAACCACAGCCATGTCATTGAGCTCTTCCACATCGAATGCTCCTTCTAACCGAGAATCTGCAATTTCCTCCCACCCTGTTCTTCCATCAAGGTTGATTGCAGCCTGTCATGGATTGCACTGTAGTCAGAATTTACAGAAGTTAATGCCTCGAACCAAAACTGACAAAAATTAAGGGTAAACATTTACAAGCTCAACATATTCCATAAGGCCCTGTTGTGGGTTTCTTCCAGCAATCAGCTCAAATAGCAAAACACCATAGCTGTACACGTCACTCTTCTTTGTGAACGACCGGGAGGATATGTACTCCGGATCAAGATATCCATAAGTTCCTCGAATGTTAGCTCCATTTCGAGTAATCGTTTCTTCTCTTGACAATCCAAAGTCAGCAACCTGACCAACGAAGGTCCATTAAATCTGATAGCAGAACTTTAGATAAATGCAACAGAAGCAAGAGTGCGCAAGAAAATCTGATGCGTGTGAACCAGAGATCAGAGTGAACCACTTGAGGTCTAACTGGTTCAAGAAGAAGTTAAAACTTGGTGAAGAAATGTTGAAAGATTAAACATCGGAATGTTAACATACCCTAGCATGCATCGACTGATCCAGCAAAATATTGGGTGATTTGATATCACGATGAACTACGGGAGGAACAGCCTGCAGTAAGTTAAACCAGATCAAGGGATATCCCTGCATCATCATCCGACATGCTTCCAATTATGCATTACAGAAGCCTACCCCATCGTGCAAGTACTCCAAACCCCTGGCAACATCTAGAGCTATGTTTACTCTCAAATCCCACTTCAGTGGTGAACTGTTTTCACCTGAATCACAAAAACAAAATCAAATATAAATTGTTATATCTACATGAAGTGTGTTACATGCTGTCTCTATATTTTATTTTATTTGTTAAGGATGTACTGATAATAATGGCACATGCATTTATTTGTCAAGAAGGGGGTGTGCAGATAAAAAACCAATGACTAAAGTAGTTGGTCGACTTAATGTATATGAGACTGTATGGGTGGTATCCGATAAAGAGGATGGAATGGCAGTGGTTATGTTTATAGGTAACCAAAAACTTTTAATGTACAGGACAGAGCTTCAAATTTTTATCAAACTAACGCATTACATATCTGATTAAAAAAAATTGGTTCTGCTTTAAAATGTTTGCTACTTTATGTTAGGTCCATTTTCCCTTTTGAATTATAGTCCAAGCTTCAGTCATATCACAAAGGTTAGCAGCAACAATCAGAGATGTATCACAGTAGTTAATATCATGAGAACGAAACATGTATCACATAAAGAGAATACATGCCATATAAGTGTGATGCAAGGCTCCCATTAGGCATGTATGCATACAATAACATATGTTGCCCTTTATCAGCACAATAGCCAACCAAATTCACCAGATTCCTGTGGTGCAATCGTCCGAGAAGTAAGACCTGAATTTAAGAATCAATTAAATAATAAGCATGACATAGTTTCTAGAGATCTGTAGATCCAAAATAGTTTCTAGAGATCTGTAGATCCAAAACAAATAGTATACAGCAAGTGCAAAGCTGCTAGCTTACCTCATTTTGAAACTCCTTTTCACCTTGCTTTGAATTGTTAGCAAGCACTTTAACAGCCAGTATCTCACCAGAAGACATGTCGGCTTTGTAAACAGGGCCAAAGGCTCCTTGACCTAGTATTGTTGTAAAATTACTAGTAGCTTTCTGTAGTTCCCTGAATATAAGACAAAATTGGAGTTCAGACAGACTATTTGCCATTAAACAACCGACCAGGTAAGTGCCACAGGAATTGTACGAATGGTACGAAGTTATATGGATATCGCAATGACACAGTAATGCGTGTAACATCAACTCAAAATTGAAGCAATAATATTGGGGCAGCCCGGTGCACGTAGCTCCCGCTTGCGCAGGGTCCGGGGAAGGGTACGACCAATTTGGGTCTTTTGTACGCAGCCTTTCCTGCATTTCTGCAAGAGGCTGTTTCCAGGACTTGAACCCATGACCTCATGGTCACAAGGCAACAGCTTTACCGCTGCGCCAGGGCTCCCCTTCCGAAGCAATAATATTGATATGATAGAATACAATATTCTCGTTAAAATATGGGATATGATTCATTTTGTGCTCCTGGGTTGGCAATTTGCGTGGGGGGACTTAATTATGGCTATCAGATACACGGAAGTGTATCTACCAAACTTTTTTTTTGTACTACAGTAATGTTTGCTATTACTTATGTTATTAAAAAATTCTTATGTTTTTTCTCTCATTTATTTTATATTTTCTTGCTGTTTTCCCCTGGTTCTTTGGGTTTCATCTCTAGCCTTCACAATTCGTTTGGGACTAAAAGGCTTTGTTATTGTTGTAGTTAGATGCATGGAAGTATCATGACAGGGAATCGACTCACTAAACACGCATATGCATCATCAATCATTTCTTGAATGTTTGGAAACAAAACATTAATGCATAGAGATTTAAGATTCCAGTTCATCAAAAGAAAAAAAAGGATTTAAGATGCCAAAATCATTCTGTTGGAAAAACAAAAATTATACCTAAATACTCGGAAATTAATGAATGAAGCTATATGCTCAAAAAAAGTTATATCTCAACTTTTGAATTTATGGCATTGGGTATAACAGTGATACTCTTCACAATGTTACAAGTTGTTCCTACCACCCGCAGTTTGACTCGCACAAACATCCTCATGTAGTTGGATCCTTTGGTCAACCCAAGCACATGGCCAGTTGGTCACCATGTATACAGTTCAACCAAATTGGATTTGACATTGTAAGATCCAAATGAATGTTCGAGTTGAAATATCACACCATTGCATTCCTATTTGATTATGTGACATATATTCATTGACATATCAAGCAATAAAGATAAAAGAAGAGACCCTTGAGCTTGGTAGATTCAGTAATGTCAAGTAACAGCAACTATCAAGTGTTTCAAGACTCAGTAAGCGGATTTATGATGAATAATGAAGCAACTGATATATCATGTTACCAAAATTAGATCAGTTGCTAAGCAAACTAATCAAATAACTGCAAGTCTTACAACAATGGATTATGTAAGACTTCAGGAAACATACTTGTATGCATATTTGGGTATCCCAGACGCTGAGATCATACTCTTCCTACCAGGCCCTTCAAACCACAGAGATGCTGCATGGTCTTCAAGCTCCCTAGGAGATTCCTGCCCTGTAGTTGAGTTCGAGAGCATGGTGCAAGCATTAACACCATTGGTACGAATGGGGACTGTGGATGCCCTCCTTGAACTACTGCTCCTTATCTGTGCCTGGGAACGCCTATACCTCAAGCACAGCAGTATTCCAACAGCCAGCAGCACACCTATCACCACCCCAACAGTGATTCCAATGATCAGACCCTCAGAAACTCCTTTCATTCTTCCCGTTCAGTCGCAGATCCTAGCAAGTAGGGATGTTGCATCCACCTCATGGACGCTCAACAAGGAAGAAGTCTAACAGCTACATGTCCTGCTAAGAAGTACAATAAAGAGTAGTAAGTTAGAAGCTTTGGGTTGTTCATGTGGCTCCACATGTAGTGGTTGTCCAGGTCAACATCATGGATGGAAACGGAACATGACAAGGGATGCTGAAGCTGATGATGCATTGCGAAACAAATTTTGGTCAAAGCTCGCCATCCCAACTCATAGCACATTTGACAAAGATAATCACGGCAATTGCACTTATCAGATACAAAACTCTGTTCTGAGAGGAATGAGTTGGGTATTATTGGTGAACAAACTTGAAATCTGTGACATCGTTTTCACTGTTGTCGTTAACGATAGTGAAACAAAAAAACTTTAGATGAACTACCTGGACGTTAACACCACTGAAAGGTCAATAGGCTTTAAGAGCAAATTAAATTTCCCATCTTTCTTTTTAAATAATGCAGTAAAACAAATTATTCCAGCCTCTGTGTCCCAAGATACACGTCAAATAAATCCCCATCATTCTTTAATGCGAGAAATACACAAATCAAAACTGCATTTTTTTTTTACTAATTTCACGAAAAATGGAACCTTTTCTTACCAGCCAGAAAGAAAAAAAGCTCCATAAATCCAGTTTATTAGCTCTCAGATCACCACAACGGTAAACTACATATAACATACTCCGTATCTGATGATGCCCTATGGATTTCTCGCGAACATTATAAATCACCAATACAAAATGCAGTGTATCCTTCCACTGAAAACTCCACAAAATTCCCCAAACGAACTACCCAACGGAGAAAAATTCTTCCCATACCCGCCCCAGCGCAGGGATCAACGGGGTCCCCAATCCCCGCTACATCCAGCCTAAAATGCAAGTACCAAAGCGAGGAGGAGGAGGAGGATTAGAGGATTGGGGAGGAGAGCTCAGCTCTCACCTTCCATTGCCACCATCGAAGTTGAAGGAGGAGGTGGGGGGCCTGTCCAAGGCGGCAGGCTTGTGCCCCGTTCTGGCCGCAGGAGAGAGGAGACCAAGCCGTTGCTAGGTGACTGGGATCTGAGTTTTGTAGCGGCGGGGATGGGAAGAAAGCCAGGCGGCACTGTATGTGTCAAGTCTATATTTCACGATCAATCAACCTTTTTTGTCCATTTCACATCTAAAACCTTTTTGTCCGTTTCAAGAGTGAATAAAAGCTTGACTGCAATTTTTTTATTATTCTGTAGATAATTTGAGTTTAAAATTCAAATTGGGCATGATATTAAATGATATACATTGTAATTTGTAATAGTTTCTCGACCATTTGCAATGCCATCAGGCTAGGGTCATTTTGACTCCAGAACTCTAAAAAATATATTAATTCTTATGTTAAAAAACAATTGATACATTTTTTCATAAACCTTTTTTGATGTATTTTATACCTATTTTGATAAGTAAATATTATATGTTGTTAATCTATAAAAGGTAAATGCTATATGTGTTTCAAAAAATATTACTATCATTCTAGCAGAAGCCAAATTTTACAAGAAGCTTTCAAAAAACACAAACAAACAGGACCTAACTCAGCAGTCAGCCAATTTTGATGCTCTAAAAATTTTAAGTTTGAATTCTAGTCTATGAAACTCACCTTTGATTTTGGAAGAAAAACCTTGGATATTTTGAGTTTGAATGCAAGGAAATTTTTAAGTTTGAATGCAAGGAAATTTCGAGACATTGCAGCAAGTCATTAATGGAACTAATTAAGGTTTCGACCGTGGAAGCTTTTCGCAATCTTAAATATTTGAAAGATTTGAGTTGAAAATGTTCGCAACAAATTCTGAAACTTCAAAATGATTTGAATGTTTCGTGAACTGATTTAGATGTCCACAAGACCACAAATGCAACTTCAATGTCGGAAAATGTTGACTTGGAACCTCTGAAGCCAGCATGACGGTTTAGCAGATACTCTCTTGTTTCAAAATAAGTGTCATTCTAGCCTTAAAGACGGGATTTAAGGAAAGATGAAAAAGTAGAGAGCGCGCTGAAAACAATGAGCAGTGAAGGAGGAGAGAGATAGAGAAAAACCTGCATCGGAAAGTGAGAATGACACTTATTTTGGAAAAACTAGATGTTGCTAGAATGACACTTAAACTGGAACAGAGAGAGTAGATTTCAGTTTGCAATTTCCCGGTTCATCTTGGAAAGTTTATGTAAAAATAAGGAAGCTCGTAAGCTTACTTTGAAATAATCTAAAGACTTTGACGCAAACAATTGAAAATTCGAACACGTTGCCAATTTTGATAAGACAAGCAAGTGACTTTCGAATCCCGTGAGCGCCAAACCGGACACTGGGCGTCGGCGCAGCTGCTCGCCCAACCCCACGCCGCGTATGGATCGATGCAAGTTTAATTTTGAAAAAAGGAAAACTAATCTAAAGCTATACGAAATGTACAAAAGCAGCAACGCTCGCCCGAATAAAGCGGAGGCGGGCCAAAGCCGTTTCCTCGAGACGTGCTCGCAGTAGCGGCTCATGTTCCGATCAGAGTGCGCCGGTGGGGCCACGGCACCGGAAATGCCGCAAATGACCAAACTGCCCACCTCCTCCTCCTTCTTCTTTCCCAGTCCCCTGCACGTTCGTCGCTCGTTGCACTCTGACGGATGGGCCCAGGCACAAAGCACTCTGTCGGAAAGGGGCCATGCGTGATCACGAGCACGCGATCTCCGGAAGGTACTTGCTGCCAGTTCTGTACAAAAAGGGTAAGGCATCACGAAATGAACTATTCCCTTCTTCGTTGTAATAATAATAATAATAATAAATAAATAACGTCACAATCCATCGGTTAGGGCGATGTTTTTTTTTCTTTGCGAGTTGGCGATGTTTATATAAAACGGGAGCACTTGAAAAAACTTACGGACTTTCCCTTTAAAAGAATAGCATATTGCTATAATGATCTCAATTAATTAGTGTCATTGCTCCTCTCAAAAAAAAAAAATAGTGTCATTGCAGTTTACCGGTTACCAGCAAGTACTCGAGCAACTTGTTGCACTCTCAAGTTGCAGGTAGCTGGTGGTAAGCTAACACCGCACACCTGCTGCCTTCTCTCAAAAACAAGCCAGACGTGTTTTGGGACATGGACTCGATCCGGTACATGAACCAACATCTACGACGAAATCTGAATTGTGACCAATGCGACAGCAGCAGTGGCTTAAATACATGGATGAAAGATCCGATCGAGGCGGCAATGTCACATGGTCGTCGTTGGATGTACCCATCTGTACGTAAACACGTACTTAGTGGGCCCCAGTGCCCACGTGGACGCGCAAATGGCTTGTGTTTGTGCCAAGTTAGCAAGGCACAACGCACACGCGACTTGTGCATCACTGCATGTTCGCAGACATGCGTCGTTTTTCTCGGCCATACACTGCATCTGCATGTGCATATATATGGTTCTATTTGAGATATGTAAGCGTTTGCTAACATGGCCTGTTTTGTTTATCCAGTCGACAAGCCAGAAGAGGAGACACAATGGGAAGTGCAGGACCCATCGCATTTGGATGCATTTTTCTTTCTGTGCACCTAATGACAGAATAAACGAATTAAAGCCACAAGAATGGCAGTCATGGGACCGAAACTTTTGTAGTAGTGGCATGAATGAATCGATGCCTTTTTGTCCTTAAAATAATGTACTTGTATTCTAGGTGTTCGATCAATTAAAGCCTGATCATCATCTCATTTTTCTTAAAAAAGAACCTCGAGAAAGAGCCTGACCATCATGTATGCTCCCTTTGTCGAACGGCACCAAAAACTGAATCAATAATGCTATATTTTTATTTTATTTTTGATATTATGCCAATATCAAAATGGATCAACTGATAGTTCCTTTTGCTGCTCTCGAGCTGCACACGTCTCAGCTAGTGCTAATCTCTTTCCTGCGGACGATCAGGACCAGGACAATGTATGGAACATCATGCGTTTTTTTCATGCTAGCTAGTGCTAATCTCTTTCCTGTAGACGATCTCGCACGTAGAGATCAACAAAATTAATCCTGATCCGACGGGGTTTTAAAATTTTGTTTGGCAAAATTACGTAAACTATTCTATATGTCGCTTTTAGGTATGAGATTCGCCTCCATAACCGGTTTTGTTGCAGGTGTCCCACCCACATATATTGTTGCAAAACCACTTCAATGTGCACATATATACTGAACTGATTTGCCTGTTTCGTCTGTGTAGAGACCATGCTAACTAAGTTTGCTTGGATATGGTTTCTTCCTTCATTATCTAAAAAAATATGGTTTCTTCCTTACATTTTCAAGAAAAAACATTATGCAAATAGCAAAACTCGGTGCGGCGACATTTAAGATTTAGCTATTCTTTTGTCGAAATTTTCGAAAAAGTATGAAGATTATAGTTAAGAAATTTTGTAACCCTTTATAAGAACTCCATTAAGGCATTAACCGCTTCAAATTAATGAAACAAATTGAATCGGTTAAGTATATGCATATATATTGGGGTGATTTTTTAACAATATCAAGGTGGTGGGTACATGCAACAGAAAAGAGATATATATGGGTTGACTCTCAAACTCCAGGTGACGTGTATAGAATGGTTTATGCATTTTTACTCTCTTTTTTTCAGGCCAAGCAGATCATGATGTTGCTGCTGCTTTCTCTTCATGTCGTCGTGTGACTGTCTGGACACCCAACTTGATGCATTGTCTCTCAAAAAGGAGAGAACGACTAAGCTGTCACAACTCAAGAAGATCACGCAGCTAATACGTATGTCTCCCCCAAATCTGGCCAACCACAAATATCAAACAAAATATTGTTGGTAATCCTTCGGCATGCAGCTAATCCGTTGACCATATATAACTGCATGCATGGTCATCATTCCCAATCATAATCCTGTTCACTTCTCTTTGCTTAGGGATCATGATGAATGCATCCGTGCTGCGTTGACCGGCCAGATCCATGATACTAATATCTATCTGCGAGTGTACAGGCATGATCATGCTGCATGTGATGGTGGTACAGTTTTGACCATAAAGTACTACTACTCACCCTGAGCTTTTGTTAATTGCTAACCCCCTCACATGCATGACTCGAGAAGATCGATGGTGATGTGACAAGTATATCCATCAAATACATGTGACTGTCTTATTAAACTTTTGTCGGTAGTCCATAGAGGTAGATAGATTCATCTGTCTCATTGTATTTCTCATTGTATCTATATTGGTTTTGGCTTTATTTGAACTTGGTCAATACATAAATCTAAATAAGCATAAGTTGCTAGGAGGCCCAAAATGAAGTCCATCAGTCCATGGCCCAGTACTTAACTGCTAATGGGCTTAAATAGAGGCAATACGGAACATGACATATTCCCAGCCCGCAGAGTGTGATTTTTTTAAGAAAAAGAAATATATTTCAATATCGCAGAGTGTGAATAGATTGAGACCTAAATTTACCTTCTACAGTGGAATAGTCGAATCTAGATTGTCATTTTCCCTCTTGGAACATTTGAATATAATGTTCCACTGAAGAAGGTAACGGGAAATTCAGGTCTCAAACAAGTCAAGTTCTACGCTACAGCTGGGGAGTGATAATATCTTCTTCTTCTTCTTCTTCTTCTTCTTCTTCTTCGAATTCTTCTTTTCTGTGAAATGCTCTCATTGTGACTGTTACTTATATTATCAATTAATATCTGTTACTGCTGAAAACACACATACAAGGGGTCAATTTTCTCCACCTATGTGATAGAACATCCTCAGAGGAGATTCGACATTGCCATTACAATTACACGGGTCCAAAAATTAAGCTCAATTAGTCCATAATATACTCTTATAACCATTATGGTATTATATACACATGTACAGGACACTACATCATGAGAAGATTTACATGACCATGCATGGTGATGCATGTGCCACACATACATGTGCACGTTTTATACTCATCTAATTAGTTAGTCACAAAATAGTCCCACATCACACACATATGTATATATGTATACATAATTACATATGGGCTCTGTCACCGTTTATATACACAACGACATCTCTCGTCGCGAATTAAGCGAAGAGACGAGTTTATTTATTTCCTGGTGGATGCGTATAGATCCTTGGTCCTGCAGTACGTAGATAATAATCTGTATATATGCTTCCGATAGTAACTCGCTCCGGTGCTCGTCGTCGTCAACATCGGCCAGCCGATGACGGCGACGCCGCCACGATCAGAACAGGTACGCCGTCGGCGCGAAAGCCGGCATGGACGACGAGCTCTCGAGCTTCCGATATTCATCGCCGCGCGCGCTGGGAACGTCCCAGGACGACGCCTTGCCGACCCTCACCGGCGCAACCCTCCCGCGGCGGGCCTTGGCGGCGTCGGCGCCGTACTCCTGGAGCTTGCAGATGTCCCTGAGCGCCGGCCGCCACTGCGCCGCCGCTCCCAGCGCGCCGCCGGCCGTCCTCTGGCGCCGCCTCCTCCTCGCCGCGGCCCCGGCGTCTCCTCCGGCGTGGTCAGCAGCAGCGGGCGGCGCGTCGTCGATTGGTCCAGCACGGCAGCCGCAGGGCACGAACGACAGGAGCCTCATCAGCTTCCTGCGCACGCTCCCCGCCTCTATCCTTCCCCCCGCCCTCCCCCTCTCTCGATCTCTCTTCTTCGCCGCCCTCTTTATTCTCTCTCTATCTGCCAGTTTCTCTCTCTTAAACGTTTCTCTCTCTAGGGCGGCGAGCAGCCCGCGCCTACTGACCGGAGCTAGCTTTGCCACTTGCTACGACGAGTGGTCAGAGCTTAACGACGACCAACTAGCTGATGATCAAGCTGGAGCCAAGCAGGCTTGTGTGAGAGAGTATCACGTGCCCCTGGCTTGCTTTATAGGGTTCGTGCGGGTATGAAATGTCCAGAAAGCCCTCGGATGGGGCGGGTCGCCGTGGGTAGTCTCGGAAGAACGAAATCTGTTGATGCCGACGACGAAGACGATGGGTGCCATGCAGCGCAGGGAAGCTTAAATTTTTGGACATGCAAACATCAAGCATTTACTTATGTGAATCTCTAGGTGTTTCGATCAGCGGTCCTGTGGCGCAACAGTGCCATGCGTGGACCGTGGGCCCCACCATATGGGCATCGGGTGGGCCCTGGATTTTATGTCAGCCAAAATGCTAAAAGAGACGTATACCGTCTATATACGTCTCATGTAGATGTATATGCATCGTCGCAAATTCTCATTATATATTATTGAGTCGTTATCAAATCTCAAATGAAATCTTAAATTGATGATGTTGCTACCTATGCGTGGGGTGTGTAGTTCTGAGCTCTAAAATAAGAGTTTCGTCATTGACATCTTTCTATCACAATTTATCATTCAAACTTGCATTTGAAATATTGTACTCCTACGAATCCATATGCCGTGGCAGAGCTTAGCTATGGCCAAGGGGGCAATGCCCCCCCACCCAGGCAAACTAAAACTCCTTTGGTTAAACAATAATTCTGCTGTTTGGAGCTGTTCATAGAAATTTTACCTTGGCCGGTCCCCATTAGTTCATAGCTCAAGCTCCGCCGCTGCTAATATGCGTACAGTTTTGAATGGATATCAAGATAAATTTTTTAGTTCGGAAAAAGAACCACCATTGTTTTCCTAACGTCATCAATTGAAAATCGAAAAGCATGTGTGTACCATGAAATAGAGCACACATTACTTTGTTATTACCGTTCTTTCAGAAGACAAAGAAGTTGACTGAGCATGGGCAAGAAGAGTTCATGATCAGGGGTACCACATCTGGACACATGTTGCACATATACCAGGACACAAGGGTTTTGCATGGCCAATAGAAATGGAGGTCGATGCAGTGTAGCTCAACCTCACAACTGTGTCGAGTCAATCTCTCAAGGTTTAGCTTTTGACACCTAGGTCCCCACTAGAACGAACAAAGCTCAAACAGACCTAGAGAATTTTTCAGCGGGGACGCCATGCAGTGAACCAGTTTGGGTTTTTTTTTTATTGTGTGTGTGTGTGTGTGTGTGTGTGTGTGTGTGTGTTTAGTCAGAAAACTTTAAAATTGATCTACACTGTCTGAAAAATATCATGTAGAGAACAATATAGGAAATAATTAAATCACTACATGAAAAACATCTTATATTATTGAAATCAAATTTCAGAACTAAAATTTGTAAACCAAAGCAACGTCAAAATAATTTTTAGGTTATACTAGAAATGTTGATTATATCCTTATCAACTACGCCTGAATTATGCACTTTGTGTCGCTGTTTCCCTAGTTAATTTGGGTTTGGTTCCAGTCACTGTTGAGGCATTCAACAACATTGATGCGTGGATAACGGACGGATAAACAGATTTGTAGCAGGGCAACACGTAACGCGACAACCCGGCTTCCCTGCAACGCTGGGCATCTCTCGCCATCTCACGATCGCACTGCCCATATCTGCACTGCACAAGCCCTGAAAGGCACCCCTGAGGCGCCTGTTGCCCGGGCAATGAAGGCACTCAATTCGGACCCGTCTCGCATTCCCCCGGAACACGGCGCAGATGTCGTCGGCGACGACGAGGGACCGCCGTGTGGCGCCCATGGCGTTGCCCAGGTGTCACGGCTCTGGTTCGTCAAGTAAATCTGGTCAGGGTAACCGCTGCCACGGAACCATGGAGGCGTCTACAGGAAGAGCAGAGACTCAGACCACACTACGGTTCAGGCTTCTCCCAAGTAAAATCTGGTCAAATTAACCTCTGCCATGGAAGCACTCGTAGCAGGAACCACACCACGTTAGAAGCCTGTGGCGGCGACACCAGGCGCCGGTAATGGGAATGCCTCTAGATGCGCCAGTCTGAGCAGGCAAGAAACAGAGGTCACTCACAGCAAAGATCATGGAACATGTACAGCATGACTGATGGAATGAAAGGATTCCACGACAAGAACATTCTGAAATAACAGTGCCATGCATCAGCTACTAACTGTAGATACACCTGTGGAGACGCCGGCATGGACAGGGAAGCACGGTGCTCCAGCTTTTTAACAGATGTACCAATAGCCCACACACAGCGTACCATCCATATCAGGCAACACAAATGCAAACAGTTTTGGCAAACAACCTGGGCTAGTCAAATGCATGACAAGAACAGCAAGTTACACATGTTCATACACCCAGAACTGATCATACTGTCTGGAATTCTGGATGAGCTTAGGCGTCACCATCAACAAGCGGATTGATCGTAGAGAACTCTGATGCACCTTACCTTCTCACAGCACCTGACGTGTTCTTATTCTGGGCTACCGACATTATCCGGCACAGAGGAGGCACATGCCACCCGCTGATAAGCTATCTAGGGGAGGCACATGTCAACCGCTGATAAGCTATCCGTTACAAGGGAGACGCATGCCACCAGCTGATAAGCGCTACGACAATTCAGATAAAAGGACATTGTTGCATACCAACACCCCATGACAAGCAGGACAGAGACATTATTCGCAAAGGCTCGATAATGTTCATGTCCTATTACACTTTGATAGCAATACTTGTTTTGGTCCATATTCGGTTTGACAACTGCTTCTTCATGTGGAAACCGTGGACGCGAGTAAACGACCACTCCAACACGATAAGAATATCTCAATGGTAGGTGCTGTTCACACCCGTGATAGCACAATATTGCTATAAATAAAATGTAGAATTAGTGGCCTTTCAATCTGCGGCAAGTGTCGTGGTTGGAGAGAGGGCCCTGTCTCTTCATCTACTGAGAACCCCAGGAACCTGATGGAGGGCCCCATGATTGTTGTGGTTGCGAATTCATCTCTTGTTGCTGTGGAGGTGGTCTTGGTCTCGCATATTCAGCGAATATAACCCATCCGTCAAGGAACTGCACAGATGTAGCCAATTTAGGAGGGGGGAAATTGTATATCATAATGCATCGCTGCACTAATGCACAGGAAAACACAAAATATAGGACTCCTACAATCAAAATATTTAATAGAGATGGAGAAATGCCAGCAAAACAACCAAATAAGTCCAAACTATTTTCTTGGTTAATTCAAAAGAACTTGAAACGTCGATGATTCCCAAAATCAGCCTATCCTTTGGATAACAGGGTATCATCAGTTGTTACGATAGTCTGCAATACTTTTAAAATAGCATGGTTCAAAAATTTGCAGCCAAGGGTGCAAGGGGCCAGTCCAGCCCATCCTGCCTAGCCTATGGCCTGAAAGGCTACAACAACCAAGGTTCCCATCCTAATATCCTGTTCACAGGGACGAGGGCCAACCAGTGGGCCTCGTGGGCCAGAACATTTGGGAAAAGCTTGTGGGAAAGGCTGCATATAATTATTCAATGGAGCAGTTTACTATCCAATCTTCTACTAAGATTCAATTGCAATTGTAAATCCAGGAAATGCTCCAACAAGCATTTCAATTCATGTAATGTTGAACAAATCTTTTTGTAACAAATTTTCAAGATAGATTAGTCAGTAACTGCATTGCATACACCAAAAATACAACATTGCAATCACATAAGCCAAGTAAATTGGAAAACAACTGAAAAGTGAAAACACACGTAAGGATGATGCAGTTCTTTCCGCTGAAATCCACAATTGAAAGACCCAGAATCGTGAATGAATGAGAGGTATATGTGAAATACGCAAAAGATCTATTAAGAGGACACAAAAGCACCAGAAAACCAAAGAAAACAAGAATTCAAAAGCGATGATAGATTGAAACCATCAGCCAACCAATAGAAAACTTTAGGATGGTGGCTCAGAAAACCTTTCGCCGAATCGAATCACATCACACTACTACCATCCCGTTCCCAGAAGACGAGAGACTCATCACAACTGAGAAACTAGGAGGCAGCCGTAAGACCGGCCTTTCAATCTCCTCACTGCCACACACCCATACACCTAACTGCCATTACATCTTGATCGAGAATATTTCTCAAATCTTACTGCAGGCAGCAATGGACAAGCTGCTATAAAATAACCAAACACATCAAAGTAACAAACCAAAGCCTAATTCGATGAATGTGTTGGCCTAGAGTGGCAGTGTCTCACCGTGCAGCGGCAAGGGGCACATGACCATGCGTGATGGCAAAGAGGCAATCAAAGGGGGAGGGAGGCTAAGGACAGAAGGTCATGGATTCAGCCCACACAACCATATAGTCACCTATATCCATGACTTGGCTCATCAAACCCATTGCCCTTCTGAACCAAAAAAGCTTAGGAAAGGTGCGGTGGGCCAATCATCACAAAGAGTGCAACAACTTCATTCTTACCCAAAAGTAGAAAGAAATCAAGAAAAGCATATTGGTGATCTGAACACTATGCTATGCCATATGTAGGGAGGGGCGGAGGGAACTACACATTTTACATATATATATTGAAAGAAAATGAAAACAGACTAGACAGCTCTGCACTATGTCTAAGCATCGACCGAAGCAACTGCTATAAAATAGTGACATTCTTCAATGAAACGGGACACAATCTTAAAAAACCATACCTTTCCATCCATACCCTCAATTCCTTTGGTTGCATCTTCAACTGTGGAATATCTTACAAAGCCAAACCCCTTGGAAAAACCAGTGACACGATCTGTCACAACCCGTGCTGCAATTGTAACAAGAATAAGAAGCTTGAACTTAAGCATGAAAATAGTGGCAAGGTAAAGGGAAAACCATACCATGCATAACTTCCCCGAACTTTGCTGCAAAATCTCTAAGTCCTTCCGTTGAAGTACGCTTGCTCAGTCCTGTATCAGTCAGCGATGTTAAGATCATACTTGAATAGGTACATTAAGCAAACCAGAAAGGGGCAAATACGCTGCAAAAGACAAAAATGATCACAACAAAAACATTGTAATAAACAAAATTGAGAACAACAGCAAGCTTTCATTTAGTAGGTTAGAATAGATGGCAATTTGATAGCAGTTCTAACACGACTTCGGGTGAACACAGGAGTCACAGACAGTATTCAAAAGGTTCTTGCAAGGTTAAAATCGAGATTCATCAGTTTACAATAGTTCCCCGTCTCCGTATGTCCATTCAGGATTAACCAAGAAATCAAAATACCAAGATGGTTTAACTGATCCGCCCCAGGAGCAGACATTTGAAACATTTGGCTCAATGAGAAAATGTTCAGGGGTTTTCAACTGTTAATTTGCTACTCCTCCATGGAGGCAAGGTCATTGGTCAAGTGTCTGATGATTAGTTGGTCATCACCTTCACCATAGGAAGTGAAACCAAAATAAAACCAATCGCCTGAACGAAGAAACTAAAAGGCTGAATAAAGGAAACCGAAAAAGGCCACCCTCCAGCACGCTAAATGCGGAGTAAGCACTGTGTTTTCATTCATCACGATACATCATAAAAAATTTCCCCAACTACAGAGACTCACTATGTTCCATCTCTTAAAGGTCAACCACGATTCCAGAGCTACGAAACCTAATCGACAGGCAAAATCAAGACCGCCTACTGGTGTCAAAGATCAGATCTTTGAGCGCTGAACCTCCAGATGAAAGCGCCACTACAGGGATTACCGAGAAAAGGGACCGAGAAATGGGAGGAGGAACCGCACCAGAGATGAAGAGGTTTGGGGAGGGGTCGGCCTTCGTTGGCGGGGCGGGCGCCTTCGGCACAAAGGCCGACACGGAGAACATGCGCCGGAACCCGGACCTCGCCGTAGCCGCCGCCATCGCCGCCGCCGCCGCCGGAATTCTGGTGACGAGAGGGTGGGGGAATTAGGGATCCGCCGCCTCTGCTAAACCCGGGGTTTAAGAGCTTTCTAGGGCTCGGCGATGCAAAAGGACCGTACTGCCCCTCCGTGGCGGCGGTATGGTTTATGTACGAAGTGACCAGAATGCCTCTCCCATTTCCTCCCCTTTCTAAGGTCGGCAGCATCACGGCCGTCCCAGAGTATCTGGACGGATGAGACCTTCCGGAGATATTATCTTGATGTATCCAAAACTTGCTCGGATTGATGTTCATGACATTCTTTTGAAAGTTCTGAATGCATGCTTACTGCTACGAATCCAATCATTTTAACAGTATGCAGTTGCATTTCCGCAAAATCGGACAGCTTTTTATCAACCTGAACCATTTTGAATCAGTGCTTGCAGCTAAAATACCACCGAATGGTTGACCTTTTAGCTCACTTATGTTCAGGCCACCAAATTACGGACAATCAGAGCCTCAGTAGTATGTTACCCCTCCATTTGCACGTCATATACGGAGGTAGTAGTATGTTAAAACCCAGCACACAAGAAACAAAAAGGACACAACAGACGCAGGTAAGAACTTTAAAATATCACTTTTTTCAAAGACCCAATAGGCAAAATTTTGAGCCGAACAACATATGGTGTCATGGCTAAAAGCCGGCTTCAGTTCAACAAGCCCACGAACAAATTTCACACATTCAGCAATACAACTAGACAAGTACTAGTAGACATCACAAAAATATCACGAGGACGATTCACTACAGGCGTCGGGAGAATATTTCAGGTAATTAGGATTTCAAGTCTCTATCACACTAAAATGTCACAGTCTGCCCAAAATATCAACTCCGATCAACATGATCTAAATGCAGCTTCGCTGGTCGCCTGCACCGCACTGTGATATTTTGAGCTGACGATGGATTTTTCTGCCTGGCACATAGTTGATAGTTGTAAGTGATAAAACTAAGTGTGCTCTTCTGTTTGCGTATGTGGACAAAAGCCTGCAAAAACTGAAAGAACAAGGAATTGGTTCGGTTTAAACATCAATA
Source organism: Eragrostis nindensis (assembly GCA_012490785.1). Lineage (NCBI taxonomy): Eukaryota > Viridiplantae > Streptophyta > Magnoliopsida > Poales > Poaceae > Eragrostis > Eragrostis nindensis. The sequence goes on along the minus strand of JAAXCT010000269.1, from coordinate 575,994 downwards.
TGCAGGAAATGATGGGTTCGGATATCGTTCTACCTCATGAAGATGCTGACTCGGTCTGAGGAGCTTCTTGCTTTGGTCTCCTGTTGGCTGGGGGTCCGTCTCTTCGCCTCTCGTACCGTCTACTCTCATACTTTGATGTCCTCCGCTCCTTTGGTTGGTAGGTTGGGTATGTGCAGGGAATTATCTCACCATTGATGTATTTGTCACCTGAATGTAGAAAAGAAGAAAGGGGTGAGCAACTTGAGATAAACAAAAGTATATAAACGTGCCGTCGCAGATGTTAAAAGTGTCGCACTAACCTCCATAGTCCTTGTTTTTGACATCAATGTAGGAATCAGGGAGCACCCAAAGAACACCAGGCAAACCTACAGGAACCAAAACACCAGTTTGAGCCAGGGCAATCAAGGGGGAAAAAATACTTGGAAGAAATGGTAGGTTCAGTTATAGCAGAAATGTGGTGAACTGAAGATTACCCTTGAACTTCTCTGATGTCTCTTCATCAACAGTGCACTGGAAACCAGTGTAGGTGGTCGTGCTGAAGGCGTACATGTTTTTCTTGGCTTCCTCCATGCTGCAATGGTAAGAAATGGTCAGTGCACAATCATATGCACACATGCCACTCTCAAGCTAAATTAAAATGCGGCTTGCACCCAAGTGTGTTCTCACGCATGTGCTGTAACCATGGAATACTGCTGTATATCCTATAGTAACTTCTAACTGTCTGACCAACCATTTAAAAACATCTCGAATATTGTCAACTAGACAGTAGCGCGCTAACTGACATACCTAAGCATCAGAACCTATCTGCGCAGGTGCAAATGTGCATAATAGTTTCAGAGCCACCACAGAACTAACTATAGGAAAAACCAACACAGCATTTCACCTATTCAATTCAACCCCAATCCCAAACATCAAACACTGCATTGCATCTTTCTTCTTCATGACCACTGCCGAAATAACAGCTTTCTGATGAACAATACCAGACTCGTTCATTACAAAGGCACAAATTTTGATCTCTTCACACATGCGTTGTAAGAACACTGCCGTATGTTCTATAACTTCTAATTGTCTGACCCACCACTTCCGGACATCACGGCAGTAGCACATCGTCTCGCATGTCTAAGCATCAGAAGCTATCAGCGCAAGTCCAAATTTGCATATCAGTTTCAGAGGCACAAGACAACTAATTAAAGGACCAACCAGCACAATATTTGTACCGTTTGATTTCAACTCCAATACTACTATAATTAGTACCAACACGCACAACATTACTAATCACAGGCCAACCAAACATCAAATGCTCCACTACTAAAACAACAGTTTGCCGATGAGTGATGAACAGCAACAGACTGGCTAATTAAAAATGTACCAACTTTGATCGCCGCACAACCACACAAGCACATATGGGACAGGAATTTGAGAAATTCACCTGCCGAGGACAGTGGCGAGGGTGTTGAGGTAGGTGTCGATCATCTGCTCGCGGGTGGGGGCCGGGTCCTTGGGGAACTCCATGACGATCAGCCAGTGGTTGTAGTCGCACCCGGGGAGCAGTATCGTCTCCCTCTGGTCGGCCCCCGGAGCAGCCGCCGGAGGCTTCGGCTGCGCGCCGCGGGAGCGCCTGCCCAATGGCGCCGCCGCGAGGGCCAGCGACGGGAATGCCGCTGGGGCGGCGAGGGGGAAGGTGGTGGATGAGGCAGAGGGCTTCGGGGATGGGAACGCGAAGGCCTGCGCTGCCGCGAGGCGCGCGGCGGCGACGGTGGTGGGAAGGGAGGCAGCCATTGCGGGTGGGGGAGAGTGTGAGGTTTCGGGGGCTGGGGATAGATAAGGTGCGAGCAGAGAGCAGCAGAGCTTCGAAGGAGCCGATGAAGATATTTTAGGAGGGTTTTAGCCGGCCCATTTTTTCTTCAGTGGGCCGGGCCGAATGATGTTCAGATTTGAAATTAGGTACTCTGCACATTTTGGAGCAGTGAAGCTGAACGAAATCCTTTTTACCTATAACCAATGAAGTGGCCGCACCGAAGGAGATATCCACACGGCTGAAAAAAGTGGCATTTAACCAACCAATTTCAATCCTAGATTTTCTGCGATCGATGGAAACGATATTTGAAGCATGCTTGGGTTCATTAAGGCGTGGAAGACTGCTTTATAATTAGTCAAGAAAAAATACCATAAGACAACCCAATTTTGTTCAGTTCTAGACTTCCGGTAGCCCTTAAATATCAACAAAGTGATGACAGACAGATAAACAACGACTGCAGCTAAACTTTATTCCATCCAAACGGCTGACGTGAGACGATCATGCCGTGCCCTTGAGCTTCTTGGCGATCCCAGCGAAGTATTTCCCTTGGTGGAAGGCCTGCTGCAGCTCAAGCGCGGATGGAACCCTCGATCCATCCCCGGCAATTGTGCCGGCTCCATAGGGGCTTCCACCCTTCACCTCGCCCATCTCGAACATCCCCGCACCAAATGTGTACCCAACCGGAACAAAGATCATGCCGTGATGCACCAGCTGGGTGATCGCCGTCAACCTGCATCAATCAAGTCAAGTGCCACCAAATCAGCACATAATCCGCTGACAAGTGACGACTGAGTTTCAGAAGCATAGAACACTAATTAGTATTAGAAGACTAGTGTTAAAGATCAGACACTGGGACCATATATATAGTAACCTGCATTGATGAAAAATGGTTATGTTTTATGCAATGCCACAGCTGGAGCATATATATGAGGATTTTGTGCCATGAACGGCTTACGCGGTAGTTTCTTGGCCACCGCCCTGGCATCCGGTGGAGTAGAAGATGCCTGCCGGCTTGCCTGCAAGCTTCTGCTCGCACCACAGGTCGCTAGTGCCGTCCATGAACGCTTTGAACTGCGCCGGCATCATGCCGAACCTGGTAGGGAACCCAAAGACGAGGCCGTCAGCCTCGACGAGCTGTGCCGGTGCGATGACTGGCACGTCGTCCTTCTTCGGAGGAGCACTCATCTTGGCGAGCGCTTCGTCGGAGAGAGTCTCTGGGACCTGTACGTTTAGGTGATTAATTGCCGGTTTTATCAAAGTTTCAGGTCGAGATTGCTCGGCTCATTGTGAAATGGCAGCAACTGATAGCTAGTGTCATTTACCTGCCATAACTTGACCTCAACGCCGTCGACTGACAAAGCTCCTTTCTTGATCTCTTCTGCCAGCGTTGCAACGTGACCGTACGTGGAGTAGTACCTGCAGCTCATCAATAACGCGCGGATTACTGTTTAGCACAAAGATGATACATGCTTCCGTCGCAAAAAAGAAGAAGATATATGCTTCTGTTTCTGTTCATAACCATGCAAGTATGTTGGTGCTTTCGTTCACACTTTGTGAACTGCTAAACAGTTAGATTGATGTAAGACATTTTGGTATGAAAATAGCAGTCTCAAATAATACCCAACATGCTTCTGTTTCTGTTCATAACTAGTACTCACAAATAACCAATTTTGGTTTGCCCAAAAAAAAAAACAACCAATTTTGGTGCTTTTGCAATCACACTTTGTGAAGTGCTGAAGAGCTGGATGTCATGACAATTTGATAGGAAAAGAGGTCTCTCAAAAATCAAAATAATGCACAACATAAGCAGGCATATTTCAACGACAAATTTAGGTTTCAGACTCAACTAGATCCTATCTATCTCTGTACTTGCTTTATCTTCGGTTCTAGTACTAGAACCGAATCATCGTCACACGGGAATGAAACTTCAGCACAAGTGAGGAGTAAGCAATAATGTGAGCGCAAGTTTACTAGTTTCAGTAACAAGAGAGACCCTGAAGCTAGCCTGAGCCAACAAATTAGTTGTCGATCTTGTTTCTGACGGAGTTGCAAGAAAGAAGAGGAGGAGAACGGAGTGGTGTGGTAGATTAATCGAGGTGCCTTACACGATGTAGATCTTGGTCGCCATGGATCCCGACGGGACCGAACGTTTGTAGCTCCTTGTTGGAGAAGACACCGGGGAACGAAGAAGAGGGAGTCGGGAGCTTCCTTCTGAAACCAGGGAGCGAGTGACTGTTTGGGAACTGAACTGAGAGCAGAGCCGCAGACAGTCAAACATCTGGTCGCGTGCCACGCACGATACGACACGAAAGCTCTGTCTGTTCCACCTCGGCATTCGCCTGCGCACAGTGCTTTATTTTTTTTCTTTCTGTTTGGAATGTCACTGTGTGTGTTTAAAATTCACTGTGTTTGCTGAGGTTTATCCCTTCCCCATCCGTGTATGTAGGCTGCTGGACCAGTAATATGGAGTGGGCCGGACCGCTGGAACAACACTAGGCCTCAGTGGAAAGTAAATTGCATCCACTGAGGCCCAAATACCATTGACCCCTGTTTTCGCTTACATGCAATTCTTTTTTTCTTCTTTTTTGCGAGAATCACTTGCATGCAATCCTTCCCCTAAAAAAAAAAAAAAACTTGCATGCAATTCTGAATGGAATGTTATGTTACTTTTCAACCAGAAAAGAAGAAAACCGGACCATTTGCGCGCGCGTGTGGAAGAATGGCCTTTGCATGGCGTGTTCCCACTTTTGACCTTTGCTTCATACCCGTCGTTCCTCAACCAGAGCAGTCAACACCGAACCGCACGATTACGATGCGCACATTTCTCACTTCTAGATAGGAAACGCAGTGTGTCAAGTCCGTCCTAACTCTTCCCCAAATTGGGGGCACGGATTGACCAAGTGGCCCACTTTTAGTGTCATAGCTAAAAGGCTACAACGAGGAACGAACTAGCTTTAATTTGGATTCACACGCAAGAAATAAGAGATTATTTTGCACTTCGATCTGGTAAACCAAACTGAAACTATACCTTTGACGGTTCCTTTTTCCCCATTTCTTTTTGGTGAAGCACTAGATATTGGTCAAAAATTACTTTTGAGTCCTATCTTTTAGGAGTACTACCGAACAAACATCAAGATACTAGTATTTCACAACTTCAAAGAACATTTGCGGCCAAATGGGACACTCGTACCTAGGATGACGCCACTGGGGCATGGCGTCGCCATTCCGTGGCAAGCCGACATGTGGCGTGGTAGGCGGAGCAGATCAAGATCCCAGACCCTCCAACAAGTTAGCCCACCAGTCCCTCCCCAACATCCTCGTCCCCACCATCTCAAGCATTTTTCAACCTCCGAGATGTTCTTGGCCAGCAAAAAGCACGAGACGATTTTTGGCAGCAATCCACTTGGTTGCCAAAGATTTCTTCATCCAACAAAATGGTAGGGCTCTCTCTAGTCTATAGAGAGAGAGAAGGAGAACACGCAACGAAACGGAACCATCGCAACGGCATTGGTTGGGTTCATTCAACTGTTGTTGCGCTCGGCAGAGAATCCGCTGCAAAGGCCAAACTGTAGTTGTAGACTCGCAGCATGGCGCTCCCTCCCTCCTGTTGACGGCACCTGCTTGCCTGCCCTAGCTTTTTTGTCCGTCCATTGGTTCCTCTTCCTCTCCTCATCCATGGCCTCTTTCCCGTTTGTCTTCTTTCTCGCGCACTGATTATTAGTACGAGGGAGCAAGTACTATTATTGCCTAAATCATGTTCCGTGATACAGATTTCAGTAGCCGTATGCGTTTGGAAACATCAATGCCTCTCATCAGTAAGCAGTCTTTTGTGAACGAACGGCAGAAGGGCCCCACTTGTCAGCGACTCGGTACCATAAAAAATGGTGGTGGCATGTTGCTTTGCACTGACGATGCATGAACAATGTGCATCCCTTTGGCCATTCGGGACAAAACGTAGTGGGTCATCTCATTTTTGTAGAACTACTTAAATCTGTGATGAGTGAAATGGACCACCTGTTATTGTGATGAAAGTGGAGCCTATGCATTTAAACAAGCAGCTTTGCGTTCAGAGGGGGGAGTTAATCACCACGAATCCAGGATGGTGACATTTTTCTTCACCTACAATGATGCACACGAACTGACTGTTGTTTTGCTTCGACTTTGGAACGAGAAGGCAACATTCAGCAAACAGACATGCACGCATAGATCAGCCACACACACTCACGGTACGCCGCCCATTCAGAAGGGAACCAAGGATAGGACGGACACAAGTGTGTTTCAGGAAACAGCTGCCACTGCCATTCTGCTTCGTTAGGTACGGCGAGCGGCCTGAAATAGAGAGAGAGCAGGCAGATCCACCACTGGATGGGGACTTTCCCATCACAGCACCAAAATAGCCATGCATACGCAAAGCCTTTCTGAATCATGTTATCACAAATCACACCGTTTCAGCTCCCTCATTCAGTGTACTCAGAAAGTACACATGCATGACAACTAGAAACATGACAATAGAAAGCTAGCTATGCATGCACAACTCAGTTGCATGTACAGGATCGATCACAAATAGTAAGAGAGAAGCTGATGACTGTGATTTGAACGACGATCTAATCCTGTCCACTGATCAAGATCTCCAATCAGATCCCATGTTTTGGTACTGACGCAACAGACTTTTGTTGGTTTAGAAGAAGCCATGCGTTCCAAATGGACATGCCAACCACCCCCCAGGAAAAGCTTGTGGTCAAGGTCAACCCATATCATACGGTTGCTAGGTTTCCATTCAGACATTGTCAACATCAGGGCCACATCAGTACTGCATAATCCACTAAGGTTTGTATGCAGCTCCACCAACGCCAATCAGCTAAGGATTATCTTTCTAGCAAATCAAAGAGAAACTAGATACTGGTTCATACTAGGGGCATGGAAATCGTCCGGAAATTCGGCGGTAAAAGGGGTAAGATGATGACTACAGTAAAATGGACCTGAAGAGCCATCAAATTTCTTACGCATTTCTTGATCAGGTCGAATCTCAAGAAAAACCCACTGCTTTGTCGCCGTCTAATGAGACGAAAGCATGTTTAGACCTTTTCATACTTAATTCGACGTAGAAATTGTAACTTAGTTGACGTAGCGAAAACTAGACCATCTAAAAAACTAAGACGTCCTTGTCAAACGAAATGATAATCAAAAAGTTGCACAATAACCACTCATTTCTCCGGAGGACAAGTGACACAAGCCATCTGGAGTGATTCACATGGCTTATAGGTTGCAACACCACTTAATGGTATAATATATCTCCACACAAGAACACTTTGACAATTTATTGCAGACTTAGTAGTATAAGATGTCATATAATTTATAGAAAAAAAAATAGCCTATCTCAAACCCATGGCCATAGGATAGCCAAATTATATAAGAAGGGACAGCTATTGCACAATCTACTGAATAATTTAAGCTCCATGATGACGCAAAAGATCCTGAGGGTCCTACGCTAGTTTCACAATGATCACTATTGGCTAGTATATTATATGCACAATAGTAAGCTCGTACTAATTATTTTAATCGATGTGGAAAACTTAGGACAAAGCACGAGCTTCAAGTGCACTTCTTCAAAACTTATTTGCACTAAATGTCAAACCTCATTGACCAATTGATCATGTAGATGATGAAGTAAATATCAAGTTAGCACACGCAAAAGAGTTTACGAGCAGAAAAGGAAGTCGCAGCTTTTGTACTTCTGATTGATTTCATTACTTATCGCAAAAATCACTAGGAGATGATAGGCGATACACACAATTCAATCTTCCTCAGCCATGAGGAGCTGCTTAGCACAGGGAAATCAAAGAGAGAAAGCAGGTATTGCAGTGGAGCCCATTTAGAGCTATGACCAGTTTCACCTGATCAGACGTATCGAGCTTATGACATTTCAGATTGGCTGATCTGGCGATTCTCAGAAGAATTGAAGCAGTTCTAGCTGACAAATTGGGGAACATGTCTTTTTTTTTTTCCTTTTTGTTCTAACCATATGAACATAAACTAAATTCTAATGATTTGTCTTCCTTTCAGCACAGCTACAACATGAGAAGAGAAGGGAAATGAACAGAACAAAAGAAGAAAAAAGGTTCACCTTTGCTGTTTCTACTTTTGTACAATGAGGCCAGCACCCAATCCAGGAGGTGCCGAATCAAAATCATGACAAATTCGATCTTTGGACAGCCCAAATTTCACGCTTTCTCGAGCGTCCGGGCCAATTCAACCGCGTTCTTGGCGATCTTGCAGTTGTCGTCGTTCACCAGATCCTCACAGAGCTGGAAAGCTCCCAGCTTTCTTGCTTCCAGTGCCAATTCGTCGCTCTCCGAGCAAATCCATTTGAGGACGAACAGGGCCTGCTCAATTGCACGCGCGTTGCCGCCGCTCGCGACGCCGGAGAGCACGGACACGATTCCGGGGATCCTGCACAGCTCATGGCGCCCCTCGCGGCACTTGACGAGGAGGCCGAGCACCTCGACGGCGCGGGCGGAGCCGTCGGCGGCGAAGTCGGCGAGCGCGGGCGCGGCGCCGGCGCGCACCGCCCGGCGGCGGTTCTCCGGCAGCTTGCAGAGCTCGAAGAGGGCCGTGGCCGCCTCGCGGCGCTCCTGCGCGCCGCCGCGGCGGAGGAGCCCCACCAGCGCCGAGATGGCCGTGGGGTGCGCCCCGATGGTGCACTTGTTGACGTCGACGGTGGCGAGGCTGGTGAGCGCGGTGGCGGCGAGCGCGGCGGCCGCGCCGCCGCCGCGGGACACGGCGGCGGAGAGCGCGTCGACGGCGCCGTCCGCCACGAGCCCGACGCGCGCGTCGTCGCCGTCGAGGCTGAGGAGCAGGAGCGTCCGCGCCGCGGCGTCATCCCCGGCCGCGGCGTGCCGAAGGAGCAGCGCCGCGCTGCCGGACTCCAGCACCTCCCTCCGCCCGGCGGCGCCCGACTTGGCCAGCCTGAGCAGCGCCAGCACGGACGACGGCGTCCCGTTCCCCGCCGCCGCTTCTTTCGCCTCCCGGGCACCAGCACCTCCCCCGGTTGCGGTGACTGGGGCAGCGGCCGCCGCCGAAGGCGAGACGGCGGCTATAAGGCGGCGCAACGCGTGGTTGGGGATGAGCGGCGGCGAGGGCGGCAGCGGGAGGTTGGTGACGGGGCAGGTGAGGTGGCCCCCGTCAAGCCAGCGCTGGATGCTGCGGCGCTCGAAGGTGTGGCCGGAGGGGAGGATGACGGGGTCCGTCATGACCTCCAGCGAGATGGGGCACCGGAAGTCGTCCGGCCAAGCCTCCATTCTCGGCGGCAGGATCCGCGAAGCCGGCGCGTGCAGGCAAGGGAGAGGCGGAGGAACGGAATGGAATGGGAAGCGTGTGGGAGTCGGGAGGAAGACGAAGAAGAAGAGGAGGAGGTGAGTGGGGAAAGTCCGCCACTTCCGGTGGACGGAAACGGGTTGCCGTGGAAGCGAGTAGGGGCACCACCCGGTGGACTTATGTGCACTCTCACTCACACACTGCGCGAGTCTCTCCTCCTGTGGTGGAATGCTCGTCTTCCTCCTAGTATTTGTTTGGCCATGGCCAGTGTATTCAGTAACACACTCAAAATTCACCGATATATATATCTAGCTACTGTAAGAGCATCTCCAAAAGTGCCCCAAAACCTCTCTTTAAATTAAAATAATAGGATTCAATCAAAAAAACCATCTTCAACAGCATCCTAAAACTACTCCCAACTTTTTCATACCCTCTAAACTCCCTTCATTTGTAGCTACAAATAAGAGCATCTCCAAAAGAGTACCGAAACCTCTCCTTAAATCAAAATAATGGGATTCAATCAAAAAAACTATCTCCAACAGCACCCCAAAATTACTCCCAACTTTTTCATACCCCCTAAACTCCCCTCATTTGTAGCTACAAACAGGGAAAGAATTGGGATCCCCATTCCTTCTTCTTTCACTAGAATTAATGATTTTGTGGCCCCAAATGCTGACGTGGCCCAATCAAAAGTGTTTTGATCCACTTTTAGGGAGGAACTGTTGGAGGAGGAAAGAAAAATTGCCCCGTATAATTTTTTGGTTACTCCGACAAATAAGTTTATAGGGCTAATTTTTTGGTAATCTCTTGGAGATGCTCTAAGGGAAGAATTGGGATCCCTATTCCCCCTTCTTTCACTAGAATTAATAATTTTGTGGCCCCAAATGCTGATGTGGCCCAATCAAAAGTGTTTTGATCCACCTTTAGGGAGGAACTGTTGGAGGAAAAATTGCCCGTATAATTTTTTTATTACTCCCAAAAACAAGTTTATGGAGCTATTTTTTTAGTAATCTCTTGGAGATGCTCTTGAACTATGTTTATGAGATGATTGTGGTAAATCTTTTACATCAAAACTAGTAGATTGCATCATCAAAAATGTAAATCATACATTTTCCGTTACGTTAACATAGGCAAGTATACGCAAAGTAGATTGCATCATCAGAAAGGTTGATTGATGAGGTTCACAAAAAAAAATTGTGCTATCTATATGGATACCAAATAGTACCATGAATATTCTAGTCATTATTAGATGGAGCATCACTATGTTAATAAAAAGATATGGTGGGAATTTGAGAATGGTGGTTCAGGCATGCAATAAATTTTAGTGTTGTAGATAAGGTTATGCGATCTGCTTGCGAAAATAGGATGAATCTATCCGAGCCTTAATGTTTGGAGATACAATATATCCTTATTGTGAAGTACATATTGATGATTTTCCAAATTTGGAGTAGAGCCACATCACTAATCAAAACTACGGTTGCAGCATGATGTATCTGGTTGCATGACAATGGGAGTGCCCAAGATTTTTAAAATTTGTGCAGCTCTCAGTTTATAAGATATGCCAGTGCCATTAGTATCCCATCTCTCATGCTAAGTTTGAGAAAAAGGGATACAATGTCCAACTCAACATGGTATCCCATACCGGAAGTTCATCATGCTCGCTAAAAGAACGTAAAAAGGTTTCTATCACGACGAACTTGTCATGGTTATCCCATTCAAGGATAGAAACCTTGGCTTAATACCCTATCTCTACCGTTTTGATCTTTTTGCGTGGAACAAGGAAACGGATGACGGGGTGTTTCACAGAAGAAACGCTCCCTTAGTTGTCAGGCACCCATAAAAGCTACCTCATGCTACCACCTTTGTCACGAATGTTCGTCACGATCTTGGTGCCCGAGCAAGGGCCACCAACAATGACGGTTTCAAGCGAAATGATGAGACCGTTCCATTTTGTTTGTTTCTGACCATTGATGCGCTTCCCGTGTGTTGGCCATGACATGCGGGTGTCAGGCAGGGCAAGAAAAAGATGAAGGCATAAGATGGAACATTCATGACAGATGTTTCGAACGTATAGGCCTTATGGGCCAAATATCAATAGCCTGATTCACCTTGCCTTTTTTTTAGAATTTTAATTATTGCAATTTACCTTTTTATTTTGTCTTCTTGCTTTCTACTCACAAGAACTCGCTCAATTTGTATATTATTGTAAAAATAAAAACACAATGTGGTTAGTGGCATATTGAATACTTTGATAATCCTATCCTCTTTCAGAAAATATAATCTTAGTCGCTAATCAAACGGTTTTAGAAGTGATTCAGAAAAACTATTTAAAATGTTTTCCATTTAAGCTGAAACTATACCAAACAGTTTTAGAAGCTACGAGACCTATACACCGTTGTGCAATTGATCCTAGAATCATCCACCCGTGGAACTTTTAGTATCGTTCCGGAATGAGAACCCAAAAAGAGCATAAACATTCGTGTGGACTCTTTTGGCTACGGCAGATCGTGCGATTCCCAGAATAGCAAAAGGGTTGCTGATGTGAGTCGAGTCCGGCAGTAGGGTCACCGCCCGTCAGCCAAGAGTCACAGGAACCCGGCGATGCATCGCGACCGTAAACGTGGCACGCGGCGCCCGCGGGAACGAACGGCCGTGGAATTCGCGCACGCGCGCCTTATCCGCTTCCTTGCCACCGACTAGTGGGACCCACGTCCCCTCGTGCCCCACAGGCGTTAATTGTAAAATATCATATCCTCCATGCGCCCTGCTGCCGTTTGCTTCGTCTCGTCGGACCGTTTCACCGCGCGGTGAAAAACAAAGAAGGAGCAAGCGCGCGGAAGCCGAGGCGCGGCTCCGGCCCGGCCCAACGGCTAGAAGAAGAGGAGTGGTTGGTTACCGCGTGTACTTTGAAATGACAGTTTGACTGCGCGGTGGGGCCGGGAAGCAGGTGCAGTCAGTCACTGGCAGCAGGACGCGTTGTATTGGTCCGGTCAGTCCCGGCCGACGGATGTGTACTCTACCGTTCCCCGTCAAACAATTTTTTTTTGTCTATCTCTCTTTTGATTTTGACTTGTGCTAGGGTTGACGTGAAATTCTTGTGTTTTAAAGGTCAACGATTATACAGCCTTATCCGACAGCTCGAGTTGATTATGTCTCTGTCTTTTGTGTATACCGTCTGTTCGCTCCTACCGATTGAATAGTCCGGCGAAGTGTTCGAATTGTTGTGAGGGAGATGGTTCGCTGCCTCCGACCTCCCGAGAAGTTCATTGAACCTTACTCGTATCATTTAGAGGGAAGAGATGTTTTTCTAAGGAAAAAAAAGGAATAGTTTATTTTCTTAGACAAGCGTCAGATGGTCTAGCGTCCTACAGTGATGTTGTGAACGAGAAGCGGATGGAGAAAAAGGGCCATTTGTATGGCCTCGGAGTGACGTGTAGCAAACACGTGCTCGGTCCATGCATGAAGACCCACAGTTGCGCTCACCCGTTGCACGCTAAATTTCTCGTGTGACGCCTCTGCCGCTCTCCTGCCACCTGCGGTTACGACGTCCCTACCATCGCCTCGCCACACCACCGCACCGTCTCCCACCGCCATGTCACGGTCGCTGCTTCCGGAACTCTCTCTCTATGGTCCGAGTTCAATGGAGCTCGTTGGAATCCTCGCGGTCTTGCCGTACCACCATCCCACCGCCGCGCTCTGCCATCAGAGGTTGAAGACGATGACCTCATGGAGAAATTCTCAGCCGTCGCCTTAGTTTTTTTTGCACGAGTCATAAAGCGGGGGGAGGCCCGTCCCTTGGCAGGGACAAGATGGGCGACTGGTCAGGGCCCCTAAAATTTTAGAGCCCCTAATTCATAATTTATGTACATATTAGCCTGCTAGAAAAAGGCTTGGCACAGCCCAACATCAAGAAAGGCCCAGGTGCAGTTCGGTGAAGACGAAGCCGGTGCACGCTCGCCTGATCGACGAGATTTCGGCAGGTGCGACCTTATTGTTTTTTTTTTAGATAAAGGAAGCTTTTATTTCGAGGTGAAATAACGTTCCGGCCTCTGCACAACCAAGATGCATCTAGTCTTTACATGTCAAACACCGAGGTGAGCTGCTACAAAACAGCCTGAAAACACCTAAACACAAAGAGGATCTATCATCTAGCTCAGCACTTCCAAATCCTATGGTGTCGATCACTATTGTTGCAGCCATATTTTCATCCTCAAAAGAACAATATTCTCTTCGAGAAATATTTGTAGCCGCTTAAACAACTCTGAATCATACCTCCAAACTCCGTCAGACAAGATCGTGCGGAGGTGTAGCACCTCCTCGCGCACATGCGCGACACTTTCGTTGCACCCTTTATCATCATACACAAGGATGTATCATGCGAAGATAAAACATCTTCCTTCCTCCGAAGCCACATCGCTGCTCTTCTTCCCCAATTCGCCTCGCCGAAGTCCTCAAATCGTGGCAGCTCGTTCCCAATCACGCTAGTTTCCGGACGGCCGATTCGACGACGAGACCTTGCGCACTCGTTCCCAATCCCAGCAGCAGACGACGAGACCTTTCTTCTAGCAGGCCTTTCACCGAAGCAATTAGAACTTTAGAAGTAAGCAGGCAAACAGCCATGTTCTTTTCATTTTTTTAATCAAGCATCGACGGGGCTCACCATGTTGTATTTTTTTTTAAATCTCGCTAATGCGCCCCTGCTATGTGTTATTGTTGAGCAGCTCAGCGCCTAAGACTTAGACCTAAGTCTGCAGTTCATTTTTGTAATTTGTTTAATACTTTGGTTTACCAAACAGGTATCGACCATCGCAAATTATCATGATTCTAGTTTTGAAAAGTGCAAGAAGAAACAAAGCCTAGAAGCAGCAGCTCAATCTCAAAAAGGTGCTCTTGACAGATTTGTTGTGAAGAAGGAACCTCAATTGAATTCTGAAATCAAAATCCAGAAACTAATATTGTTGATGAGATATTGAGAGTCATGGTAATCAGGGCCAAGGAGATGCTGACATTGATCCTAAAATAATTGATCCAAGAATGTGGGATGCATTTGATCCTAAATAATTGATGGAAAGGAGTCCTAAAAAAGACTACAAGTGTATTTTGGCCATGTAATTTTTGTATTTTAGGGCCCCAATTTTCATTTCGCACCGGGGCCTCGAAAACTTAGAGATGGCCCTGGCGGGGGTGGGTTTCCTATACAGGTGCTGTATATGTTTTGTCGGAAGAAATCTCGAACGAGTTCAGATCCTTTTCTTTTTTTTTTTCTTTTTTGAGGGGGGAACGAGTTCAGATCTTGCCGGGCTCGTATGAGCGTGTCTTCAGACCTTCACGAGCCAGCATTATCTGGCTTGATGCCAAGGCCTGAATATCAAAACTCAAAAGGGCTGGAAAACACCTGACCCGTTTGACACCCACTCAACAACAGCAGCGCCTCCCAAGATGCAATATTGGGCCAAGAATAGCATTGGCCTGATGGAAAAAGTTCTTTATTTTATGGTAATAACTGACTGCATTGTGTTCCCTTTCTGCCACATGCGTCTATAACAATGTCTGCAATGGATAGGATTTCCGCACCTTCGCGGCGTCCTTCTTCGTCTCGTTGCAGTGTTTTTAAATCTATCTTAGTCCTCCATGGCCGATCCTCTCAAGTCGACATGGCCAGTTTTCTTCCACACATCCTTCCAGCCATATAGTTGTATATCTGAAGTTCATCAACCATGAATGAAAGAATGATGCAGTGGACAAACTTGAGTTAAAGTCGGCCAGAGAGCATGATTCTTGGCGCATATTCATTACTATTTGGCTGCACTTGCAAATTGGATTAGCTAATCGCTAAATATATAGCAAATCCAATTTGCATGCTTCTTAATACAAATGCAAGCAATAGGTGTATAGAGAAATTACATTCAATCAAAAGAGTACTATCAACCATACACACATGTATAAATTGAAACCAACTCCATACATATATAATAAGATTTAATATATAAGATTCACATATAGTGAATCCAACGTGTCTTTGATGCTGTAGGATTCAGTGTATCCATCCACATCTTTGTATAGAAAGTCCATTGTCCGTGCCAGATTAACCGCCGTCTCAAGCAGAGCCATTGGCTGGGGCTGTCTCACGCACTCCTCGGTGATGTCCATCCATGCTTCCTCGATGAGTTCCCTGAGCTTTTCTATAGCTTCTTCTATTGTGACACCATGTTCATTCGCACAAGCTTGCACTGTCGTCGCCATATTATTCGATTCTTGTTCTCGCTTTAATTATGAAGAGGCAACCAAAACTTAGGAATAATCAACAATTAATTTCGTTATTTATTCTCACTTAATATGCGGTTAGTAACCAGTACCTTGTGTGACATTATATCGTTAGCAAGGCGCGCAATGATGCAAACAGCTCGGATGATTTTGGGGTAGGCAAAGGCCCACTCAATCGCCTCGGCAGTTGCCACACCACCCATTGAAATAAATCCCTGGCCTGTGACGTGCATGCAGCCACAACTACGAGCTGAAATTTTCAGATGTTCTTCAACTGTAGCTGGCACATATTTCTTGTCACGCCATTCTGTCTCAGCATGATAGCATTTGGCCATGTCGATCATCTGCATATAGTGTAAAGATATTGTGTGAAGTGTAAATGTACTTAGCATGTGTATGATTTTCCACTTATTAGACATTTGAAGGTACAAAAATCAAGCTATTAAACTTTGAATTTTCTGACCTTTATCTAAAAAAATAGCATTGCTGTCAACTTTAAATTTTCGTAATTGCAGGCATGTGTATCATATGCAAATTAAGATACATCAGTTGGAGGCATGCTGGAATTAATTACAGATTTTTCTTCTCGTGAAAATAGTTACGTAAAATCAAGCCATTAGACACCGAATTTGTATGATTCTCAAGTTAAAACTTGTTATTTCGATAGGATTATAGGAGGCATACCAGTCTTTTTACTAGTTTGGCATTTTTGTTCTTTTGAAGTTTCAGGTCTTCTTCGATTGCTTTGACGGTGGTAAGTATGCTTGTGTATAAGGTCCTCAGGTACGCTGCACATTGCTCAGCTGCTGCTTCATCCCACCTGTCATTTCCAACAATTATTATCATTTTCCTGCGTTTTAAAAACTAGAACATCTTAGATATGTGCTTACCCTGAAAATAAAATTCATTGCGTACCTTTGTAGCGCCACAGCAAAAACACCGCCATCTTCTGTGGTGCAATGATTGTCATACAAATCGTCAAGTACAGACACGATCATAAACAGTTGTGCAAGCATTTTTCGTGAATACGAATATTGGGGCTCAAAGAGCAATCCAAGCATCCAAAAGTGCATCTCCACCATTCTATCTCGTGCGTAGCTTGATATGTTTGCGTGTGTTTGGAACTCTTTCCACCACCTGTCAATAGATATACATGTGTTAGTAGCACATATATTGAAGCACTGACATAAAAGAAAAGTATTCTGACCACGACTTCACTGTGCTATTAATTAGTATAAATGTTCTTACAGTGTAAGTTCTGTTAGATACTCACTATAGAGAGTTAATAAAGAGTTGTGTTTTGATCTTTGGAAGGTACTTGAGGTCCCTTCTCTTAAATTACTGTAAACCGTTGATTGAGATGGGGTATTGAGGTTAGAAAATACTGAAAGCAAGGTTGCAATTGTTGCCTGTACTTTTCTCACAGATTGTTATAAATTGCCTCTCTTCTTCTCTATAAATAATTAAGGAAATAAATGTGTATTGGAAGTCTAATTAGCACACATAGTGCACACTGTTATTTGTAAATTAATAAGTATATATATGTAAATTACTTTCTTTCATATAGGAATGTGCCCACTTACATTGTAAGTTCTTTCAACTCCTCACAGTAAAGAGCTTGCAAGATGTTGTAGTCCAGCTTTGCCAACTCCAGTATGGTCTCATCCCGTGCCGCCTTCTTCTGGTACACCGTGATGTAGCGCCTAGCCTCTACCCTCTTGACCCTCCTGAATCGAGGCGTCTCCAGTGTGAACCATACCTCCTCTGCTAGATCTGGCTCCAAATTTGTTTCCATCAGAAATTGGAGGCGACTTTTGTTGAAAGTGATGATGCTATCAAGTATCTGTTCCCCGTGTGTTCTCAGATACGCAGCATCATACAGTGTCATCAAGCAGTTCACGTCATCAGTCGAGATGTTTCCTTGCTCGTCTCTGAACTTCAGAAACACATCTGCACATTATGTAATAACTGACTGTTAATGCATAGAAACACAGCTAAAAAAGGGGACAGTAAACATGCTACTTTAGCCAACTCAAGTTTACTCCGTTTGCAAATTCTTGACTCTGCTTAGTGCAAACTTGCAAAAGGAGGGAGTAATTGATTAGCAGTAGCTGGCGTTGATCTATGATATCTTACCAGCAGAAACAGTGTACCCGTGCTTCCTGAGCAAATAGAACCGCAGTGAGGTGGCATAGAGGTCATCAGAACCTCCATCACCGTCATCGTAGACATGGCGTAGCAACTCATCGATCTCCTCCTTGAAATGGTAGTCCACTCCGATCCTTTGCAGCGTGTCGACAAGCTCCAGCTTCCGAGTCAGGTCATAGGAGTGATCAGCTTCCAGTATAATCTGTCTCACCTTCTCCTTGGTCGCGTGTGCCTTCTCCTTCATTGACAGTAGCTGTAACAAAAAAAGTTATGTACTTCAACAACAAAAAATGGCACCCCTTATAATCCTTCAACAACTTGTTGCATCCCAATTCAGGATGTTTAGAAGACACAAATAGGATAATTTTTCTGCTAGTAGTAGTAGTGGTATGTCTTAAATGGTGTTACATGCATGTGCTGTAGATTTTAGTCGGCCATGAAATGATTTAGAATTTGAAATTACATATGTCGTACTACCTGAGATGGAGTGCATGGGCGGTGGTTGAGGAAGAAGTCCCCCCAGGGGCTGGGTGCGAATGGCGGCGACTGCGAGGCGAGAGCGACGCCGGCGCCGGTAATGGCCGCCATGTCTGTAGAAGTGTTGCGATCTTGCTTCAAAAATATCAATGGCCGAGGTGTGGTTGATCGCACAGGTTGCTGCAATAGTAAGCTAGCTGGTTGTGGCTTGAAGAAGATTGCCGGGTTCCCTGGCTTTATATAGACCTGCAAAATGTGAGCTGATGCAGGAGGCTATGTGTACTCATCAGACCTTGTACTGTGGCAGAGAGCATCAAGGATCCCTACTGAAACCTATCCCACGCATAAAACACGTTACCAAGTTATAAACTCGACGACGCACTGCACGTGAAAGTAAAGTTTCTTGTTGAGTTCATGTGGATCAGCAGGAGGCGCATGCATGCAAGGTGAGATAGCTAACGCGAAATAGTTCCAGTATCTTTACCCAGATTGGCAGCGGATTCGTCGACAGAGAGCTACCACCGGCCTATTTGTGGCGGTGCAAACGAAACTTGTTTTGTATTAGTTATTATATGCGTCCAGAACCTGGGGTCACGTTGGACCGCTGCTACAGTACTGTTTGGACGGACGAGCAACACGATTTGCATGCGCGCATGAAGGCCCATAGATATCCTCTGAATCACGTTCTGATGAGCTTGAAGTATGAACACAGAGCGATTCGAAAAATAAATAAAGAAAGAAATAGTAATGAACACCTAGCAACCTTTCCTTGTCAATTTCACTGTACTAGGCTCGGAAGACAAGAAAGCACGCCCAAAACATGGAATGATACCATTCCGGCAACTTACACATCATTGAAGACGTCGACGTTAAGTAATTCGACATAGAACGCGACAATTGCTTTTCTCATGCACGTTCTGCAATCCGCACTGAGAATGATCCACGAGCCCATGCCGTAGCTTAATTCGGCCTAGCTAGTAGAGCGAGATTTTTTTTTTGTTGTAGTGGTAGTGGATCATCAATTCTCGGTCCAATCTGCCAATCTGGGTAAAGAAACAGGAACTATTTCGTAGCTATCATCTCGCTAAGTGGCGTGCACCTCCAGCTGACCCACATAGTTCCATTTGGGCCTCTTTCTGCACTACCGGGCACAACAATGAACTCCGAGCGTGAAAGGGGTCTTGGCCTAGTGGTTAAGGGATCCGAGTAACATCTCTCAGGTCCTGGGTTCGACTCCCCGTGAGAGATTTTCAAGGATTTAACGGCATTTGTGCTTTCAGTGGTAGGCGACGCTCCCGTCGACAGCGAGGCGCCAGTGGTGACTTTGTATCTCTGGATTTGCCGGCTCAGTCTTCGAAGATGCTCATAGGGGTAGGGTTTACGTACGTGTGTTCATAGGGGTGAGTGTGCGTGCGTAGTGAGTGTCTGAGTTGTACTGTGTAATCTCAAAAAAAAAAAACAATGAACTCCGAGCTCGACAAAATCCCTGGGTAGAGCTCAAAAAAAAAAAAAGACAAAATCCCTGGGTAGTGGATAATCAATGTGCAGGACCAATATGTTTTGTGACATGTGTCCCTCTTTTCTCTTTTTTTTTTCCTTTTTTCTTCTTTGTTGTTTTTTCTGCTAAATCGATCTCCTTCCCTAGTTCTTCTATCTACGACATTTTCCCTCAAAATAAAAAAAAAAATCTACGACATGAATAGCGAAAAGCCCCCCCTCTATCTTCCTCTTGTCTTCCCTAGCATTATCACTCTGTGAAATCCGACGTAATAAGACCCATTGCTGGACCGTTTCTGTTTTTATGCCTGTGCAATTGAACCAGAATAATCAAACAATGGACTGCATGCAATCGGGCAATCGTCCTTGCTATTAATTGCTACCAAGCAAAAACGTGAGCTTAACAGCTGTGCATTGGGTAGGGGTGTAGGGTAACCTCCGACCCTCTTTAGTTCAACCAAATGAACTAAATTTTTAAAATGAGAGCTTATTTTGAAAATCTAGTTCATTTTTCTGAACTAAAGAGGGTCGGAGGTGACCTTAAAAGTCGCCAATTTGCACTCCTAGCATTGGGAATTCAGGATGCGGCAGAGAAGCACGAAAGTTATGGCCTTATGGGATGCATCCTGAGGTGCAGGATAGTGATCGAGCGACCGTAGCGTATCGGAAGGGGAGGACGTGAAAAAGATCTGTGAACTGGGCTGTACCTGTCATCTAATCTCTGGTGAGAAAGAGAGATAGGGAGGCTTTTTCTCCTCTCTCGAACTCTCTTGCTAGTGCTACAGGTGAGAGAGGCGACCGAGCGAGACTCGTTTCCTGCCGGCGAGGCCGGCGGTCCTCTTCCTCTCCGGCGGCCTGCGGGTTGCTGGGAGAGGCTGCGGACCGTCGCGCTCTCTCCGGCTGGGAGGTTTGGTCCTAGCTTAGTTAGGGTTAGGTTTCCGGCTGGCGGCGGCGACGGGTTGGCGTCGGCGTCGGCGTGGAATAACTTCTCCCCTGCCCAACCTCGCCTTGATGGTGCTCCTCTCCGGTGCCGGTGGCGAGCAGGTGGAGTTGGGGCTCTAGCTGTGGTGCCCCTCTTCAGGAGATCTTTGGCGGCGACGGGTTCTCTTGGTGAGTTCTCGTGTCGGCCTGCCTTTTGCTTTTTGGTTCAAGGAAATGGACGAGGCTGGTGGTTTGCGGCTGTTCGGTGGTGGATCCGGGCTCGGCTTCTTTGCGGCGATGGTCGTCGTCGTTGTCGGCGAGATCCGGTCCTTGGTGGAGGGCGATTGGGGTGTGTCCCCGGCCGACTGTGCCACATGCTCTTGCCCATCTTGGTTGTTCGGCTCCATCTTAAGCCTTTGTGCGAAGGATTGCCCTTTGCTGTGGGTGTGGTGGTGGCCTCCTTCGTCGGCTCCGGCGGTGGTCGGAGGCGCCGGATTTGGCTGCTGTCGGTGAGAAGCTTCGGGTCCAGGGACTTGTCTGTAATTTTTCTTTTTTTCAAGGGCCTGTTTGCTTTTCTGGTGGATCAGCTGTTATCCGTATCCTTGTACGGTTTACCTGTATTTGTACGTGTCTTTGTACTGTTTCCTTAACTTAAATACAGGTATTTCCATCAAAAAAAAAACTGGGCTGTACCTACTGGTGGCGGTGGAAATTTGATTGCCTCTGTTTTGCGCAGGAGAGGTGGAGAAGAAGATTGACGTGGCATTGAAAAAGAAATGACACGTGTCAAGCAGCTGTTTTGCCGTGATCCAGCTCTGGTCCAAGGATACGGAGGAACTATTCAAATCGACACTTGGTACTAGCGTTTCAAACCTTGCATTGGTTCTCACTTCGTTTTCTAGAGCGGATATATGCAGTAGTGGTCTTGGGTCGTGTCTCGTGTGTGCGTGCTCAACGTGTGGGGGCACATGGAACGATGGATAACACGTGATCGATCGTTTCTTGTATGTTTCACAAGTCGTCCGAGACCGCGACGCGACGACGCAGATCGGCCGAGCGAGACGTACGGCGACGCGAACGGCCGGGATGCCTCGCCGCGAGGAACACGCCGTGTCCGTCTTCGACAAGTCGTCGTCCATCGCCGGCGGCGGCACCTGCGCGTACGACGGCAGCAAAGGAAGCCCGGATACTCACAGGAAAGGATAAGTGGCCAGGAGAGCAGATGCACAGGCAGCCACAATGTCACGTCCCGTGTTTTTGCCTCCATTTGAAATCCACTAAAAATTTGAAATTTCTCGAATTTGGAACAAATTAAAATCAAGTGAGTGTTTTAAGTTAGCCAAACCACCTCAATTTTTAAATTTTTTCATTTTGAAAACTTGCACAAAACTCAACATATGCATTTCTGGAGTTTATTGTCTTTATTTTGAGTGTTTGATCAGTTTTCGTTTTTGTTCGAATTTGAAATCCTTCAAAGTTCGAAATCCAGAAAAGATCAAATCTATTTTCTTTTGGGCCGCCCTCTCCTCTCTTTCTTTTCCCGCCGGCCCAGCATCTCCTTCTCCTTCCTTTATCTCTTTCGGCCCATCTCTTCTCCTTCCCGGCCCAGCTCGCCAGCCCAGCCCGCCTCCCTCTCTCATCTTCCTCCTCCGACCGCGCCGGCGGAAATTCCGCCGCCGCCCATACCGCCGCCGCGTGAAGCACGTGGAGCTTGCCGTCCCGTCGCGTCCGAGCTCCAGAGCTTCCGCGTGAAGCACGTGGCCGAGCGCCACCGCCTTACCTTTACTTGCCCGTCCCGCCAAGTCCACCGAACCGCCTTCACGGTCTCTTGGCGCGCCCGCCACGTTCCGGCCACGCGACCGCCTTCACTCGTCCTTAAATCGGTGGCGAGCCCCCCTCTCCTTTCTCCACTCCGCCGAGTTTCTCCCCTCCTTCTCTCTCTTCCTCCCTCTCTGCTCGCACTCACTCCGCGCCGTGCGCCGGCCACCTGCCGCCGCGCGCTTCGTCACCGGCCCCTCTCCCGGCCGCGCCCGGCCGAACCGAGGCGCGCGCCACGTTCCTGGCACCCGCGTGCACCCGCGCGGCCACCTGCTCGAGCCCCACGCGCACGCGCCCCCTTTTTTCCCCTTTCTCGCCGGCGCTCCGCCCGCCTCCGGCAACGCCGCGCCACCGCACCCGTCGCCCTCGTCGACGACGTCATCCCTGCCTCGCTTCACCATCGCGCGCTCGACCCCGGCGTCCGCCTCTCGTCACGCCTCTACCCTCCTAGCCACCACCGGTGAGGCCCCGGCCGTGCGCCGCTGTGCGAGCGCCCCCTCCGGCAATCACCCGGCGTGCTCTTCCGTCGCCGTTGGTCAGTCCCCGTCTCCCCTTTCTCTTCCTACGGATCCGCCATGCCGCGCTTAACCTCGGCATGTCCTCCTTTTTCGCAGCCGCGTGTCGTGCGAAGAGATCGTCGACGACCAATTTGTCGCCTTCTTCTCCGTCGTCGGCCACTCCCCATCTCTCTCCGCCCCGCGCGAGCACGCGGTGAGAACCCCCGTGTTCGTCTCTCCCTCCTTCGCCTCTCCTTTTCATTCCTCTCCTCGCGCGCGACCGCCATCACCAAGCGCCGCCGCTCCGCCACCCTCTTCCCCGTCGCCGGCCACATTTCCGGCCGAGCCCGGCCACGCCGAGGCCACCCACGACCTCGCGTCACGTTCGCGCACCTCTGCACTCACTCAATTCCGCTCTCGCCCACGCGCGCGTCGTTTCCCCCACGCACGCCCGAGCGCCGCCGCACTCCGGCGAGCTCGCGCCGCCGCCCTAGCCCTACCCTCGTCGACATGTTAGCCCGCCAGATTCACCGTGCCGCGTATATGCTTCCCGGCTACTTGCCCTCGCCCTCCGGCCGCCGTAGCTGCCTCCGGCGAGCGCTCCGGCCGAGCGCCGCCGCGCGCGCGCCACAGCCCCGCCGCCCTTTGACCCAGCCGCGCCCCATCCGACGTGGCGAGCCACGTCAGCCCACCGGCCCCGCCCGTCAGTCTCTCTCCCTCTCTCACTCAGCCCTGTGCACCCGGTCTATGTAAACCGAAGACACATGAGCCCCTCGGTCCACCGTGAGCCGCGCCCACAATCCTTTTTCAATAAGAAAATAATTCCAAAATACCGAGAAAATCCCGGGCCCTGCATTCTTGCAGATAAGCCCCTGATCTTTTTATTAAATCTGCTTAAGTCCTGTCTTTTTACAGGAAAGACCCTAAACTTTTCTGTAATTACCTTTTAGCCCTATCTTTTTGCACCGAGACCCCTGAACTTTTCCAAAATTACAGATAGGTCCCTGTCGACTTTCTGATTTTTTTTACCAAAAAGTCCCCAGAATCTTTCCACACTTGCAAATGAGCCCTCAAAGCACTTCTACTTTTGCAAACAAGTCCCCAGATTCCCTGGACCCACAGGTCAATCTCTCACAACTTCTGAAAATGCTAAGTCCACACAGGACGTGCACACGTATTTCTTTTCGAGCACATTTCTCATATCAGAAAAATCCCACAAAAATTCTTAAAAATATATTGAGCCATTCTAAACAACTTCCAACCATTGTTCATCCCAAAATAATTAGGATTATATCAATGCTTAATTTATTAAGCTTAATCCTAATTAATCCCTTCTCCCGACAAACTTCCAAAATTCATATCTTTTCCGTTTGAACTCTAATTTTGGCAATTCTTCCGCCAAAATTCATCTAAAATCATCCTCTATTCATTGCCACCAGATCCAATCTAACCTTGGTCTCCAATTGGTTTTATTTGATTTATTGCTTGTTCATTGTTTGCTTGAGCGGTAGATTTATTTTCTTTTATCGCTAGATAATCAAGTCTTTGAAGAAGAGCCCGAGGATTTGGAATACGAGGATTTAGAGGAAGAAGAGCTTGGTGAAGGCAAGTCTAACTCCCTTTGATCATGTTGATCCTATGTTTACAAAATATCCTAAATAGAGCTGTTTATAAATAAATTGCATGGTATTTAAATGAATTTAAATGCTAGAATGGTCCTATGCAATATTTGATTGCCTACCTTGACTTGAATATATCCTGATCCCTTGTTAACCCTAGGAACCAACGTCATTAAATTCCTTAATGATATGTTGGATTGCTTTGCCGCTTAGGACTTCCACCATATGTGTTTAATTAATACTGCTCACATGATTTTCGTGTAAAATGTGTGAGTGCTTGGTGGTGTGCGTAAATATGAAAATGGGTGGGAGTGGTGATAAAGTGCAACCCTAGTGAGGGATGTTTTTGGCGGGATCAGGCGAGGTAGTCCTCAGTGGGGAGGCTATCTCTGGGACGCCCTTCCACTTGTGGATTGGCTATTGAAGATGCCTGGTTCGGTCGTATAAGGACCGGTTCTTGTGCCGCCTTTGCCTAGCACCTCTCGCGCAGCCACAAGCCGTATATGGGTACGGGATTGGAACCACACCCTACTAGTACTCACCCGGTACCCCCCGGAGGCAGGAGATGCAACGGAGTCCCAGGAGAAGACTCGTTCGTTGGTGGGTGTTCGAGATCCGGCATTTATGACTGGCCATATTTTATTGTGAAGCCCCTGGTGATGTCCGTGGGGGATGCCGTGGTGGTACGAAGTAGGTATGGAACCTTTAGTGGGACAGTCCAAACTATGACGATAGGGAGGACTGGACCACCTTGTGGGGAAATTTGTGCACCCTTGGCCAAGGTTAAGAAACTATCCGGAAAGCCGTGTTCCACGGTATTGGTCAACGCGAAAGCATCGGCCACACTATGATTAGATTTTCCGCGTGAGTTTTCCTTGGTGTGTTTTTGGAAAACGCCGGTTTGGAGCCGTGTGCTGGTTGTCGGCCAGTGATAAAACTTGAGGCACTGGCGGGATGGACAGTAACTCCCCCAGGGCCGCCCAACCCCACTAATCTCTACAGATACTTGATTAGATTGCGAACTGCTTTGTTTTCAAAACAACCTTGCATAAACTTGGCTTTCTCGCCTCGTTGATATAAACCACAAGCCTATCCTTTGATGAACTCCCTTGCATAACTTACCCCTCGTGTTAGGCTTGCTGAGTACCTTAAGTACTCACTCTTGCTTCAATCATTCAGAAGGTGAGCCAGAGTTTGAAGCTGTTGAAGAAGA
Organism: Eragrostis nindensis; assembly: GCA_012490785.1. Taxonomy (NCBI): domain Eukaryota; kingdom Viridiplantae; phylum Streptophyta; class Magnoliopsida; order Poales; family Poaceae; genus Eragrostis; species Eragrostis nindensis. Next base: position 550,428 of record JAAXCT010000269.1, on the reverse strand, counting down.
AGATTAGGGTTCAGCCTGCACGCAAGTCTGCCTGTTGGAGTGGTGCCGTTCCGTCTTCCGCTGGAGTAGTAGTCTAGTGCGGCTGCTGGTGCAGCTAGTCGGTGTGTTGTCTGTTCTTGTGGTCAGGCCGCTGGCCTTGTTGTAAGACCTTTTGTAATAAAAAGGCTTGTATGAGACTTGGTAATATTATAAAAGGGTATGAGACTGTGATGTCACTGTGTAAGCGTCGTATCAGCGTCTGATCTAGGGACTGATACGGTAAGCGCTAGTGCTCCAAAAATAGGGTACGCCACACAACTATCGATCGCACTCCCAAGCCATTTCGAGATCAGGCACTCGATCTTATCCTTAGTACGTTTCCCTAGCTCTCTGGTTGTTTGTTAATTGCGGTGAGCTGAAAGCGTTCAGAATCCACACTCTCCTCTCTCGATTAACCTGTCCGGGCATGCATGCTGGCCGCCGTGCTACAGGACTACTGGCCGGCGCATGGAGGAGGCCGGGCAGCAATGGGTAAGCAATAACCTCCCTCGAAATTAATTAATACTAGTTGTTTCCAGCTACTGCTAGTGAGTGAGAGTGCCTAATCGAAACTCTGCTTTTGCGTGTGCTGCGACTAGGAGTACCCGGAGTGGCTCGATCAAAGAGCAGGTGGGCGAGATGTTGGATAAGGCGATGAAGAGCCTCCAGTCTGGTCGCTGGACGAGAGCTACAGAGACCGATGGGACGAAGAAGATGAACAGTAATTTCGTTACGTGAGTAAGGAAATTCCACGGGTGCTCCCCACTGTTATGGAAAAACAATTAAGTTTTCAAAAAGAAAAAAAAGAAAAACCAAATGACAAATAAATTTCGTGTTCAAAGCAATTTTGTTTATGAGATACAAAATGACAAATTTTGATGAAAGTGGAGGACAAACAGAAAAAAGGACAATACATCACAAATGAAGGTGACTTTGAACATGATATTTTATATTTTTTTCACCACCCCACGACATGTTTGATCTTGTTCTATAATATTTTTTTGCGAAAGTTATTCTATAATTTTTGAAAAAAAGTTATATATGAGAGGTTTCCATGATTCCATCATACGATTGGTATTGAGCTGTTGTGCACCTATCAGTTCGCTCAAAAGACTAAGCTGCAAGGAAATGTTTGCAATAGTTCACTTATATTTGAACACCCTCATTTATATGCATGCTTTCTCAAGCCTTAAACATGGACGCCCTAAAAAAAAAATCTTAAACATGGACTAGGAAACGAGCTATATTAATTTATCACTGTACTAAATCATTGTCATTATATTCAAACTCGAGCCCCCTAACTACATATGTTTCATGTAATCATATTGAGTTACACATGAATAGCAGCTGGTTTCTTCTCAAAGAAGTTCAATTCACTTTGCTTATACTTCGATATTTGGTTTACTCGCATTGTAAAAGAAACAGAATAGGTTTGGTGAGGCTGGCCAGCCAGAGCCTCAACAAGGTTCCGCACGACGAGCATCGCCTAAAGGTCCACAGGCTTCGCATCGGGGCCAATAGTGCGTAGAGATCTTTCCCCAACACTACGTACTCTAGCGAGGAAGAAGAATCAAAGATATGCGTGGAGAGATACGCTCGATGTGATGCAGCAACCTAATAAGGTGAATATATTTTTACTTCCTCATTTCGTGTGGTCAGCGGATCCGTGCACGCTAAAACACTGAATGCGCGGCTCCGGTTTGATGCGTCCATCTTACATTAACCGGCCAGTGTACTATAATCAACCAGAATAAAGTAATATGCGCTGTGAAAGTGGTCGATCGACTCGATCAAGCGTGCCTACAGCGATTTCAACTTGCCCTGTTTAAGAAAAATACAATCACCGTGGCATTGTACATATTGATCTACCAGGTCAGGAAGCGCGGCAAAGGTAAGTTTGAAGCAACAACGTTGGAGATTTTGAAAGGATACGGTCAATTCAACTCGATGGATTTCCTTGCTGAATTAATATTACTGGACGGGCTTTAATCTAGTGGTAAAGATGTAAACGACACCTGTGACGGAGATGCTGGCGCATGCACGACTTGACTCGCAACAACGTAGCTGCCTTGGCATTGATTTCAATCTAGCTAGTACGTTGAATTAATTTACCACATAGTATATGGAACGTGCCCCTCCTACCTATCGTGATGGATGCCTGACGAGAGCGAGGCTTGCCTCCAAGAACATGCGTACATCGATCCTCGACTACATGAATCAATGCGTGCTTCTGGTAAGCTTACGTCCACTTTGTCGAGTGACTTAAGTATGAAAGAATGCAGTATTTGTTTCAAATACAGGAAAATACCTGCCTCGCTGCCGTTTCACATGCACTTCAAACCTTGAAAACTTCATGCATGCATATAGGCATGAAAACTTTTGAGCAAGCTATATATCAAGAAACGTACCAAAAGATTTCAACTCAAAAGTGGCAACTTCTAGATGGAGGGGGAAAAGATGATAGGTACTTCCAACCTCTGAACTTTTTATGTTGTGTACGGAACCGTTGCCTGCTTGAAACATCTCTTGATGCTTCACTAGAAGTCTAGAACATACCCTATACCATCCATTTCAATTTAAAGAATTTCCACAAGCATTTGCTGAACGTTCAAACATTTGAGGGACTACTTGTACAGCGCTGGATGCATGTCGCAATTGGCCGTTGAAAGTTCTGAACACGGGGCAGACATGTTTTCGTTTATAAATAAAGGTTCCTCCTCTTGTGTGACACAACGGACACTGGAAGAATGAGTTAGGCATCTTTCTGTTTTTTTCCTTGCTTTGGAGATGTATGCCCCTTGTACAAGCATGCATCGTTTTCACTTTGCGACGGGGCAAATGGTAAAATCCCTTCTTAGCATTCTTCCACCAATGTTGGCAACAGCCTGAGTCCTCGTACTTACCAACCACGCCCTCATTCTTACTGAGCGCCTGGTCAACTACATCCACAACAATATAAAACTGAAAAAAGGACACGTTTGAACTTGGGGCTGTCATGGAAAAGAAACACAACTTACCTTTTTTCATTCTTCACTACCCACAAACTATTCTAATATATCCATAGCATGATACTGCTGGTGCTTGTGTGACTTCCTACACCTCGGAACTTAAACCGATCTTCAATTTCATTATTTTGACTCTGAATTCCTAATTTTCAATATTCATCTTATATTTTAGAGTTCAAATAATCCCGGTAGTGCGTTCAAATCAATAACTTGGGTGCTACGAGAATCTTATCAAAAGCCATCATGCATGCTATTTTGCATGTCACAAAAGCACCATGTGTATGATCAAACATGCTATGGGATATTTGATGTTGAATCAAGGTTGTCAAGGAGCAGGCCCCAAAACAAAAAAAAAAAAAAGCTATATAGGGAATTTTGAGACCTTGAAATAACACTACTGGAATTCTCTAGTTCTCATACGTTCTTTTTTTTTTAAAAAAATAATTCCCTCGTAAATATAAAAGATGCATATCGAAACAATTGTGACCAGATCCTTGTGTGACTCGTGTCTTCGTTTCAAAATCACAACTTTTTTTATTACAAGCCATTTTTGTTATATTGCATGAGTATATGTATGGATTAGATTTGATTATCCATGCATGTTGTTTGCATGAAAATCCACTTTGTATTTCATAAGACTGGAGAAGGAATAACTCTGGAGGAGAAGCCCAACATTGGGGATATAACAAATCCTAACCATGCATAAGAAATAGAACTCAGCAAACTCAAAGAGTTACAATAGCTCATTCTTTCTTGCTTGTAACATGCATGCTGATAATAGAAGAACTCCCGGGTGCCTAAGAGTGTCCTCAAAGGGGAGCTAAAAGTCAGTCCACTTAAGATTTTGTCCTACGTGGAGAGAAAAAGAGGCATGAGAAAAAGACGGGAGAGAGGGAAGCTAGCTCTTCTTTAAGAGATAATCTCTAATATTTATTGGGCTGCTGACACGCGAGGCCAGTCATTAATTTTGAAACACGGTGAACTCTTACGCTAACTCTTAGATGAGGTGAAGAGTTAGCACTCACTCTACCTTTGGAGATCGTTAAGAAAAGAACTCTACCTTTAAGGACACTCTAAGTGGTGGTCTGTGGTGACTGGTGAGCACCTCGTCCGTCTTTAAAAAAACATTGTTTGAAATGGTTTGAGGGTGCTCGAATTAACACATGCAATTTGGTGAATCCCTCGATCGGACCTGGGCTCCCATGGAGATGCTGGTTATCCACCTGGTCTCGCCAGGACCTGTCCAACGCCCTCCTCGCCACGCCACTTCACTGGCTCACCTATATATAACTCAAGCCCTAATCTCCATTTCCTCCTCACCAAGCAACAGCAAACCATCGAGCAGCCAGCCAGTTCTCAGGAGCTCTTCAGCCTTCTGCAAACTCAGCTGCTGCACAATCTTATTGCTCTCTGCTAGCTAGCTAAGCTCCTAATTGTTTCGTGCACAATTAAGCACACCACTTCCAAAGTCCCAAGTGCTAAGAGCGCTTAGCTAGCTAAGAGGAGACATGGGCAGCTTGGACACCAATCCGACCGCATTTTCCGCCTTCGGCGACGTCGATGCTGGCTTCCAGCCGCTGAACGCCGACGACGTTCGCTCGTACCTGCACAAGTCCGTGGACTTCATCTACGACTACTACAAGTCGGTGGAGTCATTGCCCGTGCTCCCGGACGTCAAGCCGGGTTACCTGCAGGATGAGCTCCGCGCCTCGCCGCCCATCTCCTCGGAGCCGTTCGACGTGACCATGAAGGAGCTGAGGAACTCCGTCGTGCCGGGGATGACCCACTGGGCCAGCCCCAACTTCTTCGCCTTCTTCCCGTCCACCAACAGCGCGGCCGCCATCGCCGGCGACCTCATTGCCTCGGCGCTGAACACGGTCGGGTTCACGTGGCAGGCGTCGCCCGCGGCGACCGAGATGGAGGTGCTCGCGCTCGACTGGCTGGCGCAGCTCCTGCGCCTGCCGACCAGCTTCATGAACCGCACTAGTTCCGGCCGAGGCACCGGCGGCGGCGTCATCCTCGGCACGACGAGCGAGGCAATGCTGGTGACGCTCGTCGCCGCCCGCGACGCTGCACTCCGCCGGAGCGGGTCCGATGGCGTGGCCGGGATCACGCGGCTGACCGTGTACGCCGCCGACCAGACGCACTCCACCTTCTTCAAGGCGTGCCGCCTCGCCGGCTTCGATCCGGCCAACATCCGCTCCATCCCCACTGGCGCCGACACCGACTACGGCCTCGACCCGGCGAGGCTGCTCGAGGCGATGCGCGCCGACGCCGACGCCGGGCTCGTGCCGACCTACGTGTGTGCCACCGTCGGCACCACCTCGTCCAACGCCGTCGACCCGGTGGGCGCCGTCGCCAACGTCGCCGCGCTGTTCAACGCGTGGGTGCACGTCGACGCGGCCTACGCCGGCAGCGCGTGCATCTGCCCGGAGTTCAGGCACCATTTGGACGGCGTCGAGAAGGTGGACTCCATCAGCATGAGCCCGCACAAGTGGCTGCTCACGTGTCTGGACTGCACCTGCCTCTACGTGCGCGACACGCACCGACTCACCGACTCGCTGGAGACCAACCCGGAGTACCTCAAGAACGACGCGAGCGAGTCCGGCGACGTCACGGACCTCAAGGACATGCAGGTCGGCGTGGGGCGGCGCTTCCGGGGGCTCAAGCTGTGGATGGTCATGCGGACCTACGGCGCCGCCAAGCTGCAGGAGCACATCCGCAGCGACGTCGCCATGGCCAAGATATTTGAGGACGCCGTGCGCGCCGACGAACGCTTCGAGGTCGTGGTGCCCAGGAACTTCGCTCTCGTCTGCTTCAGGATCAAGCCCAGCAGCGGTGGCGCCATCATGACGGAGGAGGACGCCGACGAGGCCAACCGCGAGCTCATGGAGAGGCTCAACCGCACCGGGAAGGCGTACCTGGCGCACACGGTGGTCGGTGGCAAGTTCGTGCTGCGCTTCGCCGTTGGCTCGTCCCTGCAGGAGGAGAGGCACGTCCGGAGCGCATGGGAGCTCATCCAGAAGACCACCGCAGAGATCCTGAGGGGAGATAATTAAGGTCGATGCAGAGTACTAGTAGCTAGTATCTGCATTGATGCTGTTCTCAGGATACGTGTATGTTGCATGACTTATTTTTGTGTTGTATCTAGATTCATTTTGTTTTCCAGAAAACGAATAAACAAATAAAGGCCAATTCATGTTGGTCTTTAAGATTTGTGTTCGTCAATGCTGGAGTTATCTTCAATCTCTCGTACGTAATACATATGTCTGGCAAAAACTCGCAAGCTGTTTGATGATGGCTCATCTACACGTAGAAGTTGCGTCTAACAACATTATCTCCTGTCCCCGTTCCATCCTCACGATCTCCACGTGGCAGCCATCCAGCACGGGCCGCACAGATGCTCTTTGCGGACGGTCCGCACGCAATTTATAATAAATTCGGTGCGGACCGTCCGCAAAACGCCTCGGTGCGGAGCCATCCTCGATGACTGCTGCGTGGAGATCGGACGGGAGAGGAGGAGGGCTCCGATGGCATCGGTCGGTCCCAGGCATGAATCATCAGCTCGGCTCGGAAGAATACGTGAGAGCTGCCGAGCCAACCCAACAAAGCCGGGAAAAAGGAAAAAATGCCGCACAATCTTTCACATCTGACCCAGCGTTTCTTCCCCAACGGCGGCAGCCCTCCTCGCATAGCCGCGGTTAACGACGTATGCTTCTTCCTCCCTGGCCGCGATCCACGATGTGCCCGTGGTGCATGATCTCGTCCGCCGGCCGCCGCATCTTGATCGATGGCGAGGTTAGACTGCAGCAGCGTCTGGGCATGATCTTGAGAACGAAGGTCTCAGGCAGCGGACGATGCGATCTCGCCGGCTCTCACTCCGTCCATGGTTCCAGAATAGCACTCCTGTCGCGTACGAAACTGGGGCACCTGCTGCTTCTTTTTCCCTTTTCCTTTCAGGCATGAGGCGTTGTGAAGCCGAGCCCCTGAACCGATGTCGCGTTTGGAGCCTCCGCTATGCAGTCTACGATGCGGCCAAGCCTTATCTCCTGTCCCCGTTCGATCGCTCACGATCTCCACGCGGCAGCCATCCAGCACGGGGCCGCACAGATGCTCTTTGCGGACGGTCCGCACGCAATTTATTTTCATAGATATGACCCAGCTACGTGCACCACTCCTTTTCATGCGCAATGTGCGGCTGACCAGGTCCATGCACTTGCATGCAAGCAAACCATTCCATCCAAGCACTAATAATGGAAATGTTTTTGATAAAACATGACAAGTATCTAGCCGGATGGAAAGGCTCGCTGATGAATCATATGGCTAGAGCAACTCTAGTGACCTCTGTTCTCTCACCACTTTCTACATATGCTATGAGTTCACTTGCTCTATTTGACACCACAATAGAAACAATGGTTAAAAGGAGCAGGGCCTTCCTTTGGGCTGGAGACAGTAAATGCAATGGAGGTCAGTGCAAAGTTGCATGGGAAGATGTCAGTAAGCCAAAGGAAAATGGAGGATTAGGTATCAAAGATCTTGCTAAGCAAAATGCTTGTCTGCTACAAAAATTTCTTATCAAGTTTCACAGTTCAGAAGTTACGCCATGGCTTGTTTGGATTCGTAGTACGTATGGATGGACTGCTACACGTGATTTTGGTGATGATCTCCCAAATGCCACCCCAATATGGAAGGATATCTATAAGAATCTGCCAGCGTTCCGGTTGGCGACGAAAGTATATGTTGGAAATGGTGCGATGACTGCTTTTTGGGCTGATCTTTGGTGGGGTCCTGTCACCATTGCTGAGGCTTTTCCTGCACTATTTTCACACTCAAAAAGGCCTAATATATCTGTACAACAGGCCCTCTCTCAACCTTCTTTATTCCTAGCTCTACAACCCCGTCTTACTCATGTGGCTGAATCTGAACTGCAAGAGCTGCAAGCTCTGATGGAAGGTGTGAACCTTCAGGAAAATGTCCATGATCGCAGAGTAATGAGAAATGACAGCAAGGCACCGACATCATCTAGGCTATACAGCTTAGAATTCAGCCAAGTTCCAGTGGATGCATTTGCTTCAAACATTTGGAATAATTATGCCCCTCCAAAGTGTAAGTTTTTCTTATGGTTGGCACATCGGCAGCGTCTGAGCACAAGAGACCGTTTGTTTCGACACAACATGAGGGATTCCGGAGAATGCCCTTTTTGCACTCAGAATGAAGATATTGAACACCTCTTTCTCCGATGCCCCAGAGCGATCAGTATTTGGCATGCGCTCGGGCTTCCTACTCCACTTTCAGATAGTACCTTAGAGGATTTGTGGCAAAACTTGGGAGTTCTTAACTCAACCAAACCCAAGATTAGGAGTGCTGTTCTGACGACAATTCTCTGGAACATTTGGAAATGTAGGAATGCAAAAAATTTTAGACATGAAGATGAATCCAACTCTTCGGTTATTGCTCGTTGCGTTGAAGACCTGACCTTATGGTCAAATAGATGTAGTCAATCTGTAGATCGTGCTCTCATGATAGCTTGGTGTGAGAATTTTCCTCCGTAGAATGTGTTCTGTTTCTTTTCTTCCTTCACTCTTGTAATATCAATGTAATCACATTTTGTAGCAAATTGTTTGTTTGCTACCCATGCAATAAAAAGTTCAGGCAATCTCTAGAAAGAGTTGCCGTAGTTTCCTTCAAAAAATAAATGAATTCTAACAATATTGTATTTTAATAGGAAATTGCACATATGTTGTTCAAATTTGGAACCACACTCTTGTCATGTTGCATTGACTTGTAACTTCTTTAACAGAAATTAGTGTTTTTCTTTTTGCATTGACTTAATTATTGATTCAAATCTATTTGCAACCATATGGAAGAAGCATCAATCTTACTGAATTAAAATATTTGGCAAAGAAAACAATAATTAACTCTCAATTTTTGACGAAGGAGGTAAGTTCTTCTTTAAACTTTTGGAGGTTAAACACAAGGAGACAAAGAAACTTTGAGGTATGTTATGTATTTTTTTTTCTCCATTATCATCATCTCCTCCTGGTATTGAACTCATTATTAGCACTCTACGCCCCCTTTCTCTTTGCTTTGCATCTTTCGTTGCCATGCTATTTTCTTTCACCTCACGTTGAGTTTAGTGACTGGTTTTTGCTCCCCATATGGGATCTACTTTGATATTAGGTTATTGATACATTTAAGCAATGGGGTAAAGTTTTTTGGCTTTTTTATATGGTTTCGAGTTGCAGTTTTCAGACCATGTCAGAATATTTTGCACAGTTCACTCTAACTGAAATCTAATTGCTTTTGTATCTTAATTCAATCAAGTTTTTTGTATTTTGCTTCTATTTTAAAAATCGACTAAAATAGGATTGAAATTACAGTCAAATGGACCAAATGATAAGATAACTAAAGTGTTAAATTATAATAGGTCTAAAGAATAGACAGAATCCCAATTAAACTCTTAGCTAAGCGTTAATTAGTCGGTCCTACTAAATAACTTATCAAAAGAGAAATACGTGGAAAAATAAAAAGAAATGAACTATTGACCTCTCTCACCTACTCCCTAAACTTGTTGCATATTTTTATTTTATATGATTGTTTCACATATTCCTATAACTTGGTTTTTACTCAGCTGCATTTGTATTGCTTGGAGAAGATCTGTAGCAAGGGTTGAGGGGAGGGGGAACACACATGGGTTGAGATGGAATAAGTACACATGGGTTGAGATGGAATAAGTACTTAAGATGTGAGTGTTGCATAGCAATCATATAAACTTTTGTGTGTTTTTTCCGGGATGGCTACTTAAGTTGCCCAAATTTTGCGTCGGTGACAACATTTATGTTTTCATGGAAGGCTTTTTCGGCTATGTTTCGTGTTTGCGTGGATGACTACTTTAGTTGTCCGAAATTTACGTTTTTACTCAATAGATCACAAAAGTAAATCTTATGGGCAATTTTTTGCTAGATTTACTCTACAAATGTTTCTTATACATTTGCATATGACTATGCTTGATGTATGGTATGAGGTGCGATAATGCCTAATGAGAGCTAGGAGGGTTTTATTTTTATTTTTGAGACCATGAGAGGAGCTTAGTTAGATATAATACCGATAACAATACTATATAACGGTGTAGCAGATTCTTTTTGAAAGGCGATAGAAGAACCGTATATAATATCTCTCGCTTTTTCGCGAGAGTTCTTTTAAAAGGAGAAAGAAAAAACTTTTCGGTATTCCACGGACAAACTGACGGTTTGGACTGATTAGATCTGGCCAGAAGACATCGGGCTGGTGCCTGCATTATCCTCTCGCCAAGGTTGAAATCCAGTTTTGCGGAAGCGGCGGGAGCGGAGCGATGGATGGTACGGTGGACGAGCTGAACGCGGCGTACGATGAGTTCGTGGCGGCAGCGGCGGCCGTGGTGGAGGCCCGCGCCCAGGCCGGCGGCGCCGAGAAGACGGCGGCCACGGACGCGGCGCTGGAGGCCTTCAAGCAGCGGTGGGAGCTCTTCCGCGTCGCCTGCGACCACGCCGAGGAGCTCGTCGAGTCCCTCCGCCAGCGCATCGGCTCCGAGTGCCTCGTCGACGAGGCCACCGGATCCGCGCCCGCCGCCCCCAGCATCAAGCCCATCAGCGCCATCCGCCTCGAGCAGATGAGCAAGGCCGTCCGGTGGCTCGTCATCGAGCTTCAGCAAGGTGCCGGAGGCGGCGCCGCACCCCCGAGGGCAGCTGGCGGCGCCGCTACCCCGACTGCTGGCGCCGGCGCCGGCGGGCAGCAGGGCCACGACGGGGTCGATGCGCGCTTCTCCGAGGACGGCGCACAGTAGTAGGTATGGAATTGCTAAATGTGTTCTGTAGTCTTTGAAAAGGATGAACTTGTAGCATCTCTCCTTCGAAAGTGTGAACTTGTAGGATCTGTTCTTCACGGGAAAATAAAGAGCTTGTTGTTGCTGTGCCTAAATCGCCATGTTTGGATTTCCAGCATATCACTCTCAGTAGTAGTACTTGATGGCTTATTGACCATGCTGTGGACATTTGGAAGAACTTAACCAATTGCTAGATTGCTCTTCTGATTCTTTTTGTTTCCTGTAACCTCCTGTAAAGCTTGACACGATATACTGGTAATCTGGCATACACCATTGTCTGTTCTTGTTACCTATGGGAACCAAATTTCGAAGATCACTGCCCTTTCTTAGGATGTAGCTAGTCTTATTGCCCTCGCGTACTGCTTCTGTGTGCTAATGAACCTTATGTTCCATAGAGGAATTGACTACACAAAGCATAATGTTGACTATAAGAAAAGGTTGGAAGAACCTGTTTGGACGCAACTAACAGCAGCTGAAAAATATTAGTTCATTTTATTCCTGGCTTCATAGGGTTCTCAAGATATGTTGTCTAAATTCTTAATTATCCAAATGTACAATGAGTAATGTGTTTTTCCTTTTCTTAAGAGACGACGATTGATTGCAGCCAAAAATAATTTCCGTGATACACAAGAATATAAATTTTGTTGGAATATATGACTTACTTTATGATAACAATACACACTTAAGTGATCATTTTCTCGTTATTTAATGTCGAGTGTGGGTTATTTGTAGATTTTATATGTGCAGTCGTACCGTAAATATGCAGTTGTAGGTGTACATTATAACTATTTATTGTTTGTTTTGAGAAAATCATTGCATTGCCTTAGGTTACACTCTGGAATGCTACATCCTATTGGAAAGGTATGGTTGACTAGTTATGAATATTGGTTTCGGTTCCTTCTGAGTCTCATAGGGTTGGCACATAGTTTAGGTCCTAATGGTTTTAAGAGTTCAAATTCAATGAATAATTTCTTTTTTCTTAAACGACCATCATTCCATAACTGTTTGAAAATCAGTATCTGTGATACCATGGCATGAGCCATTTTTTGTTGAAAATACATGACTTGCATTTGTGAAATTGCTCTAATACATCCTCAATCTCTCGATTTAATTATTGGTGTGCTGGAAGACCTCAATATGCCCTACCATAAGCGTATAAATTGTCTGTCATGCATAACAACATACCAGATACATGAAGTAGAAAATGATTGGAAGAAGATGACCAGTACAATTCCTTTTCTTTTTATATGAAGCTCCAAATAAGCAGCTGTTAGAGCTTGTGATCCTTGGTAGTTACGCCCACTAATATGTTTTTGTTGATGTTTTGAGCTAAGCAATCAACAAAAAAGGTTCGACGGAGTACAATATTATGTGTGCTGACATTGTTTTGCAGTTTTTGGGAGTAGAATGACATTTTTGCAGTTTTTGTTCTTGCTTAAAATTTTTTTTTTGACTGGTCGACGGGGGGAGAGGCTCCCACCTGATTTTCCATTATATTAATGGGTGGCCCAAAAATGGCCCGTAATTACATCAGAAGTGTGATTTTGAGAGTTCATATCTAGAGTCTATAGTTTACATATTTGCCAAAAACAAAGAACACCAGGCGTGGGCTACAGGGGCATCGTCGCGAGGGAGACGGCAATGCCACAGTTGCGCTTCCACTCTGCAGTTTCGCAGCAGTCGGGGTAGGGAGATCGGTTCACCTTGGAAGATGAATTCGTTGCGATGTTTCCAGATCATCCAACAGCACAGTTGCACAAAGCAGTCGTAGTGCCGTTCTGGGATGGATGTTCTTGCTTAAAATTTAAATCGATATTACCAGTTTCTCTTGGTGAGCCAAGCTATTGCATTGCTACAGGGTGGTCGTTTGCAGTAGTTACTGATATTCTTTCTGCATTCCTATGTGTTACATAATTGCACAAATCACCCTGTTTCATTTGGCTCTACAACTTCTATGTACAATATTATTTGTCGAGATGATAATAAATTAAATAAGGTCACCCACTGTCAAATCTTCTAAGAAAGTTGCAAAACTTCTATTGACTCAGTTCACATAGAATGTTGCATTTAGTGGATTCTGGCTAGCATCAGGCTTTGCATATTTAGGTACATAGTGAATACAAATTTGCAGATCTTGGATCCGTGTTTGCACTTCTAGGTCTTCATTATGTAAACCATACCATGAATGTTTTTCCGGTGTGCAGATTAAATTATGACTAGATGTTTCACATAATAAACAAATTAAAAAAAATCAACAAATGCAAACACGAATCTGCCTTTCCCTTTGTTTTCTTTAAGTGATTTATATATTGACATTCTCTAGGTATTTCACCCGTAGTAGTCCTTTTCTTTTTGTTAAATTGTTCCGTTTGGAAAGTTAGGAATCCCACAAGAATCCTGTGAGATAATCTCAAACCAGGATTAAATATTTTGGGAGGTTGGATATCGCAAACTAGCCTTATTTGATACTAGCAGGAACTCCGGGCGTTGCCCCGGGCTGCCAAATTCATGTGAAAATTGGCTTTCAGAAAGAGTCATATGAAACAAAATGAGCATATGAATACTAATTTTTCTAAATGAATATTAAACATGGCTGTTTGATATAAGGTAAGTACAGCTAATTCAATTCATTTACTCTACCAAATCGTGCGATATTTAAAAAATGTTATGTGCGATGCATACAATGGTACAGATAGCCTTGATCTAGAAAGTCCAAAGTCAATAGAATAGCCTGAAATATTGTAGTTCATATCCATATTAGAGTTATAATATCGACCTTTCTTTTTTCAAAAGGATATTAATCAGATTGACGACACAATGCGCTTAACTGATAACCCAAAAGGCCTATGTATGTGTTTCTTCTCAGATGTATAATACACTGATGCTAGACAGCAAGTATTGTAGATAAACATGAGCCCAAGCCTGGCCTTTGTCCAATGGCCTGGTAGAGACCTAACCCTAAGACCGCTGTTGCTTTGGTTGTTCATCAATCGAAATAATTCAACATTAAAAAGAAAGTGGTTTGTAACCAGGTGTTAATCAACATACCATGCTACCATTCCGCAGAAATAACTTTACGTTTCTGATTTGTGCCATTTGGATCACAAATAAAATTGGCACCTGATGATAGGGAGGGTATCCCTGAAATACAACAATAAGGGAGAGAGAGTTAGAACATAGAAACACGTACGTGTATATCTCTGCAAGCATCATATTAGCCCAACATTGCCATTGCTGATACAGATGGTATATCTCTGGAACTGTTTGTTTTGTTAATTATGGATATTGCTCCTACCAGACATGTAAAGGATATTTAGCAGAAATGTTGTCATGGATCAGTTCTAATTTATACGACCAGCAATAGATAAGAATGACAACATTTACACTAAATCAAATCATGGTCAATCATGAAGTCTGGCATTCATAGTTATGTTATTCCGAAAAAATCAGAGTTTTGTAATATGTAAAGTTTGCACACAATTAGGCACTGGAAATAACCCTACAATTTGGTAAACTAAGCAGACAGAGGACGGGGAAAAGACAAATTGGGATCCCACAGGTTGCGCATCAACAATGAACTCACTTTCAAGGTGAGGGAAGAAATTGGCATGACGGCAGCAGGCAATAGAACCAGCAAGAGGAGGCCGACAAACCCACTGCTGGTGATAACGGCGTCTGCAGTAGCTGGAGAATGGTAGGGGCACTGCCGCAAGCATGAAGTTGCCCCGTCGCCAATCTTCTCCACAGGCGGCACGGATGCGGAGGCTGGGGAGGAAGCAACCCGCTGCCCGCTGTTCTTCACCACAGTTTGCGCGGATGCGGAGGCTGCCGCCGGTCTTCTCCCTGCGTGTTCGGTTTTCTCAGGCGGCAGAGAAGGTGGCACCACAGGGAGATGGCAGGGGTGCGGACGGGGGACGCGAGGAGAATGGCGCGAGGAAGCGGGTCGGCGGCGGCAGCGCAGAGCATTCGGGGAAGAAGAACATGCGCGATTGGGATGGCGCTGGATGCTTCTGGAGGCTGCACGGGCGCGCGTGGGAACTGGGAAGGCAGTGACTGGAGCCTAGTCGAAAAACTGATGTTGCTACAGTACTACAGTAATGTGGCGTCCGTACGTCTACAAAAACATAGGTAAGGGTAGATTCAGCACATGTTGACTGGTTATGCCCCCTGCAAAAGTTGATTATCATACTCTTCCCTCTCAGTTACTTCGGATCTTACTATTTCGCCATAAGCTACTCTGTTTTGGTTGTTGGCAGTCTTTTATTCACGTGGTTGCGCGGCTTACAGATTAGTCTTGTGGTAGCGGTGCTTAGGTAAAGGTTTTTTTTTTCCAAGTAAATATTGCGAGACTTCATTCACCCGTGCCCCAGAGAAGAGAGCAGATTGGGGACCAATAGCGATGGCTGTTGCACCTATTTATTTACCAATTGTTTTCAGATCAACACAAGAATGAACATATACATTTGTGCTTTTGCAATCTACTAAAGGATGATTGACCATAGAGATCTAGTAATGCTTCACAGGCCTGTTGCACCAATTAATTACCAATAAAACTACATCGAATTAAGGGAAATTCATATATCCTCTTTCACTGCTCATCGTTTTCAGCGCGTTCTCAACCTTTTCATCTCTCCTTAATTCCTGTGCTCGAGAACATAATGACACTTATTTTGAAACGGATGGGGTATATTGCAACGATTCGAATTGTCTGTGGAGTAAAGTGAGACATAATTTTGTTTATGGTGTCAAACAGACAAATCGAATTGTTTGGGGAGTAAAATGGACTTTTTCGAACACTAGATACATGAAGTAGCTAGACGTGAATAGGCACCAATCTTATTTTCAACTAAAAAGTTCATATTTTCTTGACAAGGCGAATCTGTGTACCTTTTTAGTGTAACAATATATCTCATACTATACGTAAAAACATTGGGGTCCTTCTTGTATATTCATGACTAACCACCACGGCAGTTGGCAAATAATGGCCAAAGGTGACAACTTATGCACATCTATCATCCTTGTCACAAGCACTTGTTGAAAATGTGCAGTAGAGTCCACACGTACTTGTTAATGCGATAGGGATGCAGCAATCCTAGCTGTATAGTGGTACACCGTGGTTTTCACGGGTTTTCATATTTATATCTACATCAGGGGGCTGCCCACATGGCTGGCCTGCAGTTAACTTTGTGTCGCCCTCACTTGTCTGCTCAACCGTTCCCATCTGCGTGAATGGAGCTTGTAACAGACACCAGAAAATGGTCAGAGACGTAAAGAAATTTTGCATGGATATGTATTTAGGCATGCCCAATTTATAACATTGCCACCAATAATGTTTCGTCGTTGGCTTTCAAAAAGCATTTTGCAAACTAGAAAGATACCTGTTCTTGTTGCTCCTTCATCACGTGTTGCTCTTGTGTCTGCGTTAAATTGAAACAATGAACACTAAACACATTCTGTTGGGGCGTGGTTCTAGGATCGAGCATTGTCTGTCATCATAGGTGTTTTCTGTTTACTACGGAGTACCGTAGTTTGGAAAGTAGCAATTTTTTTTTCAAAATTTAGTTCTGTGGATGGACCGACTTGCATCGATATATATCCTTAACTCGGCGCCTTCTGCCTTTCCAGCGGGTCAAATATATAGATTGACCACGAAACGGAGCCATCACGTTCACTCTCAAGGCTTAAAAATTCTCACATTAATCTGATAAAATAAAAAGAGAAAATTACCCATCACTGCCATTATGAAAAAATCAGTCACAAAACCCCTGTAAATATTTATAAAATAGCAAAATTTGGAATAATAAAAATAGCCAAAAATACCCTTAACACCTATTTCTAAATTACCCACCATGCCATTATGAATCAAAAAGTAGCTAAATTTGAAATAATAAAAAATAGCCAAAAATACCCCTCACACCTATTTTTAAATTACCCACCATGCATGAGTCAAAAAATAGCTAAATTTGGAATAATAAAAAATAACAAAAATACCCTTCACAGCTATTTTTAAATTACCCATCCGGCCATTATAGGTCCAAAATATAACTTAATTTGGAATATAAAAAGAGCTAAAAATATCCATAATTCTTATTTCTAATTTACCGACTATACCATGATTCCAAATAGCTAAATTTTGGAATAATAAAAATATCCAAAATACATTTAATTTCTATTTCTAAATGCATCATTATAAAAATACACTGCCATATGTTTAGCTAGCATGGCACGTTCTCTTATTTTTAGCATGACATGTTTTCTTCAAAATATTTCTTTGTAGCACGACCCATTCTTTTTATTACTATGACATATGTTAGTTGTTTAGCATGGCACGTTTGAACCGAACTCACTTCTAAAACTAAATCAAAAATAGGGGCTCAGTTTTATCTGCTACTGCTGGAGTTGGAGTCAAAAATCGGGTCGTCAAATATACATGCCAGCCCCCAAATGTCCTTTTGAGGGCTCAAATTTACACGGTCTGCTGGAGATGCTCTAAGACACAAAAATGATGACTCATCTCACATTCAAATTGAGGGATTTTGAGAAATTCTTAAATCTATTTCTACTATTTTATAAATATAGAGTATAATAATAATAATAATAATAATAATACTAATAATAATAATAATTTTCTACATATATAAAAACATTTTAAGTCTAGCCGCGCAAATGCGCCGGCAGCCATCCTAGTTTAGAAGATACTAACAATATATATGCGATTTCAAAAAGCATTTCTCAAACTAGAAAGATACCTGTTCTTGTTGCTCTTTCATCACGTGTTGCTCTTGTGTCTGCGTTCAATTGAAACAATGAACACTAAACACATTCGGTTAGGGTGGTTCTAGGATCGAGCATTGTCTGGCATCATAGCTGTTTTTTGTTTACTACGGAGTACCGTAGTTTGGAAAGTAGCAAAATTTTCCAAAATTTAGTTCTGTGGATACCAACAATAACGCGGCGCCCTGCCTTTCCAGCGAGTCAAACAATTTAGAAGATACTAACAATATATGTGATTGCAACAGGCAACTGTTACCGGCCAACCAACATCGATCCTAAAATGTCCATATCTTCTGTTAATTACATTACATTGTGTTTAGCACTTTAGCTCCACAACGCATGCAGCCTCGCTAGTATATAAGCAGACGCAGCCCTAACGATCGACAACACAGCACAGCGAGAGCCGAGAGCCTTCCACACTACAGTTCACACACTGTGAGTGAGGTCTGCTCTGCTGTGTCATATATATATGGGGAGCTTGGACACGAACGCTACCGGCCTGCACGTTCACGACGGCGCCATCGACGTCGACGACAGCGAGCCATGCCGGCCGCTCGACCCGGAGGACGTGCGGTCCTACCTCCACAAGGCCGTTGACTTCGTCGCCGACTACCTCCAGTCCGTCGAGTCGCTCCCGGTCCTCCCCGACGTCCAGCCGGGGTATCTGCGGGGGCTACTGAGCCCGGCGCCGCCTGCGTCGTCGGCGCCGTTCGACGTGGCGATGAAGGAGCTCCGCGCGGCGGTAGTCCCGGGGATGACGCACTGGGCTAGCCCCAACTTCTTCGCCTTCTTCCCGGCGACCAACAGCGCGGCCGCCATCGCCGGCGACCTCATCGCGTCCGCCATGAACACCGTCGGGTTCACGTGGCAGGCCGCGCCGGCCGCCACCGAGCTCGAGGCGCTCGCGCTCGACTGGCTCGCGCAGCTCCTCCGCCTGCCGCCGACCTTCATGAACCGAGGAGGCGGCGGCGGCGTCATACTCGGGACGACGAGCGAGGCGATGCTGGTGACGCTCGTCGCGGCGCGCGACGCCGCCCTCCACCGGAGCGAGTCCGACGGCGTCGCCGGGCTCACTCGCCTGACCGTGTACGCCAGCGACCAGACGCACGCCACGTTCTTCAAGGCGTGCCGGCTCGCCGGCTTCGACGCCGCCAACGTCCGGACCATCACCGCCGGCGCCGACACCGACTACGCCCTCGACGCGGCGAAGCTGCGCCGCACCATGCAGGCCGACGTGAACGCCGGCCTCGTGCCGACGTACGTGTGCGCCACGGTTGGCACTACGTCCACGAACGCCGTCGACCCCATCTCCTCGGTCGCCGCCGTCGCCGCCGTGTTCAACGCGTGGGTGCACGTCGACTCTGCGTACGCCGGCGCCGCGTGCATCTGCCCGGAGTTCCGGCACCATTTGGACGGCGTGGAGCGTGTGGACTCAATCAGCATGAGCCCGCACAAGTGGCTCTTGACATGCTTGGACTGCACGTGTCTCTGGGTGCGCGACACGCACCGGCTCACCGGCTCGCTGGAGACGAACCCCGAGTATCTCAAGAACGACGCGAGCAACTCCGGCGCCGTCAGGGACCCCAAGGACATGCAGGTCGGCGTCGGCCACCGCTTCCGTGGCCTCAAGCTCTGGATGGTCTTGCGCACCTACGGCGCGGCCAAGCTGCAACAGCACATCCGGAGCGACGTCGCCATGGCCAGGATGTTCGAGGAACGTGTCAGGGCAGACGAGCGGTTCGAGGTCGTCGTGCCGAGGAAATTCGCGCTCGTTTGCTTCCGGATCATCCGGCCGCTTCACGGCGCCATGGCGGCGGCGGAGGAGGACAACAACGCCGACGAGACTAACCGCGAGCTCATGGCGCGGCTTAACAGGACCGGGAAAGTGTACTTGGCGCACACGGTGGTCGGCGGCAGGTTCGTGCTACGGTTCGCGGTGGGGTCGTCGATGCAGGAGGAGAGGCACGTGCGAAACGCGTGGGAGCTCATCAAGAAGACCACCTCTGAGATATTTCAAGGAGAAAACTAGACTCGCGTATATATGCGACGACAAGCATTTGTGCTGTGGTGTTTTTTGACTCGATTCTTCTCTTGCTCGCTGGAAGAGCGACACGTGCAGTGTGGGCCGAATAAGGCCACGGTGTCACTACTCTACAATGATAGACCAAATTTTCTGGTCACAAAAAAAAAAAATTAGAGAATTGAAGCTTGAAAAATTGTAAATTAAACTCTATGCCCCTTGTTTGGAATTGTAAAATAAAGACTCCCTCCATCCAAAAATATAAGCATTTGTTGACTTTTTCACGTTTGATTATTCGTCTTATGCAATACGTAGGAGAAAAAAACAACCCCATGTAGGCTTGTCTAGGTCCTTACTCAATCCACTTGCAGCCACCGTGGTTCGGGGGGCAGTGGATTTTGCACCCGACAGGGCAGGTGTGATTTTGCGCCCGTGGGTCGCACTCGCCTCCAACCCGCGAAGACTCGGAAGCGGGCGCGGGTTTTGCTTCCCACCCGCGGGTGCACCCGCGCACACGGTTAGCCCAGCCCTTTTTGAAATGTATCTCATAGGTGATTAGGACATGCATTTTCTAGAATTTTATTTATATATCTGCTTCATCTTTTTGAGTGATCCTTGTTCAAATGTATTCTTCATCTTCATCATCTAATTCTCTAATCCATCAAATTTTTATGATTTTTGAGATTTTTTTAAGTCCATCTTTCGAATTTTTGATAGAGGGGAAAAGTTAAGGTTTCGACCCGACAAGCACCCGACACCCAACTGAGACCTGATAGGCGTGGGCATGGGTGCGGGTGCCATTTTCCACCTAAAGCCTGTCTCATCTCAGGTGAGTTTTTGCTCCACCCGTCCCAAACCCGCCCCATTGCCATCCTAAGCGCGGTCAATGCAAAAAGGCCATATGCATGTTCTTGTACGAATGCTTGATGTCTAGTTTTTTTTTTAAAAAAAATCCTCTATTGCTAGTTCATTTATGTTCTTAGAACATACTCATATATAGAAACCATTTTTTTTTTCACAGCAAGCTCAATTACATCATGATTTGAATAAAATCATTCTAGAGACTTACTGCAACACACAACGTAAATAGCTGGTCACTTGGAATGCATTAACTCATGATATATAGGGATGCGAGCTACTATAGCAGTCTTAGTTTAGGAAGAGCACACACAACGTAAATAGCTGGTCACTTGGAATGCATTAACTCATGATATATTGATCTTAGCTGGTCACTTGGAATGCATTAACTCATGATATATTGATCTTTTTACGCAAAATAAGAGTTATATACCGTATAATTAGAGCCTGCACAGTGTGTGAGTGGGTCCGCCGGTCCTGTTGTTACCATCTAATGTGGCCTACCGGGGGTCACACTTAAGACTGGGGATTATATTGCAATAATCCACACGTGATGATAACAGGACCTATCAACGACTTGCTTTTCAGGTGACTGTCTATCAGTGTGGCTGTCCTCCAGTTCGTGGTTGGTGTGTTGCCATTCGCTCTCGTTTGTGATATCTAGGTTGTTCCCATATCTGCATGAATGCGGTTTGCAACAAGTTGCAGCGGAACGAATGATGGAACATCGATGAGAGCCGTATCTGGCAGACTTTGACGTCGATACTTATATTATGAGGATATAGCTAGATGAAGGGGTGATCGTGATCGTGACAATGAACATACGAGCATGCCGAATTAATGGTGTTAGCTAGCTGCCAGATGCCACGAACTGAGAGGGCGAAAAAGCTGAATCGTTGACAAAACGGGCCATATATATATATATCTTTGTCGTAGAACTCTAAAAATATATACCTTTGTCGTCATGTCTTGTCCACAAATTTATAACTGCGTATCACAATGTAATTCAGTATGTGATACTGATTCTTCTGGTAGCGTTGGGGTACATGACGAGTCTGAATAAAAATTAAAGAGAAAACCAACCTTATGACGATGCAACATAAGAGATGGGAGTGTCTCGATCGAGGTAACCGTCTCACTCATGCAGTCACTTTCATGCAAAGCATTTGAGTATGACTTGAAATTTGACTATGTTCCTCACGTCATTTGTGACGTGCGCAGGCTACAAGCAACAGTTCAAGCAAAAAGGTTACCATCGGGCGGCAAAAAGGACGCTGTAAATTCTTATGTGACCCTTGACTAGCTCTGTTAAAATTTACTCCCTCCGTCCCACAAAAAATGGCATCCTGGTTTTGTCCTAAGTCAAATTATTTGAAGTTTGACTAAACTTTGATGAAAAAATACTAATATTTATAATTTAAAATTGGTATCGTTGGATTCATCTTGGAACATATTTTCATATTATTCCTATTTGGTGTCACAATTATTGATACTATTCCCTACAAATTTGGTCAAAGTTAAGATTGTTTGACTTAGGACAAAACCAGGATGCCATTTTTTCTGGGACGGAGGGAGTAGTATATTACTTCCTCTTGTACAAATTTAGTATGCTGGCATGGATGATATGGATGATAATGATGAGGACTTTCTAGATGATGGCAAGGGACAAGGAGAGGAGAGTAGCAAAGATATGGAGACAGATAAGCTTAGTACACCTGATGCTAAGGATAGTAGCAAGAGTAAGGACAGTAAGTCAGGAGGGAACAGTAAGCAGGGGGGTAGTAAAACAGTTCCAATGTGGGCAAGTCTTTTCTATGAGAATGTGTTGGAATGCAGAGAAAGTGAGCTGGGGGAGTATTCATGCAAGAATCTTCTAAGGGAAATGGAGTTAGCAGAAGCTGAAGAAGATGAAGAAAATGAGCTGGTCCTAGGTGATATGGAGGAATTGCCTGAAAAACTTATCAGTTCTCTACAGCTCTCAGGGGTAATTGAGAAGGAAGAGGGAGGTTCCAATGAGTTTGGGCTCCCTGATGAACTGTTTGAGAGTCAAGAAGGTCAGAAGAAGAGGTCAGAACCAGATTTACACAGGAAGGATACCTCTGAAAATAAGGATGACGACCAAGTGAAGCAGAAGAAACCAAGGGAAGACAAATATGGGCCCAAATGGGGGCCAGTCCTGGTAGAGAGGAGGTCAAACAGAAGCCAACAGGATGGTAGAACAATTCTGGAAAAAGCTCAAGATCAGAAGAGGAAGGCCAATCTGGAGGTGAAAGGTATAAATCAAGGTAAAACCCAGAGTAATTACTTTTCTGTTCTCTCTTCTGAAGAAATTGTTCAAGTAGCTGCTGTAACTAATATTAGTCTTGGTAGAGATAAGGACAAAGTAGAAAAATCTATAGCTGATATGCAAAAGGTAGATCAAGACAGGACAACTAGCTTTCAGAAGCAAAATGAACTAGTTAGTTATAACCTTAGAAATAGAGTAGATAAAGCAGAGACAGAGGTAGGTAGTATTAAGGAAACAACTCTGGTAGTGGATCCTGTAACGCCTAAGCAAGACAAGGATACCCAGAGGGGGGATCTGAATCTTGAGGAGGAAGATAGGCAGTGGACTAAAGTAGTGAGTAGGAACAAAAAAGGTAAACGATGATAGGTGTTTTTTGGAATGTTCGAGGGCTGAACAAGCCTGGCAGAAAACCTATGGTTGCTAAGGTTATTAGAGCTAATAAAGTAGATTTCATAGGCCTGCAGGAAACTAAGAAAGCTTCCTTTGATGACAGTTTTCTGAAAGCTCTGTCTGGAAACCTACACTTTTTTTGGCACTACCTTCCAGCAGAAGGCACGGCTGGTGGTATGTTAGTAGGCTTTAGAGATGATTTCTTTTCAGTCACAGTGGGTGACATGTTTAAGTTTACTGCAAGTTTTATGGTTAAAGATAGAAGGTCTGACATCTCTTGGAAACTAATTGTAGTTTATGGCTCACCTTATGATGAGGGGAAAGTAGAGTTTATTGATGAGTTGCATAAGGTTTCAAGGAACTGGCAAGGTCCAACCCTGATAGGAGGTGATTTTAATCTAAGCCGTTTTGCTTCAGATAAGAGTAATGGTAGAATAAACCAAACTTGGGCCAATTGTTTTAACGATTGGGTTAATAAATGGGGCCTTTTAGAAATCTGTCCTTCTAACAGAAGTTTTACTTGGGCCAATAACCAAGAGAATAGGATCTTAGCTAGACTAGATAGAGTTTTTGTCTCTACAGAGTGGGATGCTACTTTTCCTCTCTCTAAGGTCACAGCCATCCATAAAGAGGGAAGTGATCACACCCCTCTGCTGATAGATACAGGCTCTAATGTGTGTAGTTCGAATAAGAAGTTTAGACTAGAGAAATGGTGGTTAGAAAGAGAGGATTTTGTTAGTCTTGTTAAGAAAGTCTGGTCGAGGCCTTGTTCTGATAAGAATGCAGTAGATGTGTGGCAATTCAGAATGAGAACCTTTAGGAAACTGGCTAGGGGTTGGGCCTCTAATGTTATTGCTGAGATGAATAGAGAGAAGAGAGCGATCTCTGTTGAGTACAATGACCTAGACATAGAGTCGGAGAATAGAAACCTGACTGAGGGTGAGCAGGAAAGGTTAAGGTTTTTAGCCTCTAAAATTGAGAAGTTTTGGGAAATAGAAGAAATAAAAGCTAGGCAACGTTCTAGAGATAGGAATATTTTGGAAGGGGATAGGAATACAGCTTACTTCCAAGCAGTAGCTAACCAAAGACATAGGAAGAAGCACATTGCAATGCTTGATGGGCCAGAGGGCCCTGTTACTAATACACATGAGATGCTTAAAATAGCTGTAGATTTTTATAAGGACTTGTTCAAAAAAGAAGATAGGGGTAGTTTTGCCTTAGAGGACAATTTCTGGAGTGATCAGGAGAAAGTTACTGAAGGGGAAAACCTGGTCCTAGAGGCAGATTTCACAGAAGAAGAAATCAAAGAGGCTGTTTTCAGTTGTTACCCAGAAGGTGCCCCAGGCCCTGATGGTTTACCTTTCCTTTTTTATCAAAAATTTTGGGAGATAGTTAAAGGGGATCTTATCAACATGTTCAAAGAGTTTCAGGAAGGGAACTTAGATCTTTTTAGACTCAACTTTGCTATGCTAACTCTGATCCCAAAAGAGAATGATGCTAGGAGTATGAAGAAATTCAGACCGATTAGTCTTCTTAATTGTAGTTTTAAAATTTTTTCTAAAGCTCTTACCCTTAGACTGGGGAAGATCTGTCAAAGGTTGATCTCCCTACAGCAGAGCGCCTTCATCAAAGGAAGGTACATCCTAGAAAGTGTAGTTGTTGCACATGAAGTAGTCCATAGTATACATAAAAATAAGGTACCAGGTGTTATTCTAAAGTTAGACTACGAGAAGGCGTATGATAGAGTAGATTTAGATTTCCTTTTCGAAATCCTAGAAACTAGAGGCTTTGGAGCGAAGTGGATTAATTGGATCAGGAAGGTTGTCTTAGGGGGGTCAGTAGGTGTTGGGATCAATGGTGAGGAAAGTCATTTCTTTAGGACAGGAAAAGGCCTACGGCAGGGAGACCCCTTATCTCCGTTATTATTTAACCTAGTAGGGGATGTCCTAACCAGAATGCTTAGTAAGGCAGCAGAAAGTGACTTAATTAAAGGTCTGTTGGAACAGTTTAGACCAGGTGGAGTAGTATCTCTGCAATACGCAGATGATACGATTTTATTTTCTAAAATAGAGCCGGACTGTTTGAGAAATCTAAAATGTGTGCTAGCATGTTTCGAGAATCTCTCAGGAATGAGAATAAATTTCCACAAAAGTGAGATCTTTCCTCTAAACTTAGATGAAGATCAAATAGGTGAGATAGCGCAGGTTTTTGGGTGCCCAGTCGGCTCCTTTCCTATTAAGTATCTAGGGGTCCCGGTACATTATGATAAGCTAAAAAAGGAGGACATTCAACCTTTGGTAGATAAAATGATCAAGAGAGTAGCGGGCTGGAGAGGTAAACTGCTCTCGTATAAAGGTCGACTAACCCTTATCACGACTTGTTTAGCTAGTATCCCAGTTTACCTCCTTTCCTTTATCAAGTTCCCTAAATGGGCAATTCATTTGTTAGAATCTCAGATGGCTCACTGCCTCTGGAATGATGGAGAAGATTCTAGGAAGGTTCATTTAGTTAACTGGGCTACTTGTAGTATGAGGAAGGAGTTTGGCGGCCTTGGGATACCTGATCTTAGGGAGTTAAATGTTTGCTTGCTAGGCTCTTGGATAAAAAGATATAATAGTGGTGATGGCAAACTGTGGAAGGAGTTAATCGACTTCAAATATGATACCTGTAATCCTAATATTCTAGCCTGTTCAAGTACTAATGGGTCTAGTTTCTGGAAAGGAGTAATGTGGGCGGCCAATGTAGCCAGGATGGGATATAGATGGCATGTAGGGAATGGCAGGAAAATCAAATTTTGGGAAGATGTCTGGGTCGGGGCCTCTAGTTTAGCAATACAATATTGGGAAGTGTACTGTATAGTGAATGAGAAATCTAAAACTATAGCAGAGCTGTGGGATGGGGAGAATCTGAAGTGCTCTTTTAGAAGATGTGTAAATGTCAGGTTATACAATCTGTGGTTGGAAGTAGTTCAGCTAGCTAGCTTAATTCAATTTTCTGAGGAAGAAGATGCCTTAATCTGGCAATTTGCTTCTTCTGGTGTTTACTCTTCACAATCCTTATATAAGGTGATCAACTTTAGAGGTGTGCAGCCTATTTTTACTCCTTCAGTCTGGAAGTTACATATACCACCTAGAGTCCAGTTTTTTCTGTGGTTGGTTTCTAAAAATAAAGCCTTAACTAGAGACAATGTTAGTAAGTGGAAGAAACTAGATGATTTATCATGTCTGTTCTGTAGTGAGAAGGAAACTTGCTGCCACCTGTTTTTCACCTGTGTTGTAGCAAAAAGAGTGTGGGCTGACATTTCTCAACTGTTAGAAATTACAATAGGTTCTGATTTTGAGAATGTAGCTACTAGATGGCTTTGCAACAAGAAGTTTATGGTTATTAACATGCTTAGTTCTGCTATTCTATGGTCTTTATGGAAGTTGAGAAATGCCCTATGTTTTCAGAATGGGAGGTGGTCGGGTGTGGGGCAAATATGGCAGAGGGCCATCCCTATGCTCAAAAACTGGAAGCTACTTTGCCCAGTCAAGCACCTTCAAGATTTCGACTCCATGCTCGCCAAGATGGAGATGCTGAGAGCGATGCCGGAGAGACTGTCCTGTGGTTGATGAATTGTGATCAGAAGATGGAGAAGCAAGTGGGTGACCTGGGAGAACATGGTGATAGCAAAACCTCGAGGAACCTTCAGCAAGAGAAGGGTACAAGGAAGGTGGATGATGAGGAGTTGATTTGGCTTTGGTAATCAGCCTACTTATGGCTTGTAATAGATTGTGATCAGGTTATGTTACTGAATGTTGAAGCCGAGAGGCGGTAGTTGTGCCGCTGGGGCGCGGTTCTGAACCTTGTTCTGTGAAACTCTGTCCTGCCTTTTTGCAATACAATCAGGCGGGGGTCCCTTTCGGGGCCCTAAAACTCTAAAAAAAAATGTAAGAAATCGTTGACTTTTGCACATTACGTTTGACCGTTCGGCTTATTTTTCTATAAAATATGAAAACAAATAAATCATAATTAAAATATATATAACAATAATAAATTATAACAAAATGAATAAGTTTTTTAAATAAGACGACGAGACCTAATGTTTAAAAGTCAGGCTTACATTTTGGACAGCTGGGAGTAAGAAACGTAATCAGCTGACTCGAGAGACGATTGAGCAAATCTCACACGTAGCAAGGGTCAGGACCACACTGTCCAGACACCTATTGCTTTTGGTTGCGTGGTTCCTTCTTGTTTATATACAACAACAAATATTTTATATTGATCTTGTACTACAAGGTCGAGCTCGGTTATTTGCAAAAAAGAAAAAGAATCGAGCTGGTTAACCTGAACCTTTAGGCCCCGTTCGGTTCACCCTCTAAAGTGCCCTCTAAACTTTATACCCCTCTAAAGTAAAAAGAATCTTACTATTTAGGGGTCCTAAATAAAATTTAATTGCAAAACCTTTCTGCAGACGGGCGTTATTTTTCGAGACGAATCTAACGAGCCTAATTAATCAATGTTTTGACACAGTGATGCTACAGTAACCATCGTCTAATCGCCGCTTAATTACCCTCATTGCGTTCGTCTCGCGAAATAGAGGGGGGGTCCTGGACTTAGTTTTGTAATTTGACTTTGTTTAGTACACATAAATCGTGCCGACATCTTTGATGTGACTGCTACAGCACCCTCTAAAACGAACCGAACGCTACCTTAGTGCCCAAGCCCTGTAGTGGCTAGTGTAGATTGAGCAACGAAGACATGCATGTTTGGTTCCTAGCCATGTAAATATGCTCTGCCAGACCTATTTGTTTTAATTTTACAGCTCTTCCTCTTAAATATGAGTCATTTTAGGCTCTCTCTCTCTCTCTCTCTCCTCAAATTTGTTATTCCACAATTTTAAGAAGCGCCTTTTCACCCTTCTCTTTTTTTCTAAACCCTTAACCGTGTTCGCTCGTCCAGGTCCTTCTGCAACCCACTCGCGGCCACCGTGGTCAATGCAAACAGGCCACATGCACGTTTGATGTATGCAGATTGTGTAAGAATGCTTGATGTTTTAGTTCTGAAATCCTCCATGACTAGTTCGTTTATGTTTTCATAAACCACAATAAAAATTAATAAGGTCAATTGCATCTTGCTGTATCAACAAAATAAACAAAATCGTTTCAACAGCTATGCATGGGCTGTGATCGTTTGTGCTTCCTACGACCGTGGTTGCACACAGGAGGTTGGCTGCTGACCTAGGGTCTGCGACCACAGCTGCTGGGAACACAAACAATCTTAGTCATGGCTAATACTCTGCACGAGAGGGCGGGTCATTATATATAACATTCGACGCGTTTATAAATGACTCTGTACTGGTTGTTTCCACCAGTTCGCCAGTTTGTGGTTGGTGACATGGTGTGTTGCAATTGGTTCTCGTTCGTGATATCTGCTATTCATAGGCTGCTCGCATCTCTGCATGAATGGGGTTTGCAACAAGTTGCAGCGGAACGCAAAATGGAACATGGGATCAGAGACGTACATGAATGTTTCTTTTTATCTGGGAGACTTTAACGTCGATATTTGGAGAGAGATAAATGGGTGGTCATGACCGTGAGAATGTATAGTAAGCACACCGATTCATGGCCAAGTGCAACGAATTGACAGGGTAAAAAGGCTGAATCATTGACAAACGGATCATATCTCTGTCTTCGTGTCTAGTCCAAAACTTTACAACTCCTAGCTTGACCACAGTGTACTATGTGTTCCATCGAGACACTGTAAACCTACCTCATGACGTTAGATAAGGTACCTACCTGGCAAACCCGCACAAATGAAAAGAGATAACCAACTTCATGATGTTGTTGCATGGATATATAAATTTTCTAAGAAGACACATAGGAAACACGTACCCCGCTCATGTGTCACCCACAAGTGACCAAAAAAAAAATCAGGGATACTATCTAGCTAAAGCAAAAGAGAGAGAGAGAGAGAGAGAGAGAGAGAGAGAGAGAGAGAGAGGAGGAGGAGGAGGAGGAGGAGCTAGACGTTTTTTCACAAAATAAATAGTGACCAAATAAGCATCCAAATTCGAGAGTAAGAGGACTCGAATCCAAGATCAAAATCCTCTTACGCTACTGTGTGTATTTCAACTCATACAACTCAGTTGTACTATGCGTGAATTAAGTTTGTGGTTGGACCGAAACGAAAATAAAATTCAGAAACTTGTCTTTCCGAGCAGCGAGAGGCAACAAGCAGCCCGCCACAATCGGTAGTGGAGAAGCGGAAGATGCTTTGTACTTATGCATTGCACGTAGGGCTGGGCGTTCGGGTTAACCGAAAAGTTCGGGTCGGGTTTGTCGGGTTTTTCAATTTTCGGGTTTTCAAAATTGACACCCGAAATTACCCCGAAAGCAGGAGAAACCCGACGATTCGGGTACCCGACAGTTCGGGTTTCGGGTCGGGTAATCCCGAACTATCCGATTTAACGGGTGGAGAAGCAGGAGAAACAGGGACGACGGCGATCGGCTGCAGGCGGCGGCGTGCGACGGCACAGATGCGGGCATGCGGCAGCGTGGCGTGGCTGCGGGCGACGGCGCATCAACGTCGGCGTGCAGCAGGCGCATCGCGCGGAGAGGGGAAAGCCGACAGGACGTCAGCGCCGCGCGAGGCGAGCCTTGGCGAGGGGCACCTGCCTAGGCTGCGGCGAGCCGCTAGGGCGAGCAGGCATCGTAGATCGAAGAAGGGAGAGGAAAACAGAACAAATCGCGGATGGGGAAGAGGGCGATAGGGAAGAATGACGGCGCGAATCGTGGCTGGGAATGCTGGAAGGCATCGAGGCAGCTGAGACTGGGGACCATTTAGGGGCCGTGAAGATTGCTGATGGGCCGTGGTAGCTGCTAGGCCGGAAGTTTCCACATGGGCCTGCTAGGCTATTTGTTTGGCATATAAAAATTCGGGTTAAGCGGGTTGTTCGGGTACCGTCGTTTGCAAACCTGAAAAATCCGAAATTATTTCGGGTTTTGAGATTTGCTACCCGAGGAAGTCATTCGGGGTTCGGGCTTCGGGTTATTCGGGTTCAGGGCCGGGTTTTTCGGGTTCGGGACTCGGGTTACAGGTTTTTCTGCCCAGTCCTAATTGCACGTACCTAGTAGAAAGGTATGTTTCACAGCGTGTGTGTTATGAACGCAACATATTTTCTTCTGGCGGTATATTTGATACCTTTTAGTTACATTTATACAATCCGATCTTACCATTTGACATGTTTTCTAGGGCCAGAAGCAAATAACAACCCTATATACCAGCTTCTATCCCGTCTTTTTACAAATTTCATTATCTTCTTTTTCTGGAGTACGATATTTAGAGCATTCCATATCCCTTTACTATAAAGGAGAAAAATAGTAGATTTGAACAAACTGGATGATGATATATGTTTCATTTGCATAAATTTGTGGGAACTTCACATGTACACAAAGTTGCGAAGCAATGATATATATAAACTTTACCCGTACATCATGTGTATATATCATGTCCAATTATTTACCCTTCTCATTACATGCATGGTAAACACCTGGATATATTTACCCTTCTTATTACATGCATGGTATACACCGCCCGGAAAGGCTTATTCTTGCACACCACCTTCCGGTACAAGTATGTGTGACAAAATTAATCCAACATATATAAGAATTAATTAATCAATAGTACTATGTATCCACGTACTCTCTACATCTCAGCAGCCTCGATGATCTCGGTGGTGGTCTTCTGGATGAGGTCCCAGGCGCTCCTGACGTGCCTCTCCTCCTGCAGCGACGACCCCACGGCGAAGCGGAGCACGAACTTGCCGCCGACAACCGTGTGGGCCAGGTACGCCTTCCCGGTGCGGTTGAGTCGCTCCATGAGCTCGCGGTTGGCCTCGTCGGCGTCCTCCTCCGTCGTGATGGCGCCGCCGACGACGCTGGGCTTGATCCTGAAGCAGACGAGCGCGAAGTTCCTGGGCACGACGACCTCGAACCTGTCGTCGGCGCGCACGGATTCCTCGAACATCTTGGCAATGGCGACGTCGCTGCGGATGTGCTCCTGCAGCTTGGCCGCGCCGTAGGTTCGCATGACCATCCACAGCTTGAGCCCCCGGAAGCGCCGCCCGACGCCGACCTGCATGTCCTTGAGGTCCGTGACTTCGCCGGACTCGCTCGCGTCGTTCTTGAGGTACTCGGGGTTCGTCTCCAGAGAGTCAGTGAGGCGGTGCGTGTCGCGCACGTAGAGACACGTGCAGTCCAAGCATGTCAAGAGCCATTTGTGCGGGCTCATGCTGATGGAGTCCACCTTCTCGACGCCGTCCAAATGGTGCCGGAACTCCGGGCAGATGCACGCGCTGCCGGCGTAGGCGGCGTCGACGTGCACCCAAGCGTTGAACAGCGCGGCCACGTCGGCCACGGCGCCGACCGGGTCGACCGCATTGGACGAGGTGGTGCCGACGGTGGCGCAGACGTAGGTCGGCACGAGGCCGGCGTCGGCGTCGGCGCGCATGGCCTCGAGCAGCCTCGCCGGGTCAAGGCCGTAGTCGGTGTCGGCGCCGGTGGGGATGGAGCGGATGTTGGCCGGGTCGAAGCCGGCGAGGCGGCACGCCTTGAAGAAGGTGGAGTGCGTCTGGTCCGCGGCGTACACGGTCAGGCGGGTGATCCCGGCCACGCCGTCGGACCCGCTCCGGCGGAGCGCGGCGTCGCGCGCGGCGACGAGCGTCACCAGCATTGCCTCGCTGGTGGTGCCGAGGATGACGCCGCCGCCGGTGCCTCGGCCGGAACTGGTGCGGTTCATGAAGCTGGTCGGCAGGCGCAGGAGCTGCGCGAGCCAGTCGAGCGCGAGCACCTCCATCTCCGTGGCGGCCGGGGACGCCTGCCACGTGAACCCGACGGTGTTCATCGCCGAGGCGATGAGGTCGCCGGCGATGGCCGCGGCGCTGTTGGTGGACGGGAAGAAGGCGAAGAAGTTGGGGCTGGCCCAGTGGGTCATCCCCGGCACGACGGATGCCCTCAGCTCCTTCATGGTCACGTCGAAAGGCGCCGAGGAGATCGGCGGCGTGGCGCGGAGCTCGTCCTGCAGGTAACCCGGCTTCACGTCGGGCAGCACGGGCAGGGACTCCACCGACTTGTAGTAGTCGTAGATGAAGTCAACGGACTTGTGCAGGTAGGCGCGGACGTCGTCGGCGTTCAGCGGCTGGAAGCCGCCGTCGACGTTGGCGTCGAACGTGGCGAAGGTGGCGGGGGTGGTGTCAAGGCTGCCCATGTTCTTCAACGACCTAGTTGGTTCGTTAATGAACGAGAGAGTTATAGTTCAAGTGAAGATTGCTCCAAGGCAAACTTGAGCTTGAGCTAATTGATCAAGCTGTTCAAGAGAGTACTCGAGATGCAGCTGTCGTAAGATCGAGCTCGCTCCAATGGAAGGAGATGTGTGTGAGACTCGGAAGCTGGGAGGTGTGTGGAGCGATGAGGAGACGTGGGAGGCCTTATATAGTGTGGCGAAGCAGAGATCGATGGGCCAGCGCAGCAGAGGCAAGTAGCGTGGCGAGGTGGGCGTTTAACCAGTAAAGATATTTGGGTAGGTGGGGACTGGGGACGATCGAGCCGTACACGCACGCACGCTGTGTGGCTTCCTCGTCGTCGCGGTGGCCAGTGCCGTGGAAGAAACAACGCTAGCTAGCTCACCTGCGCACGCGCGCGGGGGCTCGTCGTCGTGGGAATGCATGGCGGGCTCCGGATGCGCTACGGCTTCGACCGTTTGCATGTTGCTGCACCCGTTAAGAGCGTCGACCAAGCGCGCATGACACAAGCACAGACGTACGTACGTTCGTTCGTGCACGTACAGTGACCCCCTGATCCCTCAGGGCCACATCGAGATCACTTTCCTGCGAGATACAATAATGGATATACGATCTCCAACGCAAAGCACATGTTTTTTTTCTTTGTTGCTAAAATTAATGATCATTACGACTCCGCGATGTTAACATCGCCACGATCGATTTAGTGAGCGAAGGTGACACCAACGAGAATCTAGTCTAATTAAATTTCCGTATCTGCCCCCGGCGGTGGGCACGGTAGGTACGTATACCAGGTCTTTACCCCTGCAAGCACGAGTGAGATAAACTGCAACTTATTACACCCAAAAATTCCAAGTCATCCACTAGCTTGCTAGTAGGAGGCGAGTACACACTGAATTTCAAGGCACCCACTAATCTAAAAGCCCAGCTTCGTTAATTGCCGCTGATATCATATCCTTGGCTTGATCCGGTCACTGGGAAGTCCAAATGTGTCAAGACCAAGTCGAGTAAAAAGCCGAGACGCACCGAGGAAAAAATGGGGCTGGAAGAACAAATCCCTACGGGATCGAATTGGGGGCACAGTCAGATGGGAGGAACACTAGAGCTCCCATTACGACACTTCTTTATTTATTGGGTTGGAGGGTGGCACGATACGCGAGCAGAGTGCTATGGATATGATTACAGTATGACTTGTTAAACTACCTCATACGAAAATATAACCGACTGTGCTTCAAGAACAAGCAAAAAGGAAAAGTATGTTTCAAAAAACAAAAAATGCACTTGAGCAGGAAGCCTCCAATATCTTTGGCTGTCCTCGCAAAAAAAAAAAGAATATCTTTGGCTGTGTCTGAAATCGAGATTATTGAGTCGGTTTAGTCAAGTCAGAGTCCATTATTAGGCGGTTGTTAGACGATCCACTGGTCTTTGCCAAGTATTGTAGGAAGCATGCACAGTGTTATAAATACATCGCTCCATAAATCAAGGCTAAGGAGAAGAGATCACAAAGTTTGGAACTAACCGGCTTAACGTGTCCCAGCAGCAGATCCATTTTGACTCGAACTGAAATTTTTAATTTGAGTGCGACTTTTCAGTACTCGATCCATCTATTGCCTCTTTTGGCTATGTCCAAAGGGTTTTCATATATGCATGTGTTGTTATAATTTTCCCCTTTAAAAAGCTTTTGAAAAAATAATTTATTCCTACTTAGCTCGTTGAGCCATGACGAGCTAGCTCGTGAGCATAGTGATCCGAATATATTTTCGTCTCGTTAAGGTTCATGAACTGAGCTGAACTGAGCTAGAGCAAGATGAGCCGAGTCAAACTGACTGATCAACAGCCACCCCCTAGTGGGTACACTCATGCATGCACATGTATATTTGACCCCTCTTGTTCGAGCCACCAGTTGCACAAGGATCAGGTTGCAACCACGCGAAGTTGTACACGTAG
Organism: Eragrostis nindensis; assembly: GCA_012490785.1. Classification (NCBI taxonomy): domain Eukaryota; kingdom Viridiplantae; phylum Streptophyta; class Magnoliopsida; order Poales; family Poaceae; genus Eragrostis; species Eragrostis nindensis. Next base: position 515,991 of record JAAXCT010000269.1, on the reverse strand, counting down.
TGCTAGATAATAGTAAGTGTATTTTGCTGGTTGGACTTTGTAGGCATCGGCTGATAATAAAGTTAGGATTGTGCAGGTGCAAGTTGGTGCGTTCATAATTTCCAATTGATGCATAGATCGCGATCAGATTTATTCATCAGATGCCGCGATGTGAAAAACTCTATCATATGGTCCCCATGCCCCTATGGCCATTAACGTTTTTGTCATTGATTCGGCTTTTACCTTTAATTAAGAAAACATCCAAGTTAATTACTCTATAAAATTGAGTGCCAAATTGCAGCGACTGCCCTAGCTTCATTAAGGAGTGACGGGCCACCGAAGGAGCATACGGCAGGAAAGGGAATTGCAAGCGGTAAGTGAGAGAAAGGGGGTAATTTCAATCAAAATTCAGTACTTCGACAAAACTCCAATTTTGATTCCTAGTTGGTCCACGGCTGTGTTCTGAAGAAATGAAAATGATTTGGAAACAGCGGAAAGTCGGTTTGGGAACTAATTTTCAGTTCTCTCTCCATGCCTCATTAGCATATGTAGACGTGCACAAGGATGAAGTGAAAGGACTAAGGGTGCGTTTGGTAGCTTTGCTACCTGCAGCTTTAGCTTAGCTAGGCAAGCTAGCCCCTGCAAGCTACGGAAAGTTGCCAGTGTTAAACGTTCGTTTATTAACAAAAAGCAACAGTTATTTAGAGGGTACGGTTATGCCAAGGCTGGCTAGCCAAATCGGCTCTCCCTCGGGACCAAAGCTTTTTCTGGCCCCGTGAGGTGAGGTAGCCTAGCAAAGTAAGCAATTGTTCCAGGTTCCAAACCCCTATCCTAGCTCGGCAAGGCTAGAACTATTCTTTCCTGAGATCCAAACGTCCCCTAAATTGCCCCTAATAGTTATTGTACGACAAACACAGGCGAGCGTGTTCTCCCGGCCACCCCGCCATCACCTCATCAGTGCAGCCGCACAGACCTCGTCGTCGCGCTTCTCGTCGCCCCCTCCCCTCCTCGCTCCACAGCTACCTCACGTCCAGCACAGAATCGGGCATGTGTGGAGATGGAGAGCTCGGTGCCGTCGCGGAGCGGGGGAGTGGCGGCTTGGAGGGTTTGGCGGTGAGGTAGGGTGGTAGGGGAGGGGCGGCAGGGAGGAAGGGGATAAGGTTCGTGGGAAAGGAACGAACATGCATAGGCTCCACTGTCGAATGCTTACATTTTTGGACCGGGAGTACCTTTGTTCATTTTAGAAAAATTGTAGCATACGTTTAGTATAGAGTGCAAGAAAAAGACGCACATTTGAAAAAATGATAATCATGTGAACACCATATATAAAAATGAAATTTGTATATGCATTTATTTTTTGCATATAGTTCAAGTTTATTTATTTTCTCCCTTTCCATTTAGCGCAAGTATGCATGCTTAAATTTTTACAGAGCGTTTGATTCAACCATTAACAATATTTTCCTTTACTTGCAGAAAAACTATATTTTTGTTCCTTTCTTGCATTACTGTACACTGGTACCCCTACATACTGTAGCGCGATCTATCTCAGCCGGAACAAAATCCACAAAGTCTTTTTTTTTTTTGCAAAAAGGGAATTTCATTAATATTGAAGCATATTACATCTCCTCATTATAGAAGCATCCAATCAACACCAACTCCATTGATGGGAGACAAGAAATCTTGAAAGAGCCGTAAATTTCACCATCTAGGATCACCATCCCAAACGGATATGCTACGAATAAAAATTCCACCGAGTCTGACAAGGACCGTCTAAAGTTTAGCTAAAGCCCTCAGCTACTAGCTAGTCAGGTCAATTATTTATATGCATAATAGTATAACTCTGCGTAACCCAACTGGTAAGTGTAGTCTCGATTATCGAAGTCACTGGTAAAGGAGAGAAGAAAAAAGACCAAACTATAGACTCAATTTAACACGAGTTAATTGATAACGTACTACTAACTTTAGATCGTCATTACATACATCAATGGAAGAAAATCATACAGCATCGTGTCATCTATTCAGCAAAAGATTTTTTTGACCTATCAATGCATCCCAGCTAGATCCGAAATCCTGCATGTGCCAATTTTGATTTTTTTTTTTGAAACACAAGCACAAACTTAACCACTCACTGTAACATCCCAATTTTCAAATCAAAATAAAATGGAATAAAAAAAATCACTCTGATTTTGAATTTTGTTTATTTCTTTCCTCCTCACCAAATTTTAGAAATAAAACTAACATAAGTAATTCAAACCTAGTGGAACCTGAAATTTTCAAAATATAAAATCTATGCTCAAGTGTATGTTTACATTTAATATTTACTAAAAGTTTGAACTTTGGCATTTACGACAAATTAAAATAAATATATGTTAGACAATTCATCTTGAATTTAAAATTTGCACAAATATCACCATATGCATTTTTGGTTTTACTGGTTTTATTTGGAGTATTTGTTGAAGTTGATTCCCCCTTTTCAAATTTGAATTTCATTCAAATTTGGAGTCCATCAAAATCCCATAAAAGATAAACCAATTCCTCTTTCTCTTTTTCCTCTGGGCCGAATCCTCTTTCCTGGCCCAGCCGCCTCTCTCTCTCTCCTCTTACCAGCCCAACCCAAATCTTCTTTTCCTTTTTCCTTTCTCCCGCCGCGGGCCGCTTCTCTCCTTCTTTCAGGACTATCTGCAGAAATTGAATCTATAATACCAGAAAAGACTCAAGAGCAGGGAAATTACAGTAACGGGAACAACAAACAAACCTGCAGTGTCATAAATCTGGTAGAAAGGATCGACAATTTGGAAGAATCAATGAGAAGTATCGCTAAAGAAGTTGCCGACCTTACCAAAGCCCTGCAAACCCGGAATATTCGAAAACGTCGCAGACGGAAAAAGAAAGGTGACAATGAAGCATCGGGTCAAGGTACGTCTGAACGGCCCAAGAAGCGAAGACGTTGTTTCCACTGCAAACAGGAAGGACACATGATAGGCGAATGTCCCGAGAAGTTGAATAAGAGCATGGAATGACTCAGAAACAAGGACAAGGATAGGTGACACCCCAGTGATGTGTCCTAACCTTTGAAGTTTACCAATATACTACTTGTGCTAGAAGCGTCATAATGGGTTCCCTGTGAAGAACAACCTTGCAAGCCTCGATCGATACATCGAAAAGATGGCACCACTAGTATGTGTACGGTATTTTGTAACCTTGATGATAATCAAAGTTGTAAGAGAGTTGTAAACCTGTCCTTGAGCAATGAGAAGTGGCATTGTTTGTCATAAGGAGACGTGGAATGATGTTACATGTGCTTGGATAATCCTAAAACATCAAGTCAACGAAGCACCTCCAAATGCAACAGGGTTTTTCTTTATCCGACTAAGTCATATGACCCTCTCGATTCCTTTTGGTCAACGGACTAGTCGTCGAGTTTTGAGGACGATCAAAAATCGATAGTCATCGTACCTTTAAGCCTTAAACCTCGTTCCTAGCGTGAACACATGAGACCTCAACAAACAAATCACATTGTTTGTGTGATTCGATAATTTTGTTGATTTTGGCTCCTTATTTTCTATGATTGTGTGCTTTAATCAAACTAAAAAGAATAATAATAATAACAACTAAAATAACTAGAATAGCAGCTTAACAACAGCTTAAGGCCACAATCCTTCCCTAACCACTGCCTGAATCCTTGCGGGTGAAACCAGGATGCCGCCAAAGAAGTCCGCCCAAGTTCAGACTCGTCAAGAGTACAACGCAGAAGTAACAGAAGATCGCAACCCTGCGGGACAAACTTCAAAAGGTGGAACCAACAAAAGAAAGAAGCCAATCACTCAACAATGTCATAAAGCAAGCAAAAGAAGATTCTCCGTTTCCAATAGCCTAGAAGCTGAGACAGGTCACAACGACAAGGAAGAAAACAACCAAGAGACTGAAGGTAACAACAACCAAGGTAGTAATGAGACTCCTGAAGCACCAGCGGTCAACTTCGCAGAAGTAATGGCCATGCAAACCCAACAGCTGCAGGTTCTTTCACAAGAACAACAGAACGACCATGGAATCAATTCTAAGATAGTAGAATTTATGAAACTCAGGCCACCTGTCTACGACAACACAGAAGATGATCCGTTGGCAGCTGACGACTGGCTGAGGAATATTAATAAGAAGCTCAATGTTGTCAATGCTAATGATCAAGAAAAGGTAATGTTTGCATCACATCAACTAACTGGAGCAGCCGCAGAATGGTGGGACAATTTCCGTGAAGCAACAACAGAACCAGACACCATCAGCTGGGAAGAATTTCAGCATGCATTCCGTGACCATCATATCCCTGAAGGAATTATGGAAATGAAAGCGGATGAATTTCGTTCCCTAAAACAAGGTGCTATGACAGTGCAGGAGTATATTCGCAAGTTCACGAGGCTTTCTCGCTATGCCCCAGAAGAAGTATCGACTGATAAGAAAAAGCAAGATCGCTTTCGGAAAGGACTTAACCATAGACTGAATGTTCAGCTGGTCACCCATGTTTACCCAGATTTCAATACTCTGATGAACCGAACCATATTACTTGAAGATGCTTGGTCAAAATGGGAAAACGACAAAGAACAAGAAATCGTTGTGGAAGAAGAACAAAATATCGTTATGGATGAAGAGCGGAATGTCAATGTGCCCCAGGATAAACAGAAAGAAGAATCTCAGAAACTGAAAAGATATCATCGCAGGAGACGAAGATATCAGAAAGCAAGACAGAAGAAGCTCCTCAGATCCTCGGCTCGCTGTAAAAACCCGGCTACCTGCCATCAGAATGACAGAGAGCAACAAGAAGGATATGTCAGGAAGACCCCACGAGGACATCGGAAATGTTACCTATGCAAGCAGAAAGGACACTACATAGCAGACTGTCCTCAAGCCGACCAATACAGCATTGACACTCATACCAATTCAACCGAAGCTCCCCACCTCAATGACCTTTGAAGACGATCACAAGATACCACAAATCTCTATCCGGAAGGAGTAAGTCACTGGAATAGTAGTAGAATATGTGCTTGTCACGTTTGTACTCGGAAAACCTTAAATGTTTGTAGTGAACCACTATGTAAACAGGTTTGTGGAATAAATTATGATGAGATGATGTTTAATATCCATTCAGTGATTGTGTTAAGCGACAATGTTTGGTTTGCAAAGGAAGCTCTGTAACCCTTCTCTTTTGGATACAAAGATGTTAAGACGGAATTCTCTAAGATAAATCATTTTAAGTGGGGTAGTCCACCCACTATCTTGGAATCTCCTACCTGATGGATTGGAAGTGCCGCCAAGTTCTATAAGTGAGAACACGATAAGATTGGACAATCGAAAACATGATATGGATGGTTTTGCTCATCCCTACGTTTTCTAGAGGAAACCATGACTCGTCAGAAACAGACTTCAAGTTACACCAATAGAGAAGATTTTACCTCCAAAGCTGGATAAGAGTCTTGGTACGCCAACCCTTGAGAATATTTTGGACATAAAGGCGTTTGGAGAAAGCAACCCATGGAATACTAAGAAAAGCCTAAAATTCCTTGGATAGGATAAACAGAGCAACAATGGATCGTTATCTTTGGAAACCCAAGTCAGATCCTTTTAAGTGGGGTAGGACCCCATACACCCCTGAAGAAAGGAACTTCGCTACATCGATCCGCAGTGCCAAAGATCACAAGGATAGAAAGAAATCCTCTATCAAGGTTCGCAGCATCAAGAAGCCTCCGACAAAATCTTGGATTTTACCACCGTCAAGCAAGAAGACGCAAGACAAGTGCTACACCATCCAGAAGATCGTTCGAATATCGAGGACGAGATTCCTTTTAAGTGGGGTAGATCTGTAACATCCCAATTTTCAAATCAAAATAAAATGGAATAAAAATCACTCTGATTTTGAATTTTGTTTATTTCTTTCCTCCTCACCAAATTTTAGAAATAAAACTAACATAAGTAATTCAAACCTAGTGGAACCTGAAATTTTCAAAATATAAAATCTATGCTCAAGTGTATGTTTACATTTAATATTTACTAAAAGTTTGAACTTTGGAATTTACGACAAATTAAAATAAATGTATGTTAGACAATTCATCTTGAATTTAAAATCTTGAATTTAAAATTTGCACAAATATCACCATATGCATTTTTGGTTTTACTGGTTTTATTTGGAGTATTTGTTGAAGTTGATTCCCCTTTTCAAATTTGAATTTCGTTCAAATTTGGAGTCCATCAAATCCCATAAAAGATAAACCAATTCCTCCTTCTCCTTTTCCTCTGGGCCGAATCCTCTTTCCTGGCCCAGCCGCCTCTCTCTCTCTCCTTCTCTTACCAGCCCAACCCAAATCCTCTTTTCCTTGTTCCTTTCTCCCGCCGCGGGCCGCTTCTCTCCTTCTTTCTCCTTCCGGCCCGTCACGGCCCATCATGGTCTGGCCCAGCCCGTCATCGCGCCACCGTCATCCCCTACCTCCAGCTCACCGCCACCTCTGCGCCACGCCGCCGTCCTCCCTTTTTTTCTCTCTCCCCGGTCGCTTTCTCCGGCTCTGTAGCCACTCCGTCGCTCTCGTCATCACGGACGCGTCGCCCATGCCGCCCTTAACTCCGCCGTACCATAGAGGATAAGAACGCCGCAATTTTGGACGAAGTCGCCGCCGCCATCTTTGACCTCGCCGCGAAATATCTCGCCGTGGATAAGGTCGCGCCGCATTCGCTGACCGGAGTAGCTTCGCGGCGACGACACCTCCTCCCTCCGCCTATATATAGGCCACCTTCCTCTCTGCCGCGACCCTCCTCTCCCCTTCTCTTCCCCAAACCCTAAACCTAACCCTCTTCCTCTTCAACGCCGGCCGCCGCGTCGATCCTCATCGCCGAGGCCGCACCGAGCTCGATGAGCTGCTGGTAAGCACCCTGGGCCTTCCCTCTCCTTTCCCCGGCTGCCCGTTCCTTCCCTCCTCGTCCGAGCCGAGCTCCCATCGTGCGCCGCTCATCGCCGCCGTTCGAGCTCGATGCCGGCCGCCTTTCCAGCCACGCCGAGCTCACCCGAGGCGCGCAACACCTCCCTCGCAAGCTCGCGCACCTCCTCGACCCCTCAAATCAACGCGAGCACGCACGCTTGCTCGATTCCGTCGCGCGCCGCCGCCGCACGCCGCTCCGGCCGCCTCGCACCGCCGCGCCATGGGCCGTCAACGTCGATGTGCTCAACCACGGGCCCGCCGCCGTGCGCTGAGCCCTGGCCGCTACCCCTCGCCACCTCTACCCCATCCTAGCCGCCGGCGGCCATCTTCCCGGCGACCCGCCGCCACGCAGTGCCCCTTCCGGCCACCAATTCTCCCCCCCCCCCCCCCCCCTCTCTGTAAACCCGGTCCACATGAACCCAAGGTTCATGAGGCCCTCCGGCTCACTGTGGACCCAGTCCACCACTTTTCCAATAGAAAAACAATTCCAGAAAATCTAGGAAATTCCGGGCCCTGTACATTTTACAGATAAGCCCCTGACCTTTTTTATAATCCTGTTTAGGTCCTGCCTTTTTACATAAACACCCCCATACTTTTCCATAATTACCTTTTAGTCCCTGCCTTTTTACATTAAGGTCCCTCAACTTTTCCATAATTACAGATAGGTCCCTAAGCCTTTCTATTTTTACAAGTGAGTCCTTAGAATCTTTCTGTAATTGCAAACAAGCCCTTAGAATCTTTAAACACCTATATCTTTTCCATCCTAGCTCCGTTTTGAGTGATTCTCGCGCCCACGTGTTCGTAGAAACGCGTAGTATCTTTTGGTACTATCTTTGGAACTTCACACCGAATCTACAAACCCTCGATACCCTAAGTTTCCCTCTCGCCTGACAAATCCCATATCGATAAATCATTCGCCGCTAATCTCGCATAACACAAATGTTCTTTCGCTTTATGGTATTGAACCTAGTCAACCTCGCCGTATCGTTCCACATCGTTCAATCAAACCTAATCCCATATTGCCATCAGCTGCCACCTAACTTTATTGACTTAACGATCTCCTTGTTATGCAGTCTCTCATTGGATCTTATTGTTGCTCATTGCTATTTCAACTGCAACCATGCATTCATATCATGTTCATGCATGCCTAGATTTTATACACCTCTGCATCTACACGTCCTTTCCCGAACCACCCATGATCTTTAATAGAAATAACTTAGAGTTTATATAATAGATATGCACGCAATCACCATCAATACAGCATGTGCATCTCACAATCATCACCCTAAGGTTTTAGTAAATAAAGTTTCATGCCAAACCCTGCACCTTGCTCCTTTTAAGAGAACTTAGATAATTAATAGTTTGTCTAGGTGAATATGGCCCTTATAAGGCCATGAACATAACCTGTAAATAAATAACCTTTCATAAATATATATGCATTGCATAAGCATAGCCATTCTTCTTGGAGTTTCAACGATTCTTATTGGAGTTAATTGGATCTTATTTGGCTCTTTTCGTTCTTTATTTCCTTTGCGGTAGTTTATTTATACGTAATATTTCTATGCGCTAGCTTACGCGAGATCCGAGGAAGAGCCAGGAGAATTCAAGGAAGATCTAGAAGATCCAAGCTTCGAGGATGAGTTGAAGAATCCAAGCCCGAGGACGAGTCAGAAGATACAAGCTTAAGAGAAGGACTCGAAGATATCAATCTCGACAAAAGAACTTGAAGATCCAGAACTGGAAGATTAGGATAGCGTTTTTCAGGCAAGCTCTACTTCTCCTTGATCATGATTGAACCTACTGTTTTCGCAATGCACCTATATTGCCTATTCTCGTACTATGCATTACTTGTTATTTTACTACTTGTGTAGCTATGGTCCTACTTGCTTATTGATATTGATGTCTGTTACTTAGGCGTTAATATCAGAATCCTTGTTTACCCTTGTTCACCTGTCACCTTAATAACCTTAGGATAGTTCCATCATTTCTATGATGGCACGTTCACCTTGTTACTAGATTGCTTAGGACCCCTCGCAATGTTTCTACATTGCCACACCTTACTCACATATATACTTTTACAAATGTGTGAAATGAGTTTGGTGGTGTGCGTGATACTTGGGGTTGGGAGTAGCACAACCGTGTTAGGTGATGATGATGGAGACGGTGATGGGATGGTTGGATTGCAGGCAAGGCCATTAGTAAGTGATTGATGACGTAATGGATTGTGTGATAGTCCCCTAATGTGGGAGACATGGCGCTTGCCCGGCCACATAAGGACCGGTTCATTCAACCTTTAACAAGATGATTCTCGTACAACCACGGAACATGTATGGGAAGGACTCACCCTACCTTCTTGGTGCCTACCACTTTGATCCACCTGGAGGGCAGTAGCGCAAACGAGCAACCAGGAGAAGACTCTGGAGTTTGTAGTGCTTAGGAGCTCGGGCCCGAGATCCCCACATTAAATGTGCTGTGGTTCCACATGATGACTATTGTAGTCACATGAAAAGCCCCTGGGTTGGTTCGTAGGTGGCATTGTGTGTGGTACTCGGAGAAGATGGATTGAGCGTTATGTTACTCTCCGTACAAGAGTGTATAGCCCGTGGGAAAAGATGTACAACCTCTGCAGAGTGTAAAATTCATCCGGATGGACGTTGTCACGGCATATGACGCATCTTTGTTGAGCTCGATATGATTAGCCACCTCTCATTCCTTGGAGTGTGAGTGAGCAGTAGTCTGCTCGTGTTTTGGAAGTGATGGCAAGTATGCCGGGTCGGTATGACCACTGAGGTCGGAAGGCCCAACTAAAACTTGGGAATTGGCGGGAATGCTTCATACTCCCCCAGGGCCAACCAACAAAATATTGACAGTTACTTCTCTGTTTTATCTAAGAATTCCTTCACATGCTTTAGTAAACCTTGCATAAAAGTTGCTTGCTGCAAATGAACCATACAACCTGTTCCTTGCTAAGACCAAATATGCATGTATATATACCCTTGTGTAGTGTAGGGCTTGCTGAGTACCTTATGTACTCACGTGTTTGCAATCGTTGGTTTAGTAGGTGAAGACTTCGTAGATGACGACGACGATTGGGTTTTCGGTTCTGCTTCTCAAGTTTGCTTGTGGCGTTGGGCCATGGTTTCCGCTGTCTGCTTCACCTCTAGTGGGTCGGATGGACTTGGATAGTTTTAAATTCTTGTCGTACCGCCACTAAGAGTCTTATATCAGGTATCTTACTTATTTATTTATTTGAAGTATGCTTTTGATTATCATATCTGGGTTCTTGTGCGTATCAGCTACTGATCCAGGGACTGATACAGGATGCACAGTAGATTCCAGAAATGGGGTCTGACACTCACAAACACGCACGATTACTCACCTTTGTAAACATACGTATGCAACCCTTACCCTAATAAGCGCCTTTAAAAGACTGGCCGGCTGATCTTGAAATTCATTAAGTCACCACAGACGTCTCGTTATAGACGGGGACGTCGCCTCCTACGGAAAGAATAAATACCTATAAGGTTCAACACCTGTGCCGAGTCAGGGACTCGAATCCTCAAGAATCTAATAAGCTGAGCTACGCTCGCTCTGCAAAAAAAAAAAAAAAAAATCAAATTGATGACTTGGATACATATGCCTTCTTTGTGGCAGCTTTAGCTCCGAGATCCATAGGAGAATAGATATAAACCAGAAACACTTAATTTATCCACAGCTCCAAGAAATCGAGATGAAGCCATAGTGCAATGGTAAAATCACATAATATCATCTCGCCTCAACATTAGCATAATCTGAAATACTGTTTTGATTAGTAACCTCTACGGATAAAATAATTGTACTCTTACTAATTGAAATTTCCTTTAACAACTCCACGGTGATCCAGGCTAAGAAATCCTTGAAGTACTTACAAAAAATCAAAACATCCAACCATCTTTGGTTGACTCTAACAATTCAAGCCAGTGCGATATTCTCTCTATTGAAGTTCATGTTACAAATTATATATTTTTTTGATGGGTCTACAAATTATATTTTACCAGGCAGTGGACGTATTCAAGTTAGACTGTAATTACCATAATTGATTCTTGAACTAGTAATTAAAGCACTCACCTGATCGCCACAGTATATATCCTACGTACTTTCACGAAACACCACATATTTGGGACAACGTTGGAGCACTTGCGGCGTTTGACTCTTTTGACCGATGGATGCATGCAACTCATATTTTATAGAAGTCATATTCAAAGCTCACTATCTAATTTGATTTGGTGGACTCAATCTTTTTTTATTAATGGGATTTCATGCATTGATTATGTAAGCAACTGGTCGGAGCTTATTAATTTGATGTTACCAGTAGTATGTCTAAGAAAGGTACGTACCTACCCTTTTCGAGACCTCTTCTTCTAATTGACTATACCTTCGTTTTTCCTTGTTGAGATGGTGAAAACGTCTATGGTGATTTGTGTTCAACGCAAGGAAAATTACCGCGTACAGTGACCAAAAAAGAATGTCACTTTCGTGGAAGTTGGGCTAGCTTCGTCGTGCGCCTGAGAACTCCGTACTCTTCCTTTTGGGCTTTAGATCAATTAATGGTGTGCATGTACATTGATCGTTCTGTTAACCACGCAGGAATCTATACTTTACCAACCATCCATGTGAAACGATTATTTTTCTCCCTTGACTGATGCTCAAACATGACCATCGGTTATTTGCTGCTCGCAAAAAGATGATGACGAAATGAAATGCATGCTGATAAAGTTAGTGATTTGATCATATTTCGAACATTAATATTCATTTTTGTTCTTGATATCTCCCTTCATTTGGTTGGACATCCACAGTCATTGCTGGACCTTTGAGCAGCTTCCGCACCATGGTTTGCAATAGCGGCCCTTGTACGCTTGTTTGCTTGGAGACATGTTAAAGAGCTTGCCAAATTGGACGCCTGGGACCTGGGAGCGCTGACTGAGCCAGGCAGATTTCCCATGGTCCAAAGCAAACAACCGTTATGTGCTCAACTCCCGGAGCTTCTGGACCACCTCGTTTTGAGTTGTATCTACAGCCGGTGGGTTTGGTTCCGGGTTTTCCGCTGCTCAGCTTCAGCAAGCAACTTTGCCCCTATGGTTTAGGACACCTTTGAATGGTGGCTAAGTAGAAGGAAGATGGTAGCCAGGCCGCGAAGACAGTTTTCGACTCAGTGGTCATCCTTGTCCTCTAGAGGATTTTGAATAACACAATCCTTGGGTGTTTTGCAACTTTCCTATCTTAGCAATTAGGTTACCAGAGTATATTTTCGATGACGCTCGGCGCCAGGGTTGAGTAGGTCTCTTAGTTTGGTCAGAAATCTTTAGTGAGTGATCCCTTTTGTATTTTCGGTGTTTCGCACCCCATTAACAAGGGGGGGGGGGGGGGGGGGGTCTTAAAAAAGGGGATTGCTAAAATCCACCCAGATATTTGAGAGAAGGCTGTCACCTGAATTTTTATGCACAGCCGTCTGCAAGCAAATTCAACGGAATCGCATCTTCCTCGACTCCAGCGGAACTCCGGCGAGGTCAGCGAGCGGGAGGGGCGAGGTTAGTGTTCTGGGTTGGGGGATTGGGGCGGGGCTCGCTGAGCACCGGACCTAGAAGGAGGTTTGGGGGAGGAAGGCCGGCCCGACGGTGGTGGCGGGAGAGACGGCGGAGGCGGAGGCAGCGGGGGCGCCGCCGGAGCGGGCGGCGGAAGATGGCGGTTGGGCAGGGTTGGGGCGGGGGCGAGGATGACGACGGCGGCTGGGGAGGTGGCGGCGGGGAGGGGGTAGGAAGGGGGCGGCCTCGGCGAGACTCCGGCGAGACCTTAGCTCGCCGAGGCCGGGCGGGGGCACGTGGGGGCGGCAAGAGCTGGGCGAGATCCATCGGGTTGCAAGAGCTGGAGTCGTGAGGTGGAAGAGAATGGGATGGCCGTTGGATGTTAATCCAATGGTTGGAAAATTCGGGTATTAAGGAGAGGTTTTTTACCCAGGTAGTATAGACAGGCCCAAAAAAAAAATGTGGATCAAGCTTCAACATATTCTTTCGTGACTTTAAACTATAGGTAGGATCGAGGTCAAACTAATGGAGTCTACATATAACTGTGTGAACATCGGTTTCGTTTGTGGATCAAGATATATACTTCTGGAAAAATAGAACTCTAAATTAAGTAAAAGGGTGTTTAAACAAAAGAAACTTAGGTAAGGATTCTTTACACGTCTGAGTACTGCACGAAAGGCCGATGTCCATCGCGCCGGTTCATTTGCTGCGTCACAAAGCGACAAGTATCAATGATCCGTCAAATCACAACAATGTCGAGTCCAGGCAGCTTCGGTTTTCATTTCTCGTCATCCTTGGAACTTTGACAGCCTTGAGAAGTCGCTTCTTCCACAGACTAAACCAGATATGTGAGCTTGCTGAATTGACCGTTTGTCTACGTACGCGTGCACTCCTATGGTCGTTCCAGCAAAATTAACCAGAGACATACGAAATGATGTTTCAACATGACTTGTCTTCTCTCCAAACAGCTATACACATGTCCAGCTAAAAGATTTCTTGTGATATCTCGCAAAAATAAAAATAAAATAATCCAAGGGGTGATCATCCATCTGTACACAGATGCATGCATTGTTGTCTTGTTGACTAGCTAGCACGTTCGGCGAGCGGTAAAAGAGTCTAGGACGTGCTAATGCAACTGTCGACTAATACCATTTCTGCGCCGGTTTAGGGATTTGGAGTGGCCAAGTTGGGAATAAAGGAATGGGAGGAGTCATTGCAAGATTTGATCGGGTTGACGCCTATGAAATGATGTTAATATTTGATCGGTTGTCTCCAATTAAACCGCTAGTAATATTTGATCCTCACGTGCGTCTTTTCTTATGCGTTGACACTCACGGTCATCTATCGAAACGGCACTCGTGTGATCCTCATCCGGGAAGACGACGACGACGTTCAACATCGATAACGTGTTTGGCCTTGGTGCCGGCTGCTTTCGGCAAGTTCACTTTGCGTTGGACTTCTGCAACCTCTCGCTACGGCAAAACATGCAGTAAATTATTCTGCTCACCAATCTCTCAAAAGGAGCAGTCGTTTATAGTTCGTCAGATTTTTGGTTGGTACGACGAGAGCGCGACTCGACTGGTCATATGTTTAGCACGTAGCAATGTAACCGGTAGACTTCACTTTATTGTTGTGTCTGTGTCTTAAATAAATATATATAATACTCTCTCCGTCTTCAAATTCTTGTTCTCATGAGTCATGACAAGACGGGCCAGTTCGATCCGTCTGGACGTATCTCGGTATATCTGGACCGTTTTAGAGCGGGAGAAAAATCCTGGAGAGCAGTTTTGACTGCTACTGTCTAGTGGAGTATATGCAAAACCATGTCATCGTGGCGCGGTAGCTAGCGTCGCGTGAGCTTGTCAAGTGAGACTTTCTTTGTGCTCCAAGTAAATTGGCAACGGGTAAAATTAATCCTCTCTGATAAAGGGCCTGAAGATCCGCGCCGGCGACAGCATTTGCTGAATTTACCAGGGAGCATAGTGGTTCATCAGATGCAAACGCTGACTACTCGATCGCCAGCGAAATTTCTTGCCGACGACAAAAAACAAAAAAAAAAAAACCTTTTGTTCTGTTAGCTGTGTGTGATGACTAGAAAGGGAGGTAGGTAGGACGAACCGACGAAGTACTTAGCATGAGCTGAGTCGTTGAACTAATAAACGTGGTCGACGCCTGGGCTGTAAGGTAGCTTTGGTGCCAGCTGAATCAATCGATGCCGAAACTGATTTTTTTTTTCTGAGATTGCTGAAAATACACCCGAGTTATCAACACTCAGATTTCTTTTTCTTTCTTTTTTTTTGGAAGGGAAGTGGCAGTTCTGCCTTTGCATTATAGTAGGGGATGTACACTGACAGACGAAAGATTGAGGCAATTGAAGAATGCTCTGCTCGGCAATAGGACTGGTTTTCCTGTTAGTGCCTCATTTCGAGGCTACCTAGAACACTCAATTTTTTTGTGCATGCATGTTGTGTTCAAAGATTACCGCAGGGATGGTGGTTATTTGAGTAGTAAAAATCCTATAGTTTTGCTGAGATTGTTGCAAGGTGATCTGGCAGGCCTAGGCGCCACCTAAATGCAAAACTTTTGCTTGGCTGGTCATCCAAAACTGTGTGTGGACGGCAGACAGACTAGAAACGCGAGGTTGGCAAAACAAAAAATATTACCCTTTATGCAGGCACACCCTGGAGACGGCACACCACATGCTATTAGGTTGCCGATATACAAGGCAAATATGGGATGGTATCTCACGTTGGACGAACATTACATGGATAGATCCCTCAAACTGGGCACAAGCCGATTCAGTACACCAATGGTGGATATCGCTGGCGAGATCGCCAAATGTGCCACGAAAAGGCCTGCGATCGCTGATCTTACTCGCCAACTGGGAGATCTGGAACGAAAGGAATGCACGTATCTTCCGACACAAAGAACTTCCAGCAGCCTCCCTGATTGCAAAAATCAAAGAGGAAGCGAGGATATGGTGTCTAGCTGGGGCCAAACACCTATCGCAAATGCTGCTGCACAGTTGATATGCTTGCGTTGGGTCCTTTTCTGAGATGTGAGCAATTACGCTCTTGTAATATAACGTCTTCCATGACGATTTTGTACTTCCTTCTTTAATTAATGAAAACGGCACAATCTCGTGCCGGTTTTCCTTTCAAAAAAAAAAATCCTATAGTTTCTGTATCCTAGATCGAATGCTCATTCACACCTTAGTTACATTTAAATCACCTTTTGGACACAAAAGTTGCAATCACCCTTTTTGTATAATTTTCGAGTGCTGGTGGGTGTAACTAAAAATTTGTGTGTTTTACTCGATGGCACCTGACTTTCCCCTGTTAGAACAAATATGAATATATGATGTCTAGCCTAGTAATTAATGTTAGTTTTCTACTGTTCTCCCTAAAACACTTTAGGATCACTAAGGCAAGACTAGGACTCAAACCTAACAAACTCATAAGAGTGAAAGAGTCATTGGTCGGTTACAAGTCATGTACATATGATCAGTGGCGAGTCTAGAGGGTGGGCCGGGTGGGCCGCGGCCCACCCCTAGATTTGGCCGAGCAAGAGAACCCCACCTATGTTTCGCGGTCTGCCTCTAGAGATACGGCGAGATCGAGCGCTGCGCCGTCCTGCCGAGCGAAGCGAGAGAATGCCGACTCCAAGCTATGGTTACGGCCCTCCTGACTGCGGCCTGCCTGTGGACTACGAACCTGCGCGGCGGCGCGTCCTGCGGCCTCGCGCGCGCGGCGGCGCTGGGCGGCACGGCGGGCACGCAAAGGGCATGGCGCGGGGAGCGAGGAGCGAGCGCCTGCGCTGTGCGGCTGCCGGTGCTGAGCAAGGTCCAGTTTCCCTCTCACTCTCTTTGGATATAAGAAACTCGGTGCAGATGAATGGATTTCAGGTTTCTGTCAGTCAGTTGCAGCCAAAAATGGTTTTAGGGTAGAAAATTGTAACATTTTTTATGTAAATGGATTCATTTGCAGATTAGTGAAACATGAAGAAAGGTAGAGATATTGAATTGCATTCTTTTTGGGGGAAATTAGAGTAAAAAAAAAGTGATTCAACTTCGCGTTCTGTTTCCCTCGACCGATGCATGCAACAGCTCATGATTCATGATCTATTATTGAGAGTTTTACGTCCATTGGCGTAGGCCAGAGTGCCAGACAAAAGGTAAGAAGTAGTTTCTTTTTGTCTTTTTAATTTTTGTAAGCTTGTATTGTTACTTGCTGATTTTATTATGTTTCAAAGGCATTTTATTAGCCTTTTGAATTTCTATTGAGATATGCATGTTAAATTTGTTGTGCGGCGAAAAAAAATTTCGGCCCACCCTCACTTCCAATCCTAGACTCGCCACTGCGTATGATGTATTGTTGAAAGATTCACATTCATTAGGTGCATTATTTCCACTGGTTTCAGGCTTATTAGAAGATGAAGATATGCATCTAAAGCACTTTAGTTAAGATTTGCACAATTCAAGGGTGTGGCCTGTGGGAGTTCTATTGGGTTTTCTACCATATTTGCATCGGAATCGCATATCTTTGTAGGAGATGGGCGTGGACGCGTGGTCAAATATTACATAACATAGGGCCTAATACGTTAAGAAATGATATATCATTTTTTTGCGGGTAGAGATATATGTCACAAAATTAATATATAATCCAAATTATACGAAAAAGAACAACATCCAACTTTACCTACTTATCACCCTACCTCACCAAAATAAGAGGAAAAAAACTGAAACACTTGGGGCCAAAAGGGAAGGTAAGTTTTTTTTTTTAGGACAAAAAGGGCAGATCGAAAAGAGAAGGTAACTGAGAAGGAAAGTTTTCACATCACTAACCTGCAGTTCAAAAGGCAAGGACCAAAGTTTTGTGGACCTGTCAAAACGGATAGTCCGGCCAGGTAATAAAAGAGAGGCCAGGTCTGCAGGGGATGTATGGATGGGCTGAAATGAGTGGGTTTTACCAGGCTATTTTGGTCTGCAATTTCGCCAGGCCTTTCCTAGGCCGAACTTACCAGGCTATTTTGGTCTGCAATTTCGCAAGGCCTTTCCTAGGCCGAACTTGTCGCAGAACTAGATCGGAAGGAATGGTTGGGCTTTCAGTCCACACTTTTTTTTAGGTGACTTTCAGTCCACACTTGTAAGATTGTAAGAACTCTGATCTCGATGAGCTAGGCTAGTTCATGAGAATACTAGGGTTTAGGGATGGTTGGGCTTTCAGTCCACACTTTTTTTTAGGTGACTTTCAGTCCACACAGCTGTGGACCTGCAACTAATTGATTGACTGATGTTCCTAAAAAAAACTAATTGATTGACTGATTATCTGTGCATTGTGCTAGATCAATGCTGCCAGGAGAGATAATGCACATTTTACGAGAAAAAGAAGAGAAATACTGCACGATCCAGACAGCGTCAAAATCCGTTGTCACATCACTAGCCTACAGTTCGAGGACTTCTCTAGTTAGTGACTTCGAAGAATTGATTCGGATAGACATAACGACAAAGTGAAGTAAAAGAAACATTTTTTTTCAATCCAATATGCTTTATGTACTTTGAAGAAAAGGTGCAAGAAGGCCGGTTGCACGGTTTGTTTGCATCAAAAAAGGGGAATATTGGGACCTGGGAAGCACATACTATAGCATAACAAAACGGTACTATGGTGGTGTACCACAATGTAAAGTAGTACCAAACAATTTTCTGAACCAAAGGTTCACGCGAATACGACTCTCGTCTTTCTTTGAAATTGCAACGCCACCGCGTGCACATAGACACAAATTACGTAAGTATTTTCATATATTAACCTGCTCTTGTTAAAAATGTTCAGGCGAGTACATACATGATACATGCGTCGCCAAAAATGCAAAAAGTTTAAAAAAGCACCGATGGTTTGTACTGAATGGTCTGCAGTCGCCAGTCAATGTCCGCTAGTCTATGGTTTTGTCTTTTGGTCAGCGTAAAGACAAAGGGAAGAGATACCGTAGAAAAAAATCGCCATTGTCGTGTCCATTGACTTGCCGCAGGAGCAGAGCTCTCATCTGAAGCGTCAGTTGTTCTTGCCGCCCGCATCCGTCCATCTATTCTGTCGAGACCGGCGCTGTTCTTCGTAGACCAAGCCAGCTATACGCAATAGACTACTTTTCCCTGAGCTCAAGCCGAAGACCTGACCAGCCTTTGGAGTTTGGAACATATGAATTCCGTTGCACGTGAACATACTGAAACCACAAGCTATTTTTGTTCTGTAGAGCTACACCTATTAAAGAAACCGTTCATTGGTTTTTTTTTTTTTTGCGTGGAAAGAAACCGTTCATTGTGTTTCCAATGACATTCTTTTTTCGGAGAATCAATCAACTCATACGTATATATTAGACTGACAGAACACAGAGATATTATACAAAGTTTTTCCGGATCGAAAGAGACATGACGCATATTTTAAAAGAAGATCAGTTTCTTGGGAAAAGAAAATGAAGTTTTCGAACAATTGCGACTGTGTCATCAGGACCATATGGAGTTGCTGCAATAGTTGCAGTTTCAGGGCCTCATGACACATCAGTTTTGCACAAACAGGGCCACTACTTGGAGCTTTGGCTTCATTTCAAACGAGCGCTCGTGACTGGCGGTTGATCCGCGTGCTTGTCTTATGTGTGTCTTGATATATACGAGACACTAACTAATTATAGAGATACTACTCTGCTGCTGGTCTGCGCACAAAGCTCCAAGTGCGACGCCGCTGTCGTCCGACGTGCTCCATAGGCACCTCTCGCTCCCATCCATTGACTTGTCCAGCGCCCTTGTACTACCTTCTAACCTCTTCTCCTGCCTGATTCCTTCTACCATCCCAACCTGTTCTTGTTCTTGGAGCTAAAAAGGTCATGTTGCTTTTTGTACGTTTGGTAATAAGCGTTTATACGTAACTGCCATGTATATCCTGCAGAGACGGAGTTATACATACGGTATCTATGATAGCTGAGCCTTAACATACCCACTATACTACTCCTGCTCCACTACTTGGAAAGAAGAAAAGAAGACGATGGGAGCCATGGCCGATGGCAAAATTTTATTGATATAATGCGGCACTGTGTTGGGTCAAATTAGCACATCATCCACCACGGTAAAGTTGTTCCTAAAAGGCACCAAAAGCTTGTTTATTGGAACCTTTTCCAGGTCAATGCAGTCAACTCAACCCACCTGGAAAAGTCTGTAAGAAAAAGCCAATCCGTCCATATTTTATCTTTTTTTTCTCTCTTTTTTTTATGTAGCTAGGGTAGGGTGGGACTATGGCATTAGCTTAGGCTATCCTGGTATTGTACTAGTAGATCATATCGTCCTAGCAGACTAATATTTGTTTGTGTTCACCCTATTCAACTGTATGTATACTTTGATGAAAATGCCTAGTTAACCCTTATCTTGTCCATTCTCTTTGCCTTATGCTTGCTAAAGAGTAGGTACATGAACTTTTTAAATATGGTTACTACAGATCGGATTAAAAAAAAGAGCCAAAACAATATTAAAACATGAACAGTGAACCAAATTAATTGAATTGTTTCCTTTTTAATTTTAACCAAAATTCCTGAAACTGCCCTTTTCAAGGAAAAATTCTACAATTTCCGAAAATAAGTTCAAAACTTATTCTGACAACAACTCGAACCACAATGGAAGTTTTCAGTATCCACTTCAACACATTAGATAATTAAATACTTACCATACACTAAAGGCATAAATAAAGAGTACACAAAACATTGGTTTATTCGGTTATTTATTGAGTACTAAAATAATCATTATTCTAGCTGCATGTTTGTTCGAAATATTTTTTGTATGTAACCAACTAGCGTGAAAAATCAGTTTGGTTTCATTTAGTTGTTCAGCTATGTTTTTTACTTGCCGGCCATGGTTAAGAGACATACATATGGTTTCTCCCCTATATGACTGATAGAGAGTGTGAAGCTCCTGAGTTAAGCACGACTAGCTTGGAGTGCGAGTTGCTCCATCGGCACATTGAGCTAATCGGTAACATTTTAAGCATGCTAATTTGTTTAGTGAGCTATTCATTTGGCCATAGATAGCAAGTTGTAGTGCTCGATAATCAGAAAATGAATAATGAAGATATGGCATCAAATTGCAACTTGTGGACGGGCAAGGAAATTCAAGCTCTTTGGACCGGTTGAGCTCCTATCTAGTTTCATTTGTTTTACTAACAAAAACTAATCTCATATCCACCTATGTTCGCTAAGACTTATGTAAGGTTGCCGCGACATCAATATGTGTTGCACCTAGTAGTTTATAAATCTCATGAAGAACGTTTTGAATTCCAAATGGTCTTAGAAGGTAACCAAACCAGAGGCAAAAGTGGAAGCACTCAACCACCATGCCACCCAACTAAACCGCTAGTACCACACTGATAGTCATGCCAAATCAGCAAACACAAAGGGCTCACGAGAGAGAAGAGAGAGACATCGGTGGCCCCACTGCCCATTCACCCATCAAGCATATAAGTGAGCCCACTCAATATAATCATCATCATCGTCGCAATCGAATTGACGTTTCCACAGCTTCCTCCTCCTCCTCCATCCCAATCGGATAGTGCTACTAATCTTCTTCCTCCTTCCCATTCCATTACCAAGAAGCGCCCGCGACCATTCGCTCGCCGGCACACCAGTTTAGGGGGAATTGTTTTTGCTACCAGAAGAGGAGCACCGCAACCGGTACCAGCACCGGCGGCGGGAGGAGGAGGACGCTACCGCAGGGTCCGGGCGTCGGGGTCTGTGCCACATGCCGCTCTGGGGGACCGCGTCCGCACCGCCGGCCGCCGAAGGCGATGGCGCCCGAGCGCCTTCCGGGTCCGGCGGCGGTGCCGGCGTCAAGGTGATCCGGTCGCTGCTGCCCACCCGGCGCCGCCTGCGGCTCGACCCGCCCTCCAAGCTCTACTTCCCATGTACGCAAAAGGCTCTCCTTCCTGCTCTTGCTCTGTTCTCGCGAGTGGTTTGGTTGTTCTTCGAATTTCTTATTGGCGGTTGCCTGCTGTTCATCAGAAAAGGCCGCCCCTTTCAGTCGTTTTCTGCCGCTCTTTATGATTTCAACTGGAGCTGCGCCTAACTTTGCTTGCAACTCGAGTTCTTGATTCGATGGTTCCATCCTCATCAAGGCGATTCTTCGTTTTATTATTAGTTTTGTTCTAATTTTCCCTCCCCTGAATTTCCTGTTTTGTTCTGTTAAAACTCCTGTTCTCTGTTAAAATAAGGATTTTTTTCCTGTAATGAGTTCTGTACTTCTGGTAATTTAACGCATATGTCTCAAACATCAAATTGATATTGAGAAAATAAGTTGTTCATTCATTGCCTAATTTTGTCCTCTGCTTTTGATTGGTAAAGATGAACCTGGGAAGCAAGTCCGGAGCGCTATCAGGATCAAGAACATCAGCAAGTCCCATGTGGCCTTCAAGGTAACGAACAATTTTCTCTTGATTGACCCTGCAAGTTGATTCTCTTATACTGGTCGATGCTATTCTGTTGATTTTACTTTGCAACTTTTCCAAGCAAATTGTTAGTGGATAACTTTGCCGCTAGTGAGTCTGCTAGTTGTACAATGATTCAGCCCTTCAGCTGCACAATAACTATCCGCAAAACACTAAAACTTGGGCATGTTTTCTGTGCCAGTTCCAAACGACAGCGCCAAAGAGTTGCTTCATGAGGCCTCCGGGCGGTATACTTGCTCCAGGTGAAAGCATCATAGCAACAGGTAATGCAAGGAAAAACTTGAATATCAATCGATAACTATCTATTCCAGCAATAACAATGACCTGACCTTGAATTCTCTTACTTGAATTGCAGTCTTCAAGTTCGTTGAGCATCCTGAGAATAACGAGAAGCCGTTGGATCAGAAATGCAAGGTTAAGTTCAAGATTGTTAGTCTGAAAGTCAAAGGGCCAGTAGAGTACGTTCCTGAATTGGTAATCCTCTTGCGCCAGCATCCCCGCAGATTCAATGTATTCAGTTAATTGTTGGGAATGCCTACACACTCTTCACAATGGGAACGCCGACACACTTTTCACAATAGTAATCATAGTTTGAACCTTACATTTTAACTTTATGTTGCAGTTTGATGAGCAGAAAGACCAGGTTGCCGTCGAGCAAATTTTGCGGGTAGTATTCTTGGATGCTGACCGTCAGAGCCCAGTAAGTCTGAGCACAACCACTTCTCTTTTTCTTAGCTTCCTTTTCTCGCGCGATGCAAATTTTGAAAATTAGCAAGTTTGGCTTACACATTTTGGCAACATTTTTTAAGCAAATGGAGAAGCTCAAGCGCCAGCTAGCTGAAGCAGAAGCAGCCCTTGAGGCACGCAAGAAACCTCCGGAGGACAGTGGTCCCCGTATTGTTGGTGAAGGCCTTGTGATTGATGAATGGGTAAGATCAATATTCAGTTGTTTTCAAATTTCAATGACAGAGCCCAGTCTTTTACTAATCCTTGAGATGCAGCTTTGCCTCATGTGATCACCATATCTTATTTCTTGATTTCCTTATATTTCAGAAGGAACGAAGAGAGAGATACCTTGCTCGTCAGCAGATTGAAATGGTTGATTCAGTTTAGGCACGGTGCTGTAAATCCTGCAAACCAGCGGTTGCTTGAACTTACCATTTTATAGGCGCAGCATATCGTCCTTCGTACTCCATTTGTCAAAGGGTTTTGTAGCTTTTTTTTGTGAAGGTTTGGCTGGGAGCAAGACGAGGCTATATGTAATTAGGATTTGAGCTTGATGCTGTATTTCTATCCTGGTGCTACCTGTAGATAATCAGTCACTGCTTGATAATAATATTTTCTATGTTAAATCATATGATTCATATCCGCGGTGTTGTGGACTCAACACGTGAATGTGATACGTTCCCTACCTACTGTCCTATCAATATTAAAAGTGTAATGTAATCTTAAAAGGCAATGTTCAAGCAAGGTGATTAATGGAAGTTCTCCATCATGCTACGCTAATTCTTCGATCCACTTGCTTATGCAGCTCATTGCAGCTGGAAAATAACGTTAATAAGTCCTCTTAGTACCAATTATAAGGGAATCTTCTCGTTAGAGCTACTAAAAGGATGTAATACCCTTGTGGCGGCCCCCTGAGATTTATGTCACATTGAGTTGTCAACAGATAGGTCCTTGAGAACATGAAACATTCTGGGCTCAGGCATCTGGTTCTCATGTTCGTTTGCTCCTTTATTTTGATGTGTGATCTGTACTGATATAATTGTTCTTGTTCCCTTGTTCATATGATCTGTACTAATGCAACTGTTGAGCTGGAAGAATTAGGTACAAGTACACCAATACCTAACACACCAACCAAAGAGGTGGATGTTAATGGAACATTGTTTAGTCCTTCGTGGTTTGGACAAGCTGTTGCTTTCTTGGAATTAATATTGGATCATTTGTTAAGTATTTATTTCTTTTTCATAGCCAGATAGCTGCAATCATACATTCTGACTTTTAAAACCTGAAAGGGCTCAAGTTGCTGCCTATCTTAATATTCTTTCGTCTTTGTAGACAAAATGTATTCTAAAAAAATGCGAGATCATCCTTTCGTTTTCGTATTCTTGATCACTTTGGATGCAGCTGGACTCATTGTAATGTAGGATGATCTTCTTCTCCTTTTTTTCTTGAGGAATGATGATCTTAAAATTTCACCTTTATAGTACAACAGGATCATATCTAGCCTATCCAACTTGCTTGGGACAGAAAGTTTTTTTTTTTTGATCCAAAATGCCATGTTGTTGTTTATAGTACAACAGGAATGCTAGTGGAGTAACAGGTGCTTATCTGACCAGCTTTGACTTTTTGACGATTAAATAAAAGTTTACATGTTTACATCATCCTGAATAATTTAAAATTTTGTGTCATTCTCAGTTTAGCCACATCTTTTCCTGGACAGGGATAATGTATTTTGCTAATCTCGATAGCAAATTTGTACACTTGCCCTGGGTTCGAGGGAACTGTCTAACTCATTCCGGTGGTTGTGTTTCAAAATGCAAAACAGCCGCATATAAAGCACCATTCCCAGGAAGGTGTTTGGCATCGAAACAACAATCAACAATTTTCAACCGGAAAACAAGAGCCATCTCCTACTATTTGTCTCCAGCTATGCCTCTAGAAAAGAATCCTTCTCGCAAAAAACGAAAAAAAAAGAATCCCCCACAAACCCTAACTCAACAAATTCACAGGCCGCCTAGAGTATATACAATTTGTCAATACTGGAAATTTCCAACAACCTAAATGCAGAATGGTCATGAATTCAGGTCATTTCAGTGTTTGTCCAGTACTGAAGGCCAACATTAACCAGAACCCTCTGGACCACAGCGGCAATGAGCAGATAAAATAAAATTTAACAGAACAGAATTAGGTAGACAACTGGTCTTTTTCGATCATTTTAGTGGTGAACCGAAGTTACTGAAGAATCTTGTCTTCTCTTGCCGCAAAAAGGTACAACTCTTCAAAAGAATACAAAGGAATTTCTTCGTGGTGCACTATACAAGTGCTAGGGAACTCTTATTCTTCCCCCATAACAAAAAAAGAATTTATCAGCAAACCAAAATCAAGTGGGAGGCTTCCTACTGGCCTTAAACATCCGAACGCGTCACAACAAAATCTTTCCTCCTTGACTATATGCAACTTGAGTCTCTTCCGAAGATGAAGCGACGAGTCCAGTCAGATACCACCAAGGCCCTCGTGCGCCAGCTTATTTGTTTGCTGAATTTATGGAACATATAAGAGAAAAAAAAAAGACACATTAGATATATGGGCTGAAGAGTGGACACACAATCTTCTTTGACACAATGAAAAGAGAAACACTTACGTTGCATAGACGGAATACCAGAGCCACTGTGTACTGTGGCCAATGGAGATCCAGTCTCCGGGAAGCTGTGCAGCAGTTTGCTCCCCTCCTAGTGGGGCGAATTGGCCGAGATGCCTGTACCTGGACAACCAGCAAAAGTGATAGCATCAGATGCTGACAAAAGAAAATGCAAATACTTTCTGTATGCATACAGGACTGAACAGTTCAACATTCATGCTGTCCATAGTTCACATCTTCTAGAAGCTTTACAATATATATACTGACTGCTCTAATGGGTTAATGTTTCATGATTCGAATAATGTATATCAATTGCTGTTTAATTGCCTCCTTGACAATATAAACCAAACTCAACTAAAAAAACCCTATATTGTGCAATCAGGAGAAAGTTGCAGCAATCCATGCAGCATGACATTCTAATCAGAGTAACGATCAATGACTAGAATCAGCCAAATAGGGAAACAACGAGCAAAAAAATGATGGAAAGGTTAAATACCTGAAGGGACGGAAGCGGTGACGGCCTTCTCCCCTGATGCGGATTGGGCCTTCAGGATGTTCTTCAGCATCTTTCATCTTATTGAAACACCTGGCAAGATATTGTCCTTGCTGCGAAGCGACCTGATAGAGAACGAAGTGTTAACACTTGAAGAAGTCTATGTTTCTGAATCCCAGCAGTTTCTTCGATGCTGGTAATACGGTTCAAACTCTGAATATAGAATAACACCTGAGCAGTTGCAGGTAGAAATTTGACTTGTGAATCCACAAGTGAAAGGGCCTTCTTGAATTCTTCAATATTCAGCTCCATAGATTCCTTTTCAGCATCTCCTTTGGCAGTTTTCAATAAATCAGCGATCCCATTCATTTGCTTGCTCTTAAGGTAAAGCTGTACTTGCGGATATCTCTCATAAATATCCTCCAAGATATCTTGAACTTCTTTCACAGTCAAGGTTCCAGACTTATCTTTATCTGCAACTCTGAATATTTCTGAAATGTCTTCCTGCAAGAATTACACATCACTACCATAAATTTCTAAATGAAAATAAATGAGTAATACAAGTCACAATCAATTGACTTGTATCCCGTGTTGCAGATAGATATGGAACACATCAACTGAAGCAATGCATATATTTGATTCTTTTGATTTTTTTGGGAAATCATTAGATAAATTCTCACAAAAGCGAGTAGTGGAAATCCACTTACGCATATGGATTTGTGATTTAAAAATATTGCAATGTCAGCATACAATAGAAGAACTACAGAAAGGAGTCTTCTTTTGTTCAAGCGGAATATTTCCGTGAACGAGAAAATATTAAGTCACCAGAACATACCATAACCTTCCTCTGGTTTATAGTAGCACAATCACCTATTGCATAGACACCATCACATTCACGGATCCTTAGCCATTCATCAGTGGCCAAGACACGACGGTTGGCCTGTATATGTTGAGAAACGATTAGTCAGCTAACTAACTGCTGAAGAATAATGAATAACCACTACGATCATATTTACCTGACCAATTTGTTTCATAAATTCTACAATGAATGGACGAGTTCCAATACCAGTGGACCAGACAGCCATTCCATAAGGGACTGAGATGTCTCCAACGGCAGGATTTTGCATGGTAATAGCATCCTTAGAAACCTTCACTACTTTGTATCCAGTTTTCACATCAATGCCATCCCTTCCAAACTTATCCTCAGCAAAGTTTGTTATCCTCTTATCAAACCTTTAAGAAATGCAAACTATAGATTAGTCTGGTAATTAATATCATTACATGAGGTAGACTTTTCACTTTTGTTACCAATTGTTTGGGATAAAAGTGGTGTAATGATCAAAAAAAGGGGTCGTGGTAGTTATCAGTAGGCAGAAATTATCAGGCAACCACATTGGGCTTACATGGTCAGTATGTGGTCTGCAGCTTCGATCAGTGATATCTTGACAAGATGCTGAACAGAAGGATAAAGCTTGGATAAATCTTCGGTAACAAAGTCATGCAACGATGCCGCAAATTCCACACCAGTAGGTCCACCACCCACAACAACAAAATGAAGATTCTTCTTCCTCTCTTCTTCATTCAGGTAAGGGAGACTTGCCCTTTCAAAGCAGTCCATTACACTCCGACGAATCTTTTGAGCATCCTCAACTTCCTGTAATTATATATGGATAATATGAGTCAAAAAATGCAAACTGAAGCGTAGAAACAATGAAAGCAAGGAAAAGTTCTTTATTTTATTTTACAGAACTCATACGGTTCATGCCCTTAGAGATGAGAATATATAAGAAGGCAATGAACTCTACGTATAGTAGTCCAGATAATTATACCAATCATAATGCAAGCTTACCTTCAAAAAGTGGCAATTCTCGACCACACCAGGTGTATTAAATGTATTCGTCCTTGCTCCTACTGCTACCACCAGATAGTCATAGTCAACCAAGAATTCGCCATTCCCATCAAGATTTGTCCCAACATTGGAGCGACAATGAATCTTTTTATTCGCTGGATCAATCTTGAAGCATTCTGCTTCCCAAAACTTGATATCTCCACCTTTCTGTCAGGCATAAGAAATAATAACAAGGATTTAGTTCCTCTGAAACTAATGTAACCATCAAACTTTGATTTGATTTCTTGCAGTGTGGAACAGTTCAAACATGCAACGTGGTCTGAGTGCTCCCAATTTATACTGAAAGAACGTACATTACTGCATTTTGGGGGCTCTGAGCGAGCAAATATCAATTAGAGAATGAAATTTTGCCTGAATAAAGCACTATCAGAAAATCCAGAAGCCATGATTGGAAAAGGAGAACACTGTAACGATGGAATGGTGTTTAGCTGGTTTAACAAAACGAGTCTAAGCTGCTAGTAGTAGTAGTACTGTACAAAAAGTTAAGTACTCTAGAGACTGATATACACGCCATTAGTACTTGATCACATACGCATGGGCTGGATAACTAATCAATTCTACATTAAGGAAGAACATCGCCTGAATTGACCAAATATTTTTAGCATATATTCAGAACTGGGTTATTTTTAGCATATATATATAACATCTAAACTTCTGGAACAGTTTAGATGGGAGAAGTGCATATGAAGGAAATTTTAGCATATGTTTCCATATGAGACGTCCAAATATTAAGGAAAGCATCATACCTTTGACAATATTCTACGAATTGGCTCAACAATGCTCCTTGGCTCAACTGTTCCAGAAGTAACACTCGGGAGCAACGGCGTGAACGCAAAGTAGTTCCGAGGCGATATGACCTGCACATCATACTGGCTGCTATCGAGATTCCTCAGGAATGTGGTGCCACCCCAGCCAGTCCCAAGGACTACAACTTTCTTCCTCGGCGGAAGTTGGGGCTTCTCAACATCATCTGACCTGGAGTCTGCATATGCGACGAGGCCTCCACTACTGCAATTTCAACAATTTGTGAGTAACTGACAACCGTTTGTTGCCTTGGATGAGAAATCACAACAAAAAGGTAATGGTAAAGCCGGAAAGTTTCACATTCTGTTCTTTCTAACAGTCAAACATGAAATTGATAGAAAGATATTTTTGTGCTCAGATTCACAAGAACTAAAAGCACGGTATAGTTGAACCAAGAACCAAGAACAATATGCACTGCTCAATTCCCCCAATTGTCCAAGTATTGCTAGGTCATATAATGCCAGTTTGGCCATGACTCCAACTTACACATGTTAATGCTTATACCTATTTGTTTTTTAATTAAAAAAAAGATGGGTCGCAGCAGCAAAATGACTTGTTTTAAGTTCCGAGAAGCACAAGAACACTACGCAATAAAAAACTGAGCAATGAAGGAACTTTTCTTCTTGGCCACATGGACCACCGTGGAATATTCATACTACGCAATACGGTCCACAACTGGGGACACCTCAGACTAGCAAATTAGGCCGCAAAGAAATACTAGTTTTTTTTTCCCCTCTAGTAACGTCCTAGAAAGAGACGCTGGCAGCTGAAAATGGAAAAATCAAAAGAAAGAAAACGTAGTTCCGTATGGGAAATATTTGAGTTCTCCTTTCTGAGCGATGAGGCGTGCGTCTAGATCAGAGGAGCAGATGTTGAGGAAGAGATCTGAGGGGATCCGAGATGAATTCCAGCTCGGGAAAGGTTTTTTTTTTTTTTTTTTTGAGATCAACGGGAAAGGTAAAAATTGCTCCTGATCCTTCCTCATGGCAGCGGTAGCGAGTCCCTAGTTCCATCCGGGCCCCCGTGTCCAGCGCAAGAAGCGGAGACGACGGTGGCGGCGACACCGACCGCAAAATGAAGCAAACGAAACTCTACCGCAGGGAGCCACCAGAACAGAGGAAGAGGTTTTTCCTTCCAAGAACAGAGGAGACGGACGGATCGGGGACGCACCTTGCGGCGGCGACGACGAGGACGAGGTTGGAGATGCCGCCGCGGTTGCCGGAGGCACGGGACGCGCCGTCCCACAGGAACGCCGCCCACCTCATCGCCGGTCTCCTTCCTTCTCTCTCCTCCCCTGTTCTTTTCTTTGCTGCTTGGTCCGGTGATCTCGGAAGCAGCAGCAACCAACCAACCAAGAACCTACGCGAAGAGGAAGAGAATCACGAAGAAATGGCCGCCACCTCACGGGAGGACCTGACTTTTTATACCGCAACGACTCGTAGCTTCCACCCCCAGCTTCGTGGCGGGCGCCTCTCTTTTTTCACTTTTTTGTTCTTTGGCGCCGCCAGACGCCAGCCCGCGGTGCGGTGGTGCGCTGTCGAGCGGCGACTGGCCGGTGGGTCCGGGGGTGTGGAAGCCTAGTTTGTTCTGGTCCTCGGAACGTGGTCGGCATGGTATAGCGAACACCAACCTCTCGTCTCCTACACACGGGGTTCTGTTCCGTGGCATGTTCATTCGTGTGCTACACGGGGTTCGTCCTCTTCCGCCTTTTTTATTGGACGGCCAGCGTTGCTCCGGTCAGATTGAAGAATCTCCAAGATTTTCAGCAGCAGCATTTCGGTCGATGTACCAGTAGTATGTTTCTTCTCGGTTCATTTTCTTTAGCAGCAGTGAAAAGTGAAGGGAGGAAGAAACTTTCGACGATTTGATCTGATTCGATATGGTGTTCGAAGAGAATCGATCTGCAGGGAGGCCAGGTCGCCGCATTGCCGGCGACGAAAGGCATGGAGGCAATCGCGGACGGGTGGATTCTTGAACGGAACGGTAGTACTGGTAACTTTTTCTTCCGTGTCTTGTGCCCCAAGAAGAAGGGAGGGAATGAATATTCCCGTGCATCTCGGGGAGGAGGACAGCTGACAGGCGATGGAAGCTGGTTCGGTGCGTGTCGGTGTGGGCGGACAGCGAAGCGGCGACGACGACGAATCCAAAGAACACGGCGTCGAGCTGGTCGGTCAGCGTCTAGATGGTTTGACGTCCGCTGCAAGAAAGAAACCCCACCCCACCGAATCGGGCGGGGTACGGTGCGTGTGCCACCCCACGTTAGGCGGCGGCGGCCAACCGCAGGCGCACGCACGCACGTCGGCGGCGGGGTTGGTGCCAATCACCACTCCTGACCTGCCAGCCCAACCCAGGCGAAACGTGACGTCACAAGCAGGCTCCCTCCTCCCTCGCCATTCATTCGACAAAAAAAACAAAAAAAAGGTCCCTCGCCATTCACGAGCCTGCTGGTGTCGGTCAACAACAACACGCACGCGCCGCAGGTCGCGCGGCGGCAGCAGCAGCATCGCTTTTCGCTGGCAACGACTTATAAAAGGGGCTCGAATGGCCCACATCATCATACACGGCCCGTTTCCCCCATCCCGCCGCTCGCTCTTGTTGTCCTCAGCAGGCCACATTCTACTCGATCGAATATATTCCTTCTCCTCTCCCACTGGGCCCGCGCCGACACCATTTCACAACGTGTTCCGCTTCGATGTGCCACAAAGTGTTGTTGTGTCGCGACGGCTTTGCTGTGCTCGGCCCATAAACAAGGATCGTGCGCTGGACTTTGGAAGCAAAAATATTGACGCTCTTGGAAAAAGTTTATGACCCTACAAAAAAGTATTTTAAAAAACGGTCCATTCCTACGGCGCAACGTTATTTGGTGCCCCCGTAATCCTTGGCATAATCTTTAGATAAAGGGAAATTCTATTTCATCAAGCAAATAAAAGTATCCCGACCTCTACATCGTGTGATGTATTTGGTCAGTTCATTATTACAAACCATCACTATGTGTAGACTCCGTCTACAACATAGGACATAAATCAAAGCGCCAAACAAATGGCGACAAGCAAATAAGCCTAACATGAGGCGGAAATATAACAAAGAGTTCATCAATTGCATAACATATTGCTAAACTTCCACCCATGCTTGGCGAAGATCTCCATCGTTACGGTCTCCAAGAGGCGGCATGCATGTTGCATATGTGTTCGCCTCTCCTTCTTTTGGAAGACTGACCATGTCCTTATCCAATGAGTACCCCTGTATATCATCTGCATAGGAGTCAAAGGCAATGTTTTATCAAATATCACATTATTCCGGCTTAACCATATGGCCCAGCACATGGCGCCTGCACCCACAAGAATTTGGTTCTTGATAGTATTGTCAAAATTAATTGGCATAATCTAGAAGATGATTTTTTTCCCCTGTGAAATCAAGGTAATCTTTTTTTTTAGCGGGAACAAAGTTCCATTAATTAACAGGGCATTCGATTCTGATGGCTTCTTCCTTGCACTTCAATGTTGTGTGCAATAAGATCAGCTTCTTCCTTCCTCGCTCCTTAATTTCTCCTTCCCTTACCCTGTGGCGTTCAGTCCACCATGACCACATCGCCACCGCAATTTTTATCTTAAGCTCTTCCCTAGCACTTGCAATGTATATATTCCGCAATCTCCACTGGTAATCCTTTTTCTTTTTTTTACTTATGTGATGAATTATGTTCTTTCGATCCAGAGTGAATATAAACGCGAGCTCGTCGATCTTGCGCT
Organism: Eragrostis nindensis; assembly: GCA_012490785.1. NCBI lineage: Eukaryota > Viridiplantae > Streptophyta > Magnoliopsida > Poales > Poaceae > Eragrostis > Eragrostis nindensis. The sequence goes on along the minus strand of JAAXCT010000269.1, from coordinate 483,706 downwards.
TGCTAGAAGTTCAAAAATTGGATCGACCACACATGCATGTTTTTGGTACAACTATCAATGCCTTCCCTTCAGTAACCAATGGTCCGTTACTCTACTTGGTATGCTCATGTCATGATCACATCCAGGTTACTATTTTATTTCCTAATCCTACTCAACCGAGGAGCAATCTCAACCGTGCCGATGATAACCAGATCCGGTGGAAGATGCTAAAACATTTGGATCTCTAGCAAACAAGAGCGCGCCCAAGCCATGCGCCACCTCCGTCGCATCATAGTCCGCCGCGTTCATGGCTTCCAGCGGCGAGCCCTCGAACCCCGACAGCGCATCCCGGCACGACATCACGGCGATCTGCGCGTCCAGGTACCCTTTGACGACGTCCTGGAACGCGCAGCGGGACAGGCCGCTCGCCACGGCCGCCATGCTCTCGCGCGCCGCGGAGCTGGACTCGGCGCAGTGCTGGAACGCCACCATCTCGGCGTCCGGGAACGGCGGCGGCCGGCGGCTCCGCAGCTCGTTCGCCACCGCCGCCGTCGCCTCGTACGACGCCTGGGCTGCCTTCGCCGCCGTGAGCGCGTAGACGGTCACCTCGGCGGTTTTCGGCACGTCCGGCAGCTTCTGCAGCGTCACGCCGCAGAGGTTGAACAGCGACGGCGTGCTGCACGACTTGAGGCACGCGTCAGCCCATGTCATCTTGGGAACGTTGTCGCAGGCGTCGCCGGCCGTGAATAGGGCGGCGAGGGAGATCATCAGCGTCGTTGTGAGGCTGAAGAAGGTCATGGCTGGACACGCCGCTTCTTTGTCCGTTGTGTGCTGTTCTTTAATTTGTGACTTGGTCGAGTGCCTCATATACTATCGACTTATATATGGCATACTTTAATGAGTAGATTTTGCATGAAAGATACGATGTCCTACATTAATGAGTACCTCCCAACAATCACACTTCTTGACTGGTCAAATGTTGTCCTTTATAAAGTATGTTGTAGATTTATTTTTAGCATTTATTTCAGCCAGATAGAAAGATTTGGGAGGAAATTAGGTACAAAGGATTTGGAGTCTGATGCAGTTTAGCATTTATTTCAGCCAGATAGAAAGATTTGGGAGGAAATTAGGTACAAAGGATTTGGAGTCTGATGCAGTCAGTGATCTTCTTCTTTTTTTCTTTCCAAATAGGAAAGAACTTTATTGATCATTTTTTTTGATCAAATATACCTGTATTAAAAGTTAAGGAAGTACAAATACGCGTATACAAACAGGTACATTTGGAAAGGATACTTCCTACCAAGAGAGCAAAAAGGCCCCTAGAAAACCAAAAAACACGAACAAGACCCTGGCCCTTGAGCTCTACAGAAGCCGCCAAAATCACCACCACCGGCCGACACCGACGGCAGCAAATCCGGCGGCCGCTACCAACCCGAAGCCGGAAGGAGCACCACCCTCGCAAAAGCGAGATCGCGCCAACGCTTTGAAGTAAGCCGAAGTAGATTCGCACAAGCAATTCGCCCAAACGGCCGGGGCCGCGCCCCGTACCCCATCCGGCCAGAGGCGCCGCTCACCAACGACGGCAAGCGCCGCCGCGGAACCCTCGAGGACGCCTCATCCGAACTTGCCGCCGAAACACAGCTGCCTCCGCATCCTTGACTCGAAAGGCCCGACCCCTCATCAGCTCGCCGAACGGGGAAGCAACAAAGGGCCGACAGACTCCTGTACAAGGCCCCGCCATCGGGGAACCCACCTCCACAAGCTCGCCGCTGACGCCGGAGCAGAACGTCAACGGGGCGCGGCCGAGCTCGGAAGGACAAAATCGGACTTGACACCGCCGCCGCCGCCACACCGATGTCAGCCGATACCGACCACCTCCACAGAGCTTCACCAACAACCGCGCCGCCGTTGCCGACGTCGCCATCACCGGATCCGCTGAGGGAGAACAGAAATCCGGCAGACATCACCACGGATGCCGCCGGAACCCTAACCCTAACTGGCTTTATTGAAAGGAAAACAACAGCTACACTAAAACCTAAGCCGGATGACGAGTGCCCGGTTCTCCCGTCCCTCCAGTGCCCTACGGGCCGCCGGAGGAGAGGGAGAGCCGGCGAACTCGCCGCCGGACGCGCGGTCGCCCACCGAGTCGCCTCCTCTGCACTGTAGATGAGGATAACGATTCGCAATATTAATGCAACGTAACTTATTGATCATTTCGTATGTACGTGGAGTACATTCACGAGAGACCAATTGCTCGATCCGATGTAGTGATGTTGCTCAGCTCAGTGAGCGCTCACAGATCCGACGACACATAAGGGTATGGATAGCAGAAATGCTAAGGGAGTATTTCAACCATTAAGTTAAATTGATGCACTTCGCGTATTAGAGAGACGTACTGAGGAAAGATAAAGAGCAAGAGATTTTTTTAGTTTATGCGACAAATCTCTCAGTCATATTTTTAGAACATATAAAATGTACGTGTGAAACATTAGTCCTTAGGTGACTAGGATCTTGCATTTCTTGATCATAAGACTGACTCCAACAAGGAAAGCCAGTTTTTAGATGCAAATCTACCATTGCCTCACCAGTACAGTATTTTGCATTTCTTTCCTACAGCCTCGTCTCCAACAGCAATTGCATTTCACTAGCGTAGCAAGTTGCTAGGCCCAAGAGAGAATCGATCAGCAGAAGAACCCAACAGAGCAGTTTGAGCCGCTCTGTTTCTGGACGCCACGGTCGACCTCCATGAGCTCAAATCCGGTATGAGGAAGAGGAAGAGGGCGGCCAGAGATTGGCGCATCCATTTGAGCCACCAATTTGGGGTGTGGTTGTGTGGAGCGGCTGCTGCGACAAAGAGGAACAGAGGCAGCCATGGCTGCTCGGGTGGCGCACGGGAGAGGGAGGGATGGCGCGATTGAGAGGGCTCGGGAGGTAGCTGGGGGCACATGCGAGCTTGGGGGCACGTGGGGCGGTGAGCACCACGGTGATGTCTGGAGGAAGGAGAAGACAAGCACCATTGTGGAGGAGGTGGGATTGGGAAAAATGAGAATGACCGGGCCGGAGCGAGGTGGTACAGGCGGCGAAAGTTCGGGGAGGAGATGAGGGGCGAGAGCGAGCGCACTACCGCCGTGGAGGAGCTCCGCGACGGCGACGGCGTTGCCAATCTCGCGCAGCGCCATGGCAGCCTCGGCGAACCGCGGCATGAACGCCGCACTGAGCTCGCACCAGGGCGCGTACCCGAGGAGGACACCCCTGCCGTCATCTTCCAGCCCGCCCCGCCTCCGCCTCCTCGTTGACGGCGAGCAGCTCGTCCAACACCCCAGAGTCGTCGTCGTCGTCAAGGTCCAGCCACGCCGCCGAGACAACCTGCGCCATGGCCAGAGGAGCCGCCACCAAAGCCAACGCCCACTGAATGCTGCTGTGCTTGGCTCCCTCTACCCCGAGATCTAGCAGAGCTTGGCTGCCCTCACGACGCACCACCGCCGCTCGCCAGACCTGCGTCCCCCCCCCCCCCCCCCCGTGCCCGCGCCCCGGCCACCGCGCTCCTTCGCCCTTTGGCGTGACCAAGGCGAGGCGACCTCTATCGGCGCGCCTGGGCGAGCGCACAAGCGAGTGAGCCGGGCTGGTGAGCGCGCCCGGGGCGGCATGCCATGGGAGCGGGGCGAGGCGTGAGCGACCCTTGCTCCGCTGCTGCTCGCCCCGCGCGTACCCTGCTCCGCCATTCGCCATCGGGCTACAGGCTGCCGTCGTTGAGGAGGGTGGGGAGCTGGGTCTCGAGTTGCATGTTGGACTTGGAGGACGTCGGGGGAGGCGGGGACACACGAGAAGCAGGGGAAGCGCGCGCCGACGGCCTCCCCATCCCGCTCGCCCACGCCGCTCGAAGTCGCAGCGAATGCATTCGAGGAGAGAGGTTATGTATTTTTACATCACCTCTCTCCTCCGAATGCAAAATGGCTCCTTGTTTGCCTGAGCTGTTGGAAAAGGATTTGATGATGCACAGTGTTGAGGAAGATGCATATGTGGGTTTGCATATCTTTGTTAGAGTCAGTCTTAATACCTATAGGAATCAAAATGCCAGGTGTAAATATGAAAGAAAATCCATAAAATGTTTTTCCTCTAAATATGGCTATTGGTACCAAAAACACCTGTCTAACAAATTCTCCAAGCTAATCTCTAAGGCCATTCTCAATGGCTCTTTCATTTGCTATTAATTAGATGCCACATCAGTTAAAATGGTGACATGGCAAGAAATTTACTATGAGAGAGAGGGGATGCCTTTGATCCCCATAAAAGGATGTGGGCGCTGTTTCCAACACGATGAAAGCCAAAAGAAAGTGGACTGAGGCTCTTTTTTTTCATCCCCAAGGATTCTAACCAACAAATGAGTGCCACCTAGCAATAATTTAATATGCTGACAAACCTATGAAACTGTGAAATAAAACTGTGCACTGAGAGATGCAATTTCATTTCACTGAACAAGACCACAAAGCTGATGTGTCACTCTTAGAAATGGTGAGATGAAAATTTCCATTGAGACTGTCCTAAAGTTTCCCCCTCGGCATCACGGATTCCTCGCTCGCTAGGTTTGACGAGCTAGTTTGGCTCTCCATCTCTCCTTCCTACGACTCCCGTGCCTGGCTTCTGTGGAATCAATAAGAGGTTCAAATTGGTCCCTCAGGTCCAGGACCCCCTTGAGACGGAGGCGCAAGCCCCCGCCCTCGCCATGGCACAGGGGGCCTCGCCAGCAAAAGGTGTCCCAAGCAGAAGCGTCGCCGACAGAGTGGGCGTATCCCCACCGGACATCACAGGAGCTGGACTTGATCATGTGCCTGGCAGCGGAGAAGAAGAGCGAGGGGAGGTAGAGAAAAAAAAAAGAATACGATGGATCACAGGTGATGACGTGGCAGGTTTGTAAGGTTTTTGGAGATGCTCACCATTACTTCATATGCTCCTCACATCCAGGTCATAAATAATATATTTTATTTCGTACCCAATCGAGGAGCAATCTCAACCGTGCCAATGATAACCAGATCCGTTGGAAGATGCCAAAACATTTGGATCCTTAGCAAACATGAGCGCGCCCAAGCCATGCGCCACTTCGGTCGCATCATAGTCCGCCGCGTTCATGGCTTCCAGCGGCGAGCCCTTGAACCCCAACAGCGCTTCCCGGCACGACACCACGGCGGTCAGCGCGTCCTGGTACCCTTTGATGATGTCCTGGAACGCGCAGCTGGCCAGGCCGCTCGCCACGGCCGCCATGCGCTCGCGCGCCGCGGAGCTGGACTCGGCGCAGTGCTGGGACGCATACAGCTCCTCGTCCGGGATCGTCGCCGCGCCGCGCATCGTCAGCTCGTTCGCCGCCGCCGCCGTCGCCTCGTACGACGCCTTGGCCGCCTCCGCCGCCGTGAGCGCGTAGACGGTCACCTCGGCGGTTTCCGGCACGTCCGGCAGGTCCTGCAGCATCACGCCGCAGAGGTTGTACAGCGACGACGTGCTGCACGACTTGAGGCACGCGTCGGACCATGTCATGTTGGGGACGTTGTTGCAGGCGTCGCCGGCCGTGAACAGGGCGGCGAGGGAGATCATCAGCGTTGCGAGGCTGCAGAAGGTCATGGCTGGACACGCCGCTTCTTCGTCCGTTGTGTGCGGTTCTTTAATTTGTGATTTGGAACCAACTGTCGAGGGCCTTATATATAGGCGTATGGCATACTTTAATGAGTAGATTTTGCATGAATGATACGATCCTACATTAGTACCTCCCAACAATCACACTTGTACAGGTCAAATGTTGTGCTTTATAAAGTACGTTGTAGATTTATTTTAGCATTTATTTCAACCAGAATAGAAAGATTTGGGAGGAAATTAGAAAGAAAGGATTTGGAGTCTGATGCAGTGATATTTTTTTTTCCTTTCCAAATACTCCCTCTATGTCAAAATAGATGACGTTTTTGACTTTTCAAAAACATGTTTGACCACTCGTCTTATTCAAAAAATTATCCAAATATATAAATAAATAAATTATCCTTAAAGTATCTCTAATGATAAAACAAACCATAACAAGATAAATGATATTTGCATAAAATTTTCGAATAAGACGAGTGGTCAAACGTGAGTTTCAAAAGTCAAAAACATCAAATAATTTGAAATGGAGGGAGTAGGAAAAAACTTTATTGATCATTTTGTATGTACATGGAGTACATTCACGAGCGACCAATTGCTCAATCAGATCTAGTGATCTTGCTCAGCTCACTAATCTGACGACACAAATGTATAATATCTCTTTTATCTATTGTCACGGCTAGATATTTGGAGGTAAAAATGACTTGCAAGGGAGTATTTCAACCATTTAAGTTAAATTTATGCACTTCGTGTATTAAAAAAAACTCGGCCGGTGGGAGAAAGACTGCCCCCACGGTATGGTATTGTCGTATAGGAAACTCAACCGGAGCCCCACCGAGAAAATCCACGAACCCTGGCCCATCCCCAGGGAGCCACCCCTATAGTTCGAGCCTTAACTCATGCTTTGAGCCTACCTCATACATGAGGGCCCGCCTACCATAAGTCGGATCTGATCGAGTAAATGAGATGCAACAAGTGGATTTTTTTATTCCATAAATTGGTGCACACCAAGATTTGAACCCAGGTAGGTGGCCTCACACCTGAAGGCTCTGAGCTATTGTCTGTTTGCACACTTCGCGTATTAGAGAGACTGAGGAAAGATAAAGAGCAAGAGATTTGTTAGTTTTTAGGTGACGTAAATCTCCCATTCATATTTTTAGACCAAATAAAATGTACATGTGAAACATTAGTTCTTAGGTGACTAGGATCTTGCATTTCTTGACCATAATACCTATAGGAATAAAAATGCCAGGTGCAAATATGAAAGAAAATCCATATTTTCCTGTTATTGATTAGCTGTTAATATCATTTATTAGAAACGATGGAACATAGAATTTTTTTTCGGAGCCTTGGATTGGAGTAGTAAAGTTTTTTTTTCTGGGAAAAACCAACATAGCTAGCCCTCTTTTACTTCAGTCATGAATTAGGTTATTCTGAAAAGAGTTCAAGCATTGTTTTTTTTTCTTGTGGTTTTCCTACCTTTTCCTGACAGGCCAAGATCAAACTGTTCTATGAGAAAGCGATCTCCCTCTTGACAGAAAAGAGGGAAGTTGCAGTTTAAAAAGTTTGGTTTTGATCGTGCATTTTGGTAAATTATGCTCCTCATATTCAGGTCCTAAAAATTTTTATTTCCTACTTCCTACACAATGGAGGACAGCAGCCAAATAACCTCAACTGCACAGATGTATAACCAGATCCGTAGGAAGCTAAAACATTTGTTGGTGGGTATCTATTTACCTAACACCAATGCGCCCAAACCTTGCGCCACTGCTGTCACATCAAGGTCGGCCGCGACCATGGCGTCCAGCGGCGAGCCCGGGAAATCCATCAGCGCCTCCCGGCATGACTCCACGGCGGACCGCGTGTCCTGGTACTCCTGCATGGTGTTCTGGAACTCGCAATTGGACATGTCGCCGATCACGGCCGCCGTGCGCTCCGATGCCGCGGAGCTCTGGCGAATGCAGAGCTCGAACGCCGGCGAGCCTCTCGGGAGCAACGGCTCCGGCCCGTGCATCAGAAGATCGTAGGCCGCCGCCTTCGTCGCCGCGTACGACGCCTTGGCGGCCTCCGTCGCCGCGAGCGCGTAGACGGTGACCTCGGCGGCGTCCGGCGCGTGCTGCAGCGTCTCGCCGCAGAGGTTGTACAGCGACGGCGTGCTGCACGACTTGAGGCACGTGTCGGCCCGTGTCATGTTGGGGACCTTGTCGCAGGCGTCCACGGCCGTGAACAGGGCGGCGAGGGAGATCAACGTTGCAAGGCTGAAGAAAGTCATGGCTGGAATATGCATGTGCTTCGTCCGTCCGTGCGCGTGAGGTTCTTCAATTTGTGGTTTGGTATACATTAATGGGTAGCTTTTGCATGAAAAGATACGATCCTAGCTCCCAAGAATCACTTCTTGACAGGTCAAATGTTGTGCTTTATAAAGTATACTGTAGATGCATTTTTACCATTTATTTCAACAAGAATAGAAAGATTTGGGAGGAAATAAGACAGGAAAGATTTGGAGTCTGATGCAGTGATCTTTTTTTTTTCCAAATACGAAAGAACTTTATTGATCACTCAGAATGTGGCGTACATTCACGAGCGGTCAATTGCTCGATCGGACGTAGTGATCTTGCTCAGCTCATAGATCCGGCGACACAAAGTTATGGTGGATATATAGAAGAAACGCCGAGGAGGACCTTACCTTGCATTAGCCGAGGGCACAATACATATATGATGCCGGTTTTATCTATTGTCGTGGCTAGACTTTTCAAGGCAAAAAATGACTTGGCAAGGGAGTATTTCAACCCATAAACTAAATTGATGAACTTCGCATAATTGTGAGACGAAGAAAGATAAAGAGTAAGAGATTTGTTAGGTTTTAGGCGACTGAAATCTCTGAGTCACATTTTAGGACAAATAAAATGTACATGTGAAACACTTCATAAATTTCAGGGTAGCTAAGAACTGCGAGGCCTGGAACAGCGTCAGCTTCCTGGAGAAGAATCACTGGTGTTTGTAGGTCATCAATGATTCTACATGGAGTATGTCTTTCTTACATTTCTAGTATCAAAAAAGAATAAAAATGCCAGTCGCAAATATGAAAGCCTCCCATTCAAGTCTACAGTAACAATTGGTCAATTTCATATGTCATCACAAATTGGACCACATCTACAAGGGCGCACAAGAACCTGGAGCAGAAGAACAAAGCTGAAGCCAACAAGGGTGCGACGGGGGATAATAATTCCCTTCGGCGCAGCCAGAGACCGGGGTGAAAAGCGACGAGCACACGCTGAAGAAGACGGAACGCATGGCGGCTATCCGGAATCTGGAAACGCCAGGTAATATCACCTCGTTCCTGTCTTTTTCAAATTCTCGCATTTCTTCTAATATGAATAAGCTTGGCATTTCACTTGGTAGAGATGATAATTTAGTTCAAACCTCTACGGTAGCCATCAAAAACATAGAAGTTGATAGGCTTACTTTGTCGGCTAAGAAGAAATTAGAGAATAAAAGTAAGAATAAAAACAACAACAACAACAGTCCTAAAATCACTGATTATAGTGATGAGGACGAGGAGGAAAGACTTGATACGATCCTCGGCCACGTATGTGGGGATTTAAATGAGGAATCGTATGACCTGGGACAGGATCACGTATTATGTGATTTGAATGCAGTCCCGAGGAAGAAAAAGTCTAACTCTGCCAAGAAAATTAATTCTGGCAAACCTCCAAAGAAACCAAAAACTCCGTCCAAATTGTGTCTCCAATGAAAGGAGTCTTCTGGAATAGCAGAGGTCCTGGAGACTTGGCTAAACACAGATATTTGGCGGATATGGTTAAAGAAGAGCAAATTAATTTCATTGCTCTTATGGAAACGGGTCGAGATGAATTTCCAGATTCGACTCTAAAAAATTTTTGTGGTGGCCGTGATTTCATTTGGCATAGCATGGCACCACACGGAAGGTCAGGAGGCATCTTATTAGGAGTAGATCTGACAACCTTTGACATTGGATCCATCACTGAGGGAGATTTTTATGTAAAATTCTGTCTTAGAAATAAATCCGATGGGTTCAAATTTATGTTGTATGCGGTATATGGACCTGCACAGCAACACGACAAAGAAGCTTTTCTATCAGAATTAGCTTATGTCTGTTCTCGAGAATCCCTACCTTATATCATAGGTGGTGATTTTAATATAATGAGACAACCCGAGGACAAGAATAAAGACAACTTTGACGCAAAATGGCCAAATTTATTTAATGCGGTCATTGAATCTCTCGAATTAAGAGAGATTGTAATGTCTGGAAGACAATATACGTGGGCTGGACCAGGAGATGACCCTACTTATGAAAAACTTGACAGAGTGCTAGTAAGCACAGAATGGGAAGATAAATTCCCGTTATCTACTGTTGAGGCACGAGATAGGAGTCAGTCTGATCACACCCCGTTAGTGCTTAATACAGGAGCATCGACTCATAATAGCAAGCAACCTCTGTTCAAATTTGAGAGAGGTTGGTTCCTTAGAGATGGCTTCTTTGACATGGTTGCTAATTTATGGCAATCAGAAGATAAAGGAAATACGGCGATGCAAAGATGGCAGAATAAAATACGCCATCTACGCCAATATCTCCGAGGTTGGGCCAAACATACAGCTGGCTCATACAAAAAAGAAAAGAAAAGGCTTATATCAATGATTGACACAATTGATAAAAAAGCTGAAACAACCACTTTATCTGACAATGAGATAAATATGAAACACTATCTCAAAGAAAGACTCGCTCTCCTATTAAGGGAGGAGGAGATAAAGTGGTACGAAAGAGCGAAAGTTAAAGACCTATTAGAGGGTGATGATAACACTCGCTTTTTCCATTTGGTGGCCAATGGTAAACACCGCAAGCAACACATCTTCAAATTAGAACAAGATGATGGAGTAATTGTCGGTGATGACGAATTAAAGTCATATATTACTAACTATTACAAGAACCTCTTTGGACCACCAGAAAATACCAACATTTCCTTGGTCGAGGATCGCATAAATGATATTCCTCAGGTTTCGGAAACAGAAAACAACCTATTAACCTCCATATTCACGGAGGATGAGGTTAAGGAGGCTGTATTCCAGATGGAACACAACAAAGCCCCAGGACCGGACGGATTTCCAGCAGAATTCTACCAAGTTTTCTGGGAAATAATAAAGGGAGATCTAATGGCTCTATTTTGTGAATTCCATGAAGAGACACTTCCTTTATATAGCCTAAACTTTGGTGTCATTACATTATTACCCAAGGTTAAAGAGGCAAAACAAATTCAACAATACCGGCCTATTTGTCTCCTAAATGTCAGCTTTAAAATTTTCACAAAAGTTGGCACAAATAGAATAAACAAAGTGGCAGGTACGGTGGTGAGACCATCTCAGACCGCCTTCATGCCAGGCAGGAACATCATGGAGGGTGTCGTAATATTACACGAAACCCTCCATGAATTACATACTAAGAAACTTGATGGGGTTGTTTTCAAAATCGACTTTGAAAAAGCCTATGACAAGGTCAAGTGGTCTTTCCTGCAACAAACCTTGAGAATGAAAGGTTTCTCGCCCAAATTTTGTAGGTGGGTTGAGAATTTTGTTAATGGAGGTAGTGTTGGAATCAAAGTCAATGATGACATAGGACACTATTTTCAAACAAAGAAAGGGCTTCGTCAGGGAGACCCAATGTCACCTATTTTGTTCAACATCGTGGCAGATATGCTTCCTCTTTTAATTAAAAGAGCAAAAGAGGATGGACAAATTAGGGGGGTCATTCCACACCTAGTCGATGACGGTTTGTCGATATTGCAATATGCAGATGACACTATCATCTTCTTGGATCATGACTTGGACCAAGCAAAAAACATGAAACTATTGTTAAGTGTTTTTGAGCAACTATCAGGTCTCAAAATCAATTTTCATAAGAGTGAAATTTTTTGCTATGGAGCAGCAAAAGAGTTTGAGGACCAATATACTGAACTTTTTGGATGCAACTCTGGTGAATACCCATTCAGATATTTGGGAATACCAATGCATTACAAGAAACTCCGAAATAGTGACTGGAGGATTATAGAAGAAAGGTTCGAAAAGAAATTATCTTGTTGGAAAGCCAAACACCTATCATACGGTGGAAGATTGGTTCTCTTGAACTCGGTCCTCAGCAGCCTACCCATGTTTATGATGTCTTTCTTTGAAATACCAAAGGGAGTCATAAAAAAACTAGATTATTACAGATCTAGATTTTATTGGCAAGGCGGTACAGATAAGAAGAAATACCGTCTCGCAAAATGGGATATCCTTTGTCGTCCTAAAGATCAAGGAGGTCTAGGGATTGTAGACCTTGAGATCAAAAATAAAAGTCTGTTAAGCAAGTGGATTATGAAATTGCTTAACGAAGATGGGACTTGGCAAACCTTGCTTAGGAATAAATATCTAAGCTCAAAGACCCTCTCACAAGTAGAGACTAAACGAAATGATTCACATTTCTGGAAAGGTCTCATGAAAATTAAAAACCAAGTGCTAGATTGTGGTTCTTTCAATATTAAAGACGGAACGCAAACTAGATTTTGGGAGGACACATGGGCTGGCTCTCAATCTTTCAAAGATCAATATCCTAGTCTTTATAACATTGCAAACTACCCTCATGCAACGGTAAACAATGTTATGAGGACTACGCCACTACATATTTCTTTTAGAAGAGCTCTAGTGGGAAATAATCTCACTCAATGGCATAATCTGGTAGCCAAAATTGCTCATTTCAATTTAACTGAGGAGAGAGATACTTTCACATGGAGATTGAATCACAATGGACAATTCACTGTCCGCTCAATGTATTTATACATGATGAATCAAAATACTCCATTCTCTCATAAATTGATTTGGAAATTAAAAATTCCTCTAAAGATCAAGATATTTCTTTGGTACCTCCAAAAAGGGATAATTCTCACAAAGGACAACCTTGCAAAACGCAATTGGAGTGGTAGTCAAAAATGTTGCTTCTGCAATTGCAACGAGACAATAAAGCATCTCTTCTTTGACTGCCACAATGCAAGAACCATTTGGAGGATTGTAAACATCGCTACCGGGTTACCCCCACCTAGATCAATAACTCATATGTTGGGAAATTGGCTATCAGGGGTAGAGCTAAAAGAGAGAAAAACTATTTTAGTAGGGGCATCTGCTCTATGTTGGGCCATATGGCGTTGTCGAAATGATTTGGTTTTTGATAATGTCAAGTATACTTCATTTATGCAGGTTGTTTTCAGAGGGACATATTGGCTGCGGTTTTGGGCTTTGTTGCAGCGTGATGAGACAAAAGAGAGACTCCGTTCGGCGAGCTTATCTTTGGAGATTATTGCCATGGATTTCTTCGCCAGAAATGGATGGAAGTTTAATAATAGACTTTGTCTCTCTAGTTTTGGTTCCTTGAACTCAACCTTCTAGTTGAAAGTTTTGTAATAACGTCAAACGCTACGTGTGGAAACACAGAGGCGGGAACTTTTCCATTATCTAAAAAAAAATCACATCCAGGTCCTAAAACATTTGTTGGATCTATATTTAATTAGCTTCCTAACACCAATGCGCCCAAACCATACGCCACTGCTGTCACATCAAGGTCGGCCGTGACATTGGCTTCCAGCGGCGACCCCGGGAAATCCATCAGCGCTTCCCGGCAGGAATGCAGCGCCGACAGTGTGTCCTTATACTCCTGCTTGGTGTTCTGGAACTCGCACTTGGAAATGTCGCCGGTCACAGCCACAATGCGCGCCCGCGCTACGGAGTACTGGCGAACGCAGAGCTCGAACGCCGTCTTGGATCCCGGGAACGGCAACCACCCATGCCGCGCCAGCTGCTCCGCCGCCGCCGTGGTCGCCTCGTACGACGCCTTGGCCGCCTGCGCCGCCGTGAGCGCGTAGACGATCACCTCGGCGGTGGCCGGCACGTCCGGCAAGTGCTGCAGTGTCTCCCCGCACAGGTTGTCGAGCGACGGCGTGGCGCTCGACTTGAGGCATGCATCGGCCCATGTCATGCGGGGGACATTGTGGCATGCGTCTCCGGCCGTGGACAAGGCGGCGAGGGAGATGAACATGGCAAGGATGAAAGTCATGGCTGAAATTTGCATTCTCGTCCTTGGTGATTTGGAACCAAGTGTCAAGGACTTGATTATATATTGCTGTGCACATTAATTGGTAGATTCTGCATGAAAGATATGATTCTAAAAAACAATCACACTTCTTGGCAGGTCATAAGTTGTGCTATAATAAAGAACTACTGTAGATGTTTCTTACATTTCAACCGAAATCAAAAGATTTGTCAGAAATAAGAAGAAAAATTAAAAACCAACTAAAATCAACGTCACAATATAAACATTATTGTTTGTATCGTGTTAAAGAGATGCCACTTTCATCGCCAAAAAAAAAAAGAGATGCCACTTTGCTTGACAATACCTAAATTAGTGATATCTTTTTGCAATAAAAATGATTATTAAATCCAGTCCACAAGTTTCGGTTCAAGAAGCGTCAACTAATGAAACGCAATCCCAAAGATATGGTGCCAAAACTAAGAAATGTATGTGGTTTTCTATGTTCGGTGAGACTTATTCGGTTTCCCTAGGCCCAAACTCCTGAGAAAAACCCTTAAAATGCTAAGGAAATGGTTTGTCTAGAAAGTTTCCTAGGGAAACAAGGGCTCTCTACGGCTGCTCAAAATTTCCCGAGGATAGAAAAAAATGTGTAGGGAAACTCGTTGACTCCAGTAATGCAGGTGAACGTCCTGCTTGATGGGTAAAGCTCATTTGTGGTTCTCGGCTCCATTGTGCTGTTCTACTTTTTCTCATATCTTACGTTCATGTTGTTGGAAATCAAATTGAATATATATAGTTTGCTGACATGGATGTGTTCTTTTCTTATTTTTTATCTGATTTTTTTAGAAAATGGAAATAGTTTTCCGCCTCTGCGTTTCCGCACATAGCGTTCATACTTATTACATTTGGTCAGCTCCTCGGCTGATATCAAGAGACAAAATTAAAGACAAAGTCTATTATTGAATTTCCATCCATTCTTCGCGAAGAACTCCATGGCAATAATCTCCATAGAAAGACTCGCAGAACGGAGCTTCTCCTTTGTCTCATCACGCTGCAGCAAAGCCCAGAACCGCAGCCAGTACGTCCCTCTGAAAATAGCCTGCATAAAGGAACTATATTTGACATTGTCAAAAACTGTATCATTACGACACCGCCATATGGCCCAACATAGGGCAGCCGCCCCTACTAAAATAATTTTTTTCTCCTCTAGATTCATTCCTGCTAGCCAATTCCCCAACATATGGGTTATAGAGAGAGGAGGGGGTAAGCCGGTAGCAATGGTAACAATCCTCCAAATAGTTTTCGCATTGTGACAGTCAAAGAACAAATGTTTGATTGTCTCATTGCAATTGCAAAAACAACACTTTTGACTGCCATGCCAATTGCGTTTCGCAAGGTTATCCTTCGTGAGAATTACACCTCTTTGAAGGTACCATAGGAAAATCTTGATCTTTAGAGGGATTTTCAATTTCCATATCAATTTATGAGAGAAAGGAGTATTCATATTGATCATATAAGTATACATGGATCGGACAGAATATTGTCCATTCTGATGCAAACTCCATTTAAAGGTGTCTCTCTCATCAGTTAGATTGATATGAGCGATCTTGGCCACTAGATTGTGCCAATGATTGAGATTATCTCCCACTAAGGCTCTTCTAAAAGAGATGTTTAGCGGCACGGTCCTCATGACATTACTCACCGTAGCATGCGGGTGATTCGCAATGTTATAGAGACTAGGATAAATATTCTTGAGAGGTTGAGAAGCAGCCCATGTGTCCTCCCAGAATCTAGTTTGTGTTCCATCATTAATCTTGAAAGATCCACATTCTAGAACTTGATTTTTAATCTTCATGAGACCTTTCCAGAAATGTGAATCATTTCTTTTAGCCTCTACTTGGGAGAGAGTTTTTGAGCTCAGATATTTATTTCTAAGCAGAGATTGCCAAGTCCCGTCTTCGTTAAGCAGTTTAAATATCCATTTGCTCAACAGACTTTTATTTTTGATCTCAAGGTCTACAATTCCTAGTCCTCCTTGATCTTTGGGACGACAAAGAATATCCCATTTGGCAAGTCGATATTTTTTCTTATCTTTACCTCCTTGCCAATAAAATCTAGATCTGTAATAATCTAATTTTTTTATGACTCCTTTGGGTATTTCAAAGAAGGACATCATAAACATGGGTAGGCTGCTAAGAATCGAGTTTAGAAGGACTAAGCGTCCACCATAGGATAGGTGTTTGGCTTTCCAACAAGATAATTTCTTTTCGAACCTTTCTTCTATGATTCTCCAATCGCTATTACGGGGACACTGTATCCTGTGCACTCAAAAGGAACACCATATTTTTTATCTGATGATTTGTTATTTATTCAATCTGGCTCCCTCTAGTCTAGTACAAAATTGCGAGCCAAAGGACACACTTTAACCAGAGTTATACGAGACCTGTCCTTGATCCAAAATTGTTATGAACACTATCTTTTTGTTGTGAAATGTCTAATCTTTTATGAATCGAATGAAATGTCTAAATAGTTGAAAGTTTCTCGATTTAGTTAAAAATTTGTATTACTCAACTAAAAATGTATGTTTTTCATTGGTATAAAGAAATTGGATAGTAATATTTATTATCTCTTTCGTAATTTTTAACCGTACTAATATGAGCCGCAACAGTTGTCATACCATCCACGTCACTGGTGCACATGCCCCTGTACTCACAAAGTCCTGAAGAAGGGAGGCCAATTTGACGTGTTGCCCTTCCCGCGATCTTCGTTCTTGGATGTCCAAGCGTGAGAAAAATAGTCTGGAAGGATGAGCTCATTTCATATAGAAAGAAGAAAGAAGGGTTGGGTTTGGGTCAAAATAGAATCCCTGAAAACTGGAGGTGGAATATTAGATTGTCCTGCGTCGATAGAGATACTGCAAGTGGAATAGCAATCATTTGCCTCTGATGCTCAATCTTCACAAATTATCAAGTGTGACATCGGACAACAAACTGATGGGGGTGGGTGGGGGGGGGGGGGGGGGGGGGGGGCTTGTAGTGAGAAGGGCCAGAAACTCAATTATGTTCTACCACATCTGACATGGGCGTGCGGGGCTCCTCACACGGGGACAATTGTTAGTTTGGGCATGTGGATGCGAACTTGGTGCCGTATCAAACCCAGCGGGTATAGGTAAAAGGGCAAACAAATTAAAAGCCTTTCCGAATCGTATATCCATATACCCACTTATTTTATCTGAAATATGGGCCCAAAAATGACTTGTATATATATACAAAACTCAGAGACTGCTAGGGTTTCCCTCTTCCCCCTCCTCACCATTTAGCATGCACCGCCGCCACTCGTCCCCTTCCTTCCCATTCACACAGGCTCCCCTCGCCTTCTAGATCTGGCTGCCAAGTAGTGGATCCAACTCCTCCCCCCACCAATCCGCCGCCAGCAGGCCATGGCTCTCGGCCCTGCCCTCACCAACAAGAAAACCAATGGGCCACCACCGCCGCCATCACCTCCCATGCATGACGCACCAACCAACCGCCGCCACCTCCCCGCGCAACATGCAAGAAGGCCATCCCATCCAGCACGATTATCATCCTAATAGATCTCGGTACAACACCCCCTCCCCCCTCTCCCCGATCCCGCTGATCGAGGGTTCAGCCGCACGCCGACGCAGGCAAGGAGGTCCTCATCGCGCAAAGCCGCCACTCGACAATCCTTCCGTGCAACGACGAGTTTGTAGGTATATCCCCCTCTATTCTTTTTTGCCACATATGTGATTCGATTTTGGCATGCTGTTGTCTACCTAGGCCCTATTTGGATCCAAGCAAGGGATTAATTGTTAGTTGATTAAGTTTAGTCCATAGAGATATCCAAACAGCCCGGACTAGTGGGGACTAATTTTTTGCCAACCAATAGACTAAGAGCATGTTTGGATACGTTTTAGTCCTATGACTAAAACTAGTCAGACTAGTAGTTTTTAGTCACCTCCCTGTTTGGAAGATAGGACTAAAGTGAGATCCGCCACAGATTGAAAGAGCATTAAAGTCTATTTTTCTCTCCCTCAAAAAAAAAGTCTATTTTTCTCTCTCCCTCTCTTTTCCCTCTCCCTTGCTATATCATAAATGAGGGGAGAGAGAGAGACTAGAACAAATTTTAGCCCCTCCCTGGACTAGAGACTAGACTAGTTTTAGTCACCTTTTAGTCCCACCTGTTTAGGAATTTAGTCCCTGAAAGTGACTAAATTTAGCCTGACTAGTTTTAGTCACTGGGATCCAAACACCTCCTAATAGTAATCCTATTAGTCGGAGGAATCCACTTAATAGGGACTAATTGTTAGTTGACCAATTACTTCATCCTCCAAACAGGCACCTGACTAACAATTAGTCGGTTAATTATTAATCCAAGATTATTTGTTATTTGTTAGTTCTCCTGGATCCAGACAAGGCCTCTGATTAGTTCTCCGACAAATAACCTTTTCTTCCCTACGAAAGATTAAATTGGAAGTCAATTTCTAGGGTCATGATGAAGATAAAATTATTCAGAAAATTTATGTTTCCATGATAGCAAAGTATGATAAGTATTTATGTGCTTGCGGAAAACATGCTTGCCCGCGGTTGCGGTTTCCTACCTGCGGTGGATCATTTGGTGCGGGCGAGGCAAACAAAGTATCCGCGAGCACTCCACCTGTTGCCATTTTTACAACCAGCGCCAATTCCTATGTTTTATGTTAATTTTGGGCAACATGTACGTGTTTTGTTCGGAAGGCACCGAGGGACCTGAGGTGGTTGCTATTTCATATTGCATCCACCCTTTTGATGCATGAGGATGAAAACGTTAGATGTGCATGTGCCTGGGGAATTCGGTGCAGTGCGGTGAGCACGACCACCTCTGCCACATGAGTACGTAGCACGTGATGAACGAGGAGACAACAACGCCGGTTGTCGGTTTCAAATATGGACCGTTCTTGTCCTCCTTGGGTTTCTCGACTTGTAATGTTCTCTTCTTGACATAATATGTGGAATTCAGTGACTGCTTGATGACAGATGCTATATCTATGTGCTGTGCCAAGCTTAGAGTTGATGTTGTACTTTAGTTTTTGGTGAAGCACAAGTTTTGCTGATTGAATTAGACACGCCACTTTTTTTGTGCGTTTGACACCAAACAGAAAATTGATCATACTTGGTCAGCTTACGACCACGTATGGTGCATTTTCTGTTTGGTGCAGAAAAGGTAACGTGTCTAACTGAATCAACAAAAAATTGCACTTCACCACGAGGTAGTTCGAAGAAAACTGTGCGTAGACAGCGTGACCTTCTAGGCTTGGCAGGGCACAGATATCACAAGCACTCGAGTTGTCACTGAACTCCATACGTAATCCTCCAGTACGTCAAGAACAGAATGCAACGGGCACACTAGAAGTCGAAGCCCACCCAAGCACGGAAAGATCATGGTTAATTAACCGACGCCACGGGCAGGCAAGAACGGCCGACCGTTCGAAAGACCAGAGTGAGTGACGCTAAGGGCAGACAAGAACGGAACGGACGACCGTTCGAAACACCAGACTGCTAGCTTCTCATTCACGTGCTGCTGATGTCGCGCAAGTGGACGAGGTTCCTCAGCCATAACACGCGCATCTAACGGCAATGGTGAAGAGAAGGGATCAAGCAGAGGAGGCGCGTCCCCGGCTCAGGTGGTGGACGCTATTTGGAGTAGCGACCTCCTCGTCGCCACCCGATCAGACATGTGTTACGGCAAACGGGAATTGGCTGATCCAGTTGTGAAAATGGCAACGGGCAGAGCGCCTATGGATAGGATAGTTGCTTCGCTCACTCGTGCCGGCCACAGCCAGGAAACCGTGCTCGTGCCCTGAATAGTTCATCAGACATTTTTTCCTGCCTGTTTGCTTGCTGGCTCACAAATACTTATCATACTTTGCTATCATTGTCATCAGACATTTTCCTGATAATTTCATCCCCGTCATGGTCAGCATCCGAAGCATGTACTGAATGAGGCTTGAAATATACAGGCCCCGGTCGAGGCGCCCTTCGACACTCTGAAACAGAGTGCTCGAGCACGATTTTGCAGGCCTAATCTCGAAGGCATGTACATCGAGAGAACGCTTGTGCAATGCAACTTTCAGCGTTTCATCTGGCGGCCGTGTTCGTGATGTGCAATCCGAGAAATGAGCATAAGGAATAAGTAGTGAACTGATGAAGACGAAAGGAACAAATACAGTCATCAACTCACATTGTCAGAACTCTTCCAGAGATCACTAGAATATTTCGATTATTCGCAACCAGAACGACGATAAACAACAGCACAAGATGCCTGCTTATTACTGGTTCTGCAATCCATCCAGACGAAGCTAAAACAGTCAGAGAGCTACTAGCGAAGGACCAGTGCGCCCAGATCAGACGCCAGCAAGGTCAAGTCATGGTCGGCGGCGTTCCTCGCCACCAGCGGCGAGCCGGCCTTCAGCAAGTCCCCGCAGCCGGCCACGGCGGCCGCCGCGTACCAGTACTCCCGCTTGGTGCGCGCGAAGTCGCAGCCGGCCATCTCCGTGCGCGCCGTGCCGTAGTTCGCGATGCAGCGCTGGTACGCCGGCCTCTCGTCGCCGGTGACCCTCCCGCCCAGGATCAGCCGCTCCGCCGCGTCCACGGTGTCATAGTACGCCCTCGCCGCGCGCCGCGCCGCCGCCAGCGCGTACGCCGTCACCTCCGCCCGCTCCGCCTCGTGCTGCAGCGTATCCCCGCAGATGTTGCACCTCGCCGGCGTGCCGCATGCTCGGAGGCATGTCTCGTTCCATGTCATGCATGGTCGGGACGCCGTCGCAGGCGTCGCCGGCGACGAACAAGGCGGCGAGAGAGAACAGCATTGCAAGGACCACGGTTACCTCTGCTCTCTCCATGATGAACACAATGCCTTTGACGGGTCGGTACCTCGCTAGACGCCGGGCACCGGCACGCTGAGGACAGGGCGGAGGAGGAGGAGGTTGGCCTTCCGGCGCGCGGTGATGCCGAACGCCTCGGTCATGTCGAGCTCGGACACGCCGGGCGCCTCCCAGTCGAAATGGAACAGCAAGCTGGCGAGCGCAAACTCGATGTTGGTGAGCCCGAACGCCATGCCGGGGCACATCCTCCGGCCGGCGCCGAACGGCAGGAGCTCAAAGCCTGCGCCCTAGAAGTCCAGCGCGGCGGCGGCCTCGAAGCGCTCGGGCCGGAACGCGTTGGGGTCCCCCGTCGTCGCCCTGCGCATCACCGTGGGGTTCGAATGAGCTCCGCCATGGCCCACTCTAGCATCGTCGACGAAGTCTCGCTGCCGGCGCCGAAAATGTCCTGTTTGGCGCAAGACGCATTTTTTAATTATAACAAGGCCCTGTTTCGCGTGGATTCTTTAGAAACACAGCGATCATTCATAAAGTGATACGAGTCGATGATCTGTCACTACTTACAAAGATGACGGCATTGATGACTTCCATGTCGAGCGGGATTTGGAGGTCACCATTCTTCTGTATCTTGAGCAGAACCTCGAGCAGGTTCTCGGCCGCCTCGCCGTCGCCCATCCTCACGAGGTGCTGCTTGACGATGCCGTCGAGGATTCCGTACACCGTGTCGCGGCACTCCTGGGCGCGGCGCACGAGCCGGGAGGACGGCCACAGGTCGGCCGCGTTGACCCCGGCCGAGAGCTCGAGGGCGTGGCCCAGCTCCCGCAGGAACACGTGGCGGTCCTCGCACCGGTCGCCGAACACGGCGCGCGCCGTCGTGTCCGCCACGAGCGCCGCCAGCCGCGCGCGCATATCGACGGGGCGCCGCGACTCCGCCGCCGCGGCGCACTCGCGCAGCAGGGCGGCCACCTCCTTCTCGCGGGCCGGGCGGAAGGAGAGCACCCGGCGCGCGCTGAGGAGCTCCGTGACTGCGACCTTGCGGACCTGGCCCCAGCGCTCGCCGTAGGGCGCGAAAATGATGCCCAGGCCGCCGCCGGTGAGCGCGCTCAGCGGCCGCGACGCGAACGCCACGTCGTGCGCCTTCGTCACCTCGCGCGCCGCCTCCGCGGACGACACCACCACCATCACCGCCTCGCCGTTCCGGAGCAGCATCACCGGCCCGTGCCGCCGCGCCAGCTCCCGCATCGTGCGGTGCGGGAGCTGCCCCGCGAGGTGGTGCAAGGTGCCGATCACCGGAAGCTTCCAGGGCCCAGGAGGCAGCCGCGGCGCATTGGCCGAGCGCCGCCGCTTCTTCACGAGCACGACCAGCAGCGACACGAGAGCAAGCGCCAGGTACATCATCAAGTAGTGCGCCTCCATAACTCTATTGCTGGTAAGCTTCAGCTTAACGGTAGAGGAGTAGAGGTAACATATACTCGTATGTATATATATATATTGCTAGCTCTTCGGTGAAGGCGGAGTAAATTATTGGAGCACGCAATGCAGTCGTTTTCTAGAGGGAGAACTGACCAACTTGGAGCCTGCAGAGATGCCATTGAGTTAGCTGTTCAATGAGTCCGTTTAGTCAAACAATCCCTCATGTCCATACAAATCTTCTATAAGAAATGTACATGCGGAGTGCATGTGCATTTCTTAATCTTATTATCGCACCAACTTGTGTGTCTCTCTGAACAAAAAATAAAATAATCCCAGTGTCACGTTCTCCAGGTCCGAAGGGATCCAGTGCCCAACTATACCGACTCCTCCCGGAATTGCGTTATTGGAGCCGACGCTCAAGGTACCAAGACCGAGACCGAGATAGTCATTAAAGCAGTCAGAGTCAAACCGCAAGGAGAGGCACCAACTATTAACCAGATAAGACAGTATTCAATATCAATAGCAGCAGATATTGCGATAATCTCCATAGCCGCTGTGGTCATCAAAGAAGAACAACGCAACTTTTTTGTCCTTCTTTGATGATCACAGCGGAATGCTCGCCGAGTAACGAACCTGATCAATGCTTGTGCTTCCGGATCTGGATCTAGTACTTGCATCATCTTATTAGCCATCGGCTTGAAGAGAGGATCCTGGCTGTCATCCCAGTCTCAACTTCATTTATTTAATTACATGTCCTTGTGAAATCAAACGACGACAAATAATATTCATGCAGCTTTTCCATAGCATGACTTTTTAGTAACCTTATCCAAGAATTAATTGATTTTTGTGGAAGAAAGAGATTTATGGGTGAACACACGGGCCTCACAGCTTCGCAATGTTTCTTACCAGCATTAAGCATATCAGGTCAACTTAATTCATACACGATTTGAGCCATTGTATCACGTGAAAATCGAGTTGTCAGTGTACTATCTGTCCCTTAGGGGCATGCCCCTCAGCCATTGCATCAACAGCATGCAACACATCATAACACCCCTGAGAGGTAGTAAGGCTTGTTAAACAACCTGCAGATATTCAGGTGTTGATAAGTTCAGATCACAACTGAACTTATGCTGTAGCTTATCCGGCACAAGTGTAATCTTAGTTTGTTGTACAAGATAGAGTTGTTAACAGCTATCGTTGTATTCGTGATGTAATCATCCTGGTTTATAAATATACGAGAGTCCAGAGGGACTCCTTAACTCGCCAAACCTATCTTTTACATGGTAACAGAGCCATTCCATCATCTTTCGCTTCCGCCGCCATGTCCATCTCATCGACTTCCTCGAGTTCAACCCATGCCTCGTTCAACCAGTTCATCAGCGTCAAACTGACGCGTGAGAACTTCCTCGTCTGGAGGAGGCAGCTCATGCCCTATCTGCACAGCCATCAGTTGGTGGGCTACATCGACGGATCTACCAAGGCGCCGTCCAAGACCGTCAGTCAGGGCACCGGAGATGTGGCTACCACAGTCGCTAATCCGGTGTACCTCACCTGGTACCAGCAGGACCAGGCTGTTCAAGGGGCTCTTCTCTCCTCCATGACGGAGGAGGCACTTTCACATGTCATGAATTGCACTACGGCGGCAGAGGTGTGGAAGGAGCTAGAGTCCACTTTTGGATGCCGCTCGCAGGCCAAGATCATGCAGCTACGCATCCAGCTTACCAGCCTTCAGAAGAAAGGCATGTCCATGGACGACTACTACCAGAAGGTAAAGAAGATCACCGACACCATGGCTATGGTCGGCGAGCCTCTGAAGGAGCAGGAGATCATCGCGTACCTGCTCACTGGCCTGGGGTCAGACTATGACTCCCTGGTCACCTCGGTCACCACGCGTGTCGAGCCCATGAACCTGAGCGAGCTCTACTCCCACATGATCAGCTACGAGCTTCGTCACGAGCACAACAGCGCCGTGCAGCCGATCAACGTCAACAACAACATAGCCACCAATTTCTCCGCCAATCAAGCAGGCCGTGGCCATGGTCGCGCTGGTGGTGGACGCCACCGTGGCCAGCACCCAGGAGGAGGCCGTGGTCGCGGCCAGGCGCAGCCACAGCAAGGAGGAGGACGCAGCAAGGAGCAGTGCTGTTGTGCAAGAAGACTGGCCATGATGCTCTCCGTTGCTGGTACAGGTTTGATAAGGCCTACCAGCCGGAGAACAATCATGCCGCCAATGCTGCGGCGACCGGCTACAACGCCAACCCCTACTGGATCGCTGACAGCGGTGCCACTGATCACCTGACCAACGATCTTGATCGGCTGACGGTGCGCGACTGCTACAAGGGAGGAGATCAGGTCCAAGTCGCCAACGGCTCAGGTTTGCACATATCTCACATTGGTCATTCTGAAATTACTGGATCTGTTCGTCCAATTAAACTCACCAATGTTCTGCATGTCCCTAAAATTAGCAAACATCTTTTGTCTGTTCACAAACTAGCCACTGACAAGGATCGGGAAACGAGGGAAACTCTGCTTGAAGGTCGTAGTCGAGATGGCCTCTACCCACTCAGCACAGCACGTCGGCCTCATGGTCGTTTCTCCTTGGCTAGCAGCAAGATTTCAGTGGAGCAGTGGCATAGGCGCCTTGGCCATCCCTCCAACCTTGTCGTTCAGAGTGTCCTCAAGTCGCTTAGTTTGTGTTCAGCGTCAAATAAAGATGAGTCTATTTGTAATGCTTGTCAACAAGCAAAAATCCATCAATTTCCCTTTGCTTCGTCAGTTAGAGAGTCAAAAAGTCCTTTAGAGCTTATTCACTCTGATGTATGGGGTCCAGCTATTTCTTCTGTTAATGGCAATGAATATTACATTAGTTTTATTGATGATTTCAGTCGCTATACATGGATTTATCTAATGAAACACAAAACTGATGCTGAACGCATCTTTCTGCACTTTCAGAAACAAGTTGAGAGAATGCTCAACTCCACAATTCGTTCTGTTCAAACAGACTGGGGGGGAGAATATCAGAAACTAAACAAGTTTTTTTCTTCCGTTGGCATAATCATCGTGTGTCATGTCCCCACACCCATCAGCAGAATGGACTTGCAGAACGCAAGCACAGACATATAGTTGAAACCGGCCTAGCTCTGCTTGCCTAATCTGAATTACCAGTACGTTTCTGGGATGAGGCTTTTCTTACTGCCTGCTTCTTGATCAATAGGCTCCCTAGTCGAGTGATAGATGGCCAAACACCTCTTTATCGACTCCTACGTGTTAAGCTTGATTACACTCTTCTTAGAGCTTTTGGGTGTGCCTGCTGGCCAAACTTGAGACCCTACAACAATCGAAAACTCTCCTTTCGATCTCTGCCTTGTGTTTTCTTAGGCTACAGTACCCAACACAAAGGTTACAAATGTCTACACCGACCTACTGGCCGTGTCTACATTTCTAGGGATGTTGTTTTTGATGAACATGTGTTTCCTTTCTCCTCTGAAACTGCATCTGCACCTGCACGAGAACCAGCCATCACCACACCTGCAACCTCACCCTTTAGTCTTCCCAGTTCTGATCCGGTACTTTCAGTTGATCAATCTGAACAATGTGCATTACCTGTTGCTGCTACTGATTTTGTTCCATCCTCTGAGATGTCTGCTGCAGTTTTTGATGAGTCTGAAGCATCGGATCGAGGGGGAGAACAAGCTGAATCAGCACGACCAACTACGAGGTTGCAGAATAATATTGTGAAGCCTAAGAAGTACGCTGATGGTACTGTTACATATCGTGGTGCATTTGCAGCTCAAATGTCAGAACCTGTTGATCACAGAGAAGCTCTAGCTGACTCAAAGTGGAAAGCAGCCATAGACTAGGAATATCATGCACTGATGAAAAATCAAACATGGCAGCTTGTACCAGCTCAAAAGAAGCAGAATATAGTAGGCTGCAAGTGGGTTTTCAAGGTAAAACAAAAGGCAGATGGAACTGTAGAGAGGTATAAAGCCAGGCTAGTGGCAAAAGGATTTCATCAACATCATGGTATTGATTATGGTGATACCTTCAGTCCTGTGGTTAAGCCCTCAACCATCAGACTTGTTTCGTCGATTGCAGTGTCAAGAAATTGGGAGCTGAGACAAGTAGATGTGCAAAATGCCTTCTTGCATGGTGTACTTAAGGAAGATGTGTATATGACACAGCCACCAGGCTATGTTGAGATCCCAAACGACCTGGTTATGTTTGCAAGTTGCAGAAGGCATTATATGGCCTGAAACAGGCCCCAAGAGCCTGGCGTTCTAAGCTCAGTGAGAAGTTGCAACAGCTGGGTTTTCAACCATCTAAAGCAGACATGTCTCTGTTCATTTTCAGAAGTGGAGCCACAATAATCTACATGCTGGTTTATGTCGATGACATAATCATAGCAAGCTCAAATAAGGTTGCCACTCAGAAGCTACTTGATCAACTATCATCAGCGTTTGCTATTAAAGATTTGGGTCAGCTCAACTATTTTCTGGGTATTGAAGTTTCAACAAACAAAGATGGTCTGCTTCTAACTCAGAAGAAGTATGTGTCAGATCTACTGAAGAAAAATAATATGCTAAACTGCATGGGTGTGTCAACACCTATGTCAAGTACAGATAAGCTTTCTAGAGAGCAAGGGCAATCACTTGATGAAGCTGGGACCCTGCAGTATCGTAGCACTGTGGGTGCATTACAATATCTAACACTTACAAGACCAGACATTGCATATTCAGTTAACCGGGTTTGTCAGTTTCTTCAGAATCCAACTGACATACACTGGGGAGCAGTCAAGAGGATACTGACGTATGTGAAGTCTACAATGACAACAGGATTAAGAATTCAGAAGTCTTGTTCCAATCTTGTAAGTGCTTTCTCCGATGCAGACTGGGCTGGCTGCCCAGATGATAGAAGATCCACAGGTGGATTTGCAGTGTTCTTTGGATCAAACCTAGTATCTTGGAGTGCTAGGAAGCAGCCTACAGTTTCTAGATCAAGCACAGAAGCAGAGTACAAGGCGTTGGCTAATGCTACTGCTGAAGTAATTTGGCTGCAGTCAGTTCTCAAAGAGCTTGGAGTTTTTCAAGGAAGATCACCATGTTTGTGATGTGATAATTTAGGAGCCACATATTTAACTGCCAATCCAGTATTCCATGCAAGAACTAAACATATAGAGGTTGACTTTCATTTTGTCAAAGAAAGAGTTGCATTAGGATTACTGGATGTCAGGTTTGTATCGTCTTCAGATCAGGTGGCCGATATTTTCACTAAACCTCTTCCTCAGCGAAGTCATGATCGGTTGAAGTACAATCTTAACCTGTGTAGTGGCTAAGATTGAGGGGGCGTGTTAAACAACCTGCAGATATTTAGGTGTTGATAAGTTCAGATCACAACTGAACTTATGCTGTAGCTTCCGGCACAAGTGTACTCTTAGTTTGTTGTACAAGATAGAGTTGTTAACAGCTATCGTTGTAATCCTGATGTAATCATCCTGGTGTATAAATATACGAGAGTCCAGAGGGACTCCTTAACTCGCCAAACCTATCTTTACAAGGCTTTGTCAGCCAAAGATCATGTCTTGAACGACATCGGCAGCTACATCCACAAGGCAGTTCAAGATGCTGTTAGTTATCCCAACATCGACAATGCCGCTGGTAGGGGGATGTTGATGAGCACTTCTTTGCCGCCGCGTTGACTTTGATGGTCAGGCTAATCTCAGCATTAGGAGTAGTGGTCACGCTAATCTCAGCATTAGGAGTAGGACTCTCGAGAGACCATGGTTGTTTAAATGAGAAAAATACTTTGTGACCAGAGAGGCATATATGTGTTCTCCTAGTGACGTAGATAATCTAACAACGTCCGATTATATATGCAATGGCTCATATGGATATATGGGTACAAAAGTTGTGAAAGATATATCAATTAGAAAATTTCTGAACTTATCAAAATTGAACAGTATACAAATTATTTAACTCAATTTGAAATACTTTGAGCCTGGACTTGACATTTCACCACAAATAAGCAATTTTATTTTTTTAACCTTGATTTGGAAAGCTTCTAGGTTGATTTGAATACCCTCATCATACATCAAGGACAACACTCATATCAGCTTCTAGGTTGATTTGCCGCAAGGCACTCGGTCTCGGTAAACCGGCGAGGGGGAGCGGCCTTGTCCAGAAGACCGGAAACTTTTATCTTAGAGTTTAGGTAGTTTTTATGGCAGCACACACTGGCGGCAGACCACAAGCATCTATAACAGACGAGACTAAGCTCAAATAGGAAAATGAGTGTGAATCTATTATCACTATATTTAGCTAAGAAAATGATCCACCACGTTTTCTGGAGGTAGTCGGATTGAAGAAATAATAAATCAGCAGATATAAAACAGAAAATAAATTATGTCACCATTTTTTTTATTCCAACATGCAGGTCAGACATGACAAAACATAGAACAGCTGAGAACAACATCAAAACGGATCGACCGCCTTAAGGGAGGCTAGTCAATGACAACCTCAATCGATGTCTAATTCTCGACCGAACAGAACGAAGCTAAGAACAACCAGGCTACAAAAAAATCAAGGATCCCAAAGCAAGCGCCACCGTGGTTACGTCAAGGTCGGCGGCGTTCAAGGCGACCATCGGCGAGCTTGGGAACGCCGCCAGCGCGTCCCGGCAGGACTCCCCGGCGGATTCGACGTAGCTATAATCGTCGATGGTGGTGCCGAACCGGCAGTTCCGGATGTCCTCAGCCACGGCCTCCATGCAGCCGCTCGCCATGGACATCTTGTACAAGCATTGCTCGACCGCCGCCCGCTCGGGTGCCTGGAGCGACCCGAACAGCAGCTCCTTCTCGGCCTCGTCGATGGTGGCGCCATATGACTGCATGGCGCTCTCCGCCGCGATGACCGCGTAGACGCTCACCTCCGCGGCGGTGTCCGGCACGTGCTCCAGGACCACCCCGCACAGGTTGAATATGGATGGTGTTTTGGAGACGTTGAGGCATGCGTCGGACCATGTCATTGTACGGATATTCTTGCATGCATCCACAGCCATGAACATGGCCGTGAGGGACATCGACATTGCGAGGTTGACGGTGATGGCTGCGAACTTCATGGTTTCGATCCTTGGTGATCGATCTTTTCTTTTGGTGGGTAGGTTAGAGGATATTTGTGATGGCGATGCTTGAAACTAAGCGTTGATCGATGGTCTTATATATGTAAACCAAGCGGGGCTGAAGGCAACAAAATTGCCAGTAAGTTTGTGATTTCACGAAGCACACAATCCCTCTTCGTGGTAGGTCATAAATGGTGCTTATTTATGTAGTACAACTTATATTTTTTTTTACCATTTGAACAAGTCAGATGCAAATAAGAAAGAATATCATAAGTGTTTTTTGGATTTTATTAATCATACAATTGTCGAATGAACAAACACAGCACTGCTACGCGTAGAACCAGTTGCGCACCTATCAAATACAATGCACAATCCAACTGTTGAAATTACTTGGGTTTCGAAAGATATAATGAGTCCAATGGCTGGAATGCATGATTTTACTTGAGGTGTACATGAAGCATAATCATAAATTTGTATAATTGTCTACAGCTACAAGCCTACAAGCATTTTCCTCCACTGACTCTGGCAGGTGTTGTAGAGGTCAACAGCGCGGGGACTAGCTTCGCTGGCGTCCCATGGTCAAGGCCTCTCCAGTTCAGCTTGGGGACTAGGTCATGGCTTCTTTCTTCATGCTTTTAGCTGACTGTCAAGATACGTCTTTTTTTATCGCTATGTTCTTTTAATACTGGAGGTAGTTTTGAGGGCCTTGTAGATCTTGGTTTAGTATTGACTATTGAGGGGCCTTTATATATTTCTTGGTTGGTGACAACTCACTTCATCAATGTGCTATTCACATATTAATTTACTGCCTGTTCTTCCCATCTCTATTCTGTTGAATTTGCATTGTCAACATCAAACCCTTTCATGGCTTGAGGATAATAAATGAGCCATGAAATTTAACAAGCCAGAAAAGAATGGCTTGCATGAATGAGGCATAAAATTAATGGTCTGGAAAATAATGGGCCTAATGATTAATGAACCAGAAATAAACGGTACGAAATATAATGGCCAGAAAAATATATGGGCCTGAAAATTAATGGGCCATAAGAACAAATAAATATAAAATAAATGAACCTGACAAGTCAATGGGCCAGAAATAAATAGTAAGAAAAATATGATTGGCCAGAAATAGGCTAGAAAATTGAAAGGCCTGAAAATGAAGAAGGCCACCCACGTCAGATCCTTGTCATGCCATGTCATTTTCCGTTCAAAGGTTTATGACTAAAGCGAGTGTCATAAAAAATGATGACATTTTGATGAATCGTCACAAATTTATGACGAAACTTAATTTCGGCATATAAGGTAATTAGAGAGACAGACTCTGCGACAAAGTGATTTGCGTCACAGGTCCGTCACATGGGTGTGTGCGCGTGCGCACAATCACGTTTCTCAACATTACAACTAGAATCAAATTAAGAGTCAGGTGGCAATAAGAAAGAAAATCAACACTTGTCGATTAGTGGTCGATATCTCTTTTGGTGTAGAAGCCATGTAATTTATCATCTCAGAAGATTCATGAACAAATTCGTCAATCGATGGTATTTTTGTATGAGATATATATGTATTTGTTAGGATTTGGGAAATGTATTCTTAGAAGCTATGCAATTATCGTCTTATAGGATTCATTCAGGAAAAAAAATCATAAATTATGATTTCTCTGTATGAGATTTATTTATTTACTACAGGTTGTTGGAAAGGTATTCTTGCATTGGAACAAGGCGTTGTGAGGAAAAAACAGGTTTTTTTTTGGGGGTCCATTTGTAATAAATTAGGTTCTTCCACAGTGGCAGCTCTTGTTTGAAGCTTATCTTCAAGAAGGCCACCCATGCCTATCTAGAAAGTAGTCACATTGAAATTGACCAACTTATTTCGATGCAATAGGATTATAGGAAGGTCTCATATTCATTCCCCATTAGTTGCCAACTCCATTTTTTGCTGCAGCATGTCAGTAGCCAAAACAAAACTTTGTCCTTCATTTGGCATCTAGAATTTCAAAAGCCAATTGAAAGCCCGAGGTATTCTAGCAGCGGAAAAGGATGTTGTAAGAAAACACAAGATTTTATATTTGGATATCACAAGATTTATTCCCAGTGACTCTAACTACCTTCCAACGATCAACGATACCAAACCAGACTGGACGGCGGTCCGTACGTAGCGGCGGCTACTAGCTCGCTAGACGGCGGGGGAGGAGGTTGGCCTTCCGACGCGCCGTGATGCCGAACGCCTCGGTCATGTCGAGCTCTGTCTGGTCCGACACGCCGGTCGCCACCCAGTCGAAGTGGAACAGGAGGCTGGCGAGCGCTAGCTCGATGCTTGCGAGCCCGAACGCCATGCCGGGGCACATCCTCCGGCCGGCGCCGAACGGCAGGAGCTCGAAGTCTGCGCCCTTGAAGTCCGGCGCGGCGGCGCCGCCGGACTCGAAGCGCTCGGGCCGGAACGCGTCGGGGTCCCCCGGCCAGTAGCGCTCGTCGCGGCCCAGAGCCCAGACGTTGACCAGCACGTTGGCGCCCCGGGGCCTGTCGTATCCGAGCACGCGGCTGCACGGCTCCTCCTCCCGTTGCATCCGGAGCAGCAGCGGCACGGGCGCGTGCAGCCGTAACGTCTCCCGGATGACCAGGTGCAGGTACCGGATCTCGCCGAGCGCCTGCTCCTGCACCGTCCCCTGTGCGCCGAAGGCTTTACGAACCTCCGCCGTCGCCCTACGCATCACCTTGGGGTTCCGGATGAGCTCCGCCATGGCCCACTCCAGCGTCGTCGACGAAGTCTCGCTGCCGGCACCGAAAATGTCCTGCATGTGCGCAACACATTTTTGCTGATTTTGACTTTTAAGTACAAAATTGAGAAGTGACGCTTAAGGAGGGAAGCATAATCTGATTTGGTTTGAAGCGCATGGCTAGCACTTGTCCAAAAATCTGGAGCAGAAACACTTCTAAAATCCGATCCAAACAGGCTCTAAATTGATGATCTTTTACACCAGGTGATCATAAATTAATGATGATACGAGTCAGTCAGTACTTACAAAGATGACGGCATTGATGACTTATGTCCATCGGGATCTGGAGGCCACCATTCTTCTGTATCTCGAGCAGGACGTCGAGAAGGTCCTCGGCCTCGCGGTCGTCCCTCCTTCCGAGGTGCTCCTTGACGATGCCGTCGAGGATTCCGTACACCGTGTCGCGGCACTCCTCGGCGCGTCGCACGGCGCCGCTGAGCCGGCGGACGAGCCGGGAGGACGGCCACAGCTCGGCCGCGTTGAACCCGGCCGAGAGCTCGATGGCGCGGCCCAGCTCCCGCAGGAACACGTCGCGGTCCTTGCACCGGTCGCCGAGCACGGCGCGCGCCGTCGTGTCCGCCACGAGCGCCGCCAGTCGCGCGCGCATCTCGACGGGCCCCGCCGCCGCGGCGCACTCGCGCAGCACGGCGGCCACCTCCTGCTCGCGGATGTGGTGGAAGGAGAGCACCCGGCGCGCGCTCAGGAGCTCCGTGACGGCGACCTTGCGGAGCTGGCGCCAGTGCTCGCCGTAGGGTGCGAAGAGGATGTCCCGGCCGCCGGCGGTGAGCGCGGTCACCGTGGCGCTCAGCGGCCGCGACGCGAACGCCGCGTCGTGCGTTTTCATCACCTCGCGCGCCGCTTCCCGGGACGACACCACCACCGTCGCCACCTCGCCGTTCCGGAGCAGCATCACCGGCCCGTGCCGCCGCGCCAGCTCCTGCATAGCGCGGTGCGGGAGCTGCCCGGCGAGGTGTGCAAGCTGCCGATCACCGGAAGCTTCTAGGGCCCAGGAGGCAGCCGCGGCGCATTGGCCGAGCGCCGCCGCTTCTTCACGAGCACGACCAGCAGCGACACGAGAGCAAGCGCCAGCCGCCAGGTACATCATCAAGTAGTGCTCCTCCATTGGTGGTGCTCCCAATTAAGCTCAGGTGTGCCTGCCTTTGGTAAGCTTTCAGCTTAATACTCCTAGGTAATATATAACCACTCCCAACTGCTAGCTAGCTCTTCAGTGAAGGCGGATTAAATTATTGGAGCACGCAATGTAGTTTTCTAGAGGAGAACTGACCAACTTGGAGGCTGCAGAGATGCCATTGAGTAATGAGTCCGTTTACTCAAACAATCCCTGATGTCCACACAAATCTTCTATAAGAAATGTACATGCGGAGTGCATGTGCATTTCTTAATCTTATTATCCGCAACAACTTGTGTGTCTCTCTGAACAAAAAATAAAATAATCCCACTGTCACGTTCTCCAGGTCCCAAGGGATCCAGTGCCCAAATATACCGACTCCTCCCGGAATTGCGTTATCGGAGCCGACGCTCAAGGTACCAAGACCGAGACCGAGATAGTCATTAAAGCAGTCAGAGTCAAACCGCAAGGAGAGGCACCAACCATTAACCAGATAAAACCGTATTCAGTATCAATAGCAGCAGATATTGCGATAATCTCCATAGCCGCTGTTGTCATCAAAGAAGAACAACAGAACTTTTTTGTTCTTCTTTGATGATCACAGCGGAATGCTCGCCGAGTAACGAACCTGTTCAGAATGCTTGTGCTTCCGGATCTGGATCTAGTACTTGCATCATCTCATTAGCCATCGGCTTGAAGAGAGGATCCTGGCTGTCATCCCAGTCTCAACTTCATTCATTTAATTACATGCGCTTGTGAAATATTTGTCGAAGAAATCAAACGACGACAAATAATATTAGTCATGCAGCTTTTCCGTAGCATGACTTTTCAGTAACCTTATCCAAGAATTAATTGATTTTTGTGGAAGAAAGAGATTTATGCGTGAACACACGGGCTCACAACTTCGCAATGTTTCTTACCAGCATTAAGCATATCAGGTCAACTTAATTCATACTAGATTTGAGCCATTGTATCACGTGAAGATCGAGTTGTCAGTGTACTATCTGTCCCAGGGGCATGCCCCTGAGCCATTGCATCAACAGCATGCAACACATCATAACACCCCTGAGAAGTAGTAAGGCTTTGTCAGCCAAAGATCATGTCTTGAGCGACATCGGCAGCTACATCCACAAGGCAGTTCAAGATGCTGTTAGTTATCCCAACATCGACAATGCCGCTGTTAGGGGGGATGTTGATGAGCACTTCTTTGCCGCCGCATTGACTTTGATGGTCAGGCTAATCTCAGCATTAGGAGTAGTGGTCACGCTAATCTCAGCATTAGGAGTAGGACTCTCGAGAGACCATGGTTGTTTAAATGAGAAAAATACTTTGTGACCAAAGAGGCATATATGTGTTCTCCTAGTGACGTAGATAATCTAACAACGTCCGATTATATATATGCAATGGCTCATATGGATATATGGGTACAAAAGTTTTGAAAGATATATTAAAAATTACAATCCAATTTCTTATATCAATTAGAAAATTTCTGAACTTATCAAAATTGAACAGTATACAAATTATTTAACTCAATTTCAAATACTTTCAACCTGGACTTGACATTTCACCACAAATAAGCAATTTCATTTTTTTAACCTTGATTTGGAAAGCTTCTAGGTTGATTTGAATACCCTCATCATACATCAAGGACAACACTCATATCAGCTTCTAGGTTGATTTGCCGCAAGGCACTCGGTCTCGGTAAACCGGCGAGGGGGAGCGGCCTTGTCCAGAAGACCGGAAACTTTTATCTTAGAGTTTAGGTAGTTTTTATGGCAGCGCACACTGGCTGCAGACCACAAGCATCTATAACAGACGAGAGTAAGCTCAAATAGGAAAATGAGTGTGAATCTATTATCACTATATTTAGCTAAGAAAATGATCCACCACGTTTTCCGGAGGTAGTCGGAAATAATAAATCAGCAGATATAAAACAGAAAATAAAATTAAGTCACCATTTTTTTATTCCAACATGCAGGTCAGACATGACAAAACATAGAACAGCTGAGAACAACATCAAAACGTACGGATCGACCGCCTTAAGGGAGGCTAGTCAATGACAACCTCAATCGATGTCTAATTCTCGACCGAACAGAACGAAGCTAAGAACAACCAGGCTACAAAAAAATCAAGGATCCCAGAGCAAGCGCCACCGTGGTCGTGTCACGGTCGGCGGCGTTCAAGGCGACCATCGGCGAGCCTGGGAACGCCGCCAGCGCGTCCCGGCAGGACTCCCCGGCATATTCGACGTAGCTATAATCGTCGATGGTGGTGCCGAACTGGCAGTTCCGGATGTCCTCAGCCACGGCCTCCATGCGGCCGCTCGCCATGGACATCTTGTACAAGCAATGCTCGACCGCCGCCCGCTCGGGTGCCTGGAGCGACCCGAACAGCAGCTCCTTCTCGGCCTCGTCGATGGTGGCGCCGTACGACTGCATGGCGCTCTCCGCCGCGATGACCGCGTAGACGGTCACCTCCGCGGCGGTGTCCGGCACGTGCTCCAGGATCACCCCGCACAGGTTGAATATGGATGGTGTTTCGGAGACGTTGAGGCATGCGTCGGACCATGTCATTGTTCGGATATTCTTGCATGCGTCCGCAGCCATGAACATGGCCGTGAGGGACATCGACATTGCGAGGATGACGGTGATGGCTGCGAACTTCATGGTTTCGATCCTTGGTGATCGATGTTTTCTTTTGGTGGGTAGGTTAGAGGATATTTGTGATGGCGATGCTTGAAACTAAGAGTTGATCGATGGCCTTATATATGTAAAACAAGTGGGGCTGAGGGCAACAAAATTGCCAGCATGTTTAATTATGATTTCAGGAAGCACAATCACTCTTCTTGGTTGGTCATTAATGGTGCTTTTATGGAGTACAACTTTTTTTCTACCTTTCAACAAGTCAGATGCAAATAAGAAAGAATATCATGAGTGGTTTTGGATTTTATTAATTAAATCATACAACTGTAGATGAACAAACACAGCGCTGCTACGCGTACAACCAGTTGCGCACCTATCGAATACAACGCACAATCCAACTGTTGAAATGAATGGGATTTCAAAGGATATAAATGAGTCCAATGGTTAGAATGCATGATTTTACTCGAGGTGTGCATGAAGCATAATCTTAAATTCGTATCTTTGTCTAAGCTACAAGCCTACAAGCATTTTCCTCCACTGATTGCATGCAACAACGCGATGTCCAGCGGGGAGTCCTACCGGGACACGCTGGCGGCCTTCTCGGGCTCGCCAATGGTCACCTTGAACGCCGTCGACCGTGACGCGACCACGGTGGCGCTTGATTTGGGCTCCTTGCTTTTCTGGTAGCCTAGCTAGTTGTTGTTTCTTTCCTTTTGATCGAGAATTAGTCATCTGACTGAGGTTTGTTAGCTAGTTAGGCATATTCTTTTGCTGATATTGTCATCAACTAGCCTCCCTTATCGATCCTGGTGTTTTCTTCGGATGATACTGGTTTCGATGTTGTTCTCAGCTATTCTATTTCTTGTCATATATTACCCCCATTGTTGGAAATAAAAATATTTTTGGTGAAATGATTGTTATTTTTTATCTGATGTTCTATTGAATTATTTGTTCAATCTTACGACATCTAGACAACGTGG
Source organism: Eragrostis nindensis (assembly GCA_012490785.1). Lineage (NCBI taxonomy): Eukaryota > Viridiplantae > Streptophyta > Magnoliopsida > Poales > Poaceae > Eragrostis > Eragrostis nindensis. The sequence goes on along the minus strand of JAAXCT010000269.1, from coordinate 447,086 downwards.
TGTTCTGTTGAGGGTGTTCAAATCAACCTAAAATCTTTACAAATCAAGGTAAAAAAATCTGAAACGGTTTTCAACGCTATTTATTTGCGCTGAAAATCTAATCCAAGTTGAAAGTTTTTGAAATTGAGTTATAAATAACCTGTACAATCTATTCAAATTTTGAGTTTAGAAATGTTCTAATCTATATAAGAAATTGGATTGTAATTTTTAATATCTCTTTCAGAACTTTTGTACCCACATATCAATATGAGCCATTGCGTCATAATTAAACAGTCGTCAGATTATCCACGTCACTAGGGGGACATTGCCCCTATTCTCACAAAGTATTTCATCATTTAAGCAACTACGATTTTGAGAGTCCATCAAAGTCAATGTTCTTGGGCATCTTGAACTCCATCGTGTCGTGGGTGTCGCTGTCGATGTCGCCCAAGCCATGATCTTGGACTGACAAAGCCTTACTTCTCAGGGGGTGTCATGTTCGTTTGCTTGCTGCATGCTGTTGATGCAAGGGTCAGGGGCATGAGCCCCCGTGTGACATGGATAGTACTATGACAACTCATTGATATTTTGGCACTCATTGAAATGTAAATAAAGATTTACTCCATACAGCACCATCTACGACCTACTGTATACATCAAATATGACAATGTTTTTGAGATCCTCATAGATCCCAAAAAACCTGCCCAGTTTGGTTATTTATTTGATTAACCAGCCAAGTTTGTTGAATACCAAGAAATATATATAACCCCAAATTATTTATTTTTGTTGCTACTGAGAATTAAATCTGCCTATATATTGTTCTGCTCGCAATACTCAGCTTGGCCACTGAATAAAAAAAGAAAAAAAGAAACAGGGTGTCTGCTCCTTGCTGTCAATGAGCGTCATGGAGAGAGCAGATGTAACCGTGGTCCTTGCAATGCTGTTCTCCCTGGCGCCTTGTTCGTCGCCGGCGACGCCTGCGACGGCGTGCCGACCATGACATGGAACGAGACGTGCCTCCGAGCGTGCAGCACCCCCTGCGCGGTACAAGCTCTGCGGGGAGACGCTGCGGCACGAGGCGGAGCGGGCGGAGGTGACGGCGTACGCGGTGGCGGCCGTGCGTCGCGCGGCGCGGGCTTACGACGAGACCGTGGACGCGGCGGAGCGGCTGATCGTGGGCGGGACGGTCCACAGCGACGAGCGGCCGGTGTACCAGCGCTGCATCGAGGAGTACGGCACGGCGCGCAAGGAGATGGACGGCGTCGCCGCCGACATGGCCGGCTGCGACTTCGCGCGCACCAAGCAGGGGTACTGGTGCGCGGCGTCCGCCGTGAAGGGCTGCGGGTCCTTGCTGAAGCCGGCCGGCTCGCCGCTGGTGGCGAAGAACGCCGCCGACCATGACTTGACCATGCTGGCGTCTGATCTGGGCGCACTGGTCAGTGGTCCTCCGCAAGTAGTAGTAATCAGTTGAGGTTCCTAGGCATGGCATCTGTCTTGTGCTGTCTGTTGTCGTCCATGTTCTGGTCAGAAATAATCGAAATAAAATAATCTATTGATCCGTGAAAGAACTCTGACGATGTGTTGACGCGGACGGCGGAATTCATTTCCTCTTCATCGGTTCAGTACTCTCATCGTGCTCGTTGCTCGGCAGAAACAAAACAAGGATTACAATTAATTTACACATCACGAACATGGATGATAGATGAGACGCTGCAAGTTGCATTGCGAGAGTGGTGCGCATGCACTCTGTTTCAGGGTGTCAAGGGGCGCAACGCCGCCTTGACCAATCGTCCGCGGGCGCTTCGTTTTGGTGCTTGGCCTCACCATGGCGCCGCCGCCTGGACGACAGTGGCGTTGGATGAGGAGAACCGGGCCCACCTGCGCGACATCAGCAGCACCAACCAGATGATGACGAGGGCTGGGCTGGCCTGGCGCGATGCCGTTTCAAACGGACGACGACCGTTCTTGTCTACCCGTGGTTGGTACACGCTCGTCAGCTTCTCACCATGTATGTCCTTTCCGTGCGTGGGTTTCAACTTCTACCGTGCCCGGCCGTTGCATTCTCTTCTTGTCGTCTCCTCGTTCATCACGTGCTACAGCTGTGGCAGAGGTGAGGTGGTCGTGCTCGCCGCACTGCACCACCGGGTTCCTCAGCCACCGCGCATCTAACGCTGTCGTCGTCCTCAGCAAAGGGGGTGGACGCTGTATGAAATAGCAACCACCCCAGCCCAGGTCCTCCTCGTCTTCCCAACAAATATGTGTGGCCCAAAATTAGCATACAAAATAGGAATTGGCTCTTCTTGTAAAGGTGAAGTGTCCACGGATAGTTGCTTAGCTCGCATCGCACCAATGATCCACTGCAGGTAGGAAACCGCAACCGCGAGCAAGCATGTTTTCCGCAAGAACATTACCTATCATACTTTGCTACCATGAAAACATAAATTTTCTGAATAATTTTATTTTCATCATGACCCTAAAAATTGACTTCCAATTTAATCTTTTGTAGGGAAGAAAAGGTATCTTGTCGGAAAACTAATCGGAGGCTTTGTTTGGATCCAGGAGAACCAACAATTAATCTTAGATTAATAATTAACTGACTAAGGAGGCTGAACTAATCAATCAACTAATAGTTAGTCCGTATTCGACTAAAATTAATCAACTAACAATTGATCCCCTTGGATCCAAATATGGCCTGAGAAGATAACATCATGCCAAAATCAAATCTCATATGTGGCGAAAACAATATAGAAGGGGGATATACCTGCAGACTCGTCTTGCGCAGAAGGATTGTCGAACGGCGGCCGCGGTGGAGGACCTCCATTGCCGGCGTCGACGTGCGAGTGAGGCCTCGACCAGAGAAATCTGAGAGAAATTGGGGTGGGGGGGGGGGGGGGGGGATGCATGTTGTACCGGGGTCTACCGGGGCGATAATCGTGTTGGAGGAGATGGCCTTCTGGCATGTTGCACGGGGAGGTGGCAGTTGTTTGTTGGTGCGTCGCGCATGGAAGGTGATGGTGGCTTCTCGTGTGGTGGTGGCCCATTGGTGTTCTTGGTGAGGGAGGGGCCGAGAGCCATGGCCCGCCGATGACGGATTTGGTGGGGGGGGTGGGGGGGGGGGGGTGGGGGGGGGGGGGGGGGGGGGGGGGGGGGGGGGGGGGGTCGGAATATGTTTACCCTCGGTAGCGTAAGATCTGGAAGGAGAGGGAGCCTGTGTGAATGGGATGGAAGGGGACAAGTGGTGGCGGCTTCTCGTGTGGTGGTGGACCGTTGGTGTTCTTGGTGATGGAGGGGCCGAGAGCCATGGCCTGTCGACGGCGGATTTGGTGGGGGGAGGAGTCAATACCTTGCAGCCAGATCTGGAAAGGGGAGGGGAGCCTGTGTGAATGGAAAAGAAGAGGACAACTGATGGCGGCTTCTCGTGTGGTGGTGGCCCGTTGGTGTTCTTGGTGAGGGAGGGGCCGAGAGCCATGGCCTGCCGTCGGGGGATTTGGTGGAGGGGAGGAGTCGGATCTACTACCTTGTAGCTAGATCTGGAAGGGAAGGGGAGCCTGTGTGAATGAGAAGGTATTGAGGGGATAAGTGGTGGCGGTGCATGCTGAATGGTGAGGACGGAGGAGAGAGAAACCTGTCGTGTGTATATATAAATCCTTGTTGGGCCCACACTTCAGGTAAATTAAGTGGTTATATGGATATAAGGTTGGAAAAGGGTTTTGTTTGCCCATAGGTTCGATACGATACCAAGTTGGCGCTCATGGGCCCAAATTAACAATTGCATCCGTGTGAGGAGCTTTGCCCATGTCAGGTGCGGTAGAACATAAATGAGTTTCTAGCCCTTCTCACTACAAGGCCCCTATCAGTTTGTTGCTTGATGTCACACATGATAGTTTGTGAAGAATGAGCATGAGATGCCAAATGATTGTTAGGTCCTGTTTGGATCCTCTAGCAGGCTAAAATCAGCCAATTAAAACATTAGCAAGTTAATTTTTTAGTCAACCTTTAAGAGGTACTTGTTTGGATTGTTGACTAATGTTCTCTGGTTTTTAGACTTTCCTTGCCTTTTTAATGTGTTTCTTGTCTAGTTTAGTCAAGTTTAAGAGGGTTAGGGTGACTAGGGGCTAAGAGTTTAGGAGGTGGGCTGACTAAAAGTTTAGTCACTTTTAAAAGGTCATGTTTGAATTTAAAGTGACTAAAGATTAGCCATGTAAACATTTAGAAAGTAGATCCAAACAGAGCCTTATTCCACTAGCAGTATGACAAGTCTAATATTCCAGCCCAAGTTCTCATGTCTTCTATGTCGATCTAAACCCAGCGCATCTTTCTTTCTATATCTGAAATGAGTTCATCTTTTTTTTTAGAAGTAGAAACAGAAATACTATTTAGGAATAGTACGGGTACCATGCTGTGCGAGCATGTTGCCGCGACAAAGCTTCACGTCGACCACGCTGCTCGAAGATGCCACTAATGCTACATCTACTTAATGTGTTTTCCTTGTATAATTTGAGGATTTTTTAAGGTGTACTACTGTCCCGAGGAAGCTTGGTTTTTCTCTTTCGGTGCTATGGTGGTGCAGAGGAGATGCCGCCGTGACGCGCCGTCGACCCAGTGCATTGACTCGAGCGGCCTTGAGGCTTGGCAAAGGAGCCTTACTTATTCAGCGTGTTCGGCTGGAGAAAAAGCAGCCGCTGCTGCTGCTAGCCCTCTCACTGTTGCTATAGTGTGTGTTTTCTCCGCTTCGGTATTTCCTCTTACAAAAAACTGTAACTGTAACTGCAACTGCAACTGCAACCTCCAACCGAACAGACTGATTGTCTCGACTACTTATTGTCTCGACCGACTAACGCGATGCTGACTCCTTGGTTGCTCCAATTCTGGGCTCATGGGCTGTTGTGACCGGTTCACTGGAGCGTAGCCTCCGTCGGTCCTCACCCGCCTCTTCACCACAGCTTGTTTGATGTCGCAGAAGTGGGTGGGCCAAGAACGGAGCAGAGTTCCGGGTAGTGATGGCCAAACGGACGGCCCGGCACGGCACGGCCCAAATCTATTTCGAGCCGGCATGGCCCGGTGTTATTTGCGTACTGTGCTGTGCCGTGCCAGCCCATAGGCTCCCCTCGGCCCATGGCACGGCACGCAATGGAGCAATCGTGCCGGGCCAGTCCGTTTAAACCCGACAGCCTGTTTAAAATGTCGGCTCATTTAGTCATGTTTAAAGGAATTTAGTGTAAAATGATGTAAAAATAAGTGCAAGTATGGAGAATTGAACCTTAGGACATCATAAATAGAAGGAACATATTTATATCACTAAGCTAAGACTACTAGTTGTATGCATATAAATTAAAAATATATTTAATAAAACTTAATCGTGACATGCCCGGGACCTCCTATGCAGGGACTTCCTATGCATAGGACGTCCTACAGGATTCAACTTGTAAGTCAGCCTAATAGCCCATCAAATTCGGCACACTTAAAACAACTTAGCTTACCAACTAACCGTCAACATTTTCAAACAACATTTTCAACATTTTCGTAAGCCTATGTCAACATTTCTAAACAACAGAGTCAACATTTTACCAAAAATATTGACATAGCACATAAAAAATGTTGACACAGTGAAAACAAAATGTTGACACGGTACATTCAAAATGTTAACGAAAAATTTGAATTTCAAAATATTTCAAAAAATATTCAATTGGATCTCATTTTGTAGCATTAATTTCAAACAACATCATGCTTCAAACGGATTCAAAAACGGACTTACGGTTGGGGAGAAAAATGAGTTTGAAATTTGAAAAGCGGTTCTTTTTTTCCTCCCACCCACCCCAATAGGAAGGCGACACGTGTTAATTTCGGTTCCTCCCCTCTTTACCAGATTGAATCTCACGCGTTCATCTAGTCTCGCACAGGGGCTCAAACACTGACCTATCAAAGGTTAAACATAGCCCGCCCTACGTATAGGATCTACGGTCGTGTCGTGCCGTTCATTAAGCAGCACCCTCGGCCCACGACACGGCCCAACCCTCGTGCCAGCCCGGCCCGGGCAAGAAATTCATCGTGCCGTGCTCGGGCCAGGTCAAAAATTGCGTGCTTCGTGCCCGCCTATTTGGCCTGGCCCATTTAGCCATCACTAGTTCCGGGTTCGGGGGTGGAGTCCTTCAACACTAGTGGTCCAGATTTTGAAGACGGCGAACGGCATTGGCTCTGGTTGGTTTAGGATTTTAGGAGCACAGCAGAGCAGCTCGAGGAGGGCAAGCTACGCAACCACGCGAGCAGCTGACGGCGAACAGAACAGGTCCGAACTAATTTTAAGAGGTACTTGTTTGGATTCTTGACTAATGTTCTAGTTTTTAGACTTTCCTTGCCTTTTTAATGTGTTTGTTGCCTAGTTTAGTCAAGTTTAAGAGGGTTAGGGTGACTAGGAGCTAAGAGTTTAGGAGATGGACTGGCTAAAAGTGTAGTCACTTTTAAGAGGTCATGTTTGGATCTAAAATGACTAAAATTAGCTAGATAAAAGTAAAAAAGGTGGATCCAATCCAAACATAACTTTATTCCACTTGCAGTACCTCTATGGATGCATGACAAGTCTAATATTCCAGCCCAAGTTCTCATGTCTTCTATGTCCATCTAAACCCAGCGCATCTTTCTTTGAATATCTGAAATGAGTTCATCTTTTTTTTTAGAAGTAGAAACAGAAATACTATTTAGGAATAGTACGGGTACCATGCTGTGCGAGGATGTCGCCGCGACAAAGCTTCACGTCGACCACGCTGCGCAGCTGACGGCGAACAGAACAGGTTCGGAGAGACCTCAACGGGGAGCCGCCGTGCCCTGCTGCCTTTTTCATCTCGCCTCGTCTGCTGGACCGCAGTGTCGCGACCGGACAACAATCTCCTCTGCCGCGCACTGCAGCATGTCAGACGTCCTCGTCACGGCCTAAAGAAAATAGTAGAATCAAGTAGTCAAGTGGCAATATGAAAGAAAATCAACACTTGTTGATTGCTGGTCGATATCTCTTTCGGTGTAGAAGCTATGCAGTTTATCATCTTAGAAGATCCATGAACAAATTCCGTAAATTGATGGTATTTTTGTGTGAGATATATATGCATTTATTAGGATTTGGGAAATGTATTCTTAGAAGCTATGCAATTATCGCCTTATAGGATTCATTCATGAACAAATTCACAAATTGATGGTTTCCCTGTATGAGATTTATTTATTTATTTATTAGGTTGTTGGAAAGGTATTCTTGCATTGTTGGAAGGGGATGTTGTGAGGAACAACAGATTTTATTTTTGGTCCATTTGTAATAAATTAGGTTCATCGATCCACAGAGGTTGCTCTTGTTTGAAGCTTATCTTCAAGAAGGCAACCCATGCCTATCTAGAAAATAATCACATTGAAATTGACCTATTCCTTCGCAAAAATAAAAAAAAATAAAAAAATTGACCTATTATAGGAAGGTCTCATATTCATTCCCCATTATTTGCCGGCTCCATTTTTTGCTGCAGCATGTCCCTAGTATCGATGCTGTCCCTCAGCAGTAGCCAAAAGAAAACTTTGTGTTCCGAGAAAAAAAAAAATGTGTGCTTCATTTGGCATCTAGAATTTGAAAGCCAATTGAAAGCCCGAGGTATCCTTGCAGCTCTAGAAAAAAAATTAGGAACTCTAGGAAAGACCCATTAATAATAACCTATGAAGCCACAAACTTGGCCTTATGGTCGACATATTGTTTGATAAATCCACAAATTAGCGAATCTACCCCTATACATAAATATAATGAGAGCCATCTGATGAATCTGAGAATCTCCTCTTCCTTATAAATGCCAATGCTTTGTGGAGTATATCTAATATCTTTCTTAACATCTAAACAGAAAAATTGTATTTATAAATCTTGGAAGAAAACCTTTTTTTATATAGAAATTTGTAGCTCGGGAAGCTGTTAACATTGGGGAAAAAAAATCTTCTACAATATTTTTTAACATAAAAAATGAGACTAGGGTGAGATCACAATGTGGATTTCCGGGAGATGTAAGACATGATGCGGTGTTGCAAGCACCGCCACTGGCTGTACCATGCGTCACATTCTTGCAGTGGAGTGAACATTAACAACAGTATTTGAATCACTGAAACCATTTGATTGATCCGTAACCCACACAACAAGGGCAACAATCACATGATTTATATAACTCAGACCAACACAATCATATAATAACCCTTATAATTGACAAATTACAAAATCATCCGTCTCGTTCATTTCGCCCTCTACCTGCCAACAATCAATTCACCCAGTTCAGACGCGACCATGGTGAGATCATAGTCGGCCGAGACCATGGCGTACAGCGGCAATCCCTTGAACGACAACAGCCCGTTGTGGCACGACTGGACGGCGACCTGGGCGTCGACGTACTCCTGCCTGGCGCGCGAGAAGTCGCAGGCGAACAGCTGGTCGACGACGCTCACCATCTGGCCGCGCGCCACGCCGTACTTGGCCTTGCAGTTCTCGACGGCGTCCTTCTCGCCGGCGGGGAGCTTCCCGACGTCGCCGGCGAGCGTCTGGTCGATGGTGGCCATGGTGTCCTCGTACTTGAGCTTGGCGATCCTCGCCGCGACGAGCGCGTAGACGGTGACCTCGGAGGTTGGCGGCGCGCTCTTGAGCGTGTCCAGGCAGAGAGTATACAACTTCGGCGTGCCGCCGCACGCCTTGCGGCACGCCTCGGTCCACTTCGTGGTGGGCACCTTGTCGCAAGCGTCGCCGGCGACGAACAAGGCGGCCAGACAGATCGTTGTTGCAAGGACGAAGGTCATTGCTCTCGCCATGTTATTCTCCTAGCAAATACTTGATTCTCTGGTGAATTTTGTGATGGAGAAACGGGGTTCAGGACGCTTTAAATATAGAATGGAATTAACCAAATAAGCCAACTTTGTGATTTTTCACAAATAAGGATAAAAGGGTATCTCTTTCGCCAAAAATAAGCACTTTCGTGATTTCACAGGAAATAATTAATCCCCAAAAATAGGTATCTCTTTACTCAGCCAGCTCACAAAATAATGTTATATGGAGTATGTCTTGCATCACTTTTAATCAGATCAAAAAATAGGAATATGTGCAGCTTCGTCACAAATCACAAAGATAAATGTTCTCCAAAACAACTTTTGGAAAATGTTAAACAGAATTAATCAAAGTGTACCAAGAGTGTTTGCGTTGGTTAAATCATACAACCAGCGTGTAATAGTTCATACATCTAATTCGTATACTTTATACGTTGAATATATCTGCATAAATGTCACAAAGCAGGAACAAAGCTTTGCAGAGAAAGATGAAATCGAATGCTTTTCTGGTGCAATAATAAATAATCATATTGTACCCGCCTTGCGAGTATCTTAACTCCAAATGTGCCACCGACATGTTTATGGAATTTCGGCCAGGACACAACAATTCCAGTAATTAATGATTTGTTTGCCAGTGCAAAAAGAAAAGAATGAGTAAACCGCACAGCAAATACAAACACAATTTTGTAATTCATATCATCCCCAGAGGCATATGATGATTTGGAATTTGAATGCTCAGGATGAAATGTTACTTCCCCATCTGCATTGTAAACCAGTCGGTCCTAGGACGTAGTGGTTGATAATAAGGTTGTTCATGTGCGTGTTGTTGATTTGTATGACATTCAATCTTATCGGAAACTTTTTAGCGTACCAGTATAAGTCTTCCTTAACAAAGGATCGATGCCAAATACACGCTGACCAGAAACGGAAACAAAAAGTTCTTGATTTGCAAAGAGCCATATCAAGGATCACAAAAACTCAGAACAGCAGCCACAGATTTATTACCATAACATGCAAGCTAGCTAGCAGCCTAAATAGATCTCCTCTCCCTCCCTCGCTCGCTCTCACCATTAACATAAAGTTGATACTCCTCCGGAGATGAATCGGCCCTAGGCATACACGATGGTTCCGTGATTTCCGGATCGGTAATGGCGGAGGCGACTCCAGAGGCGATCTAATTCTCACGACGTACAACCACGCCGCCGCCGGCTACTCCGGCCACGGCGACCACGCACATCCGCTGGAATCCACTGCGGACCCAGTGCCCACTGCAAACAATTGTCGGCTGTTGCGCTGTGATGTGTAACTTACGCGAGGCGATTGCGGAGATGACCGAGACCTGCTGCCGCCGGCACCACGCTGGATGCCGCACTGCCGGCGCTGATCCTGATTCCGGCGACGCCTTCGTCATCCATGCCACTCCGAGTGCTTCTCTTGTGGTTCCTGTTTTGGTTTCCACAAGCGACTGGCACTGCTAGTTCCGGCAACCACGTCAAAGTGGCCGACGATACCGGAGTCTATGTGCTTCTTGGATGCGGCATCGACTCCAAATCTTTCCTGCCTAGACCTACATGCTCGTCCGTGTGGAGTTCTAAGGCTGGGACCTTGTTTTTGCCCTCGAAATCAGATCGAGTTGTGCAACCTGTTTTGGTGGGCGATCAGGTCGCTCTTCACCTTCAATTCTACTGGTCCATTGGTGGTTTGTCAGAGAACTTTGTCAATTGGTCTGGTGGTTTCGGTTGGCAGACAATTACAATGAGTCTCCTTTGTTTGAATTGCCGGGGCTGTGGGGGGTCTGAGGCTGTTCGCGAGATTCGCAACCTCGTGGATACTCATCGGCCCTCTCTTTTATTCTTGTCTGAGACCAAGCTGAGTGCACGCCGAGCGCAAGACCTGATGTATAGGTTTGGATATGCACATGCTTTTGGTGTGAATTGCACAGGTCTGAGTGGAGGACTAGTGCTGTTTTGGACTAATGATGTCATGGTGGACTTGAAATCATACTCAAAATCACACATTGATGTCTGGGTTACGGAGGCTGGTCACAGTGATGGAACATGGAGATTTACAGGCTTCTATGGGGAGCCTCGCCGGGAAAATCGGAAGGAGTCATGGAAATTACTGAAATTTCTTCGACAAGCTTCCACCCTCCCATGGGTTTGCGCTGGAGACTTCAATGAGATACTATGTGACTCAGAGCAGTTCGGAGGTAATACTCGGGAGGAGTGGAAAATGGATGGGTTTAGGGAAACAGTCCAATATTGTGATTTCTCGGACCTCGGCTATGTTGGTCTGCCATACACGTGGGACAACAGGCAGGATGGAGATAAGAACATCAAGGTCCGGTTGGATAGGGCCTTGGCGGATTATGCATTTCGAAGCTTATTCAGTGCAACGCTGAAGGTGGAAAACCAGAGTGGATCGATTGGGAAACCTTTTCGGTATGAAAACATGTGGCGCATACATGAAAATTATGATGAAATGGTGCGGCAAGGCTGGATTAGTGGTGGGCGTGACCTCACTTCAATCCAAAACAATCTATCTGCACTACAGGGAGTTATGCAGGCTTGGGATCGAGACCAATTTGGTTCTGTCCGCAAGGAGCTGAAGAAGTTACGACGGAGGCTAGAACAAGTCAGAGCATGCTCACTATCTGTGTAACGTCCCGACCCGCCCCCTCACGTCCCGACCCGCCCCCTCACCGCCCCCACAGGCCGGAACCGGTCCCGACCCGCCCCCTCGCCGCCCCCACAGGCCGGAACCCCGTACGCCTGGCAGCTCTCTAGAATGTCAAGAATGCCCTCCCAGACCAACACGTCTTTTCTGCGCACTTTGTCCTCACTCATGCGCACTCGGGACAAACTTCCCGGTCGGTCACCCATCCCGAAATTGCTCCAGGCCAAGCACGCTTAACCTCGGAGTTCTTTCGAGATGAGCTTCCGGAAAAGAAGTTGCAACTTGTTGATATGAGTATTCTATCAATCCTATTAAGCCCTGGGCCGAGATGTTACATTCTCACCCTTTTAAAAGACCGACGTCCTCGTCGGTCAACCCCAGGCCAGGAACGTTCCCTCTTGGCCACGTCCGTGTGTCCTTGCACACGCGCCCGTGAAACCGTGAGGGTCGGCTCTGATACCAATTGTAACGTCCCGATCCGCCCCTCGCCGCCCCCACAGGCCGGAACCGGTCCCGACCCGCCCCCTCGCCGCCCCCACAGGCCGGAATCCCGTACGCCTGGCAGCTCTCTAGGATGTCAAGAATGCCCTCCCAGACCAACACAATTCTTTTCTGCGCACTTTGTCCTCACTCATGCGCACCCGGGACAAACTTCCCGGTCGGTCACCCATCGGGGAATTGCTCCAGGCCAAGCACGCTTAACCTCGGAGTTCTTTCGAGATGAGCTTCCAGAAAAGAAATTGCAACTTGTTGATATGAGTATTCTATCAATCCTATTAAGCCCTGGGCCGGGATGTTACAATATGCAGGCCCAACGAGGGAAGAACGTGACATCAGGAAGCATCTCGCAGAGTTGTTGGCCCGTGAGGAGGTTATGGAAAGGCAGCGATCGAGGATTCAGTGGCTTAATGAAGGCGATCGTAACACTGAGTACTTCCAGGCCAAAGCACGTGAGCGCACAAGGAGGAACATAATTGTGGCTCTAAAGGATGATGATGGCACAGTGTGTACTGAACAATCTCAGATTGAATCCTTGGCTACTAATTTCTATATTCATCTATTCACAGTGCAGGATAATACGCACCCGTATGAGGTGACTCAGCATGTCCCATGCAAAGTTACTCCTGATATGAACTATGCTCTATGTGCACCCTTCACAGTAGATGAGATGGAGAAGGCCCTTTTCATGATGGGGCCTAATAAGGCTCCGGGGCCGGATGGTTTTACGACCGGTTTCTATCAACGCCACTGGGATATCCTCCGCGATGATGTATGTGCTGCGGTGCTGGATTTCCTAGAGGGAGGAGATATGCCTGATGTCGTTAACAACACAGTGCTGGTACTGATTCCTAAAATTCAGAACCCGCAAGAGATGACACATTTCCGACCTATTGCCCTATGTAATGTGCTCTACAAGATCTGCTCAAAGGTTTTATCTAACAGATTGAGGCCATACATGGATGAGATTGTGTCAGAAGAACAAAGTGCATTTGTACCAGGGCGTCTTATTACGGATAATGTGTTGGTTGCCTATGAGAGTATACACTATCTCAAGAGGAAAAAGGGGAAGTGTGGTGCTTGCGCCGTCAAGCTAGACATGGCAAAGGCCTATGACCGTGTTGAATGGTCCTACCTGCGTTCTATTATGCTTCAACTCGGTTTTGATCCAAGATGGGTTGAGAAGGTGATGAGATGTGTCGAGACAGTTAAATTCTCGGTAAGAGTTAATGGGCAGCTATCGGAGACCTTCAAACCTTCACGTGGAATTCGTCAAGGTGATCCTATATCACCTTACTTGTTCCTTCTTTGCGCTGAAGGGCTTTGAAGCATGTTGAAGTTCTCTGGTCCGCAATTCCTATCAAGGGGGATTCGAGTTAGCACATATGCTCCCTGGGTTTCCCATCTCCTCTTTGCAGACGATTGCATCATGTTCACTCCGGCAAGTGAGAGGGGAGCTCAGCGCTTGGTAGATGTGCTTCATGCTTACCAGAGGGGATCCGGCCAGATGGTAAACATATCAAAGTCAGCTATTTTCTTTAGTGCTAACTGCAGTGACAATACGAAGGTTCATATGATGCAAATTACTGGTATCCACACTGAAGCATTGGGAGAGAGATATTTGGGTTTGCCTACTGCAGTGGGAAGGAGCACAAAAGATGCCTTTGTCCACATTCCCTCAAAGATCAGAGGACTGATGGGTGGCTGGAGTGAAAAGCTATTGAGTTGCGCGGCTCGAAAAACCTTGATCAAGTCGGTGGCTCAATCAATTCCTACCTACTCTATGAGTTGTTTTATGCTGGCACCAGAAACTTGCAAGAAGATCACAAGTGCTATTTCAAATTACTGGTGGAGTAGCGCAGTTGATCGTCGAGGTATGCATTGGAGAAGGTGGTCAGATTTAACATTGCCAAAATGCTCTGGAGGTATGGGTTTTCGTGACATAAAGCAATTCAATATCGCCATGTTGGGGAATAGGGGTGGCGGCTTATGACAAATCCTAATTCCCTTTGCGCTCGAGTTCTCAAGGGCAAGTATTACCCTACTGATGATTTCTTGTCTGCACAGAAGAAGAAGCACTCGATGCATACATGACGTGCCATTCTTGCAGGTCGGAAGGCACTTGATTTGGGGCTCATCGGGAGGATAGGTGATGGTACTAGCACCAACATCTGGAATGACAGATGGCTCCCAGGCGGTGTGGGCAACAAGGTCTTATGTAAGCCTAATTTCGCGACGGCAACGACAGTAGATCAGCTTTTGAGAGCTGATTGCCGACAATGGGATCCAGCTGCAATTCAAGCTAACCTTGTCCCTGCTGATGCTGAAGCTGTATTGAGAATACCACTTGGACGATCTCAGGAAGATTTTTGGTCTTGGTCTGCTGAAAAGCATGGTCAGTATTCAGTTCGATCAGCATATCGATTATTGGCGTCCAAGGATGCACAAAATAGAGCTCATGCTGTCTCTACCTCATCGACCTCCAATATAGAGGAATCAGTCCGGAAGGTGTTGTGGAAATTGGCTATTCCTCCAAAGGTACGTGTGTTTTGGTGGCGAGTGATTCACGACTACATCCCGAGCCGTGCAAACCTACATCATCGTCATATTGAACAATTGAGTTACTGTATGGTATGTGGAGCTCAAGCTGAAACAACGTTCCAAACTTTGATTGAGTGCACATATGCAAAAGAGTTCTGGTATGAGGTGAAGGACATGGCAGATGTTAAGCTTCCAAATCTTCATCCACGCACATGGGCGCGTGATCTACTGGATGCAAGTTTATGTAGCTGGGAGAATGCTTGTGTCATCTTGTGCGGCATGTGGTCATTGTGGTGCTCACGCAATGACCGCCGCCATGGGAAGACTCCAATACCACTGAGGAAGGCTATCACCTGGGCACTAGACACCACGGCTCATCTGTTGCATGTGCGCCGTTCGACAACAGGGCTTGTCCGACAATCGAGCCAGAGGAACTGGAATGCACCTGCGGCAGGTACATTAAAACTTAACACTGATGCTGTGTTCAACGCATGGGAGCATTCTGGAGCCGTGGGTGCTGTAGTGCGGGATGCAAATGGGAATTTTCTAAAGGGATCTGCAGATTGGCTGCCCTCTGTTCACTCTGCCCTCATTGCAGAAGCTGAAGCATGCTGGTCGGGCCTGAAGTTACTAGCAGAAGAAGAAAGTGTCCATGTTGTTCTGGAGACTGATTCCAAAGCATTAGTCGATTTGTGGAAAGCCATGAATTATGACCGCTCGGAAATTGCTACTATCCTTGCGGATATTCAAGAGCTTTATGTTAACTTCTCTTCCTTCTCAATAGAATTTGTAAAGCGCGATGCAAATTGGGCGGCACACTTATGTGCTCAGCATGCATCACGTCATAGGGCTTTGCTTGCGTGGAACTGTTAGAGTATATTGGAATATCCTCCAGATATGGTAGATTAGGATCATGTAATCCCGACTTGCCTTATCTCTACCGGAGGCTCCTTACCCTCTAAGCAATGTACTCCTATATAATCCGCCCATGAGGCTCAGCAATACAATCAACCATTCCACCAATTCTATTCTCTTACATGGTATCAGAACCAGAGGTCTTGAGTTCAAGTCCTGGTGACCGCATATTCCGCTGCGCCGCTCCTATTTCTACGTTTGCGCCCACGAGAGCTGCACGTGAGGGGGAGTGTTGAACTATAAGTGAATTGTCCACCTTTTCCAATCAGCTTAGGCTTTTAGGTGAACTGGTTAGTGCATGCAACCAAAAGCCTACACAAAGTTGCTGCTGCTAGTTTTTTTTCTAATTTCTCTGATTTTTTACCCGATCACTGATTCGGGGTTGCGTCGCCCATCGCCCGTCGACTCTACGCGCCTCTACATCGACATCATCGCCGGCCACTCCTCTTCGTCGCCTTGTGGCTCGCCCTAACGTGCGGTGCGCGCAGGGGAGCCCCTCCCGCGGCGCCGCCAGGCTCCTCCGTCACATCGTCATCGCGCCAGCCGTCCCCGACTTCTACACCGCCATGGCTGCACTCTCGGACTGATCACCCGATCCGTGCATCGCTGTGGCACGCTCGTTCTTGGGACGGGTGTCTCAAGAGCGCGTACTTCACCGCCGTCTACGAAGGCTGCGGCTGTGTAGCTTACTGCGCCACGGCGTCGCCTCCCGTGATCTTCGCCGTTGCATCTTCATCGCCGTCGACTACGTCGTTGTGCACTCCATGCACAAGGTCTTCGTCAAGCTGTTCGAGTTCTTCGCCGCCTTCTTCAACCACCGCCGCCACCGCTACCACTACGCCAAGCACACTAGCCTTTAGGCTAGCGCTCGGCCGCCCCACCTCTACGCTTCGTCCAGCTCAACCTCGTTGCCAGCATTGTCGCCTCCTCTTCTACTTCGTCTACTCCGACAACCGCGAGCTGCATCGGCATCTCCTCCCTCGCCGTTCTGCGCACCGCGACCGTCGTCGAGACCTTCTCTGCTGATCCCCTCCTCCAGATGCTACGACATGGTTGGCCCTCAACCTCGTGCGCCCGGTATTGGCAACACCATACGTGCCTTCGTCCCCGACGCGCTATCGGGTCTGGCAAACGGTACCCGCCTCGGCCTTGGCGGTTCGACGACGTCTTCCTCGGCATCGTCCTCGACGCATCACCGTCTTCGTCTATAGCGCCCTATGCGCCACACTATATGACGCCTCTCTGCGCGCCAGCGGCATTGTGTGTGGTTCATCTCCATCGGCTACCTCGACAGCTCCATTGACCACGACTACGACTTCAAGCACGGCATCATCATGACTACATGTCTTCGTCTCGGCTACCTCGACATCGGCACAAAGGGCTACCATCTTGCTTGGGCTCTCCAGTCACAACGTCTGCGCTGCTCCCGTTGCGAATGCGGGGGGATGTTAGAGTATATTGGAATATCCTCCAGATATGGTAGATTAGGATCATGTAATCCCTACTTGCCTTATCTCTACCGAAGGCTTCTTGCCCCCTAAGCAATATACTACTATATAATCCGCCCATGAGGCTCAGCAATACAATCAACCATTCCACCAATTCTATTCTCTTACAAGAACAATCCTCCCCCTTTCCTGTTGCAGTGTTTGCAACATGATTGTAACCCCTATGATTAATGAAGAGGGGCTCTTGATTCTCAAAAAAAAAAAAGCTAGCAGCCTAAATACATAGTATATCAACTAAGCGTGTCGTTGGCAGCTGCCACCTACTTGCCAACAATCAGGGCACCCAGTTCATACGCGACCATGGTCATATCATAGTTTGCCAAGGTTATGGCGTACAGCGGCAAGTTCTGGTACGACGTCAGCCCGTCCCTGCACGACCCGACGGCGACCTCCGCGTCGATGTACTCCTGCCGGAATCGCGTGAGGTCGCAGGTGTAGAGCTGGTCGGCGATGCTCGCCATGAGGCCGTGCGCCACGCCGTACTTGACCTTGCAATTGTCCACGGCCGCCCTCACGTCGGCCGGCAAGTTCCCGGCTCCCAGCATCGGGTCAATCGTGCCCTGCACGGTGCTCTCGTACATCAGCTTGGCCTTCCCCGCCGCGGCGAGGGCGAACACGGTGACCTCCGCCGCCGGCGGCACGTTCGACATGGTGTTCTTGCAGAGCGTGGTCCAAGCCGGCGAGGAGCTGCACGACTGGAGGCAGGCGTCGTTCCATGACATGAAGGGGACCTGGTCGCAGGCGTTGCCGGCGGCGAACAGGGTGGCGAGAGAGACAAGTACTGCAAGGACGAAGACTGCAAGGACGAAGCCATGGCTGCTCTCGTCATGTTAGTCTCCAAGCAAGCTATTTGCTTTGATTTTCTGGTGACTTTTGGGACGGAGAAACAAAGGTTTTATATAGGGCGCTATAAATTGCCTGGAAAACCCAGATAAGGAAGTTTTGTGACAAATAAGGAAAAGGTTGGCGCATCATGTATATATCGTATATAAAATAAGGCAATGAATAAGCCACTTCTGTCATTTCACCGGACGTAAATCCCGAAAATTATGTATCTCTTACCATAACAAGCCCAAAATTATGGAGTAGGTCTTTGCTTCAAAGTTCATCAGATCTTAAAACGTAGGCATCCGCACCTTCACAAGATGTTCTAGCTTCTAAATAATATATATTTTCCATTGTGATTGAGGCTTTGCTATATATAAGGATGTTGTTGGTCCACATTTACAATACGAATCAAAACTGGGAGTGAAAATATGGAACTAAATCATTCGTGATAGTTTTTTTTCCTTTCGAGTCTTTCTTAACAAATAGATGTATATCTCAGTTAAAGAAAAAGGCAACTGACTCCCCTGTGTGGAGACATTTGATGAAAGTACGAGAGATACCTGAGAGGCAGAGCCATGGTCATTGGGAATGGAGAAATGGCAAGCTTCTGGGATGACATGTGGTGTGGGCAAGTAGCACTAAAGGAGAAGATCCCTGATTTGTATCAAGTGTGCTGTGAGCAAAATGTCACAATAGCTGAAATGGCTAACAACTGTAACTTTAATTACTCTACTAGGCGGTTGGATGAAAGGTTGCAAATGCAGAGACGAAGAGTGGGAGACATGTTGGTGCTTACATGACAACCAACAACGACGAGAGAGAACCCAAAATAGTTTGTGGGAAAAAATCAGGGCAGTTCACTGTTAAATCGACTTATGCCCACTTCTTAGATCATGAGACTAGCTGTTCTTATAACATGCTGCGGAAAGCAAAAATACCACTCAAAAAAAAATTCTCTGACTAATCTACCAAGACTCCATTCTGACTAAGGATAACCTTGTCAGGAGGAAATGGAAAGCAGCCCAAAATGTACTTTTTGTAATGAGAATGAGAGTATTCAACACTTGTTTCCTGTCAAAATACTGGGTCGAGTTATGCACTGTCCGACAAGCTGATGGGAAAGCAGACACTAAAGGAAAAAGGCCGGTGCTATACTCGATGCAGAGCAAGAAAATGCCAGTTGAAAAGAAGAGAGTACAGGAGAAATGGCAACGTCCGCCGGAGAGCTGGGTTAAGATCAATGTTGATGGCGCGTTTGACGTACTAACAGGGCAGGCAGGCCTCGGAGTCATCATCCGCAATGCTGCAGGTGTCGTTATGTTAACGTCATGGCGAGTGCTTTTCAATGCCTCTAGTGCAGAGGAGACGGAGGCTCTTGCTGCGCGCGAGGGGATCCTTTTAGCAGCGGAGTGGTGCAAGGAGAAGGCGTTGCTGGAGACGGACTGCTCGGCGGTGGTTGCTCTGCTTAAGAGGCTGGACCAGAAGTCACCCCTGCATTTCATAATCAGGGGGGCTGTAGATGCTACCCGGAGTTTGCCGGGGTTTGATGTTAAACATGTGAGAAGAGAGCAGAATTGCGTAGCACATGAGCTCCGCAACTTGCTAAGCGTACGAACCATGCCGCGGTGTGGCGTATGCAAACGCCAGTGTGTGTCGAGCAGTTAATAGTGTGATTTCTGAGTAATGAAAGCTCTTTTCATCGCAAAAAAAAAGTAACATTTGTTTTTCCGGCTGTGTGGTGGCCAAATATGTTTGGTTATTATAGGAGCCATCTGTAGTGTAGGCCTGAAAGCGAACGAAATCCTCTGTCGTCCCTATTATGACGGCACGGCTGCGCCGTCCTTCACCTGCGCCGTTGTTTGCAGTTTTAACAATCGTGATTTGTCGCTATAGGATAGCAGCCCGTGGTGACCATTTTTCCGGGCCTTCTCTGGCCCAAGTCAGGCCCAATAAGCCCGAACACAACTGAAATATATGTATGACAGTGATCATCAGACAGACACAGCTGGTGTTTGATGAAATTAATCAAACGGGTAAATTTGATTCGCACAGAGCATCGTGCATGGAATTTAAGAGGCAAGTATTCAAATGATGATATCGCCACCGCTTAGCCAGCTAGTTGCCCGCCATCTTCCATGGCGTCACCATTACTGAACGCCGAGCAATCTGCCGAGGAAGTAGGCGAGAATGGCCTTGTTCCGGTCGCCCAGGTTCATGTCGTACAGCGGCGACGAGGTCAGCTGCAGCAGCTTATCCCTGCACGTCTCCATCTGCGCGATGCCGTCCTTGTACAGCTTCCCAAGATAATCCCCGAACCGGCACCCGATCAGCGCGTCGGCGACCTGATCCATGGTGCCGGTGCCCAGGCTGTACACGCCGGCGCAGACGTCGTACGCGTCCTTCTCCTCGCCGACGAGCGAGCCCGGCGGCGCCGTTCAGCCGGTCGCTGGTGGCGTGCGCCGTGTCGCCGTACGACGAGAGGGCGCGCTTGGCGGCGACGAGCGCGTACAGGTCGACGCCGCTGGTCGCGAACGCCACGTCGCGCAGGGCGTCCTTGCAGAGGCCGTACATGAGCGGCGTGCCGGCCGCCGTCCGGCACGCGTCCTCCAAGCTCATGGACGGGACGTTGGGGCACGCGACGGCGAGAGGGAGGTGGACGTGGAACGCCGAGAGGAAGGCCACGAGGTGGAGGAGGAAAACGACGGTGGCCTTCATGGTCGTGAGTTGGATGGAGCCTTGGCTTGGAGAGGTCACGGTGATATGGGTGGTGGGTGGTGGCAAGCTAGCAGCACCGCGGCACTAGTCCTTTTGAAGGCGAAATGAAATGTACAGTCATGTGGTAAGTTATTTTCTTTATGGAAATTGTGATTATTTGGAAAGCATTTTGTATTGGAATCAGTACTTTCCATGTCGCTATTTTCGATATTTGGTGTTTGGGATCTGCTCGCTCGATCATACACAGCCTAGATGTGCTTCTTTTGAAGGCATGGCCACCAGGCATGTCAAACATTTCCTCGGGCTCGTCCTGCACAAGCGGATCTAGATGTGCTTCTTTTGCGCGACGAAGACGATGGACGAACGGGCCGTGGGCCGACTTCAAACAGGCCGTGGGCTGATCTACACCTCGCTAAGCTTAGGTTGATCTGTATATAGGAGGTCCCGATGAAAACGGGATCTTCATGGGATTATCCCGGTCCAAAACGGGATACCGCAAAAATGGACGGAAATACTTCTAATATTTTTCGCTCCCATTTTTGTTTACTGTTTTGCCGTTTCCGTCCGTTACCGTATCTTTTCCGGAAATCCAAAAACGGTCGGGATAAAAGCAGGAACGGTCACGGGACCAAACGGGATTTTTCCGTCCCGTTTTCATCTCTACCTAGCACTACCCTCGTTTTTGTATAAATTTCACTTTTATTCCACATACCACGAGCCAATAAAATGACCAAGAAGCCATCCCTTTCCTATGGGCCTGCTCCTTGTTGGGTGCTCCATCGTTCAAACTTTAGATGTATGGTATTTATGTTTTTTTATTCGAGATGTTTAGAATTTTTCAATGTCAACTGGGATTAGAAAAACAGAATGTCAAGACATATAACACAATTGCCGGCTTTTGTATCGATCAGTGATTATTGCCAGTGAAAACAATTCGCCCGAAAATCACCGAAATTCGATCTATCGGCCCTCCGCGATAAAATGACGTACCGAGCTAAATATTTCAGCCCAATTCAAATTTTTCCTTTGATCCAGCAGAACCCAGACGGCCTATATTCTTCTCCATGTGGTAAAATATGCAGGTGAAACCCTAGCCGTCGCAAAATTCATCTCTCTTTCGCCGCAAAACACTTGGCGAGTGCGGCTGCCCCCCGCAACACAAGGCCCCCTTTGTGCTCAAGTTGTTCTGAATCAGTTTTTTTTTATCAGTCTGCTCAATGCTTGTGCTCAAGTAGGGGATGTCAAACGAGGATGAGGGTTCATAGTTTATATCTTTCGAAGGCCGGTGCTTGTTCAGGAATCATCCTTGATGAACGCTCTTGTCACTTTTTACAGCCAATGTGACATGTATGACGATGCTTTTCGTGCTTACACTGTGCTGATTTTTGTTCAAAATTTTTGGTTTTTTTTACCCAAATTTTGGATAAATTTTTGGAAAAATTCAAAATTTTCTTTGAAAATTTTCGGCCTGAAAATTTGTAAAATATGTGAATTTCGTTTTCGATCTTCACTGATTTTTGCATACTCCATAACAAAATTGCAGGCTTCACCTCTGATTGACAAATCTGAGAGCTTGCACCCACACAATGGCAACGGCAATCATGAATTAAAGATCCACTAGCAAAGCAAACACTGATACAATCATACAGCTAATGGCTGGTTAGGCCAGTACACGAAGTTACTACTAGTAGTACAGCTAGAAGTTCTCTGGCTAGTGACTAACGACGACTAGCCAAGCACATGGCGTCCTGCCGTCGGCGGCGCGACAAGGCTGCAGAGCAAGGCGGCGAGCAGGGTCTTGTTCCGGTCGGCGAGGTTCATGGCGTACAACGGCGACGCCGGGTAATTCACCATGCCCCTGCTGCACATGTCCATGCCGCGGAGCCCTTCCATGTAGTCCGCGCCCACCCTGTCGTCGCATCCGCCGGCGGCCAGGTCACCGGCGAGGCGCGACATGGCGACGCTGGCGAGGCCGTAGCCGACCATGCAGTCGCCGTAGGCCGCCTTCTCGCCGCCGTCCTTGACCGCGCCGCCGTCGACCAGCGACTCCGCCGCCGCCTTCGTGGCGGCGTACGCGTCGAGCGCGCCGCGCACGGCCTCCGCGGCGAGGCCGGTGACCGGCAGTACCGCCGCCGCGCCGGCGCCGGCCGGCGGACGAGGAGGGAGCAGCGTGCGGCGGCAGAGCGCGCGCATGTGGCGCGTGCCGCAGACCGCCCAGCACGCGCGCGCGGCGGTCATCGACGGGACCCGAGGGCACGGGCCGCCGCCGCCGCCGGCAGTGGCGGGAAGCAGCAGGCAGACGAGCAACGAGAGGACGACGAGGAGGAGGAGAGAGCGGAAGGTTCGTGCTCCGGCCATGGTCGACGGAGTAGCGTGTGTGGATGGATGGACGTACGTGTTGATATGGCGTGGCCGAAGTTGCCGCCGAGTATGCGTAGGAGTTTCTTGGTTATACGCGAATGTCGAAACTGACGGAGAACAAGATTAGCGTGCGAGGTGATCAACACTAGACTTGCTTTTAACAGCGATTATTGGCAGTGCAGTTGTGCGTGTAGTAAGAAACAGGTTACTGCTGCTGTCACTAGCGAGCATGACACGGACAGTCGGACACAGCTAGTATGATTATGATTCGTACATCGCTAATTAATTTTAGCAGGTCGATGGGCTCGACCTCCCAGTGCCGCCGCGGGAGACGCGCACGCAGCGGCCGCTTCATGCATGACGGCGAAGTATCCTCCGGCCGTGGTGGAGCACGGCTGGGCAGGGCACATCCTCCGGCCGGCGCCGAACGGCATCATCGTCCTGATCTCCCCGGCGTTGCCTGCGGCCAGCAACCATTCAGGCCGGAACTCACCTGAGTGATCACGCCGTCTTGTCCCGTGACAGCCTTGCCAGCGGGAAATGCACCTCCGCGCCAGCCGGAACACACTTGACGTCGAGGCGACGACGTGGTCCTCACACTCAGGGTTTCTTCTTCTTCTTCTCCTTCTTCCTTTTTTTTTTTTTTTTTTTTTTGGAGAATCTGGTTCTCACAGGTACAATGGAAGCTTTCAGTGACCGGCAAATTCAGCCTGCAATGACGACAAAGTACTCGTTACTGCATTGACGCCATTGGAAAACTGTAAATAGCAGTGATGTGCCACTAGAAAGCACTAAAGATAATTTTAAAAAAAAAGACGGCTAGACCATGGTAGGCCTGGACCTGCCCGCCACAACCCGCCTGCCACCAAACTCTAACCGCCGAAGCCGAAGCCGCATCGTGCTAGCTGAGGCCGCCGCATCTCCCTTTTACTCGTGGAGGGAGTATGAGACCTGCCGCCCCAGCACATGATGCCCACCGAGGTCGTCGGTACCTGATGGCACTGTCGAGGAGCCATTGCGCCTGTTGGATCCCGCCCCAAGCCGCCACACATGCACAGATCTGGATGACCCCGATGGCGACTGGCGAGTGAGGGAGGGCCGCCACCGCCTCGCCAACCCCACTGCCACCACCTGGGGAAGGGCGGGGGAAGGGGGGAAGAAGGTCGGGACTCGGGAGAGGGACACCGTGACCGTGCGTCGCACGCAAGCTCGCGAATCCACGCCAGCATGGCCTAGCCCTAAGCAAGGGCTAGGTCGTGGCAGAGCCCTCGGTGCGCCAGGGGGTCGTGGCAGAGCCCTCGGTGCGCCAGGGGCGAGCCCCGCCACTACCACTCTCAACACGAACTCTCGGCCCAGACCACCAACACGGGTGGTCGTAGGCTTTGACTCGGTCATGACTCTGGCTGAGTGCGCTGCTCAGGACGATGGGACATCAACCAGGAGGGCGACTAATTAATAGAGTGATGGCACCCACCGACAACAACGACCATGCTGGGGATTGTAGCTGCCTTGCGTCCCACTGCCCACTGATCCCTGGTTCCTTCACCTCGAAGGGAACCAGAAGAGAAGCTACTAGAAGGGAGACTTCCCCGATCGCGACAACGCTCCCAACCTGTCCGACCAGGCTCTGAACTGACTATAGCAAAACCAATAGTGTCCAATTTGTAACCTCACCCCTACAACTAGATAAAGGGGTGAGGACCCCCTCTTTAGGGCAAGAAGAAGCAGTTCTTATTCCCTCATCCACTTGTTAGATTTCCACCTCACGCTTGTAACGCACCACACCCGCACGCTCTCAGGAGCTTCTGCTTGCATCCACCTCCTTGTAAGATCTTGAGGATAGGTTACACGAGGAACACGAACTAGCAAGCTCAATTGGACGTAGGGCACTGCCCGAACCAGTATAATCCTATTGTGTCTCTGTGCTACCATCGAATTCCTACGAAAGTGCGATGCTAACTAGTATTGTCAATACGAAACACCGACAACAGGCGTGAGAGGGGGGGGGCGGAACACCAACAACAGGCGCGAGAGGGGAGGCGGAGAAGCCAGAATTGCGGTGAAGTCTGAAAGAGTGGAGCGGTTGCGGTTTATATATGGATGATTGGTTTGGGCTTGTTTTGGGCTGGCCGTAAACTTTGGTTTTCTGGTGACGGGTGCTAACGTCAGCGGCCTATAAGTAGTGCCAATTTTTAGATGACGAGACATGTTAATGTCATGATGACCGTCACTGTTATTTTGGGGCTGCAGATGTCATCATTTTTCTGTCACCGGTAAGACATTCCTATGTATGACGCCTGCCACTACTGAAAAATGCCCTGCGTCACTGCAGGTCTGATTGTACTAGTCGCAACCATCACTTTGCAAAAGCAAATATCATGAACATGCACAATGGCTATAAATACTATACTATCTTTTCTTATTCAATAAAACCTTCTCGTTGACGATATCAGCGTTCGAGATGAA
The DNA here is from genome assembly GCA_012490785.1 of Eragrostis nindensis. Classification (NCBI taxonomy): domain Eukaryota; kingdom Viridiplantae; phylum Streptophyta; class Magnoliopsida; order Poales; family Poaceae; genus Eragrostis; species Eragrostis nindensis. The sequence continues at coordinate 421,776 of JAAXCT010000269.1, read as the reverse complement.
GATGTCAATCTGTCATCATGGGAATATTTGCTCGATGATTGTAGGGGATGGTTAGATCAACTTAAAAGTGTTGGGCTAACTTTTGGGTACAGAAAGGTTTCCTTCCGCTTAGGACAAAAGCTCTCGAGTTGGGCCAATTGTGATATCAGACCGCGCCATGGAAATATTATCCTGTATGTAGCGAACCAATCGCAACAAAAACTAAAACAAAACAAAAAAAAAACCAAAAAAAAAACTTCTAGTTGAATTATGGTACTCCTCTAGACTCTACTAGAGTTACTTCACAAGAAAAATGAATTATCTAACAAATTCACCTCTATTCATTTCCTCGAGGCGCTGATAAGCGCCCTGTTACCAATAAATTTCCCTGTTATCAACTAGATATTGGCTCCTGACTTCACATGACTTAGCTGAATTCCCACTTGATTACAAAAATTTCCATCCTAGCGTTCCAAAAATGGCTAAAGCATGTAAAGTCACATTGCTAGGTGAGAGCAAATTCTAAAATTTCACATGGCTTCGTCAGGTTTGTACAACATTGAAAAGGGGAAAAAATCCTAGCACAACCAGCCATCCTTTGGACCTAACAAAAGAATGCTTCTTTCCTAAAAGGATGCTACTGTACATATCAATGTGAGATCTTGAAGTTCTTGGGGCGCTGCAGCCGTTTCCTGGCTTTCCGTGCGCTCAAAATGCCCAAAATTAGATCGCTACTTTCATCACAAGTACAATCGTAACCCATCAATTTCACACTAAGGTCCTTGCATAACAATTCTAACCTACTTTTATCATTGTCGCTTGAAAGTTGCAGCCGATCTGCCTGTTCCCGGGAGATGGTGGCATACAAATAGAAGGTTTGACGATCAACTTTCTGAGCTGCAGGGGCCTGATCCTTTTGATCTTCCTTTAAGTCATGATTCTTGAGCGGCAGAAGCAAATGTGTGTCGAGTGAAATCCTAGCTAATCCTGGAGCCTCTGGATCCTCAGGTGTCACTGAAGAGAACACGAATGAGAATCTCCCAAATGCTAGATCTGGCTCCATGAAAAGATCTTCGAGGGAACCATTGGGTAGTCTCAGGCTTTTCTGCAACAAATACTTCTTTTGATCAGTATCTGATCTACTCTCTGCAGCACGAAGAATTTTCGAGGCTTCTCTTAATCCGCTCAACAAAGCTCCATGCATTGTTGCAGGGTATGCACGATTTGTCGCTTCTCCAGCAAAGAAGACCCGTTCATTGATACTCTCAGCAAGGATGTCGTAGTCAGCACCAGAAGACCCAACTCTGATGTGAGAGTATGAACCCGAGCAAAAAGGATCGCTACCCCATCTTGTGCAAACTGATTGAATGGGATCAGGAACAGTAACACCTTTTGGACCATAGATACCTGAAATATCATTAAAACATATGTTCATTGCTTATCTTAATGAAAGAAATACTAATTAAAAATAGATAATGTTATGTGCATTTCGCTATTTATCTGCCTATCACATCAAATATTTAATAGTACTTACATTCTACTCCCCTACTTGTTGTAATCAACTTATGCTTGAATCTTAGGGACAAACAAGATGCACATGGTATGCATCAAATATGCAAGATCCTTTATTCCTATGCTCCGAGGCAAGGCAGAAATTTGCATTTCTTTTAGTTGTGATCTTTATAAGCAAAACATGACTCAAACAAATTATCCAAGGGGATAGAGTCATATCATTATCAACTTCCTTTTATCAAGCCAATTTAGTAACTTACAACCATTTTGATACTTTGCTGTGAAAATCAACAACTTCTCACCAGGGGCCCACATGTGAGCTTTTGGTAGGCCTATGATGTCAGCAAAGGGTAGGTGAAAAAGTTATCGGTTCTTTTTCTATGAAATGTCACAAACATAGTCTTCTGCAAACGTGCATTAGAGGTCGTAGATCTTTGCAACATGTAATAAATTGTTGCTAGTTCTTTTGACTTATGTTCCTCTCTTTGCTTCCTTTGTTCTTGTGGGATTCATCCCTAGCCAACCTCAACTTGCTTAGGACTAAAAGGCTTTGTTGTTGTTGTTATATTAAAGTAGTTGTAGATTTTTTAGCTCCCCTTGTTATTTTCAAATTCTTCATTTCCAATTTGTTAGAGTATAAGGTAAGGATACAGGTGTTACAGTAGAGCAAGAATAATTTCTCCACTTCCACTCTCGTCAACTAGCATCACATCATCTACGAAGAGCATACAGGCCTAAAACAAAGTATATGAAGTGTAATTTCAGTGCTATGGGGCATGAGGATAGATATGTCAGCCTTGATGGTCAAGTAGTGCCCAAGAAAGACATTTTTCGTTACTTAGGGTTGATGCTACATAAGGATGGAGATATCGATGAAGATGTCAGTCACAGAATTAGAGTTGGATGGTTGAAGTGGCGTCAAGCAGCAGGTGCCCTTTGCGACACTAGGGTGCCACAAAAGTTAAAAGGAAAATTCTACAAGTGCTATGCGATATGGAGTAGAATGTTGGCCTACCAAAAGACGACATATCCAGCAACTAAGCATAGCAGAGATGCATATGTTACGATGGATATGTGGCCACACAAGAAAAGATCAAGTCCGGAACGATGACATACGAGAGAGATTAGGGGTGACACCAATTGCGGAAAAGATTGTACAACATCGCTTGAGATGGTTTGGACATGTTCAACGGAGATCTGAGGAGGCGCCACTATGTAGCGGGATAATACAAGTATACAACATCTCGAAAATGTGGAGAGAGACAAAGGTCGACCAATTTTGACATGGACGGAGTCTGTGAAGAGGGACTTGAAGGATTGGAATATTGCTGCGGAGCTAGCCATGGATAGGAGAGAGTGGAAGCAAGCAATCCACGTCTAGAACCTTGATTTCCCCTCTTTTTTTTTACCTTAACCCTTTGGTGTTTTACCTTTTGCATCCCCTTCTTTCTCTTGTTACCCTGTTTTTTTGCTCTTTCTTCTTTTAGTTTTTGCCTCTCTTGTTGGTTCCTGCAGGTTTCATCTCTAGCCTACCCCAACTTGTTTGGGATAAAAAGGCTTTGTTGTTGTTGTTGTCGTCGTACTGTCGTAGTCCATTTATAAAAGCTAAAAAGATATCTCTGTAATTAATCCTAAGACTTAATTTCCTATAGATTTTTTCCACCATTTTTCTTAGTAATTTATTATTGCTGGGAAAAAAACAAGTCCCTAGCACTTGGCGAATCATATAGGCTCCTCGCGAACAAAAAAAACATATTGGCAGTAGCTAAAAAGGTATTCTCTCCTGTTTTCCATGGATGATGTTAGAACAACTTTTTTTAGTTTTAAGTTCATTATTGAGTTAAAATTATGTTCTAGTGCCATCAATTAAGAACTGGAGGGAATAAATAACAAGAACCTTAGCGCTAAATGGAACGTAAGTTTTTGTTATGACCGACTTCTAATTCTGGATCCTAATCAAAGCACTATTGTAGCTGGTACCCATACTAATCCCCCCCCCCCCCCCCCCCCCCCAAAAAAAAAAAAAACCGTGAACTATGAAACCATCTAAAATATTCCAAGCATTTTTCAAAACAGAAATCGTAAACTCCTCAAATAAATTTTCCATCACTACAGATAACATGGCGATGGCTTGCCCCTGCCCTTCAGTACCAAGCTGTCACTAGCCCTTTCCACTCTTAATCCTCTCTCAGCTGTCTGTCACATGTCTACCCTTTCTCCTTTCTGCACAGATCTCTTCATCCACAAGTCCCATTTGATCCCACCAACACCAATGCCATAAGAACATACAAATAGTAGGAGTAGAGGGTAAAGGAGATCCTACAGGCATTGCTAAGCGACAGTAGAAGGGTAGAAACAGGAATCGTAGGACAGTCTGTGGGAAACATTGATTTGTTGAGTCATCCGATTGTTGTTGGCCATGTCACCCGCCACGGTAGCTAAAACACCTTCTGAACCACCACAGGCTTAGTTTGGATAGGTCGGGATTGGTCCTAAACTGCATAATCCCTCAACATCCAGACAAGCCATTAGGGTGAGTACAGTTTCTTAAGTTCCACGAAGCATTTCGACGGGGTCACAACTCACAAGCAAAGTGGTTAAGTTCTTATCCTACACCAATTACTCTATCATATGCTTCACAATAAATTGAAAAGTTTAGATCTAAATTGATTGCCAGCCCATTGGTTATGTAAATCAACATTACCAGCATTACTTATAAAGGCAATGCTTAAGAAATTTCAGACAGACAGGATTAATGTAGAAATGTTAAAAGTACAAATTTTTCAAGTTGAAAATGGCTCAACAAACATATAAACGGATTCACATAAAAGGAGTATCAACTTAATCAGCACAAGTGCCACTGTATCAAATATGGAGTGTATGAGTCTAGTAAGTTCCAAATGTGAAATTTTAATGCTACAACAATCCTACTTGAATTGTTACAACTCGTCCACCTGCTATAGTAACACTTAAACTCGATCATAAAACCATAAAGGAAACTTCAATGAAGTGAGAAACAATTATGCTATCTTCAGCCATTCAGTGAATATTGGTTAGATATGAGATACATCAGTTAGACATTTCCTCATAACAGTACTCATTATGCTATCCACACAAATACCGAGTATGCACTTGTCTTAAAGACCTAATTACACTTCTAGTGGCATCAAAGATATAAATAGTCCAATCACGCACGGTCGTTGTGTTGGAAAACATTTTTTTTTCCATTTTTGTAATTCTTGGAGTTTCCATTTAGAATTTCAATAGTAATTAAGCTTATTAAAATCACAAGAGAATAGAGTTAGAGTGTACCTCTAAGAATGCCGAGTACTCGATGAAGCGCAACAATGGGATCAACCTTTTCAAACTCCAAAGCAGCCTCTCCTGCCACAAGTGCAATAAGAACTGCACCGCCAGATACAGTGTGGTAGCTGTAGAAGAGAAAGAACTCCCCACGCTTGCTACTATCCTTATTCAAACATCCAAACGTATCGATTTCCTCATCCCAAAACACATGAGGAAACACCATGGCCACCTTATTCAACAACCCAAACCCGAGCCTCTGTATTGCTCCAAGCTTCTGCTCAGGCAACTCTGGGTCAAACACGACGCTCCCACTCTTGAGCACCCCAAGGGGGATTGTACAGAGTGCCATATCAGCCTGGAAAACCTGCCCACCTTCCACCGTGACACTAACTCCATCCACTCCATGCTCGATCCGCTTCACCGTCTTTTCATACAACACTGGAACACCATCGCACAATGCGTGTACAAGCCGGGAATTCCCTCCAGCTAAGAAGCAATGGTCTCCCCCCATCTCGTACGGGTCATCCTGGTCCCAGTGAGCGAGCGAGAGCTCCGATAGGCATCCTGCATTGGAGAATTCCAGATTGGCGAAATGCCAATCCAAAAGCATCCTCTCCTCCTCTGTCCTCGCCACATGGTAAAGTCTCCTGAGCTTCTCAATCGCTTCCCCGAGTGAGATTTTCTCAGCGGCCTGACTCAGAGACTCTCGGAGCCTGGTGGCGTGGTCAAGAAGCGTGTTGAACACCAGATCAATGCTCCTGTCCAGCCTGGTCTCCACGGTCCGGCCGTCGGGGTAGTAGAGCGGGCAGCGGTCACGTACCTTGTGCAGCGGGATGCCAAGCTGCCGCGCGAGCACGCCGAGCGGGTTGGCGTGGATTCCGGTAATGACGCTTCCGCCCAGCTCGACGGCGGCCTTGTCCCCACCGAGGCGGGTCGTATAGACGCGGCCGCCGGGGCGCGCTCGGCCCTCAAGGACGAGCACACGGAGGCCGAAGCGGAGGAGCTGGCGCGCGGCTGCAAGCCCCGCCAGTCCAGCACCGACGACGAGGACGGAGGCGGCCGGGCCGTCCTTGGGCGCAACGTCGGGGGGCGGGGCGGCGGGGAACGAGGCGGACACGCCGAAGTTAATGTGCCCCTCGCGGGCGAGGAACCCGTGGGCGGCGGCGACGAGGTGGTCGTAAGTGGCGGCGACGGTCTCGAGGACGCGCGCGCGGGGGAGCGGCGCGGCCGGGTCGGCGCGCCAGGAGGCGAGGATGTGGTTGCGGACGACGATGTAGTCGTTGGGCGCGTCGGCGACGGGGCCCGGGAGCAGGGGCCGCTCCTCGGGAGCAGCTCGTCTATGGGGAAGCCGACGGAGAGCGCGATGAGAGCCTCCTTCTCCGTCTCCCGCTGCCTCTCCTCGGCCGAGAGGCGGCGCAGGCGGCGGATGCGCCGCGACGGGGCGTCGCCGAGGTAGGCCTGCAGCTCGACGTCGAGTAGGGACTCGTCGTACGACGGCGGGCGCGACGACGCCGCGCGCCGCTGCGGCCGGCGCGGCGGCGACATCGCCGGGATTTGGGTTTTTCGCTGTTCGTTTGGTGTGGGCGCTCCGCCGCCGCGTTTAGTTATGTTTTGGGAAGAGGAGGGACTAGGGAGGGAGAGAGAGAGGTGTGAACGGGGAATGGGAGACTTCGTTGATGTTTGCGTGACATGTGGGTCCAATATGGAAGTGAGGGAACGCGTGGAGCGGGTTGACGAGGTGGGTGGATTTGGCCGTGGCGTCATTGCGTGGTCCATGCTCTTTGGGCCCGTTTGTCTGTCTGACGTGTGTGGAATGCTTTCTGTGAGGAGCACGCTCGTGCGGTGGTGGGCTCTACGGATCCAGATAGTTAAAGGCCGATCTGCTTCTTTTATTTTTGAGGTCATAAAGGCCGATCTGCTGTCATCGGCCCGTTGCGTCAGTCATTAAAATCGAGCGAACAGAACTGTACATGATGGTCATGAATTATCAGGCCAGCCCATTTGTTTCCCTATGCTGAACTAGGCCCACGCGGTACATTTAGGCCCAATGGTCATCTCGTGTCAGTTCATCGACTCAACCACTTCGTCTTTCCCTGTTGCTTGCTGGTTGCTGCGGCAGCTGACACAGAGAGCTTCAGCTCAGCCGCCAGCCACCGAGATCAGCCTGAGCCTGCCGCCGCCGTGCCTGATCGTTGAGAAGGGTGGTCGCCGGCCGTCCCTGCCTTGCTAAGCGCGCAACCCCTGTCGACATTTCCTCGCGTTTAGCTTGAGGAATCTGCCGCTTCTGAGTGGCCGCATCTCGGGTGCAGATCCAATTCATCCCCCTGAGCGATTCCGTTGCTATCGAGAATTCGAGATTTTAGCCTCAGAAATGCCGATGTCCTCCCAAAAATTGGATCTTTGGAGCTCCAGTTGAGCTAAGGAAGGAAGGCGCGAGCTCGCCGGGGAAATGAGGAAGCATTGGGGGTTCAGCTCCGGCCCCGCCCGGCCGTTCGGCGACCGCCGGTGGCTGATACCCTTCCTCGCCAGCCTGCTCGTCACGGCCACGATCCTCCTCGCCGCCCTCTGCGGCCTCTTCTCGCCGCCCTATCATAGCGGCGGCGGCGGCGACACCTTCCTGTTCGACCTCGTCTCCATCGACGGCTGGGACGACTCGCCGCCGGGCGACGGCGCCCGCTCCGTCGAGTCCGGAATCAAGAGCCGGCTGCTGGACAACAGTAACAACAACGGCGACGACGACGATGACAACCCCGACAACGCCGCCGTCAACTCGGACGCCTCCGACGCGGAGCCGCCGCGGATCGCGTACCTGCTCGAGGGCACCAAGGGGGACGGCCTGCGGATGCGGCGGACGCTGCAGGCCATCTACCACCCGCGCAACCAGTACATCCTGCACCTCGACCTGGAGGCGCCGCCGCGGGAGCGGATCGACCTCGCCATGTACGTCAAGGGCGACCCCATGTTCAGCCAGGTCGGGAACGTGCGGGTCATCGCCAAGGGCAACCTCGTCACCTACAAGGGGCCGACCATGGTCGCCTGCACGCTGCACGCCGTGGCCATCCTCCTCAAGGAGGGGCTGGAGTGGGACTGGTTCATCAATCTCAGCGCCTCGGATTATCCCCTCATGACTCAAGATGGTCAGTGTTCTTGAGCTTCTCCCTCCATTTATGTAAGAGTGAAACATTTTCTTTTTCAAGGTATCTCAATTTGTATGGTTTATCTGCTGTAATCTGTTCAGATAGTGTGCTTGAACACACTGTTTATTATGTTTCGAAGGATTGAAGTAGTAGGCATCGTTGTCTTAGATGACACTGCCATGTCCACTAGTTGCACTAGATTGCACTATTCCCGTAGATAACACCTGTTTATGTGTCAACAAACAGACCACATTGATTGTGCGAACTACCTAACCTGACCATTCACTTGTTATTTCTGTAGATAATTGTTATCTTGTACTACTCAGCTGTCTGTCTGAATTGTGTCCACTACTTGTCTTAACATGACTCTAGTACCGCAGACAACCATATTGAGTGCAGATGCTTATGCAGGAGACATCAAAATGTAATGTGAAATAGCCCCCTTGTGTTAATAGGCATGTATAACAATTTCATCTCCGCAGACATCTATTTATGGTACTGTTTTCACACAGAAAGGCGGTACTAGCAGTAGTTTTCATTCATTTGAGGATTAGCATACCTCTATAAAATATAATGATTCTTCAATTTCATACATAAAACAGCAACATAGCTATTGAAGTAATTGTACTTATACGATTAAATGCTATTGTTCATGTGCAGATATACTTCATGTGTTCTCTTCTTTGCCAAGAAATCTTAATTTTGTAGAGCACTTTCAGTTATCCGGGTGGAAAGTGTAAGATTGCTTGATAAATTCATCATTTTTCAGTTGACTCACATCATACGGCATGCTTTATTTCCTCTTTCACATGTCTATGTGGTTTCCACACAGGATGCAAAGGGCAAAACCAATTGTTCTAGATCCAGGGCTCTATCTATCAAAAAAGTTTGACCTTACCATGACTACTGAGCGGAGAGAATTGCCAACGTCTTTCAAATTATATACTGGTACGCCTGGTTCTCGGATTGCAATCTATTTTGCACTTAGGCATTCCTGAAGCTATTATATCCATAAAGTAGTGATGTATCCATGAGGCTATTGGCAAGGGTGTGGGCGTGTGGCCACCAACAATTTGATATATTCAATAGTTTAGCCTTTGAGGCCTTCTGTTTTACAATCAGTGAACCACAGAAAAGATTTCAGTTTCAGCACTGTCATGGCAGCAAATTGCAAGCACCCCTTAAGCTAGAAGCCTATTGCGGTCTGACCATTGCAAGATTGCAGTTTCTTAATTCATCTTGAACAAAGAATTGTGGGCCATGTCCTGATTTTCTTTTCTTCATGAACTCAATTCATCAGAGATCAGACTATTGCTATCATCAACTAATGCTTGTGTACGATGACACAGAAGAGTGCTTCAAAGTCAAGATGAATCTCGCATAGACACTAGTCACTAGATACTGTCCGCATTGCTTCTTGAATTCTACCTCCTTATGTCCTATGTTTACAGTATTTATATGCTCTCTTTTCAATATGATTATTGAAGGTTTGTTTGTAATTTTGCATTTTCTGCAACAAAAAGACTAACCAAAAAATACTGGTCAATGTGACTAATCAAGTTTTTCGGACCCAGACCTTGGAATTTGGTAATGGTATTAGGTTCTTGTTTTGAAATGATCAATTCTTCTGATTGACCATAGATATGTTCTTGTTTTATTAGTTCCTGTTGAACTAGATTTAGTTTTTTTTTCCCAAGAAATAGTTCGTGGAATCATTCAATGAATCATTGATGACTAAATGAATAGAAATTTTACTCTTTTATCACATGCTAAAATGAGTTAATAGTGATATAGAAAAAGGAAAATTGGAATATAAGGTGTAAAGATTTAAAATTTCTGCATTTCAAATATTAGAATGCTTTGTTTATTCACTGTTGATGGAAATTAATTGTTTGGTCCCATGTTTGATTGACAGGGTCTGCTTGGATAATGCTCACTAAATCCTTTCTCGAATACTGCATATGGGGTTGGGACAATCTCCCACGGAACCTCCTGATGTACTATGTGAACTTCATTTCCTCACCAGAAGGATATTTTCAGACAGTCATCTGCAACTCTGAAGAGTTTCGGGGCACTGCAGTTGGCCATGACCTGCATTACATTGCTTGGGATTATCCTTATCCGAAGCAGCATCCATTGATCCTCTCCATGAAGGACTTCAACAAAATGGTCAAGAGCGGAGCGCCATTTGCGCGGAAGTTTCCCAAGGATGACAAGGTCCTGGACAAGATAGATCGTGAGCTCTTGCACCGCTCCGAGGGCCGGTTCACTCCAGGAGCATGGTGTGATGGTAGTTCTGAAGGAGGGGCTGATCCATGTTTGTCAAGGGGTGAAGATTCAGTTTTTGAACCTGGTCCTGGTGCTGAGAGGCTGCGAGGCCTGATGAAGAAAGTACTTTCATGGGATTACCGCAATGGCAGCTGTTCCTCACTTTCTTATAATCAGACAAAAAGAGATTGGTATCTTCCTAAAAGTAAAGGATAATTCGGATGTCCCCTTGCTATGCTATCTTGTAAATGCAGCAATTGACCACCACTTTCTTTGAATGAACAACACTGATGAATGCAACTTGTTGACCAAGAAAATGTTGATGTACACATATCAATATATCACACAAGAGAAAAGCCTTAAGCTGACAGAACTTAACGATGGCTAGAAAAGCCACAAGAGTCTATCCAGAAATTTCTCCGAGACACCTAACTCGGAATAGTCTACACTCGTTTGCTCTACACACTCACTGTAGAGATTAGATGCAGATAATCGAACTTTTTCCAACTGCTGGAGGGAATTGCAACTGCTGGAGGGAATTGCTTAGGACCATCATGAAGTGTTCAGCAGAAACTGTTACCAGGTTCAGTTCTGATGAAAAACGAGCTGTTAGTTATGTACTGGAATTCTGGAAGACCTGGGAGATCGGTGAACTTTGTAACTGGTGCGTACAGAATTCTGGCAAGTTTATCACTCTGTCACCCCCGAAATATCTTTAGGGTTGGCAAGGCTTTGAACTATTTTCCCGATATACTGCTGATTCTGACCTAATTTGCTTGTCATAATATATATTTGACATCAAAACAGTCTCCGATGCACACTCACTACCGTTTCCAAGTATGTATCATTAAAGGATAATAAAAATAGAAACTATGCTTAAAATGTGAATTAAGCAATATAGTTTTTATTTATGGACCCAAAATGGTTTGATAATAGTGTTTATTGGAGATTTACTTTTAGTGCACCTGTTATGTAGGAACGGCTTGTAACATCTTTTGTCTCAGCTGTTCATCTCTGGTACTGTAGTAATTTGCTGCTGCGGACCGCTTTTTATCCCTGATCACACTTGGTGCATGGACAACGTGTGAGAATTTTTGCATACGCGGCGCATGGTTTGGACACACTGATCGTGTTCTGGCCGGCTGTGCCTTTTCTGAGTGCTATGCTTGTGAGTGGAAACGTCAGGAGCTTGCAGGATCTCGATGGATCAGCCTGCCTACCTGACGGTTCAAGCGAAGTCGTTGAAATGGTCTTAGGATTTGCTAGGACTATATTTTCATGTGTTCAGTCACTTAGAAGAGCTGCATAAATATCGAGTTTAGCAGAAAACATCAAGTTTATGCAATTTATACAAATATTTCATTACAGTTTATTTTCCCCAAAAAACTTATTTCATTAATTCATTCCAAGGTTTTTATGCAACTGCAAATTCGCCGACAGCCTTGACTGTGGGGTTTGATAATAAAATTTGGAAAACCCTGCAATTAAGTTTCAAAGGGACCAGATCCCCCTGTCTATATTCGTATTCTCCATTTGAATTTGGATTGACGAATCTGCCGCACGACCGAGGTTGAAATAATGCCACTTTTGTCAGCAATCCTTTGATACTTCTAACGGAAAAATCAACACCCCTAAACGCACAAAAAAAAAGGAAAAGTCAACACCTAATATTGTCCTCTGCAATTTTAGCGAAAATAAATCATCATTACAGTCCTTCATTTATTCTTATGTCTCCTTTTTGTCCCCTCTTGTAAATTGAAAAGAAACCCGGTTTTTCTACACAAATCAGAGCTTAGACAAGTGGCACGTCGTCCTTGGCACCGCCAGGACTAGGTGAATCCGAAAGCGATGTTAAGAACTAGTAGTAGGTAAAAATATTTGTGTCCAATCTCCCTGTTCCACAAATCAGCCTGAAATTTGAGGTTCTTAGAAACTCTCTCATATGCTTGCAATATCTCTTGATCCTTCCTGAAACTTTTCCGTGACACCCATTTCCTAACTAGAAATGTGCCAACATTTGGAGACGGCGACATCCACAGCCATTGCAGACAAAAGTTGCCAAATGGACTTTTGGAATTTAAAATGTGTTCTTTTGTTCCCTCCTTTTTGTTCTGGTAGAAAGCTACCAATTAGTTGGCAGAATATGTGCACGCACGAGCCACTTGATTCGCTGTATTCGTGGTTCGTGCTTTTTCTTTGTGTTTAACAAGGTGATCAGTCCAAAACCAGGAGTCAAAACAATCTTAACGAGATCGGTTCCTTTGCGGAAAGGTTGGCATCCGGCCATGGAGTTTGACCTTAGTTGGTTTGGCTGTAAATTTAAATGGATTTTGGATTGCATGTGATATGCAGGGGATGTAATTCTGAATTCACATTTCGACCGACATCCTTTGCGCCTTTATTCCCTGGTGCTCTTTGAAAGCAATTGTTCATGCTGTTATTTTTGGTCTGCGTGGTCCAATTTGTTCGCTGAACACTACCAAAGTAATCGAGGGGCCTCTGTAGAATGCATACATTACTTCTGAAACTATATAATTGTCAGAAGAGTGTAAAATCCGATCACACTTCTGCACCCAGTACTCCCTCCGTCTCTAAATATAAAGGATTGATAAGGATTGATGACTTTCAGACATCACCTTTGACCATTCATCTTATTCGAAAATTTATGAAATAATATTTATTTTTTATGATTTGTTTCATTAGTAGATATACTTTAAATATAACATAATTATTTTTATATTTTTATAAATATTTTGAATAAGACGAATGGTCAGACGTGTCTGAAAGTCAACAATCCTTTATATTTAGGGACGGAGAGAGTAGTGAAAATGTGACTAACTACATGACATCTTTCGGTGTGTCAGGGAAAATGCTGTTTATATTGGAATTCAGACATCATCTGGATAAAATACTTGGAAGCGGTGAATTTTCAGAGGAGAGTTCAAATCGGACCAGTGTGTTAAATCCTGAAAGGCTCCACAGCTGTGGAGAAGATCTGATGTCCGGAAAGTTCGTGCAGCCTGCGGTTGGAATTGCCAACTTGACTCCTTTCCTAGGCTGCCAAGCACGTCCATGTCATCACTTTATACCTTACAATGCGAGCACTACGTGGACTCACTTGCCTCTGACTTTTCGATGAATTTTTAAGGTTTGTTTTCTCGCTTTCAGTGTTTCAGTCGTCATCTCCGTGTCCCACTTTGGGACGCAACAAAAATCGAGCACAGGTGACAAACAGTTTTTATTTTGAATGAGGGGTATGGTAAGTCGCAAATCGATTCGACTGAGCTAGTGTTCTGCACAATATATCATCTTCTTTTACACTTTTTCAATTTTGTAATAGAAAAAACTATTACTGCAACAATTATTGGGAATGCGGAAATTTCGCAAGAGAAATTAACTAGTTCTGAGAGGCTTTTTTTTTTGTGGATCCTTAAAACTTAGTCAAGACTCAAGAACTTAGCCAAACAAGACCCAGAGACGACATAGGTTGATAGATAGGGCTGTTAGGCTTCCAAAAAGTCATTCAACGGATCAATATTACAGCCGTCAACGGGAGGATACGCAAATGCAAGACCATCACGCCTGTGCCAGCTCACGTAGAGAGAGACGTTGCTGGACTGATGTTGTACTGCGAACTACAGTAGCATTTTCCTGGAACCTTGAGCAGCTGCCATGCGCCTTCCTCTCTGGAAAGTTAGACAGTGTTTGCATCCCCTGCTTGTTGAACGGACTACAGTTTCTTCAGGTCTCCAGTTAGGCACCTGCTTGCTTACCAAGCTCAGTGGACAGTCCAGCGAGGAATACACATTTGTTTGGGACAATGCAGATCATGCTCCCAAGAATTGTTTTCATTTATAAGAATCTGTTTGGAACGCAATAATTCCATCTTTAGAGTAAACGCCCCCCAATAACTGAACGGTATATCTAATGGAACCACTTGTTGGATCGGGAACTCAGGGCGTGTTTGGCTAAAAATCAACTTGAGACAGGCACAAGGCTTAATCTTCTTCAAGCATAGATTCCACTTCCACATTGCTTAATGAGTTCCACTTGTAATGCATGCAGAGGCTGTATGATTTTTCAAAGCTGGCAATTAGTCTCGCACGTTCAGTCAGTCTCCTAACAAGTGTGGCATGCAGAAATATATTCGCAGACAGTTAGTCCTCTTAATTCGTAGCAAATTATTCCATTATCGCCCCCAACTCGTCAAGAGATTCATAGGTGCTCCATTATATTGAATCTATTGAACAATCTTCTGAAAGCGTTTTCGTAAGGGTACTGATACCATGACTAAGTAAATACTACTCACTGACTAACTAGAAGGTAGTAGCACGTTAATTTGGGGCAAAACATTAGGCAGTTGTGAGTGCTTCGTTCTAATATACTGCTACTAGCAGTACTGGAAAAGTGGCGTTCTGAATTTTTGGAGAAAAAGTAGAAAATGAAATCAAAAGAGTCGTTCGACTCAATTGGTCGAACAAATATTGTCCGCACGGACGTAGAACACCACTTGTAGGACAAATTTCATGGAAAACATACCCACTTTTCATTCTGATTATGAATCAGTTGTAGAAGCGCTATTTTTTCTGTGTTTGTGATAAGGAAATTTCATTGATGTTGAAGCTGTCTCTAAACCCGACGAATTTTTTGCAGACTTGTATGACTAATTTCATGGGCAACATATCCACTTTCTATATTAATATTTATCTGAGGGTACTTGGCAAAAAAAGTATTTATATATCTGAGGGAGAATTTTTATATATTCAAATAAGTATAGAGTGAAGATTGCGGTCCTATCTCCTATGTCTATAGAGCCTTATCTTCATGGAGGAAATATACATAGCACTACAGGTAAATAACCAAATTTGTATTTAAAACCTACATAATGTTTAAAAGAACAAATGCAAGTTGTACACTATATCTTGGGTAAAAACTTACATAATGCATGACGGAAGGCATGACGCAAATCTGTATACCTCTGGTCCTCTACCAAGAAACAGTTTTCGAGGCTGACGAGAAGGATCAGAATGCAGCTGAGGTAGGGCCATCTAGTAAGCTGGTCAAGTACATACTTGACGAATTGACCTAAAATTTCATACGTACCTTTTTCTTGGAACAAGAAATCGGATCATATTTTAGTCCAATACGCATCTTAGTAACCTAGACATTCTCACGGAACACGTACTTGCACAGCGCTTAAAAAATGGCGGCTCCTTACCTAAGTGCGGTTAGGTGTTGAAACTATAGCTTGGTTACAATTAAACCCTTTGTTAATTACTCGACCAAAGCTCGTAGACGTATGATCCCGCGTATTCCTTCTCCTTGTCTGGACAAGTTTAGTGTTATTGCGGGGCCTATCCATATGAACAGCGTCAAGTCCAGCTTATTATATTACTATGAAGTCTATAATCCATAATGACAATATATTCTTGTCTTGTGTAAGTTGACTTTTAGCGCAAAAAAGCCTCAAAGTTAAGGAGACGGATTCTTAATTTGATTTCCTAAAGTTTTTCTTTTAAAAGATCAAAAGTTGTAAAGATTTTCCTTCATTTACATCAATGCTAATTCTATCTAACCAAGGTGTCCATAACAACTAGATTGATCACCTTATAAAACATATGTATCTACTCTTAATTATAAAACAAACCAGGAAAGTGCGGCAGCTAAAATTCAAACAAAAAGAAATCCAAAATGATTCATGAGTTTTAGTTGATATATATGTACGATTCTGGCTGAATTTCTTCTACTTTGAGCTAGAAAAGTAAACAAGCAGCTTAGGATCACAAATCTCAAACCAGTTAGCTGTAAAGGAAACGGTGTCATGGACGTGTAAGCAAAGAATTCTTACGACAAGCACCGAACAAGAAAAGAAAAGAAAGGATAGAAGAAAATCTAAGCTGCATTGTAAGAAAACACAGGAGACTTGCTAGCCAAGTAGCTGGGTTCTTGGTTACCTCTGGATGTCGGAGACCTTTTGAAAAGTATCAATATTTGCAGAGCTTGACTTGAGAATGAATCTTTGTTTGGCTGTCAAATTTATCTTGCAGACGTAATTTAAGTGGTCGTTTGGTCCAACATGCAACAACCACCACTGCCCTGTTTACTGAATCTTGTGGTTAGTCAAGATCACAGTAAAGGTGGTACTGGTGCAAAAGATATATTTTTACCACGGGTTAAGAAATTCTGAATCAATTGTTTTGCTTTTCCTTTTAGAATTAATCAACCGTCATTTTTTAGAATCAGTCAACTGCCATCTTTAGAAAAATTAAAATTCGGTGATTAGATAAATGAATTGCTGAAAGGAATAGTCTCCCAATCCTACTAGCAGCCTTAAACACGGTCTGGCAGACTGTCAGGGAACAAAACTAACGACATGTTGCAGAGGTACACGAGGTTTGATCCCCAAACAGATATAAGAATATTTGCAAAATAATTGACACTGTTTTGTGTCAGGATATAATTGTGGCCGAATATTTGACACCATTTATATATTACAAAACGGGGCCATAGGCCCATAAACCCGTAACACGAAGGGTCAACGACGGAGCGTTGCGAGCTATCTGATCATGCAAGGGAGTATAGTGTTTGCTTGACTCAAACAAAAACTCTTAAAAAATCATGGCAATTCACAACTAAGGGTGCTCGTTTCTTTGGCAAAAATTTTGCTCTGTCACATCAAAGAGAACATTACCATTTAAAAATATTAAATAAAATCTAATTACAAAACTAATTGCAGAACCTAGGCTAATTCGCGAGACGAATCTAATGAGGGTAATTAAGCCGTGATTAGAAGATGGTTACTGTAGCATCACTGTAGCAAAACATAGATTAATTAGGATCATTAGATTCATCTCGTAAATTAGCACTCATCTGTCAAAAAAGTTTTATAATTAAAGTCTATTTAATACTCTTAAATAATAAGATTATCTTTGATGTGACAAAGATAAAAATTTTTGCCCCCCGAAACGAACACCCCCTAACTATTCGTTCATCCACATTGACATCCAGCAACGCAACAACACAACCTTATTTGCCTCAATTGAGGTAGCAGCTCAATCAGCCGTCAGCATCCCCCCTCCGTACGCAGGTACGCCATCAACAACAAAATATGTCTAATTGAAAAAAAAAATCTGTGATATTTTTTAATCGTATGAAAATCAGTCATCCTTGAGTTGATAAGCTTATTTATCTTTTGTATCCAAGTCCTACGTACTAAAATGCGATGTTCTTCTCTATTTGAAGCATAACAATTACTTCGTTCTCTACTATACATTCGCATCTAAGCTTCCAAAGATTTTTGACAAAACATCACTTTTTACATCGATCATTTGAAGCTAAGGTTTGGACAAAACATAACTACGATTTGGACAAGACATAACTAAGATTTGAACATTTGAAAGAATTTTGATTCGCCAAAAAAAAAGTATCGAAAGAATTAAGGCATAAAACCGTTGCATTGTGCTGTCGCGCCAAAGAAAGTTGACATTGACATTAAAAGCAAAAAAAAAAAAAACACCTCTCCCGCCGTTTAAAAAAAGAAAAAGAAGAAGCGGGAACGAAGTTTCGGCGTTGACGCTTCCATTTCTGTTTCCACTACCGCCTATAAAAGGGCCGCTCGCGACCGAGCTCGCCAATCACCTGTTCCGCCGGCCTATCGCCGCCGTTGCTCCCTTCCTTTCCCTGGACTTATTGACGCGTATGCCGCTCCCTTGCCGCCGCGACGACCACTGCTCCTGCCTTGCATGTCCACCGCCGCGGCGCCGACGCCACTGACGTTGCACCGCGGCGCGTCGGCGGCGACAGCCACCGCCACCGCCACCGCCAGAGTCGCCGCGGCGCCCGGCAACAGCGCGCACCTCGCCAACCTCGAGACCCTATTCCGCAACCGCGGCGCCGCCGCCGTCGAGAGAGCGGAGCCCGTGCGGCCGGTGGTCGGGACGACGAGGAAGAGCGGCAGGAAGCAGCCGCTGCTTCGGCTTCCGTCGTTCCTCGTGCGGACGACGACCAGGGGCGTCGGCGACGAGCCGGCGTCGGCGCCCGCGCTGTCGCCGCGGCGGCTGGAGCGGCTGCTCCAGCCGGTGGCGCCCGACGGGCCCTCGCCGCGGGGCGACATCGCCGCGGCGTGGCGGCGGCTGCACGGCGAGGACGGGTGGCGCGGCCTGCTCGACCCGCTGCACCCGGACCTCCGCCGCGAGCTCGTCCGGTACGGCGAGTTCGTCGACGCCGCGTACGGCGCCTTCCTGTCCCGCCCCGACGCCGCGCCGTCGGGGACGGCGCGGGTGCGCGTGCCGCTGCCGGACGCCGCGTACCGCGTCACGGCGCCGCTGTTCGCCACCGCCTCCGTCGGCCTTCCGACGTGGCTCGCCGCCGCCGCGCCGTGCGCCGCCCAGCGAACCAGCCTCGTCGGCTACGTCGCCGTCTGCGACAGCGCCGCCGAGGTCCGCCGCATGGGCCGCCGCGACATCGTCGTCGCGCTCCGCGGCACCTGCACCGTGCTCGAGTGGGCCGAGAACGTCCGCGCTGGCCTCGTCCCGGCCGCCGACAACAACAAAAACTCCGCCGCCGCCGACTCGCCGGACGAGTCGAAGGTGGAATGCGGGTTCTGGAACCTTTACAAGACCGCCGCCGGCGACGGCTCGCCGAGCTTGTCGGAGATGGTGGTGTCCGAGGTGCGGAAGCTACTCGACACGTACAAAGGCGAAGATATTAGCATCACGGTGACGGGGCACAGCCTGGGGGCTGCCCTAGCCGTGCTCATCGCCGACGAGCTCGCCGGCGGTGTCGCCGGCGCCGCGCGGGCGCCGGTGGCCGTGTTCTCCTTCGGCGGGCCGCGCGTCGGGAACCGCGCGTTCGCGTCGCGCGTCGAGGCCCGCGGCGCGCGCGTGCTCCGCGTCGTGAACGCGCACGACGTCGTTCCGCGCTTCCCGCCGCCGCTGCCGGTGCCGGGCTACGCCGACGTCGGCCGCGAGCTGCGCCTCGACAGCCGCGCCTCGCCGTACCTCCGCCCCGACGCCGACGCCGCCTGCTGCCACGACCTCGAGGCGTATATCCACCTCGTCGACGGATTCCTCGGCTCGCATTGCCCGTTCCGGGCAAACGCCAAGCGCAGCATCCTGCGGCTCGTCAAGAACCAGGGCGGCAACGTCAAGCAGCTCTACATCAGCAAGGCAAAGGACATGCGCATCCGGCTTGACGGCGCCGGCGCCGACATGACCGGATCGACGGCGGTGGAGTGCGTCCACTAATTAACGGCCTCGGCGCGATGTGCGCGAGCTATTTCGATCTTGTGCATGTCGGCGGCGAAAATTGTTTGGTCAAGGGATCCGATAATGGGTTGACTCTTGGCTTGTTAATTTTATTTTTATTTAGTTTTTTGGTCACGACTTTTATACCAAGAATAGAAGTCGATGTGTTTGTGGTTGGTGGGACATACCAAACATAGAATTCGTACGGTACATGAAACAGATGTGTATAGTATAGAGGACAGTTTATGGATTAACTGGTTGGATAAAACAATTTATGATCCACTATGTTTACAATTTATGATTCACTATTTTTTGTGACTTGTATAGTGAAAAATCATATATATATAATAACTCTATAGTTTCTAGTTTAAAGTTTTGACCTTTTTCATAGCTGCAGTTTCTAGCTTTCTATATCATCTTTCTTTTGGATTTTGTGCAGGAAGTGTGGCAAATCGAATAAGCATGGTTTGATGGTTAAAATGTTGTTCTCGATACCAGGAGCTTCTTTGTAAACGGATCCTAAGGATACCAGGCAAAGCTTGTGCTTCTGCAGCCTGACCCCTCCATAGGAGGACATCACATGATTTTCCTTTTTTTCCCATATTTTTAGAAATAATAATGAATGTATGGTCAGAAGACATCATACGAATAGTAAAAAATTATGGTTCATGTGGGAATTCATATCATGTTCTGGTTTCGCATCGCCTTTGTACTGTTGGTAAAATTCTTTGTGCCAAAGTTTTACTTGTGCTGGCTCCAGTATACATTGCAAATAGCATAAAACTAGTGTCGTGATAAAATTCTAAGTAGCTGCGTTTGAGTATAGCGATTTATATTTCACAAAAAGAAAGAAAGTATAATGATGTATCATCTTTGCTACAAGGGCCACCAGACCTCCGACAAACTTGGTAGACATGTCCGCAGGAAATAAATATTATGATTGTGTAACAACCCAGTTTTTATGGTTTGTAACACGCAGCTACTGTGGAACAAACAATTACGGCTGTGGGAATATATTTATCATGACTTTTCTTTGGAACCGCACCACCTAAACAGTCAAAGTTTTATGGCTTGAGGTCTAGAGGGACTCGTTATATGCAGAAAAGTCGGTCATGGCCAAAACGGACGTGAAAAAATTAAAATTTTACTCCAGCAGCAGGACGCTTTCTTAGTTAAAAGAGATCTCGTGAACCATTAAAATTTTACTCCGGCAGCAGGACCCTCTCGTAGTTAGAAAATATCGAGCAGGAGAACTTTTATGGTTGCGGTAACCCAGCTTCTAAGTCACTACGTTTGCTGAGAGACTGTAAGCTTCATGACCATTGGAGTTTGGAAACCCCAAAGGTATGAATGTTTTGGTGATTGGGTGACCATATTGATGTGACTAACATTTCCTTGTAGGATATACAAATGGTCATGTCAATGAAGCGTCGTCTCACATACTCTATCTATCGACGACTTGGTGATTGGTTGCCTCGACAATTCGGATCGAGAACTTGATGGAGTCGCGGAGAAGATGTGGATCAAGGCTAAGGACATGCTAGATCCAAGCGAGTGTTGCTTGGTTAGATGTTAGCTTGAGTCTATAGGAAAAACCGGACTATCAAGAGGGATCGAATTGGTTCTCTTAGCGCACACTAGGTTAGAGATCATATGGATGCATAGTGAGTCTCTCGAGGGCTAGGGTGGCTGAAGAGAAGAAGAGGAACCAAGGATGAAGAAGTTGGAAGCAAGGATCAAGAGTGGATCAAGTTTTCAGCTTATCCGGTAGAGACCGGACAGTACGGTCCTAGGGACCGTATGGTACGGTCTTCATTGAAGATCCAGACAGAGAAGTGAAGTCTCGGGATGCTGAGAAAATGAAGACCGGACAATGGACCGTATGGTACGGTCAAGGAGACCGGACAGTACGGTCATCAGATGATTTCCAGACAGAGAAGATGGAGTTTCTGGAAGTGGAAGAAATGAAGACGGGACAATCGACCGGACGGTACGGTCCTAGGGACCGGACAGTACGGTCTTCATTGGAGATGAAGAAGAAGATGGAGATGCGCCTGGAAATAGAGACCGGACAATACGGTCTGGAAGAGACCGGACAGTACGGTCCTTTGTACGGTCTCTAGTTTCGCAGGGCACTTTTGGGCAACGGCTAGTTTTGGGTTAGTAGCCTATAAATAGTTGGTTGCCCGCCCCTTGAGGGGTCTCTTGGCCATTGTTGGAGTGCAGGAAACTCAGAGGGAGCTAAGGGCAAGAGAGAGAAGCACTTGAGAAGGATTTGGAGTGATCCTAGTGCTTGAGAGAGTAGCAATTGCATCCACTTGATCTCTAGGCTAGTGTGAGCTTGAGAGAGTCACTTCGGTTTGTTACTCTTGGTCTATGGCGAGGCCTAGACCGGTTAGGCGTTGGTGTTGAGCTGTCCAAGGAGATTGTGGAAGCTAACACAAGTTTGTACACGGTCTTGGAGCTTCCCGTGCGAAAGAAGCATCACTAGTGGAGCGCCCTTTGGCACGCATCACGTGCGGAGCCTTACCTCCGGAAGAGTACCCGGGATCGAGCCCGGCGGGACGTGCCCGCGACTTCACTCGGAGGGTGAAGTGTGCTCTAGGAGGGATCGCCATCGAGCGGAGGGACGGGGTCGAGACTCCGGCGGGAGTGACCCAACGTGGAGTAGGGGAAGGCGCCACCCTTCCGAGACCACGGGAAAAATCATGAGCATTCCTATCTCTATCTCCTTTACATACTAGCATTTACGCTTCCGCATTTACCTTTATGTGCTAGTAGAATTGCATGATAGGTTGTCTCTTTACTACTTGGTAGAATTGCTTGTTAGGCTTTACTTCTTGGTAGAATTGCTTGCTAGGGTGTTGCTTGTTGCATAGACTAGATTGTGTGCGCGCATCGCTTGCTTTTGTTATCACCATATCTAGTCTTGCTAGCTTCACGCCTAAAGTACGTTTGGGAGAAATTGTTGACACACCGATTCACCCCCCCCTCTCGGTGCCCTTGATCCTTTCAAGTGGTATCAGAGCCTCGTTGCTCAAATAGGACTTAACCGCCTTGAGTAAGGATGCCGAGAGATCATGGGCCGCCCCCGTTCGATGGGACCGACTATGCCTATTGGAAAGCTCGCATGCAAGCTTACCTCGAGGCTCTCGATCCTCTCGCATGGGAGGTGGTAAGTACCGGTGTCTCTCTAAGGACTCCCATTGGTACTCTTGATGTGAATCTCGCAAAGGCAAATGCTAAAGCTAAAAATGCCTTGTTTGAAGCTATCACTAAAGAGGTCTTTGCTCGAGTCAAGTCCGCGGGTACCGCTCATGAAGTATGGACTCAAATTCAACAAATTCATGAGGGTTCCAAGGACGTGAAAGAGGAAAGATACTATGTGCTAAAGAACAAGTATGATGACTTTGCCATGTCTTCAAATGAGCTAATCAATGACACTTACTCTCGCTTGAATGTGCTTGTAGAGGATATCAACTCTCTTGGTGTGAAGAACAAGATTGATGATGGTGACCTTGTGCGGAAGATCTTGAGGATTCTCCCAAGGGAGAAATATGGAGCACTCATCACATGTCTCTTCAACACCGACATTCAAGCCCTCACAACCCACAAGCTACTTGGGAAGATCACCGCCTTCGAGAGCTACAACCTCGACAAGAAGCTTGATGAGAAGCCCTCCAAGAATCTTGCTTTTGCATCCGAGGGGTCAAGCAAGAAGATGAAGAAGGTGGTGACTCAAGATTCAAGTGATGAAGAGCTTGAAGAAGACGTTGAAGACTTGTTGCAACTTCATCCAAATGATCTAGCACTCCTTCTGAAGAGAAGCAACTTCTTCAAGAGAAGATTCATCAACAAGAAAGATGCCGAGTGCTACAATTGTGGAGAGAAGGGTCATTTTGCCAAGGAATGTCCGAAGCCAATCAAGAAGAGCAAGAAGAAGACTCAAGAGTCAAGCGATGATGAAGAAGAAGACCCTAGAAGCAAGTACAAGGCAAGGAAGAGGTTTGTCAAGAAGGAAAGCTCTAGAGGCAAAGACAAGAGAAGATCATCTCGCAAGGGACTCTATGTTGGAGAGTGGGTTTCGGATGATGATAGTGATGAAGAAGAAAGTGATGACTCATCCTCCAAGGGAAAGAAGATGGCCGGCATAGCTCTCACCAACATCTCCGAGACTCTACCTCCACCACCGACTTGCTTGATGGCCAAAGATGATGATAGTAGTGAAGATGAGAAGAGCGAGTCCGATGAAGAGTTTGGTGAGGAGGATAAGCCCACATATGAGGAACTCTTGGATAGCATTCTCCTAACCGGCAAGATGATCATGAAGAAGGACAAGACCATTGCTCGGTTGGAGAAGGAACATGAAGTGGCCGCCTTCCGAGTTCGTCAACTTGAGGGTGAACTTAGGGACTTATCCATCTCTCACAAGGCTCTTGATGAGGACTATGACAAGCTTGAGGAAGATCACATGAAGCTCAAGGAGAAGTCCAAGTTACTAGAGGATGAGATCAAGCACCTTTCCACTTCGCTCATGACCTTGGATGAAAGCTACGACAAGCTCAAGGTTGAACACATGAGGCTCAACGGCAAGTTCAAGGTTCTTGAGGAAGAACATCAATCCCTCCTCGAAAAGTGTAACACTTCTTCTTCTAGTTCATCTATTTCCGATTCTTCTTATATTACTTGTGATGGACTAACTCCCTCTCTTGAGAGCATCTCTCTTGATGAGAAAATCTTGAAGGAATATCATCAACTCAAGGAGGAGAGAGCTTCGGTGATGGACGGCTTCGAGAGGCTCACAAGGGGAAGGACCATTCATAAGGAGATACTTGGTCGGAACCTTGTGAACAACCCCGGGCACAAGGGACTCGGCTCCTACCCCGCCGCCATCAACCTCATCGGCAAGGACGAGGACATTCCACCTTGGGTAGTTCCCCTCATGGCGGACGACTACTATTGTGAGAAGTGTTGCCGAGACGGCCACACTAGCAAGAATTGTCCCAAGGTGAGAAGTTCCAAGGTTTTGCCTAACGCTAACTTGTTCCATGGAAATACACATTACAAGCTCTTTAGGGACAAGAAAGGCAAGGTGAAGGCAAAGGCTCTTGGATCACCCGACAAGAGGAGGATGATGAGGAAGATTTGGGTACCCAAATGCATAGTTGACCTCGAGAGGCCAACCTAGTGCGAATGGGCTCCCAAGAACAAGACCTAGAAGGGTGATGGTGGTGGACCGTGCGCCGCAACGTCAACTCATGAACGTCCACCACAAGCTTCGAGTGCTTCATCGACATATCTACTCTTCAAGGAGGTAACTTGTATCATAGTAGTTTCTTTTCTTGCATTTGCTTGCATGGTAGCTAGGTGCTCCTTTGTGAACTAGTATGTTTGCATTCATGCATATGTTAATAACTAAAAAGAAAAGAACATAAAAATTAGTTCAAGGTCTAACTTTCTCAAGATAGCTATGAGCATGGGGATGTTTGAGTTGGTGGACCGATGGACTCAAGGCAAGGTTTGGCTCATAGTGAGTAAGCTTGAGAGAGGTTCAAACTTGGCCTTGAGTAGGTTTCCTTTATGCGTTGTCTTAACTTTGCTCGCATATCACATGGCATGTTTACTTTCTCTTGCATTTGTATGATATGCTTGTCTCATGCATTGCATATAGGAAATCACAAAGGAGTTGTCACACTATGAGGAAGTGCTTCATTCGTAATATGATCTCACATCTCATAGAAGTGTGACTAAAGAAAAGAATTGTGCTTCATGCCCATTGAGTCTTGCTAAATGATCCTCAAGGTTAAATCTACTTGCACGGATCATAGGCAAATGGCTCATACATACCCCTCCTTTGGTTTTATTGCTTTTGGTTCTTATTGGTTGCATCTTATTTGCCGATTGAAAAATTACTATAAGCCTATGTGCAACCTATATCGGTTTATTTTCAAAGGAGTGTTTGAGAGTTCCCCTTCTAGTCCATGTTTGGTGTTTATTTGGTTTTTAAGTGAGAAACTTGGACTTAGAAGGAAATTCCTTGAAAATCAGCATTTCTGGACTAGACCGTACAATACGGTCAAAGGGACCGTACAATACGGTGTGCTTTTGCACGAGATCCTTCGAAACCTGAGGCAGAAAGGAGACCGGACAATACGGTCCTACAGACCGTACAATGCGGTCTCTATAGCTTATCTGTCAGGGTTCCAAAGGAGACCGTACAATACGATCCTTATGACCGTACCATACGGTCTGGTTAACTTCATCGCGAGACATTTTCAATCTGAACCGTTGATTCAATAACTGATCAATCTCGACCGTCCGTTCGAATTTAGACCTAATCCTAACGGCCGGACCCGGGTTACTGTGCATCTTCTCCATTACGCCGAGTCGCCGCCGTTCGCGCCTGCTCCCGCCATCGCCCTCGCCTTCCCACGCGCGCCGCACTTCGCCGCCGCCGTCGACCTCACGCCGACGAGCTCCACGCACCACCGCGCGCCGCACCTGCTCCTCCATGCGCGCCCGCGCTCTCACAACCCTAGCAACCGCGCCGCGCCGTCGCACTCCACGCCGAGCCGCCGCCGCTCCACCTCGCCCGCGCGCCGCCGAGCCGGAGCTGGAGACGAGGACGACGGCAGCGACGCCGACGTGCTCAGCAGAGGAGCCTCTCCAGTCCGCGCGACATCAAGCAGTTCCCCTCCACGCGCGATTGCTCCTTCCAGCCGGCTTCACCGACCTGAGCTCCTACACCGACGATCGCCGTCGATTAGTTGAGGTTCGGTGAGCTTCTGGTTTCTTGGATTGCACAGTAGCTCGTCTCGTTTCCATGTTTCATCTAGGGTTTGAGCCATTCAATTCCTTCATCGATGAAAATCCCTAGAAAAATCGAACCTTTATTGCATTTGTCGTAAAATTCGATTAACTTCAATGCAATTTAGGTTATTTGCCTGCCATGTGTCATAGTGTTCAAGTGCCGCACTTCTTTTATCTATGACATTTTGGTTGATTGGTCGCTTTGTGTCGATTTCCGTTCCATACCATACACCTAGCTCGACACTAGCATTTTCTCGGTTAGTGGTACATTGTGTCTATTGCATATGATCTATGTACACTAGTCGATCTCCACCGATAGTCGACAATGCTGCAGTTCCCCATTGCATATTTGCCGGCATTGTGTCCTTCACCTCTGCGCTAGGACTTCATATAGATTCATGCGCTTACCTACGATTCTTGCTTGTAGATTATAGTAGGTTATTCTATACTCATATACCCTGTCTATTCCTATCGTGCAGTGGCAGTGGTCAGCGGACAGTGGGCAGTTGACAGCAGAGCAGAGACAGTGGACGGATTGAGGGCCAAGCCCTTAGTCCTATCTTTGGCAGTCAGCCGTCAGTGGACGGGTTGGTGAGCCAAGCTCACTCGCCCTATCTTGTCTGCAGCCCAGTCAGCAGAGATGGCAGGAGGCAGAGGCAGAGGCAGGGGCAGAGGAGACCGTGACAGGGGCAAGGCCAAGCTTGTCGAGCAGCCCAAGAAGAAGAAGCAGAAGACTGGTGATCCAGAGTTGGACCGGATTCTCAGGGCAGCAGAGGTTGACTTACCAGCTGGCAGAGACACAGGGTTCCGGATCAGGGACCCACCTGCAGGAGGACAGGGGGAGACTCCGAGGAGGTCTTCCAGGGCCAGAGTCACAGTGCAGCGGACTCCGTCCATCCGTGAGGTTGGTACGTCGAGGACCGCGCAGGAGCAGCCAGAGTCAGAGGCAGAGGAGAGTTCCCACTCCGGTGACGGACCCCCTGAGGTCACCGAGGGTGACAGGCAGCGAATGGCAGTGAAGTTCTGTGCTCTTGACAGGACTGCTACTCTCAGGGACGTGCTTGCTGAGGACGCACTCAGGCTGCCAGGCCCCGTCCTCAAGAAGTTCAGGAGAGTCAGTGAGGAGACTTGGGTACCTGCCAGGAGGGACCCACAGGCAGGAGGTCGCTTCTGGACCTTACTACAGCAGAGGATAGCAGCTGGGTTGAGGAGCAGACTGCGGACAGACGGAGCTAGTAAGCTCTTTGTTACTCACCAGCACTGCAGCATAGAGGCTGCCAGCAGAGGTGCCGGGACAGACTTCACTCAGCACTTGTCTTTTATCCCGGGCCTCCAGGAGATCATCACTACACTGATGCGTTGGGATTATGATATAGTGATAGATTTCTACGCTTCTCTGTGGATTGCCCCAGATCGGTCTTCTATATGGTTCATGCTCAGAGGGCAGCCCCACAGAGTGACGAGGGAGAACCTCGTAGAGGCACTTGAGACCATCCAGCACGAGACCAGAGTGTTTCCGCTTGCTCACCCAGGGATGGAGCCTCCCCGCAGACCTCTTGGAGGACACTTACCTTCAGACGAGGATATGAGTATTGCCTTTCCTCCACCACACCCGGAGAACTTCAGCCGAGCTCACACCAGACTCACACATGAGGGCAGAGTTCTCAGGAGCATTCTTAGCAGGACCATTGTGCCTAGGAGTGGCTACAGGGATCAGTTCTCTATCCTAGCACAGTGGGTTGTGATGTTGATGCTGAGGCACAGAGGCTTTGACTTGGTAGATCTGATACTGTGCCAGATGGAGGACGTTATTGCTGAGGGGATTGCTGCCAGACACTTAGCCTTTGCACCGCTGATCTGCTATATTCTGAGGAGGCTACAGTTGTTGTCTCAGGAGGACTACGACGAGCTGCCCAAGGTGACCACAGCTTATACTCCTTTACCTGCCTCCGACAGACGGGTTGCTACCCGGGAGTCAGCCTCGCAGGGGAGTTCTTCACAGGGCTTAGGTGACACGGCTACCGAGACCGAGCAGCATATTCAGACTGGTAGTCATATGGAGTCCATTCCTGAGGACGTTACTCCGGACTCTAGAGCAGGACCTTCAGCCTCTGCTACAGCTCCAGCACAGACAGATGCACTTCTACGCGCAGAGCTAGCAGAGCTCCGTAGAGAGATCCGGAGTCAGAGAGAGGACAGAGAGAGGGACAGACAGATGATGGACAGCGTCATACACACTCAGAGGGAGTTGGCTACTGGCATGTCTTTGTTGTTCACTGGATTTGAGGCGATCGCTCAGACTCTTCGTCTCTTTGGACAGGCACTGCCAGGTCTCCCGTCTTTCCCTCCTATCACCTTTCCAGGTGTGCTGCCACCAGACACAGTTCGTTTTCAGCAGCTACAGCAGCAGCAGTTTGCTCAGACACAGGGAGGACAGTCTTCCAGCCAGGGACAGTACTTCAGCACCTTACTCACGGCTCCCATCTCACCTGCTGGTGCACCTACGGTGGGGCCGTCGACGTCCACGTTTGCTGGTTTAACAGGAGAGGCAGGACCTTCTCAGCAGTACTTTTCTTCACCGGGCCTCTCCATGACTCCGTCAGCTCTTCTTGCTACTACAGCTCCGAACTTCTCACCGCTTCAGCTGACGAGTCCTTTCTTTGTGTCACCACTGCCAGCTCGTACACTCGACTTCGACACAGTAGTACAGACCGCCTCAGTGCAGACAGATTCACTTCTTACAGCTTCACAGGCAGAGATCGTGATTACTACAGCTGAGACAGGAGCAGTGGAGCAGACAGAGTCTCCCAGGACACCTACTCCGCCTCGAGTTGTTGAGCCCTCAGCAGATCTCACTGACTTTGGCTACACTCGTGAGGAGTTACGTGAGGCTCTTGCCACAGGCACCTCTCCAGAGCAGCAGACAGCACCCTCCAGGACTCCTTCACCACCTCCAGAGTTTGAGTACACTGGCACTTCTTCTGAGCAGCCGCAGCCACAGCAGGGCACCTTTTCAGCTCCAGAGCTTTCAGTGACTACTACCACTGCACCTCCTCCAGCCTCCGATGCGTAGGACAGCAGTTTTCTCTTTCCGTCTTTCTCTTTTTGGTCATTGGTGCCAAAGGGGGAGAGAGATAGAGAGATCTTGTATAGGTCTAGGGGGAGTAGTGGAGTGATCTTGTGCTCAGGGGGAGTGTGAGACAGTTTTTGTCCAGGGGGAGATCTTTTGGTACTTCATTGTATATTCTTTTGGTTCTTCGTGGTTCTTGTTGAGCTTGATTTGCTTTTGCTTGTGTTTAGCTCATCAAGAATGCACTTGGTTTCTTTTACATACACTTGCTCGTTATCTATATATCTTGCATATTGCTCTGTCTCTAATATATTGCTCTGATATATTGCTCTGAGTTTGTGTATGTTCACTTGGATGCGCCTATTTATATCTATCTTGCCAGGTTTCCTCTTTCTGTGATGATATGTGCACTCACTTGCTTTTGCAGGAATATCTTATAATCTTATCATCACAGAGTTGTGGTCATAGCTCATGTTTTTATTCCATATATATCACCCATGTGCTCTAACTCTATTTTGCAGATAATACCTTTTTGAGCTATGACTACCTTGTTCTCCGTTTTACTTGTTCTTCATTTCATATCCTATCTTATCAATCACTCTTGTGCTTTACATTCTCCATCTTATGATATGTGTTGTCACCAATCACCAAAAAGGGGGAGATTGTAAGCTTCATGACCATTGGAGTTTGGAAACCCCAAAGGTATGAATGTTTTGGTGATTGGGTGACCATATTGATGTGACTAACATTTCCTTGTAGGATATACAAATGGTCATGTCAATGAAGCGTCGTCTCACATACTCTATCTATCGACGACTTGGTGATTGGTTGCCTCGACAATTCGGATCGAGAACTTAATGGAGTCGCGGAGAAGATGTGGATCAAGGCTAAGGACATGCTAGATCCAAGCGAGTGTTGCTTGGTTAGATGTTAGCTTGAGTCCATAGGAAAAACCGGACTATCAAGAGGGATCGAATTGGTTCTCTTAGCGCACACTAGGTTAGAGATCATATGGATGCATAGTGAGTCTCTCGAGGGCTAGGGTGGCTGAAGAGAAGAAGAGGAACCAAAGATGAAGAAGTTGGAAGCAAGGATCAAGAGTGGATCAAGTTTTCAGCTTATCCGGTAGAGACCGGACAGTACGGTCCTAGGGACCGTATGGTACGGTCTTCATTGAAGATCCAGACAGAGAAGTGAAGTCTCGGGATGCTGAGAAAATGAAGACCGGACAATGGACCGTATGGTACGGTCAAGGAGACCGGACAGTACGGTCATCAGATGATTTCCAGACAGAGAAGATGGAGTTTCTGGAAGTGGAAGAAATGAAGACGGGACAATCGACCGGACGGTACGGTCCTAGGGACCGGACAGTACGGTCTTCATTGGAGATGAAGAAGAAGATGGAGATGCGCCTGGAAATAGAGACCGGACAATACGGTCTGGAAGAGACCGGACAGTACGGTCCTTTGTACGGTCTCTAGTTTCGCAGGGCACTTTTGGGCAACGGCTAGTTTTGGGTTGGTAGCCTATAATAGTTGGTTGCCCGCCCCTTGAGGGATCTCTTGGCCATTGTTGGAGTGCAGGAAACTCAGAGGGAGCCAAGAGCAAGAGAGAGAAGCACTTGAGAAGGATTTGGAGTGATCCTAGTGCTTGAGAGAGTAGCAATTGCATCCACTTGATCTCTAGGCTAGTGTGAGCTTGAGAGAGTCACTTCGGTTTGTTACTCTTGGTCTATGGCGAGGCCTAGACCGGTTAGGCGTTGGTGTTGAGCTGTCCAAGGAGATTGTGGAAGCTAACACAAGTTTGTACACGGTCTTGGAGCTTCCCGTGCGAAAGAAGCATCACTAGTGGAGCGCCCTTTGGCACGCATCACGTGCGGAGCCTTACCTCCGGAAGAGTACCCGGGATCGAGCCCGGCGGGACGTGCCCGCGACTTCACTCGGAGGGTGAAGTGTGCTCTAGGAGGGATCGCCATCGAGCGGAGGGACGGGGTCGAGACTCCGGCGGGAGTGATCCAACGTGGAGTAGGGGAAGGCGCCACCCTTCCGAGACCACGGGAAAATCATGAGCATTCCTATCTCTATCTCCTTTACATACTAGCATTTACGCTTCCGCATTTACCTTTATGTGCTAGTAGAATTGCATGATAGGTTGTCTCTTTACTACTTGGTAGAATTGCTTGTTAGGCTTTACTTCTTGGTAGAATTGCTTGCTAGGGTGTTGCTTGTTGCATAGACTAGATTGTGTGCGCGCATCGCTTGCTTTTGTTATCACCATATCTAGTCTTGCTAGCTTCACGCCTAAAGTACGTTTGGGAGAAATTGTTGACACACCGATTCAACCCCCCCCCCCCCCCACTCTCGGTGCCCTTGATCCTTTCAGAGACATTTAATGGTCAGGGAAAATCTTTTATTGTTGCGGCATGCCCCCGCTGGCTGGTTTGATTGGAAGTGCTGTCGCGCTAAATAGTTATTTAGCAGCCAGCGTGCTAAATAGCGGAGCCCTATATATATATATATGAGGCTACTTTTTTGCGGGTAATATATGAGGCTATTTAGATGAGATGAAAACTCAAAAACAATCAGTAAAAGGGCTTTACATTTTCAAAAAAATTTCATATGGCATAAGCAAAAACACAATAACAAAGCTGCCAAAACAAATACGACATATGTCTTACGCAAAAAATAAAAACATTATTTATAAAACAGAAACATGTTCATATTACTCGTGAATCACTAAATCAAAATGGACCGTAACACACTTAAGCATCTTGCATATTCTATCTCATAACTCATAAATCTTCCATGAATGTGTGTTAACAAAGTTGTGTAGAGAGAGCTTGTATTGATGGACTTGCAAAGGCAAGCATAAGACAAAGCGGTACCGCTGACATAGCTTAGTTAGGTGTAGGGTATGACAAAATGCTGGACTATAGTCGGTGTAGGGGAATAACGTCAAGGCTTGTAGCTTTCGTGGAGACCTAATGTAAACTTTAATTACACTCGATAATTTCAAGTCTAAAAAAGTATATCATTTAAAATTGCTTCCATGTCTACTTCTGCCAGTTTTTATAATTTGCATTCCCATTTTTCAGCCGGAAAATTTAAAGAATGAGCTGCGGTATAGTAAAATTCCTGACGCGTGTGTTGCAAACAGTTATTTATGCATGTTGCAAAGCTATTATAGTATATCATCACAATTTCTCTATTTATTGTTTGCACCACCCAAGTGCAAGTTTTTTTGTTTTTTGGCTTGTCCATCGATAGAGGCTAAGCACTCGTGATCGGCTCTTCCGTCACAACATGAGTGACTCAGGCCAGTGCCCTTTTTGCTTGAAAATGAAGATATTGAGCACCTTTTTCTCCGCTGCAATCAAGCCACCAGCATTTGAAATGCACAAGGATTCCCAAGTCCTCTAACGAACATAAGTCCTCAATAAATGTGTTCATATATTGTATATCTTGTTACCAATATTGTAATAAAAGTTCATCAGGCAATGTCCAAAGGAGTTGCCGTAGTTTCTTTTTTAAAAATCTGTTTGGAGAAGAACGTTTATGAAAAAGAAGGGAAAAGTGCATATGCCACCCCCCCCCCCCCCCCCCCCCCCCCGTCCTAAATTAAAAGAAGATTAGAGTTGCCTTTTCTTATGAGTAATTATTTTCAGTACCGATACCTAGGATGAAATATCTGATTGCTCGAAACACAGCCCCATTTTTGCAATCTTTAATAACACAGGTTAGTATGGCTCCCCGGCCGTATACAGGTAAATCACTCTACCATTACCAAGTCGCTGTTCCAATGTCTCGTTCTCACAAGAAAGGCAGAGAAGTTAATGAGCAGGCAAGACAGAGCTCATTAGGCCGTGATGTGTACAATTAAAGTCTAGCTAGTGAGGAAATAAAGCTGAGGCGAAAGCTGGACCCAGAACGAAACAGAGATGGTACTAGGAAGGAAGAAAGCAGAGTCGACTCGGTCAATCGACGACGGATTGGTTGCCTTCCTTGGCGGGAGCTTATTCCCCTCCAATCTCCGCACGAGAAACGATCCGAACGACGCAGTGGTGAGGAGATTTGCAACCAGAAGTAAAAGCTTGAGGCCAGGAAATCGCCCGGGGGCTGGGGAGTTGGAATTGGTCCGTCCGTAGTACTGAAGAAATGTTCAACGCCCCTGTATGTAGGACGGAGGGAGGGAGGGGAGTGCGGCCGGCGTCCCTCTCCGTGCAATTGTTTCTGTTTCGGCGGTCAATGCTAGGCGAGTGAAAGTACTGGCGCCGCGACGGCTGGACCTTCACTCGCCAGCGCCCATCCATCGCGAGCTGACCTTCGTTCGAGCTGACTTGGTTGACTTGACCATCCTCCACCGCTCGCCGTGCCGCACGCACGTACACACCCCGCGCACACGCCGCGGCGTCGCCGCGCACTGGCTGGCCGTGACGCCATACATGGCACTCGCTGGCGGTAGCGCGGCATCTAACCATGTTCCGACGTGGTCGGCAGCGGAGCTTCTCTCTGTCAGCGCTGCTGCCCCTGCCTGAACCGACACACGTCACCTACCGGACGTGACCATGGAAAGTCAGGGAGGGGAGGAGCTCAGTAAGAACGCCGGACGTGACCATGGATGGACGTATTGGACGACGACGACGGAGGTGACCGACTTACTAGTTATACACGCGAGTGCGCCGTCGGCCAGCCTCCCTTCCATGCCCACTGGACTGGACTGCTGCCGACGTGAAGGTGGAACCCAGCCAGGTGTGTACAAAAAGATGCCGCTGCAGCTGCAGATGGAGGAGTTGGCGTCATCCACCATCGATCCTGTTCTACGAAAGCGGCCACGACGACCCACACGTACGTCGGCGGGAGTGCGCCCGCGGCCATGTCCCTTTCGATCGGCTTTACTACTAAATATGCGCTGGATTCATTCAGATGCGTACCGTGCGACCAGACCAACAAGCCTTTCTTTACTAAATATAAACAAGGACAAGCTTTTTGTACTTGCATTGTGAAAACAGCAACCTCTATCTGCTACTGTACAGCACACCTTTTAGGCCAATCATTTCTCTCATGTGTGGCCACTGACGATCGCATGGATGGCGCTCCTATGGACCAAGCAAGCCTCTGTTGAAAAGAGTTCAAAAACAAGAACGTCCCAGAAAGACAGACAGACTCTTGGCATCAACATGCTAGTAGTACTTCCTTTCTGAAAGTAGGCGTCATTTACATGTGCAGTACTGTACTGTACCTCGCTTTCAGTGGCACTCCTCGTATGTACACATTCCAGGCCCTTACACAACAGCATAACAAAGAAGAAGATATCTGAATATAATTTATATGAAAATTGCAGGCGCGGAGGCGCTCTGCAGGTTCACCACAGTTGCCATGCGGTTGCATTTGGAGTTTTGGACCAAGCATAACAGCGGTAAGAACTGCACCAGGGAAGAAAACTCTGCAGCAGCCATGTCCCTTTCGGCTTTATATGCGGTGGATTCAGATGCGTACGGGGTCGCGCCATGCGAACAGAACCGACACAGATGCGTACGGTGTCACGCCATGCGAACAGAACCGTCAAGCTTTTCGTCATCCATAAACAAGGACACGCTTTTTGTGAGAACAGCAACCTTTGCTACAGCACACATTTTACGTCACATCTCACGTGTGACCACTGAAGATCGCATGGCGCAGATACGGACCGACCACTGGCCATATCTCTGACCAAAAACCAACATTTGTTGAAAAGAGTTCCATCACAACAACACATCCCAGAAAGACAGACTCTTGGCATTAACATTGAACAAGCTGTTTTCTTTCTGGTATATATATAGGTGTCATTTACATGTCCAACACTGTCCCCGCTTTCCGCGTGGCACTCCTCTTATGTACACATTCGAGACCCTTCCTTGCACAACAACACAATTAAAAAAAAAATCTGAATCTTATTTAGTATATGAGAATGGCAGCCACCGCGCTCTGCAGGTTCACCATAGTTGCCATGCGGACATGCGGTTGTTGCACTCGGACCTGCATGGCAGTGGTTATGAACTGGACCAGGCCGTGTCAGGGAAGGATTCTCAGACTTGGAAGTGATCTATTATGTGTTGTATCACATCGGCGCCTTCGTTCATAAACGCGTACTTCACCTGCTCGTGAAAGGCGGGAAATTTAGCTAGGGATCAGTATTACAAGCGACTCAACGCAACCACTAATATAATAAAACAACGAAAGAAGAGATTACAAACCTGAATAATGCTATGCGCTGCGAAGCTCGTAAAGCTGGTGTGAAAACTAACATCTACCTTCTCCCACGAAACTTTTCGAAGTCCCGTCACCATTTTCTCTGCATGACAACACAGGCGGAAAATTAGAAACATGCCGGTCAAAGGAAATCATTTCCAAGAACTTTAAGAAAATGACATCAGCGTTAGCTGTTGAGATATCAATTCCATGAAACAAATGACAGTGCCACGAGCACATAGCTCAACGAAATATAATACAACCAAACAAAAATGGAAAAGAAACGCCCCATCTTTTGTCTTCATACATATGTCCTATGTTGGATAGTCTATTTTTTTGAAATCAGAGGCACAGTGAGAATATTTGACAAAAATAGGCTTTACGGTCTATCACCAGGATTATAGTTTTTCAGTTGACTGTTGAATTTGAGACATGAATCTACTCGTTTTGAAATCAACAGATTGGCTTGCTAATTAATCATGTCTAATATTTCAGGTCCTAACTTTTACATTTGGAAGTCAAAAGTCATGATTTCAAACAAAATATCACGACATAGTGAGAAACACAGATTGCTCTAATCTTTACATATCAATGTGAATCATTGGACTTAAAAGAAAGTCATCGCTTTGTTTTCTTAAGGTTCAAAGACCACTTAAGTACACATACAAATGTGAACAAATATGCATGCACTTAATCATCGTAATACTTCTATTTTTATAAGGAAGGTAGTGGGAAATTCCCACAAACAATGGGACAGCAAATAATGTGAACTAAGGTTAAAAACAAGACAGGAATGGATGCAGAAGGACATATACAACAACAGAGTAATCCCAAGCAAGTTAGGGTAGGGTAGAGACGACACTAGCAAGAACTAAAAAAGGACCTTTAGCTTAGTTAAAAACAAAATGAAGGAAAGCAATAAACGACATATATTTCTTCTGATGAAGCATTATTGCTAGACAGGGCAAAGAATTTCTGAGCTTTATGGAGATGCAACTCTTTATTTCGACAAATTGTATTTTGTCTTCCCTGTATCCAAATACCAAGTAGCACAGTTCCATGAAGCAACTAAATGCAGGCTTAAAATGTGAATGAATTTCTAGACAAGGCTGGCTTGTTAGTCAACAAGAAGAATCAAGGAAACTGGGAAAACTATATATATTCTATTTCTAGGTCTAAGAAGTGAGCATTTACTAATCATTCAACCGCCCTTGTATAACAGCATAGTAATTATGTATTTGGTCTGCATAAACGTAACACAGAGATGCTGTCCAGAAACATGTTCAAGTGATCCGAAGTACACAAATCAGGGAAATGAGGGGCCGTCTCTACAGATTCTAGGTACCCAAATATCGCCCAGTTCTAGAATGTTATGTCACTGAATATCTCTCCATTAAATACTGAAAAAGCATTTTAGGAGGAGGAGGAATTTTTCGACACATACAACAAACAGATAAAAACCTTAGCTGTAAAATCATGTTAGGTGCTGGAGAACAGACAAACTGCCCTAAGAATTTTCTCAGCAACTTAACCCTGTAGTCAAATGTGCAGATGTCCTATGCAGAACACCAGTCACTATGTTGAATATCACAGTTCATACGATACTCCGGCCAGTGTGGTGAACTAGCAAAACCTGACGACATTTTTTGGCTGCCATGCCATGCCATATCCTATATAATTAATGTATGCCTGGTGGCCAAACCAAAATACCACAAATAAACAGTACGATAGTTTTCTGCTTAGAAGTTATAAAGGCTACACTACACCGCTGAGACGATTTCCAAGTTGACAGATTTGCTCAAATATTTAGCATGATAAATCATTTTTTTTATCAAAGCTTTAAGCAACATTATCTTTTACACACAGCACCGATCCAATGAAGCATCATTTACACGAAGAAAAACGCAAACAAAAGAGGAAACAAGAAAGCAATATAGTTTCTAAAAGTAGAGATAAAAAGAACTAATTGTATACATGCATCACTGTAAACTAACCTTCTAAGATGTCCAAATCACAGCCTTTCGCGGAATCTTCGCATTTCTCATCGTTGATTTCTTCTGAGCGTTCCTCATGTACTATATGAGGGTACTTCTCAGACAAGGGTTCCACCCACTGAAGAAGTGCAGATCAGCAAGAAAATACGAAATTTCCGTACAAGAGAAGGGCGTTATAGATAATCATATAGTTCTTTCCACAGAAAATTATCCCCCCAAAAATAAGGGATCAGTAAACATACCTTGGGCAATTCCGTGTTTCTTCTAATGGATGACGTTCTCCAGCCTACAATGTCTGAATTTCATGAATTAAGGAAATGGCTATCTGAAATATTAAATAGTAAAGCAAACGGTATATACAAATACTTTGATATCTAGAAGTAGTAAAGGATACGATCACAGTCCGCATTTGCATACACAACTCGCCGCTTAAATGCCCGCAACGCAGATCTAAAGAAGTGCCATTGAAGCACTATTAGAATAGTTATCATTGACAATGTAAGGAAGAAGCAAAAATAACTAAAAATTGTCAAAAGCAAGATAAACCTACATAAATTTAAGATCATCATGGTCTTCAACCATACGCTGCAACAGTGGTTGCTGTCCTTCATCACCATCAGTTAGAAAGAGATGTCTCCCAGTTCTCCTGAATATCCAGTGGACAACACGAGAAGCAACATTCTCCATTGCAACAGATCCAAACAGTAATGGGACCTAATTGTAACAGTGACGAAACTTACATCAAATAAAGTGGAAATGAGTTATGCCAATGACCCATGGCACGTGCACAAGCTCGAACAAAACTGGAAGCTAATAACATTTGTTCATAGAGAACTTTTCTTTTACAGAAATCACATAAATGATAGATTGCATCATAAAAGGTAGGTGGGCAAAGGGGATTGATTTCCTTTTAGTAGTTCGAGGATCTTGAACTTTGACAAGAGTTGTGTAAATTTTTTTAACTGTATAAGAAAGACATTTATTTTAATTCCTAGACAGGTTTGTATGAATTTAGCTATCCCTTGGGACCTTTTCTATGTACCAAATTCCATGATGCAAGTAAAAACAGAATAGTGAACAGCCAGTACATGTAAAACTATTATGTCCTTCAGAAAAGATTCTAGATGTATGAAGCATGAAAGAAATATCAGATTTTAGAGAACAAAGATTCAAGCGGTATGGGATTGGTGGCAGGTATGCCATCAACGAGCTCGAAATCCTTCATTAGAACTACGAGAAGATTAGGATTATTACAAGAGACGAAAACTCGAGTAGGGAAGACCCAAGCATTAATATCTAGATAGATGATCAGAATCGAGCCATAATTGGCTAGGCTACACCCATGTGAACTAGCTAATGTATATCAAAGGGTTCTAAAGGTGATGAGTAAATAGCTCTTTACTGTTGTGTGAGTTTTTTTATATAAGAAATACATTGTTTGTCTCTTAACCAGAAGGTTTAGAGGATTGTAGAAGTCCCTATAGAACGCCTTTTTAAATTCATCAAATGATTGAAGTCTGTAAAAACAAAACTATTGGCATCTACTAATGTAAAGGACCTAAGAAAATGGCTCTTTTAGTATCTTCAAAATATGCATAGAATATTACCATTCATGTGGTAAGACAACGAGAGAAATATAGCTTCCCAAAGAAAGGCAGTTGACAACTTTACCTGCTTGTTCCCTCGTGAGCCAAGGTGAGGCGTTGCTACAGTAATAAAGTTCACTGCTTCCAATCCGCAGATGGTCCCTTTAGTTTTCCCATCAGACGCGCCATTCGGATCTCTGTAGAGTTTTGCAATTGCATATCTTGCCGCTACTCCTCCCACGGAGTGTGCGAGGAAAGAAATTTTGGTGAGTTCTGGCTTTCGACTAATTACATCAAGCACCTGGGCAAGAAAACAGAAAGTAAGCATCTAAAACAAATGGTGCTTAAATTCAAGTTTACAGAATAGGCATCATATCAGAAAATAGTTTTTGAGGTAGGAGTTTTTTTCCCCAAAAAAAATCACTGTAATATTAGCTTTGTAGTTATCAACACATCTGCTGATGAAATAAATTTACCTCATCTGCTAACCGTTCCCCCATGACGTCAACACCATCTAAAGTCAAGATTGATGCATTTTTCTCACTGCCTGTAAAATCGTAACAATTAAATTTGCACCAAAGAAGCTTCATACATACATCTAATCTTATCGGGTCAACTGGCATTACTTATGGTAATTATGTAGCAATGCTCAAAGTTAGTATCTGAAATCTATAGAGCTGTGACTGTGAGTGCCAGTGAGTAGAGGTAGAACCATGTCAAACTCGTACATAAATAGTAGCTAGTAACATCTGGTCTTTTCAGGGTTTCTGATGACAAACATGGTTTAATTCACAAATAAAAGCTCCAGTACTAAAAAACGAATTTGGTTCAACAAAAAAGATTGTTGTTTATGAACTGGTCTCTCCAAAGAGATGCCCATCTCCGAATCAATGGATTTGCTTTATAAAAGAAAGTTCCAAACAAGAACTACAGCCAGTTGCCAGCAAAACTGCATGCAGAGCTAAACAACTAACGTTACGTTGAACCATTCTAGGTGGTAACAAAGCTTAAAGACCTACAAATGCTTTCATTGGTCAAACGGTCATATTAACATGAGAATCAATAGTAGTGTCAATGGCTTACGGCATCTTCGTGCCACTATTTTTGTTACTCGCTCAAATGTCTGATTGCAGAATTCTAGCACTGGTTCACAGCATATTTGTGGTGCCACTCTTTTTGTTACTCAAAGTCCTGTAAGTAGCAAAGCTATAAACATTCTTCTCATCAGCAGACAACATCTGATACTAAATTTCTTGTTGCTGAACATATATTTATTCTTGTAAGATGTTTCTAGAGAAACAAAGATATGCCTCACAAGAAAAATAAATTGCCAGAAAAAGAATGTAGTAGGCACTGTCCATTGCAACCAAAAGTAGAAAAATGACAACTTACAGTGTACAATCACATCGTCAGGGAGTTGCTTCACAAATTCATTAGCCGCATATTGCCAGTCCTGTTGACTGTTCGAAAATGTGGAAGATAATAAGAAAAGGAAATATTGACGAAAGTGTCATCAGTTCGGAAAAGAAACTATAAACATGCGACAACAGACATCAGTTAAAGCGAACAATTCAGTTGCATCAGAAAATGGTACTCCCTCTGTTTTTTAATATATGACGCTGTTGACTTTTTTCGTTACGTTTGACCGTTCGTCTTATTCAAAATATTTGTGTAAATAGCTAAGTGTATAAGTTAACCTTAAAGTGCTTTTGACGATGAATCCAATGATATTCATTGCACATTCAAAAACTAATTATTTAAATCTATATTGGTGGTCAAAGTTCAACAAAAAAAGTGAACGGCGTCATATAATTAAAAATGGAGGGAGTACTACGCAACTAATCTTGCGTACGGTAAGTTTTACTCAGCAATCAGCCTCACTTGCCTGTTCCAAAATCAAACAGTCTATTCCCCTACAGTAAGGATTCCAAACTCTTTTAGACCTATCTGCAAAGTCATTATTGCTTCCTGACCAAATTTCTCTATAACAGAGCAACCACTCTGTCCCTCCAACAAAATCAACAAGAATGTACGATCTTATTGACTGTAAGCACGCCGCACCGCGCATTGCACGGGCACATCGGTCATCAACCGAGCAACATTATCCTGCGTGCGTGTTGCCCTCGCATCAAGCTAGAAGGGGGCCTCAGCTCCCGACCGAAAAGATTCCCCATTTCGCAATGCTCGCCAATTCGTGACAGCTGCAAGCCTCTACATCGATCGCACCGCTGCGATCAAAGACG
Source organism: Eragrostis nindensis (assembly GCA_012490785.1). NCBI lineage: Eukaryota > Viridiplantae > Streptophyta > Magnoliopsida > Poales > Poaceae > Eragrostis > Eragrostis nindensis. The sequence continues at coordinate 380,399 of JAAXCT010000269.1, read as the reverse complement.
GCGGCGACTCCCGATCCTAACAATCCCGGTCACCGGAGAGCCGGTTACCTGAGGCGGCAGGGGCCACAGGGAGGGAGGGACGGAAGACGGCGCACGCACCTGCCGAGGATGCCGTGGACCATGACGAGGAGGTGGTCAGGGGCGTGGGAGGAGACGGCGTCGCTCCAGACGTCGACGCCGCCGGACGCCGACTCCTCGGCGCGCACCTCCGCGGCGTCCTCGCCGCCCATGGCCGGTGCCGCCGCCGTCTCACTGCAGGTGGGGTCGTCGGACGACGGGGAAGAGGGAGCTCTCGTGTCGTGTCACGTACTCTCGCGTGCCTTCCTCTTCCTGGGAGGGAGGTGGTGGTACTTGGGACGCGGCGGCAGCTGGTTGCTGGTGGTGGGGATGGAAGGAACGGACGGATGGAAGCGTCGAGTAGCGAGCGCGGCGGATTTCCCCTGACGCGGACCGGTGGTGGCGGTTTTGCACCGAACCCCCCCACCCCACCCCCCGCGTCGAGGGATTCGCGGAGGAGTCTAGTACGTGGGCTGGCCACGTGTGGCGAGCACGCGTCCGGAAGCTTCGCAAAGCATGGGTCGTGGTGCGGTCATGGCGGCGACGACGAGGTGATGGGGTGCTGACGTGTCGCACGGGGACGGGACGCACCACACACCACGTCGGGCCGAGGAGAAGGAGGGGCCTCGAAAGTGGAAAAGGCAGGGCAGGTCGGCTCGGCTGCGGTGCCGGCCGGCGCCTGGAACAGTCCGGTCTAGACAGCTCGCACCCAATGAAAAAGGACCGCCGATGCTTCTTCTTCCTGCCGTCGTCGGCGGCTCGGCGCCAGCACCTTTTATGCCTGCGGTGCACGGAGAAGCAATCGCACCGCCGCCCCCCAAAGGAGGAAACTGGCAGGAGTGCACGCCACAGCCGACACCGTTGCCTGTTCGAGGCCGCGAAGCAACCCAACCCACACGAGCAGATTCGGCAGCCGCAAAGCAACCCAGCCCACAGGAGCAGAGATTCGCCTCGTAATCAATCGTGTCCGAATACTCGGCCCGTCCGGGCATGAAGCCCATGAATGAGCCTGGGGAAATGCGAAGAGAAAAGTCTAATTTGCCTCCCTCAATTATTGGGGGTAGCGTAATTTTTCACCCTCAATAAAACCGGATATCGGATACTCTGAACTCATTACGCAGGTGCAATTTACCTTCCTAGGCGGTTTTGAGAGCGGTTTGTCCTACGTAGTGAAGTAGGTCCCACATGTCGGATGCCACGTTTTTTTCTTTTTCTTTTTTTCTCTCTTTCTCTCTTCTTTTTTTTTCTCTCTTCCTCTCTCCCACACGCCAACGCCACCGCCTGTGCGCCCGCGCCGCCACCCCTCCGCGCGCCTGCGCCACTGCCCCTCCCACGCGCCCGCGCCGCCGCCCCTCCCATGGCCGTCACGCCCCGCTCCTCTTCCTCGATGGCCTTCGTGCCGCACTCCCCTTCCTCAATGGCCATCGCGCCGAGCTCGCCGTCCCGCTCCTCTTCCTCGATGGCCTTCACGCCGCACTCCCCTTCCTCAATGGCCATCGCGCCGAGCTCGCGGCCCTGGTCCCCTTCCTCCATGGCCATCGCGCCGAGCTCGCCGCCTTGGTCCTCTTGCTCAACGGCGGCTCGCCTCCCTTGCTCAATGGTGGCTCAGCCAAGCAGTGGCGAAATTCGGAGCCACGACGCGCGGGAGAGGCGGCGGCGCGGGCGGGCACAGGCGGCGACGCGCGCGCGGGAGGGGCGGCGGCGGGGGCGCACAGGCAGGCGAGCGCAGGCGGGCACAGGCGGCAGCGCGCGCGGGGGAGGGGCGGCGGCGCGGGCGGGCACAGGCGGCGGCGCGCGCGCGGAGGGGCGGCTGTGGGCGCACAGGCGGCGGTGCGGACGCGTGGGAGAGAGGAAGAGAGAAAATGAAAAGAAGAGATGAAGAGAGAAAAAAAGAAAAAAGAAATGACGTGGCATCCGACATGTGGGATCCACCTCGCCACGTAGGACAAAACCGCTCTCAAAACCGCCTAAAAAGGTAAATTGCATCTGGGTGATGAGTTCAGGGTATCAGATATCTGGTTTTATAGTTGGAGGTAAAAATTACGCAACCTCCAATAGTTGAGGGAGGCGAATTAGATTTCTCAAATGCGAAATAGGCCTCGCGGGCGCATGGGATTTAGGCATTAGATTGCTGCAGCATACTATGGCGCTGCGCTGCATGCATGTCTGATCATTAAGCCTTGCTGCGGTCGCCTTCCCTTCTTTTTATTTGGCGCTGCTGCACCGAACGAACAATACACGCGCACGTGTGCGTGGAACTAGTTCTCAAAAAAAAAAACAAAAAACGTGTGCATGGAACTCTCTAATCAGCCACCAGCTTGCCCTAGAACCTGCCATAATTTGCTGGCCTATCATACCTACATAATTGCATGACGCCGTTTTCCTTTCCTTCAATCATATTTCCACCGCTCTGCATCACTGCTGCTTTGTGTTCATGATCCCACCCGTGCAGAATTAATCAAATCCCCTACGCTGACACAATCACCACTGCACTGGTCGATGACGTGGCAAAGCGAGACCTCGTGTCATGCACAACGCGTGGACACATTCTACCTCATTCACGCCACGTCTGTTGTAAGAAAATTAACCATAATAATGCGGATCTTTGGATTCGACTTTCATGAAAATTTCGACAGCAAATAGTACACAGATGGACTTTGCTCCATGTTGCAACCTTTCTTGATGTCTTTCTTCTTCTTGTTGCCTTAATTATGCTGTTACGTTCTCTCTCGATGGAACAGACAACAAAATGTGTGCTTTGTACAAGTCTTGTTTTGCTTTTATAGTTGCCCAAGAGCCATCATGCCTATTGCCAAGAGACACCCATCGCGAACAAGCACTAATACCTTTTCACGTGTGAACATGGCAAACAAGACAAAGCTAAAAAAGAAAATTACAATCAAATTTGAAGAAGTCTTCTCTTCCACCTCAATCATCATAACCATGAAGATCGAACAAACCCCAGTCGCACATAGACTTTTGAAGACCGCAGTAGTCGTCCGTCCGGAGAAGAATCTTGGCAAATGCATAAGAAACATCGGAGGGGCTATGCCCGAGTCGGATCCAGATCTGCTTCCACGCCGCCAACCATCAAACGCAACCAAATCTCTCACAAGCCTTTCATCAGTGCCGGATGAAACACTACTGAAACAAAGAGAGGGCCGGAGGACCATTATTCCAAATAGAACCGTCATCATCTTCGTCTAGACGACGACACCATAGACACCAACCCTATACCCCATCACATCTTCATAGAAGAAACCACAAGAACGAGAGATGAATAGAGATCTAACGCAAGACAATTTGTCATCCTCACCTAGATTGTCGAAGAGAAAAGAGACAAAAACTATACTCAAACTACTAGATCTACTTAAAGAAATGGATCCTCACTCCCTCTTCTTGCCCGTGGATGACCGGAGAGGAAGAGGGAGGGGGATCAAAGGCGGCGGTTAGGGTTTTTTTTCTCCTTGTGTTGCGCTGTTTTTAGATAATTTCTTGATTGCCTAAAGAGTTGACTAAACCCATAATTCTAAATCAATAATATTTAGCAACCATCATACTAAATTTTTAATATTAGAATTATTCTTTATATTACATTGGGCCACATTAAAAGATTAAAATAATCTTACACCTGTGTCCGTCGTTGTTTCTGTCACTAGCTCAACCTGTTGTTGGCTAACTTGGCTGGACACACCGCAGCCAAAGGAAACCACGATTTAGCTGACAACAAGATCGCCTTATCTTGCCAAGGATAAGAGACCGTCGCCATCACGAAACAGCAAAAGCCCCGCCCCGCACCGCTCAGCGCGATCCGTTGGTTTAATTTGTGGGCGATGAGACACCACCCACTCGTTCTGCCTCCAATCATCCAAGCTTCCTTTGTTCCTGAACAAGAGATTATATTTAGTCAAAATCTAGTTGGAATCTGCTGAAGTTGACAAGTGGTCACGGTTTTTGATAGGGATGTGGAACCAAATCATGACATGAGATTCTAATAATGACATAAAAACCAAGTGTTGGTGGCTCAAAATTGCTGTTGCGATATTTTCTTTTCTAGTTATATCCACAATTCCCGTTCTTTTTAATGCTAAGCTGACAAATATTCATCTTGTAGAAAATAATATCCACCGTTAATCGAAAAGATCTAAGGAAATAATATTTTTTTGACAAAATATCCACCGCTAAGATGACAAATTTATGTCATGATGTTATTTTCTATTTGGATAATTTTCATTCTTGCTGAGCTAAATAGCTAACACGAAGAAAACAATTTTCTTTGAATAAAAAATATTAATTTCAGGAAAAACCGATAAATTCAAGTGAATTTTGCGGTTCGATCGTGCACGTTTTAGTTTACTCCCAAAACCCAATCCTTCGATGATACACTATATAAACCATCCAGATTACGATACGATTATTCTAATGCTGTCTTGAACAGCTCAGCACAATCCAAAACAAATCGAAGTACTATATCTCTTGACTTCCTTGATGACCACGCTAATCAACCAATCCAGGAAACTTTTAAAAACTCCCCAAACCCCATCCAAATAATCCAAACGCCACTGTCCACACAAATAAGGAATTTGTTTTCCCTCTGAAATTCCAGCTCATCCCGCGCCGTATCCCTCTCCACCACTTCTACATTTTTCCTGCCCCTCAAATAAATACCCCAGTCACGGCCCGGGAATAAAAAAGAAAATCCGGAGAGATAAGATTAAAAAAAAAATAAAGAGATTCCACCAACCCTAGTCGCCGCCACCACCACCACGATGACGCGCGACGGCGTGCCGCCGGCGGGCGCCGCTGCGGCCGCGGGAGGGGGCGGTTGTGGAGCAGGCGGAGGGGACGGGCCGCGGCGGTGCTCGCAGTGCGGGCACCACGGCCACAACGCGCGCACCTGCACGGCGCGGCCCGTCAAGCTCTTCGGCGTGCGCATCGGCGACAAGCCCATCAGGAAGAGCGCCAGCATGGGCAACATCGCTCACCTCGCCGAGGGGAGCGGTGGCGGGAGGGAGGAGGGGTACGGCTCCGATGGGGAGCGGCCGCCCAAGAAGCGAGGTGAGATAGCCGGATTTTCGTGGATCGCAGCCTCCCTCGCCCTGTTTTCAGGCCGCAGAAAAGTTAGGTGTTTGGGTTATTTTTTAGTTATGTGTGGCGGTAGGCATTGTGGTGTGAAGAAAGATGCGATTTTGATACGCGTCGTTTGGTTTATTTTCGTGATGGTTGTGATAGTGGCCTCTTCGCCGGAAGGCCAGTGAGAAGAATTGTAGGTTGACGTTTTCGTGAAATCGGTAGCTTGCTTCATGATTGAACTCGACTGCCTGCTGAAGGAATTCGTGATTTTGATTTGGGTTGGTTGGAGATTTGGGATGTTTTAATGGCACTTTGCTATTTTTAAATTGGGAGCGTTCAAGTATCTGAACGTGCTTACGGAATTATACTGGAGAATTTAGGTTTTAGTTTCTCCTCTGATTTGGTTTGTGAAACATACAAGCTTTTCTGGTTTGCGGTGACTGCTAATTTCAAGCCATGGAATTTTAGCTGCAAAGACGATGCTTAGTGTTCCCAATTCTTTGTGTAGTATTTTTGGTCTGTTCTCAAAGTTATTCCCTCTCTTGGTAATGAACTAATGCAATTGACTAAATAGGACCCAAATTTCGGAACATTAACGCTTGCTTCAGTTATGCTGTTGGCACTCAAGTTGTGTCATTTGGCATTGCTCACTCAGTTGACGGCATGAATGTTGGAGTTATATGCAACAACATGAAATCAAAATATTTATTTCGTTGCGCATTTATGTCATGTGTGATGACATACCCGTTACATGCCTCTGAATACGAAGAAGTTTTGGACACTATGTACTATGAATGCTTATCCTCCTGTGTGGCCGCCATGCTCAATATTTGAATTCTTTTGGTCAGGTTTCTAAAAAGCAGAAGCCGTAATTCCATTTTTGTTATTTGGTTACAGGTGAGGCATGGACTGAGGAGGAGCACAAAAAGTTTTTACTTGGGTTGAATAAGTTAGGGAAAGGTGATTGGCGCGGCATATCACGTAACTATGTTATTTCGAGGACACCTACTCAAGTTGCTAGCCATGCACAAAAGTACTTCAATCGCCAAACAAATGTGCATCGAAGGAAGAGGAGATCAAGCCTCTTTGATATGGTGATAGATGATGTGAGCTTCTCTCTCTTTCTGCTTCTGGTGTGTGTGTGTGTGGGTGCATCATGTAATCTGTGCAGCTGCATTTTTCCTACCTTATACCATTACAGTGCTTGCAAGTCTTGTGCAGCTGCTTGCCTTAGATAAACATGAAGCATGCTCACTCGTGACGATAAATCATGCTTATCTGTTTTTCCATTTTGACCTTTGCATCAGTAGATTGTTTGCAGTTGCCTGTACATTTTATCTAAACATGGTTGCATAGGTTATTTTAATTTTTTTCCCATATTCACACTTGCCTTCTGCCTTACAGTTGTATAAATGTAGAATTATGATAATTGTAAAGACTTGTTAATCATCTTCTATGTATCTATTCCTGAAGTGTACCCGAAACTTAAGTCTGTTTTTTTATCAGTCAGCTGAGGAGTCGCTTTCTCGTTCGTCGTCACAAGAGATGGAACAACATTTGGAGGATCCACATCCTGTTGTGGCCCCTTCTGCACCTGTAGTTTCTTCTGCTGCTGTGGTTGCACCACCTCCTCCTCTGGCTGTGGAAACGCCTGCTTTGGTCCCACCACCAGCTCATGTTCCAGTTTCAGTTCCTGTAGTGGCACCTCAGCTTATGGAACAAGACTCAGGTGCTTCAAGTTTGACCCCTGGAGAAGCACGGATGGTGATGCCAGAAGCAATGCCCCCCTATGTTTACCCCATGATGCTTCCTCCTCCGTACTACCACCCTGCATATGTTCCAGTACCATACTATGGTTATGTTCCTGTTTTTTATGCACCACCAGGTGCGGCACAAGCACCGCATGAGGTTGTCAAGCCTGTTGCTGTGCATTCAAAGCCTCCGCTAAATGACAATGACCTTTACAGTATGTCTGAGCTGAGCCTGAAGGGCGACTCAAGTGCAGATGGTGGAATGTCTGCTTCTCCCTTGCCTCCAAAACCAATTGGCAGACCGGAGAGGCAATCTGCTTTCCATGGAAAAGGATCTCCCGGTGGTTCGTCAGGAGGACTAATTCCGGCAATCAAGTGACTTCATTCTGCTGATAAACATGCCTTCATGTGTATGTAATACTTAGAAGATAGTTTAGTCGTAATAGCCTATGCTGCTAAAATGGTGTTGTGGTTCATGCAAAATATTTCTGTTGCTCATTTTAGCTTCCTGTTTCAGATGTCATTATATGCGGGGTAAATATATTGTTAGTCTGTCACCATGTTGCCTTCTTTTTTTGTCGTTGATTCACACATTGAGTTCCTAGTTTCTTGCATAACCTGGAAATTGCACAAATTATTCCAAAGCTTTCTGCACATATTGGTATGGTAAATGTAGGTCATGTGTTGATTGTGATATCTGTTATTGACTTTGTGTTTTGCATCAAGCGTCTTCATTGTTGAATTATGGCTAAGAGAAGTCATCATTGAGGCCACAATTCAAATTGGTGTTAATGTAACATTGCCAAGTACAGTGATCGTTAGAATGCTTATAATCCTGTTATAACATACATAGGCTATACAACTTTTTCAAGCTCTGTCTGGGTTGTTCATAAAACGCTCAACAATAGACTCCCTTCTAAATATGAGCTCGTGCTATGAGTTTTGATTTTTTGCACACTAGAAGGGAATTCATGATTAGTTTTGAGTAAGTAATGAATCAAGTGGGTTCAAAACTATCATGCCAAGTGCAGCTCGATGTTAGACTAAACCGGTAAAATACCTACGGTTATTTCTGGACAAAACAGAAATAGACGGAAACAATCAGAAGAGTCTAAACTTGTTTTCATAATTGTTTTCACCAAATACAATCATTTTATTTGTTTGGGTATATCCTTTCCAACTGTTGCGGTCAGGAAAAATAAAAAACGAGCCTCATTTAGCTTATTTTCCCGTTTTGCTTTCATCCCTATTTATCGGAGCATGGCGATGCAATTTGTACTCATCAACGATTCACCACTGTCAACAGAGAAATGCATGTGACTGCAATTATGTTGTTTCTATTTAAGAGGGAAAGCAGATTCCCTACTTAAAACACGAGGATCACGGTTCTCTAGTCCTTGTTTCTATTTAGACGTAAAGCAGATCCCCTACTTAAAACACGAGGATCACGGTGCTCTAGTCCTTGAGTGGAGCTGCTGCTCGCATACATTTTGCTCCCCAGCATTCAGGAGAGCACTGAACCACAAGCATGTGGTACGCGCAAAGAGAGGCAGCACAAATTAAGCCCAGTCAAAATCGCACCAGCCGAGCATTTGATTTGAAAAAATTCAAGCACTAGGTCCTCGTGCACAATATTCGGAACATAACGCTCTTTTACAATCGGCTTCAAGGCAACAGATAGTGAATTGTTTTCAGTTATTACTCCCTTTCCAGTTCAGATGATTTCTGTATCAGCCTCACTTTTTTCTCTTTTTTGCGAGAAACTGTATCAGACTCACTGAACAATCGACTTTTAAAAATGGAGGAAGTCTGTAAATTTGAACTCCAGGCATCATATGGTACTGGCTCCCCTCCTTTTTTTTTTCGCAGAGTACTGGCTCTTTTCAGTTTCGTCACTTTTCCTTGTCCAACGAGCGCACTTGAGGATTCATATTCTTTTTTTTCCCGCTTCAAAAAAGAATATGAGTCCTCAAGTCTTCAAAAAAGAATAACAGTGAAAAAATTCGTTAAATTTCTTGTTAAATCAAACTAAAAATCCACTCTGTTTTTTTAGATAATGGATAACTTACAAAGCAAGTTTCCGGCTTTTTGCATACTTGATGCATACAGCCGTTTGGTCTCATTATTACAAAATTCATGAACTGAAACAAAGGGAGTGCTAATTAAGCACATAGCCTAGCATTATGCGGCCATCCATTGTTGGCGAAGAAATGCATTGCCACCACTTCCAAAGAGCGACAAACCGCCACAATGTCCTCCCTGTAAGCCTCCTTTTGCAGCAACCGCCAGAACCTGAACCAATAAGTTCCCCGGAAGATAGCCTGCATAAAAGTAGTCCATGACCTTTTGTTAAATACAATATCATTGCGGCACAGCCAAATAGACCAAAGAATGGCTGCCACCCCAACAAGAAGAACCCCTTTGTTTTGAGTGCCAATTGCTCCTGTCCAACCATTCAAAATATGAGAAATACTAAGAGGTTGTGGGATACCCAAAGCAATATAAATAATACGCCAAATAGGCTTAGCGAAATGACAATGCAAAAAAAGGTGTTGTATAGTTTCATTTTGGTTACAGAAGCTACACTTTTGGCTCCCTCTCCAATTTTTCCTAGCAAGGTTATCTTTGGTGAGAGTAACACCACGGCTAAGGTACCATAGGAAAATTTTGATTTTTAAGGGGAGCTTTAGTTTCCAGAGGGTTTTTGCCTGGATGCAAACATCAGATACCATCAACTGTTCATACATGGAACGGACGGAGAATTGTCCATTCCTATGTAGTGACCATCTAAAAATGTCCTGGGTATTGTTTAGGTTGATGGTGATGAGTTTGTTCACCATTCTTTCCCAAGCAATTTGTTTATCACCTATAAGCGCCCTCCGGAAGGAGAGATTGAGTGGGGTCGAACTCATTACTTCGGCCACAGTGGCCTCTTTGTGTCGAACAATGTTATATAAGATGGGGTATTGTTCACTTAGTGATTTATCATCCAACCAAGTATCATTCCAGAATCTTATTTGTTCTCCATTGTTGACCTGGAATTTCCCCAAACTTAAGAACTCCTGTTTGACTTTCATGAGTCCTGCTCAAAAGTGAGAGTCCCCGGGCTTTCCTTGCACTTGGGACAAAGCTTTACTCCCAACGTATTTGTTTATCAACAAGCGCTGCCATAACCCATCCTCATTGAGTAGCTGAAATAACCATTTGCTGAGTAAGCATTGGTTCTCAACTTGGAGATTAGTAACTCCAAGGCCACCATAGTGTTTGGGTTTGCACAGAATGGACCATTTCGCTAGGTGATATTTTTGCTTGTGTCCTTCTCCTTCCCAATAAAACTTAGATTGTATTATATCTAGTTTTTTGAGTACCCCTTTAGGTATCTCAAAGAAGGACATCATGAAGATTGGGAGATTACTCAAGACCGCATTTAGGAGTACTAATCTACCTCCTGCGGACATGAGTTTAGCTCTCTAAGCACTCAACTTTTTCTCAAATCTCTCTATTACTCCATTCCATTCGCTATTTCTTAGCTTCCTGTGGATCATAGGAATTCTAAGATATTTGAATGGCATGGAGCCTGACTCACATCCGAACAATTGCGTATAGTGCTGCTCATATTGTTGTGCCTCTCCGAAACAGAAGATTTCACTCTTATGAAAGTTAATATTCAATCCCGACAATTGTTCGAAGACATACAACAATAGCTTCATATTCTTCGCTTGTTCTAGGTTGTGATCTAGAAAGACGATGGTGTCATCTGCATATTGGAGAATAGAGAGACCCTCATCTACTAGGTGGGGCACTACTCCTTTAAACTGCCCATCCCCCTTTGCTCTGTGTATCATCACAGCTAGCATGTCTGCTACGAGGTTAAAGAGGATGGGAGAAAGAGGGTCGCCTTGTCTCAGACCTTTATGGGTTTGAAAGTATGACCCAAGATCATCACTGACTTTTATTCCCACATGTCCTCCGGATACAAAATTATCAATCCATTGGCACCATGTGGGAGAAAAACCTTTCATGCGTAAGGTCTATTGCAGAAAGGTCCACTTTACTTTGTCATATGCCTTTTCGAAGTCAATCTTTAGAATGACTCCATTTTGCTTACGTCGGTGTAACTCATGAACGGTTTCATGTAGAATGATTACTCCCTCCATGATGTTACGCCCTGACATGAAAGCTGTCTCAGTAGGCCTAATGACTCGGTCTGCCACTAATCCAATCCTATTTATGGCTACTTTAGTCAGTATTTTAAAGCTGATATTTAGCAAACAAATAGGACGATACTCTTGTATCCTTATAGCCGATTCCTTCTTGGGTAGAAGAGTAATTACCCCTAAATTAAGGTTGTAAGTGGTTAGTCGACCTCCATGAAAATCCTCAAATAAAGCAATAAGATCTGCCTTGATAACTTCCTAAAAGACTTGGTAGAATTAAGCTGGGAAGACATCCGGTCCTGGAGCTTTATTATGCTCCATTTGGAAGATCGCTTGTTTTATTTCTTCCTCCGTAAAAGGAGATGTGAGAATTTCATTTTCTAGCGCACTGACTTGAGGTATATCACTAGTCATTGACTCATCCAGACAATTTCCCATGCAAAGTCACAGTGCACACTTGCTTCCGACATCCCGCGCCTTCTCAGCCCACTCTACCTTTATTTTTACTTCCTGACACCTTCAATTCCATGTTGATCCCATTTCTGGTGAAATAGGTACTCAATGGCATCAAATACACACTCTCATGATCTCAACTTCCTCCTCGTTCTATATCACCTGAGATTTGGATTGGCTTTGCAATACGAGCTGTCAAAGACAATAATGAGCTTGGCAAGATATATTACGACTCCCTTTTATCAGCGTATGAGGCAGTGGGTAATAATATGGTGCATCAATGGCTCTTCTCCATTTACCAACCACCCACTCATTTTTTCTTGAGTCCTGAAGGGACAAATGACAATTTTCACCTCCTAGCTTTGGTGTTTCTGAACTCAGAAGGCAGTCTTTCAGACGAAGATTTGCGCGCCGATGATGAATGTAGGAGGTTCTGATAATAAGCTGCTGAACTCATGAGCTTTGAAGAACCTTGTGCAGGTGCAGTTTCCGGAACACCGCCAGACAGATACTTGGTGCTTAACTGGAAAAACAGAGGCTGAAAGATACCACAGGCCAGCTTTGCTCTTCGCTCGCGGCCCGGCTCGCCTATGGGCGCACGCAGGGGCTTTAATCGAACCTTTCCCGCCTCACCTCTGTGAAGCTCCATTTTGACAGAGACTAAGTTTGTCTTTCACAAATGGTACCTCTACTGTCAAAGATAGGGAGAAGAACTGAGAATTTTTTTCTCAGTTTGTGATGTCTCATCGTCCTCACCTCTATGAAGCATTATTTTGCATTCCCGATGTCTCCAACTCCATGAAGATGGTACTGCTTGTCTAAACAGTTGATACGGCTCATTTTTTTTCCTGTTCGCTTACCAGGTCAGCTCTTGGCTTTGCAATAAGGAGAACTGAGCCACGAAACGTGCTACCGTTTATAAAGAGCATGAGAATGTTGGAGCTGATGCTGATAAATAGAATGATTTCACCAACCACTACAGATAAACATGTGCATTTGCACTCGTTGTAGCTTGCTGTAGCCATCGTACACAGGGCGGCTTAAGAATGGGAACTAATGGATCGGCTCAATAAGCATCAGCAACGCTTGCATTAAAATTACCTTGTTCTCTAGTCCAAAAGTGGAGCCACTGCTTTTTTTTTAGAATGTGCAAATCACATATTTCATTAAGAAGGAGAAGAAGTTCTCTAGGCCTGAATAACAAGAAAGCAAACATCTCCGAACGGAGGGAAAAAAAAAAGCCAAGCAGCCAAAATAATCGGAGCAATTGACAGCACATAAATAATCAGAGCAAAAATAGCTTTCAGGAATTCCTAATCATAGTTTAGTATATATGCGCGTCTTTTCACTTGATATGGTTTGCTTACACTTTAATGGAATAACAGAATCTGAGCATACAGCTTACACTACACCTACTCAACTCCTGAACGAAGTCATTGTCTCCATCACCTTGACCCTCCCCCATCGACCTGCTTCTGATAACACTAGTTGTACATTCTCAACTCTCAATTAAGAAAAGCTTGTTGTGCCTTTTCTGGCATTTGCCTTCTCAGATACAAGGCTCAATGAATTACTCCATTCCTTTCTCAAAGCCCACCGCCATGAGAGAAACTTTGCGGTGGAAAGAGGGGAAGTTCTTCACGATGTTTCCACATAGGACGGTTGATCTCTCATGTGTCCACCTTCAGTGGTTCATCTGTAATATGGGTTCCTGACATCTCCAATTCCATTTAGTAACTACTTGCTTTTCTAAGTTTGTTACGGCGTCCACTAGGCGCTCTCATCTTTCTCCCTTCTCTCTCACACACAGGTGCACATTGTTATTGGGATTACAAATGGAGAAATGAGGAACGAAGCCGGCAGCTAACTTCCATTTATCAGAAAAATGAAGAAGCTTTTCACTTGAATGATACACCCGCCTGCAGAAGGTGCACATGCCTTTGCATTGAACCTTTTTTTTTTTGGAAAGGGTTTGCATTGAACATTTGAACTGCATCTATTGCCACTACAAAAAAATCTTATGATAGATAACGTTTTGTTTATGTCACAAAAACTGTAAAACATGTCGTAAATAAAATTTGTGAGGATCTAGTGACAAAAATCAGTTCGTTACCTATCATATGTGTTTAAACATGTTTTATAACGAAAATTTATGCTTTTTTTTTAAAGATTACGCTTTTGTCGTAATTATTTCCACAACGATCGTTTTAGTTCGTCATAACCTATGCTGGCCCAAGAAGGCCAAGCCCAACCTGTTGTGTGGCTAAACAAAGGCCCAGCCCAACCTATTGTGGGCTAAACCCAACTGACTGCAGGCCTTTTTCATTTTACACATCACCCTTTTTAGCATTTTTATTAACAGGCCTGATTCTTTTATGGCCCTTTTAGCAATTTCTCGTATTGGGCTGTGTATTTTTATGGCCCTTTTAGCAAAACTCCTGCAAGCGGGAATCTCGGCTGGGTCCTTTTAAACAGAAAGACATTCAACATACGGCCCAGCAGATTTCAACATACGGCCATCAAGCCATTACAATTACCAAACAACAGAGTTTAACATACAGCCAAATCAAGAATCATCGGCACAGGTCGTAAGTTCTAATGATCTGGTACATGGAAACCTTCTAAAAATTCACATGATCATATACATGTCATGAGAAATTTTACTAGCAGCTTTAGAGCATATCTAGTTCAGCAAGGAGCAACCTTCAATTCTGAAATCCTTGCTTTTTGCGTAGCATAGGACATCACCAACAAAGTTGTAGTTACCAGGTTGTCCTCACATGTACATCTGCAGATACAATTCCCATTATAGTGTATTATACTTAGGAAACTGCAAGCAGAGATATTACTCAGTAAGCAGAGATAAGCTATATACGCTAGTATTACTCAGCAAAGTAATCTGAAAAGTGAAATCTGAAAACAAACATACACTAGTATTACTCAACAAACTGATTATACTCTGCAAACGATCACACCTTTAATTAGTCAGTACCTGTAGCTTCAATTCTCAAGCAACAGCAGTATTCACACGAGTTGAGTCAGTCAACTATTGAAGCGAAAAATGAAAATAACTTGTTTCGCTGACAGCACGACTGAATAGAATTAGACAGAGAATGCAGTCGTTCCTCTTGACGAGGACCAGAGCACCACCGTGTGCTCACTGATCACTCCCACATTTCCTAATTTCCAAAAACTTCCGTCCCTTAACCGTCATCCGCAGCGTCTCCCTGGCGTTGCACCACTACGCCAAGCAACCCGAGGTCGAGTTAGATTGCAGGAGGAGTTTTGCCGCTCTGGAATGGCCTAACAAACGGTACTGATAGTTGATTTGTTAAGATTAGAAGCTCAAGTGTTCTCTCTTCCTCAGAAACGTTCTACTGCTCTGTGCTTTTCCACTTCAGATCTCTGGGCACACCAAGAGACTCAGTGTGAGGGTACCCGACGGAGATTCTCCCTGCAGTAGCAATCGCCCGTAAAGGGTAGCTCGAGAAGGCCATCCCTGTGGGCTTCGGCGCGTTGGCCACCGCCTCAGCCGTGCTGCTGCTTCTTGTCTGCGTCGCCTAGCTCTGGTGCTCGGCAGCCTTTAAAGTGAAACTTGATGGATATCTGACTGCTGCACATTGTAATCTCACTCAAGTTTGTTTTAGATTCCTGGTGCCTCCGATTCCAGTTCATCTTACATGCATATTGTCTAAGTAGATCATGAACCTCATCTTTCCCCACTGGCGTCAAAAGCAATTGTTCTACTGTATATATAACATAATAAGCTTGGACGTGCGCTACCTGATTTTAGAGCACCAGGACGTGAGTTGTTGTGCACGTCGGATCCATATATAACGGGGAGGCTCCGCCTCCAAATATAAGATTGGTATAGGAACTCTAGGTAGTAATTAAACTTGAGTGACATCACAAAGTCCTACTCCAGGCAACATTTCTAGGTTTGCATTACAAAACTATCATGGGTAGTTGTCAGTCACGAGCTGCATGGTTGTATTATGGTGCCAATTTTGAGGACTACACACTAGTCATGGGTCTAAGTAACCGTTACAGTGTTACTTGACCTGGACGAAAACTAGACACAATACATGCAGGTTTATCTAACAACGGCAGTGACGCTTTCGTGGCTCCAAATCTGTACTCAGTTGGACCGCATACAAGCTTTTCAGATACGGCATTGGGAGCAGCCGATTTCCACCAACGTTGTTCATGTGTGCCACCGTGGCAGCGGACAATAGCATCTCACGGGCAACCAAAGGGAGCACAACAGTGATCGGCGGCTTCGCGTGCAACGTCAAAGCCCCACGAGCAAGACGCCTCTCTAGGCTTCACATTCCCACTGCATCCCATGCCAAGCAGTTCCATCTCGCCAACGAAATAGCTCAGAACTAATTGCGGTCACAAGTACGCATACGTGCCGGCAGGCTGCTGGTTTTGTTTTGCACTCAATACTTGTTACCTCTGTGCTAAGATATATATAGATGCAGGGTCAACACATCATCACCAACTGATGTGTTATATAGACCAATGTGGACGTGAGGCGTAGGCGAAGCTAGCTTCTTGGATTGGACAGACACTATTGTTTCACCAACCAAGCTAGAGATTCACTACAAGAGTGAGAGAGAGGCATGGGTACCTCGTTCCAATGTCCTTTATTCTATTCAAATAAATATATTTAGTGCCGGTCTTTCTATTTGACCCAAATCATCATTAAAAAGACTATCCTTTATTGAGACTCATAGGTGCCTCATGGCCCTCATCAGAAGAGAACCAGAACGGCCACAGTCGTGAATTATTTAATTTACTGGTCTCAACTCTTAGTTCTTTATAAGCCAGTAACAAACAGAAAATGGTTGAATCATCATGTCTAGTTAGCAAGCTTAAGGGCAAGTCATATAACAATTGTATCAGAAAGGCACTAAGATATATTGTACAGTATTATTTACTTCAATTTATTATTGCAAAACATACAAGTAACTATCCGACAACCATACTTGCAGTTGCAGAGAAAATCCGTCGAACACATGCCTTCTGGAGTTCATCCGACATTCCGGGTGTCCAAGGAAAGCATATTAGTGGTTTATGAACTCATCATGATTAATTATTCTTTTGTTCTGAATATTAAACCACAAGTGTGGATATCTTTCCGAAGCATATAAAACACATGAAAAAAATTATCAACATATTTAGCCACCATGCATGTTCCAAACTCATTACACTAGTCCATCAAACCCGTGCTCCGCACGGGCTATAGCATTTTTTGAAGGCAAATGTGTATTGAAACTTGTGTAAGAATTAAGCTATATGTTAATTTTCTGGACTCCGAAGAAGAATGAAATTGTGTGGCATCAATTAGAATAAAAAAATACAAACAGTTTGAAATAGGCATTATGCATAGTATTCGCAAAAAAAAGTATTATGCATAGTACCACCTGTTTATTAATCTGTATAAACAAATGAATAAGGTGTCAAAGAATTGGACTTGAAATTGGATGTCACATAGGACGGTTTATTAGAAGACCCTAAGGCCGAATAACAAGAAAGCAAAGAGGTAAAAATCAAGCGAAAGGAGCCAAAAAGAGCCACTGCTTCATGCAATGTTTTTTCTTCAATGTTCAGGCAATTGACAGCATATAGAATGATAGAAATAATCGGAGCAAATAGTTTTCGGGAATGTCTAATCAGAGTGTAGGATATACGCACGTCTTTTCAGATAACACTACCCCTACTTTCGGGAATGCTCAGATTCTCAGATACAAGCAGCCTGTTCGTTTTGCTGCGCTGCAGCTGCGGCTGCGGAAGAAATAATTAGAAACACTGTAGCGACTGATGGAAACACTGTAGCTGCTGCGCTGCAGCTGCTGCAAAGCAGCAAAGCGAACAGACTGAAGGCTGAGTGAATTACTCCATTCCTTCCTCAAAGCCCATCGCCAAGAGAGAAACTTTGCCGTAGAAAGAGGGGAAGTTCTTGACGATGTTGCCACATAGGACGGTTGATCTCTCATGTGTCCACCTTCAGTGGTTCATCTGTAATATGGGTTCCTGACATCTCCAATTCCATTTAGTAACTACCTGTTTTTCTAAGTTTGTTACGGCGTCCACTAGGCACTCTCATCTTTTCCCTTCTCTCTCACACAGAGGTGCACATTGCTGTTGGACTTACAAATGGAGAAATGAGCAAGGAAGCCAGCAGCTAACTATACCATTTATCGGAAAATGAAGAAGCTTTTTACTTGAATGATACACCTGCCTGCAGAAGTGAAGAGAAACATGTGCAAGTGCCTTCGCATTGAATCTTTTTTTTTCGGAGGGTTT
Source organism: Eragrostis nindensis (assembly GCA_012490785.1). NCBI lineage: Eukaryota > Viridiplantae > Streptophyta > Magnoliopsida > Poales > Poaceae > Eragrostis > Eragrostis nindensis. Next base: position 362,596 of record JAAXCT010000269.1, on the reverse strand, counting down.
GCATTGAACATTAATTTGAACTGCATCTATTGCGTAATCTGCAACGATCACACCTTCTTTAATTAGTCAGTACCTGTAGCTTCAATTCTCAAGCAACAGCAGCAATTCACACGAGTTGCGTCAGTCAACTATTGAAGCGAAAAATGAAAATAACTTGTTTCTCTCTTTTCACCGTTCACAGCACGACTGAATAGAATTAGAAAGAGAATGCAGTGGATCCTCTTGACGAGGACCAGAGCACCACCGTGTGCTCACTCACTCCCACATTTCCTAATTTCCAAACTTCCCGTCCCTTAACCGTCATCCGCGGCGTCTCCCTGGCGTTGCACCACTACGTACGCCAAGCAAAGCCGAGGTCGAGTTAGATTGCAGGAGGACTAGGAGTTTTGCCGCTCTGGAATGGCCTAACAAACGGTACTGATAGTTGATTTGTTAAGATTAAAAGCCCAAATGGTCTCTCTTCTCTTCAGAAACGTTCTACTGCAGGTGCAGAGCTCTGTGCTTTTCCACTTCAGATCTCTGGCCACAGCAAGAGAATGAGTGCGAGGGTACCCGACGGAGATTCTCCCTGCAGTAGCAATCGCCCGTAAAGGGTCGCACGAGAAGGCCATCCTTGTGGGCTTCGGCGCGTTGGCCACCGCCGCAGCCGTGCTGCTGCTTCTTGTCTGCGTCGCCTAGCTCTGGTGCTCGGACGCCTTTAAAGTGAAACTTGATGGATATCTGACTGCTGCACATTGTAATCTCACTCAAGTTTGTTTTAGATTCCTGGTGCCTCCGATTCCCAGTTCATCTTACATATTGTCTAAGTAGCTCATCTTTTCCCCACTGGCGTCAGAAGATATTGTTCTAATGTATATATACATAATAAGCTTGGACGTGCGCTACCTGATTTTAGAGCACGAGGACGTGAGTTGTGTGCACGTCGGATCCATATATAATGGGGAGGCTCCAAATATAAGATTGGTATAGGAACGCTAGGTAGTAATTAAACTTGAGTGACATCACAAAGTCCTACTCCAGGCGACATTTCTAGGTTTGCATTACAAAACTATCATGGGTAGTTGTCAGTCACGAGCTGCATGGTTGTATTATGGTGCCAATTTCGAGACTACACACTACTAAATTCAACAATCTAAAGTAGTTCAACATAAGGCAACAAGATTCATTACTCATCGATGGTTCATAGTTGAGTTTGAAATACTTAATGTCTGAACTCTTAACTTGAATTTTATTAGTGAACAATTTACAACCACAACAGTTGCCATATACTAAAGGTCGCGCTGCTCTCCTTAGCACCAGAGATGTCTGCAGTCCCGCTCTGTCGCTGCCAGCTACCACACGCCTTGGTTGGGTGCTTGCCGTGTCGCTCTTCTGTTCATGCTCGACAATGCTTGTCCTGCATGTACAACTTATTATTACCCAATGTTTTGTAACGATGATTTTCAGGTACTAACCGATCAGCTGCATATATAGTGCCTCGAAAAAAAAAGCTGCATTATATAGTGGTCGACGAAACCTGAAGTTCAAGCATATGACATTTTAATTAGAGAGTAGTAGTTTGATTACAATTTTGTGCTGTGCAAGTTCGTCAATCACTAAAGCTAGTTCTGATTATTCTTGCTGATAAGACTATGTACGTTCTGACGCCGGATGACTTGATTGTTGTTTTCCAATAGCGCTCTCATTGGCTATATGTTTTATTCCCGGTGCCTCCGATTTCCAGTAGACAAGCTGCTAATAGATTCCACCACATAGTCATCTTCCTTCTTCTATTGCTAAAAGTTGTTCTTGGATTTGGAACAAGCTAGAACTACCTAGACATGAGCTCTGGCCGATCCCTACTCCCTCCCTTCTTATCAGTTCATGGAGTAGTGACTAGCCAGCTCTTCTCTTATATGTACAAATGGTTGACCAACTACAACTGCACTCTGCATTCAGTGCCCAAGGGACATGTGCATTTTTTTTCAACCGGAAGGTCACAGAGGGACCTCCCTACTGCCAGCGCCAGGGATCAAACCTGGGTCACCGACAGCACAAGGGAATTGGCGCTAGGGACTCACTGGTCCGGGCCACCCTTCCCTGCAGGTGCCGCGACTCGATCCCGGGCCGGCTCAGTGCAACCGTGTGCCACTGACCGTTCGCCCGGGCGAGCGTTGGCAAGGGACATGTGCATTTGCCGTCTCATTTCAAATAAACAGAGAAGCAGCAGACGATCCTCTTGAATCTTCTGAAAGGGTTTTTTGTTGTTACACAATATCTAGTGATGACACCAACTTTACTAACCATCACTACTCGTATATCACATTTTACGTTGTTTGATAATTACAAATCAAACCTTGCATCAGGATCATAATTTCTACTTTGCCTGCAACGACTACTACTTTGCATTTTTCCTCAATGGTTGTCATGCCTAATATGGTTTACAAAATTATTCGACTACTCTGGGATAATATTTTCACGTCATTTAAGTATTCACTTGTGTGCAAAAGAGCCAAGGCTGGCGAATTAATCATCCCTGTTTGTAGCCTCACACTAGTGATCAGCTGGGCAATAAGGACACATGTTCGGGAAGCACCAACCTGACTGATGGATACAAGCATGACGATCAAGATTTATTAGCCTCACGACTGACCGAGGACTTGACGAACTTGAGGTACACTAGGACTCGCTGTCGTCGTTCGTGGTACAATAGCTTGAATTCCTTATGTCACCCATCCCCAGTCGATAAGTTCATGCTCTGAGCTCCCACAACCTTTAATTTTCTCCTACTAGCCACTGCAACTTACTGAGTTTCAAGGGAGAAATGTTAGAAGAATTGCATCTCAGATAGATATCAAGGGAGAAAATACTTTTGCTTTTGGGGGAGTTTTGGACGAAAATGCATCATTTCTGGTTTTCAGGACAGAAACCCCCCACCAGACTATCCAGTTGCTTACCGGACCATTCGGCCACCGGACTATCCGGCTTTGTACCGGATCATCCGGGCATTTCGCATTGCATGAGAAGTTGCACCATTTCATGGGGAATTTTTCTTTAAACCATTTTGTTCTGACTTTTTCCTGAGTCTTTGTTGATCTTTGCGACTTTGTATCGATTTCTTTGCCAACTCTTGGCTTTTGTGATTCTTTTGCTACTTGATGGTCATTTGCTTCTATTTTTCTTGGTTTTGGACCATCTAGTTAGCTTTCTTGGTTTCACATTTCAAACTTTGAATTCTTGAGATTGGTGTTGTTGTCAATGTACTCATCAAGGGGAGATTGAGGAACCATGTTGTGATGTACTATGATTCATGATGTGATGAGTAATTGACAACGAATGAGTTTGAATTGAACTTGAGGTTCGGGTTTGAATTGCGAAATTTTGAGGGTTGCATGAGCATGTATATTGATTATGTTTATGGCTAACCGGAGTTGGTGAAGGTGTTGGAAAGAACGGAGGAGATGGAGAAATGTGTTTGCTTGTCTAATGATGTGTAGGTCAATGGAACAAGCGGGAGGCTTGGGTCCGGGTGATCGAGAGGCAGGGTGAGGTCAAGGGTGATCCACACTGTACACGTGGCGGACAAGAAGCACGGAGGGTTTCGCGGTTTGGCTTCAAAACCGTGGAGGTGATGAAGACGGCGGGTTGACTAAGTCAAAAGGCGAACGGGAGGCCGCAAGTGAAGGGTCTCGACAGGCTAGGACGAGGAGACATGACGGCGAGGTTCGCGAGACGAGGTGACACGCGTCGACATCGAGGAGGTTTTCCAGTTTATGCCTCAAAACCGGCAGGCGGACGGTTTCCGGTTTTGGGCCTCAAAACCGGCGGTGGCGTATGGTGGTGCACGTGGCACCATCGCGAAGGTTACGTCGAGGCGAAGCGAAGTCGTGAAGGGCTCGATGGCGTTCGGGCGAAGGAAAAAGAGTTGGACGGTTTTACCCCTAGTGGTAGGTGGGTGTGTGTGTAATACTTTAGGGGCATGTTGGGAAAGAGAAAAAGACCATATAAGGTGGTGGAGTTGGCTGGCCACCTTGAAGCTCTTGGACTTTTTCATTTTGGATCTTGGAATAGGACTAGATAGGGATGAGCTAGAGAGAGATGAGAGGAAGGGTAACAAGGTGAGAGCTTGTATCTTCTACTTTCTACAAGAGAGGGAGGAAGTGGGCGGCCCTAGCCTTGTACTTATGAATTTTGTGGTTAAATCAATGGAATAAAGTTTGCTTGAATCAATTTCGTGCTCTTGTTCTTCCTCCCCATCTAATTTCCAAATTTATCTTTTCTCCCATTTTGGAGCTATTTTCGGGTGATTTTTCGATCTCTTTTTTGGCTGCGTTTTGGGATGGATTTCTTGGATGGATTCGGAGCTAGGACATGTGGGAACATGTCTTGATTATCTTGCACAAGATCTCCCCACGAGCACCTCAAATTTGTGGATTTCGTCTAAGTTTGGCCACACCCTTGTTCTTCCACGTGATCTGAAATTCGAGGGGATTTGGTTAAGTTTGGTATGGATCCACTTGGATGAGGTTCTCTATCTTGTCACGCACCTAGAGTTCAAGTTTGGTGATTTTTGGAGGTCGTTTGATTGGATTTCAGATTTTGGAGCAACCGGTCGCGCGTTTGTTTTCTTGCTGTTCATCGCCTACCGGAGTATCCGACCGAGTACCAGAGTATCCGGACCTGGTACCCGCGCGGACTATCCGACACATTACCAGAGTATCCGGATCTGATACCCGACTGGAGTATCCGACACTAACCGGATCCAGACCTGGTATCTGACCGGAGTATCCGACAGCTCACTGGAGTATCTGATACTGGAATATCCGACAGGTTACCGGACTATCCGGTGGAAGGTCTCGGTTGAGTTTTCTTCGGTTCATTTCGTGGAGTGCGTGCTCGCTTGATTTGCTTCCGCAAGTGCTCCTACATCATCCTTGATCATTTCTAAGGTCAGCACAATACTCTTTATGTGTGTGTGATCTTAGTGATCAATCTTGAGACAGGTCGGGACATAAGCCAAATTCTTTGCAAGAATTTTTATCGGCTCCTATTCACCTCCTATGGTCGCATTCTCGGTCCTTCAATCGGAAACTAAGAAAGAAAAGGCGTGCGTGCCCTTTTATAGCTATAGCAGACTTCGAGACATGCAGACCTAACTCTCAATAGTTCTTTTTTGCTTGCATTTGTGCCGATCATGATATGCGATAATAATAATAATAATGTATGTACCACATTAGAAAGTCGGTTAACATATGGTTTTCCCAATTCCATTTTGGCATTTTTTGCTCTGTGTTCAAAAGTGCTGAACAACATCATCCTGCAGTCTGGATATATATCAATGAGTTGAAGACGTGGATGTCCTAACTGATCCTTTCTGTCAGTGAATTGAACTGTTCTGATGGTCTAGATGCCCCAGCGCGTGGCCACGAACATCCTGTAACAGGTGCTGGCACCGGGAACGGGAAACCTAATCGACGGCCTGCTGTGCGCTGAACGCTCGGTCACCTCGATAGGGCCTTGTTCGCGCTTCATCCCTGGCCGACGCGGCCCACGTACACGAGCGGCCTTGATGCGTCAAGTAGTCCCATTACCCGCCGGGTGGCCGCGACGTTCGTGGCTTTTGGTGCTGCTAAAGACGACAGCGTTTTGTAAGTTTTATCGCAGAATATAACGTTGAAATTAATTAGAGTGGCCCGAGTGGTTGACTAAGACCCTGTTTAAAACCTTTAGAGATAATTGTTAGCTAGTTAATTTAGCTATTAGCTAGCTAACTATTATCTGCAGGTGTTTGAAATCTCTAACTATTAGTCACCTATTAGCTAGTATTAGCTTGGTTGAGGGGGCTAATAGGATAGTTGTTAGTTAGGGTGGTAGCTAACAATTAGCTGGGCTATTAGCTGGGGTGTTTGAAACCTCTAGTACTAATTTTAGTAGCTAGCAATTATTTTTGGAGGTTTCAAACAGGACCTAATGCGCCACGAGGGATGGTGCATTTGTACGTGGCACGCCTGACCCGCTCCCGCGCGAACTCTGCACGCTTCGGGCTGAACTGCCCACGAGGGCTGTTCACTCCGGTTTGCCAAAAACCAACTAAGGAACCGGTTACTGTTCCTAGACCTGTGGGTGAACAGTATATTAGTGCAATGAACAGTAACCCACAGTACTGCAACTGCCCACCGGTTCCGTCGGCGGTTCGGCAAACCCGCCGTTGAACAGCCCGCGACAGTAATGGGTCTAAGTAACCGTTACAGTGTTACTTGACCTGGACGAAAACTAGACACAATATATGCAGGTTTATCTAACAACGGCAGTGACGCTTTCGTGGCTCCAAATCTGTACTCAGTTGGACCGCATACAAGCTTTTCAGATACGGCATTGGGAGCAGCCGATTTCCACCAACGTTGTTCATGTGTGCCACCGTGGCAGCGGACAATAGCATCTCACGGGCAACCAAAAGGGAGCACAACAGTGATCGGCGGCTTCGCGTGCAACGTCAAAGCCCCACGAGCAAGACGCCTCTCTAGGCTTCACATTCCCACTGCATCCCATGCCAAGCAGTTCGATCTCGCCAACGAAATAGCTCAGAACTAATTGCGGTCACAAGTACGCATACGTGCCGGCAGGCTGCTGGTTTTGTTTTGCACTCAATACTTGTTACCTCTGTGCTAAGATATATATAGATGCAGGGTCAACACATCATCACCAACTGATGTTTATATAGACCAATGTGGACGTGAGGCGTAGGCGAAGCTAGCTTCTTGGATTGGACAGACACTATTGTTTCACCAACCAAGCTAGAGATTCACTACAAAGAGTGAGAGAGAGGCATGGGTACCTCGTTCCAATGTCCTTTATTCTATTCAAATAAATATATTTAGTGCCGGTCTGTCTATTTGACCCAAATCATCATTAAAAAGACTATCCTTTATTGAGACTCATAGGTGCCTCATGGCCCTCATCAGAAGAGAACCAGAACGGCCACAGTCGTGAATTATTTAATTTATTAGTCTCAACTCTTAGTTCTTTATAAGCCAGTAACAAACAGAAAATGGTTGAATCATCATGTCTAGTTAGCAAGCTTAAGGGCAAGTCATATAACAATTGTATCAGAAAGGCACTAAGATATATTGTACAGTATTATTTACTTCAATTTATTATTGCAAAACATACAAGTAACTATCCGACAACCATACTTGCAGTTGCAGAGAAAATCCGTCGAACACATGCCTTCTGGAGTTCATCCGACATTCCGGGTGTCCAAGGAAAGCATATTAGTGGTTTATGAACTCATCATGATTAATTATTCTTTTGTTCTGAATATTAAACCACAAGTGTGGATATCTTTCCGAAGCATATAAAACACATGAAAAAAATTATCAACATATTTAGCCACCATGCATGTTCCAAACTCATTACACTAGTCCATCAAACCCGTGCTCCGCACGGGCTATAGCATTTTTTGAAGGCAAATGTGTATTGAAACTTGTGTAAGAATTAAGCTATATGTTAATTTTCTGGACTCCGAAGAAGAATGAAATTGTGTGGCATCAATTAGAATAAAAAAATACAAACAGTTTGAAATAGGCATTATGCATAGTATTCGCAAAAAAAAGTATTATGCATAGTACCACCTGTTTATTAATCTGTATAAACAAATAAATAAGGTGTCAAAGAATTGGACTTGAAATTGGATGTCACATAGGACGGTTTATTAGAAGACCCTAAGGCCGAATAACAAGAAAGCAAAGAGGTAAAAATCAAGCGAAAGGAGCCAAAAGAGCCACTGCTTCATGCAATGTTTTTTCTTCAATGTTCAGGCAATTGACAGCATATAGAATGATAGAAATAATCGGAGCAAATAGTTTTCGGGAATGTCTAATCAGAGTGTAGGATATACGCACGTCTTTTCAGATAACACTACCCCTACTTTCGGGAATGCTCAGATTCTCAGATACCAGCCTGTTCGTTTTGCTGCGCTGCAGCTGCGGCTGCGGAAGAAATAATTAGAAAACACTGTAGCGACTGCTGGAAACACTGTAGCTGCTGCGCTGCAGCTGCTGCAAAGCAGCAAAGCGAATAGACTGAAGGCTGAGTGAATTACTCCATTCCTTCCTCAAAGCCCATCGCCAAGAGAGAAACTTTGCCGTAGAAAGAGGGGAAGTTCTTGACGATGTTGCCACATAGGACGGTTGATCTCTCATGTGTCCACCTTCAGTGGTTCATCTGTAATATGGGTTCCTGACATCTCCAATTCCATTTAGTAACTACCTGTTTTTCTAAGTTTGTTACGGCGTCCACTAGGCACTCTCATCTTTTCCCTTCTCTCTCACACAGAGGTGCACATTGCTGTTGGACTTACAAATGGAGAAATGAGCAAGGAAGCCAGCAGCTAACTATACCATTTATCGGAAAATGAAGAAGCTTTTTACTTGAATGATACACCTGCCTGCAGAAGTGAAGAGAAACATGTGCAAGTGCCTTCGCATTGAATCTTTTTTTTTCGGAGGGTTTGCATTGAACATTAATTTGAACTGCATCTATTGCGTAATCTGCAACGATCACACCTTCTTTAATTAGTCAGTACCTGTAGCTTCAATTCTCAAGCAACAGCAGCAATTCACACGAGTTGCGTCAGTCAACTATTGAAGCGAAAAATGAAAATAACTTGTTTCTCTCTTTTCACCGTTCACAGCACGACTGAATAGAATTAGAAAGAGAATGCAGTGGATCCTCTTGACGAGGACCAGAGCACCACCGTGTGCTCACTCACTCCCACATTTCCTAATTTCCAAACTTCCCGTCCCGTAACCGTCATCCGCGGCGTCTCCCTGGCGTTGCACCACTACGTACGCCAAGCAAAGCCGAGGTCGAGTTAGATTGCAGGAGGACTAGGAGTTTTGCCGCTCTGGAATGGCCTAACAAACGGTACTGATAGTTGATTTGTTAAGATTAAAAGCCCAAATGGTCTCTCTTCTCTTCAGAAACGTTCTACTGCAGGTGCAGAGCTCTGTGCTTTTCCACTTCAGATCTCTGGCCACAGCAAGAGAATGAGTGCGAGGGTACCCGACGGAGATTCTCCCTGCAGTAGCAATCGCCCGTGAAGGGTCGCTCGATAAGGCCGTCCGTGTGGGCCTCGGCGCGTTGGCCACCGCCGCAGCCGTGCTGCTGCTTCTTGTCTGCGTCGCCTAGCTCTGCTGCTCGGACGCCTTTAAAGTGAAACTTGATGGATATCTGACTGCTGCACATTGTAATCTCACTCAAGTTTGTTTTAGATTCCTGGTGCTTCCGATTCCCAGTTCATCTTACATATTGTCTAAGTAGCTCATCTTTTCCCCACTGGCGTCAGAAGATATTGTTCTAATGTATATATAACATAATAAGCTTGGACGTGCGCTACCTGATTTTAGAGCACGAGGACGTGAGTTGTGTGCACGTCGGATCCATATATAATGGGGAGGCTCCAAATATAAGATTGGTATAGGAACGCTAGGTAGTAATTAAACTTGAGTGACATCACAAAGTCCTACTCCAGGCGACATTTCTAGGTTTGCATTACAAAACTATCATGGGTAGTTGTCAGTCACGAGCTGCATGGTTGTATTATGGTGCCAATTTTGAGACTACACACTAAATTCAACAATCTACAGTAGTTCAACATAAGGCAACAAGATTCATTACTCATCGATGGTTCATAGTTGAGTTTGAAATACTGAATGTCTGAACTCTTAACTTGAATTTTATTAGTGAACAATTTACAATCACAACAGTTTCCATATACTAAGGTCGTGCTGCTCTCCTTAGCACCAGAGATGTCTGCAGTCCCGCTCTGTCGCTGCCAGGTACCACACGCCTTGGGTGCTTGCCGTGTCACTCTTCTGTTCATGCTCGACAATATTGATAGACGGGAGCGGCGGTTGCACGCATGCAGGGGCTACACACACTGTAGCTTCACATAGAATCCTTAGGTTGCATGCGGAAGGAGTGGAAGCTTCTAATTCTGCTTCAGCACTGTAGTGTCGGCGGTAATTTGTGCCAACATGTAAAAAGGAAATATGGAAACTAAATGACTTTGTAAATTAGGCATTCAGCCATGATTAGGTGGATTTAGTCAAATGGCTACTAGTATTGGTCTTTGTCCTGCATGTACAACTTATTATTACCCAATGTTTTGTATATTTAAACAATGATTTTCAGGTACAGAGACCCGCCGGGTGGGCGGGTGGCCAGCACCGAAAAGTTTCAGGCAGCCCACCAGCGTTCGAACCCCGGGCGAGCTGCTGGTGCTCCGGGTGAGTGTGGTGTGCGTGCGTTTCCCGGGGGTGGGGGCTGTGTAGTGTCCGGTCTTTCTACTGAAGACCGAGGGTGGGCCCCGTCCTCTTCTCAAAAAAAAAAATGATTTTCAGGTACCAACCGATCAGCTGCATATATAGTGCCTCGAAAAAAAAAAGCTGCATTATATAGTGGTCGACAAAACCTGAAGTTCAAGCATATGACATTTTAATTAGAGAGTAGTAGTTTGATTACAATTTTGTGCTGTGCAAGTTCGCGAATCACTCAAGCTAGTTCTGATTATTCTTGCTGATAAGACCATGTATGTTCTGATGCCGCATGGTTTGGTTGTTGTTTTCCAATAGCGCTCTCATTGGCTATATTTTTCATTCCCGGTGCCTCCGATTTCCAATAGACAAGCTGCGAATAGCTTCCACCACATAATAGTCATCTTCCTTCTTCTATTGCCAAACAGTTATTCTTGGATTTGGAACGAACTACCTAGACATGAGCTCTAGCCGATCCCTACTCCCTCCCTTCTTATCAGTGCATTATGGAGTAGTGACTAGCGAGCTCCTCTTATATATACAAACTAGGTGAGTGCCCGTGCGTTGCCACGAGCGTCTTAATACTTCTCTTACACCATACAATATTTATGTTTTTTAAATCACAATGGCACATAAGAATTCAATTAAACATATCTACAATATTTATGTTTTCTCTAATATACACTTATACAGGATAGCTATATATAATCGTATTGAACCATTGAAAGAGAGAAACCGAAGATGAGGGATGTCAAAGACATACTGCTGAAAGAAAAACACTAACCCAACCGGGTTAAATCAACATAACCCGTTGATCTATCCAGACCCAACAAGGCCTCAAGTCTCTTTGTCTAAGCTAGAGACCATAAACGATGATCATCCAGACCCAACAAGGCCTCAACACCACCTGCATTGTAATGGGAATTAAATTTTTGCTTAGTCCCCTCAGCAATGACAATGCCATTTACATTATTGTTTCATAGTACTCTTGTCAATAGCTAGAGTAATTGCCACCGGCAACTCGAATACCCATGAGACATTGCATATATATGACCGATTAATCCGATCAAGACACATAAATGCTTTACAATAGGGAAAAAACACTGCCAGAATTTCGGAAACCCATCCAAAAATCTATCTATGATCCCAATGGTCAACCATAGCATCTGAGATACAAAATGATGTGCTTTTCTGCAACTATCCTGTTACAACATATAAACCTTGGTCAGAGTCTCCAGCAGTAATTGTTTTGGCAATATATCCACCGTAGCATGTGGGCAAGCTTTCATCTTTCTCTGCATCATTCTGCCATCTGTTCTCTCTAGTAGCATTGTGCCCAGGTCTTCATTGTACACAGTTATTCCCAATAAGTTCTCAGCACCTGAGCAGAATGTGTACAGGGCTATGGCCATGATTTAAAAGGCAAACGTTATTACATCAAAATCATACATATGCAATGACTATTAATATATATGTAACTACTGAAACTCAACTAACATTATATATGTAATGACTATCAAACTGAACAACTAAATGTAGCGGATATCATGCAAGATCTAGTTTGATTTTGATTTCGGAACCATAGTGTAAAATAGCTAATGCAGTGCAAGGATTCCATAGCTTGACTAACATCGCAACAGTCTGGTGCCATGAGATGTCATGTCCAAGACTCCAAAGTGAAGCATTTGCCAATAACATTAACTGGATTGTGGATTGGTACGCCAAATGATGGACAGGTGAGAAAAATGAAAAGAGTAACAGATTGGAAGATTTTTATGAACCAAGGTGAAGAATCAGATTACATCTGACAATGATACAAATCCTTTGTTCTGGAGAACCGAAGTAATGGAAGGTTGGCGACACCTCTCAGTTGGCGCCAGCATAACAGAGAGTGGAGACAAGGCTGAAGGAAGCAGCACAACACGAGGGGAGGAAGCAAACTTGTGGATCTACAAGGAGGACATGGTGCCAGCTAACCTTACGTTTGTGGAGTATAAGAGCATATATTTTTCAAGACGAAATCACACCATACATCTCCTTGTGTTGTTTAACTTTCTTGATCTGTTATGTATTCAGAGTAATATCAGAAAGTCAACCACTCCAGCAAGTGATCATCTCGTACTTACTAAAACGATGGCTTTAGATCGTAAAGCATTTGAAATATACCTCACAAGAATGTATTGCCACACGGTTGCCTAACAATTGATACCTGGTATGACAATATGTAGTCTGAATAGAGAATTTACTGGAGAAGATAAAAGCGATTGAATTTGCATTTGAATCTGTCTTGTCAAATCAGAGTGACAGGCCCAACGGGTTTCAACTTGTATGTGTAATTTTATTTTTGGTGAATCTAATAATCCATGACCAATGACATCAAAGTACAGGCAATGCTGATAGTTTGAACAGGTCAGGATTATCCGTATGGTAATGTGCAGATTTGAAGGAGTAATTAAGTTGTTTTTTTTAACCAGAAGACCTAGAGATAAATATCCATAAAACTGAAACAGACAAAAAAAAAAGCTAGGTTCACTTCAGTAACAAACTTCATGCAAGCAAATAAGCAATATTAGATAAAATATCAAAACTACATAGTACGTAAGATCAGATTCATCCTCAAAAAGGCTTAAAGCGTCAATTAGATAAATTCTTCGGCCAAGTTAAATTAGAAAAGTATTGTACATCAAAGGTTAAAAAAGGACACATAAATCAAGTGGGGCTCACCTCTTCAGCTCAATGGTTGTTACGAGCTCCTGCTCTCTTTGCTAACTTATTGCTTCTTCAGACTTATAAAAATCCTGCAGAACAAGTCAAGTTGTTAATTCAACCAGTGCAAATTTCAGAACAGAGAAAATTGCCATAGCTGAAAAGCTAGAAGGTTTTAGGGGGGAGATCAATATAAGAGGTTAGTTGATATTGTTTATATAGTATATCAAAGAACACAAATTTAAACTGGGTCCACCAGTTAAGAGTAACCCACGCTTATTAATCGAGATTCAGTCAATGTGACGCATTAAATCTCTAGCTAATAACTAAAATGCTTCAACAGTGACAAGCATTTTTCCTATACAGAAATTTGGCAGGAGTCGAACTGAAAGGTACAATTAAACTAACACAAAAGCTAGGTCGCCACAACTCCAGATATAACCATGAAAAGTTTAAGAAAATGTGAACTGAAAAACACCTTCTCAAAATTCAGATTACCATGATTATTATTATTTAACTCCAAGCTTTCACATGGCCTACTATACATAGGAGCTGCTAATACTTTTCGAAAGAATACCATACAAGGCATTGAGAAAGAAATGCTGGGAGAGGAGCACCATGCTAATCTACCTGCCGTGGAGGTAGTGAATCGGATCCGCGGCGAGCAAATACGAAGTTGGACGAGCAGGTGGTGGTGTGGCTGGCGATGATGGTGGTTGCCCATGGCAACGCCGCCAGCCAGCGCGTGCTACAGGACGAGGTTCCAGCGACTTCGACAAAGGGCGACTGTAGGTCGAAAGTTCCGACGGTTTTGTCGGTGGCCGCGTTCGCGTTGTTGCTCCGCGTGAAGTGCTGGCGGATCAAATCTGCTGGGCCGCAAGGAGTAAGTTGCTGATGATGCAAAAGGGAGTGGAAGGAGATTGGGACGAACCTTGAGTACGGCGTGCACAGGGCTCCGGCACGCCGCGACGGCGTCTCGGCACACCGCGATGGCAATCTGCGATGGCGCCTCGACACGCCGCAATCGGCAATTCGCACAGCCATCGTGGGTCGGCGGCGACTGCGCTCCTCGGCGCGCCGCGATAGCGCCTCCGCGGCGGCTGCTCTCCTCGGCTGGCGGCGGCTATTCTCCTCGGCGGCGGCCTTCATTAGTTGGTGGTGACGGAGATCAACGTGGACGTTGCGGTGGAGAAGAGCGCGGCTGAGTGGAGGCGTCGCGCGGAGGAGGCCGAATGACGAGCGGAGGAGTGCGAGGGGAGCGGGGAAGTTACGGCATGGGGGGGGCGGGGAAATCGCGTCGAGCCGTGGAGAGGCGAGTGCACGACGTTTTGGGACCCGGAAAAAACGGACGCGCGTTCAGGATCGCAAGGAGGAGCGCGCGTGAACGCAGGGGCGCGGATTAAGGGTGGGCTGACGACACCCTCACAATTCATAAGTAGGAGAGATGGTTGACCAGCTACACCTACACTCTGCATTCAGTGCCAACGGGACATGTTCATTTGCCGTCTCATTTCAAATAAACAGAGAAGCAGCAGACGATCCTCTTGAATCTTCTGAAAGGTGTTTTTGTTGTTACACAATATCTAGTGATGACACCATCTTTACTAACCGTCACTTACTCTTGTATATCACATTTTACGTTGTTTGATAATTATAAATCAAACCTTGCGTCAGGATCATAATTTCTACTTTGCCTGCAACTAATACTACTTTGCATTTTTCCGCAATGGTTGTCATGCCTAATATGGTTTACAAAATTATTCGACAACTCTGGGATATTTTCACGTCATTCAAGTACTCACTTGTGTGTATAAGAGCTAATGCTGGCGAATTAATCATCCCTGTTTGTAGCCTCACACTAGTGATCAACTGGGCAATAAGGACACATATTTGGGAAGCACCAACCTGACTGATGGATACAAGCATCGATCAAGATTTATTAGCCTCACGACTGACCAAGGACTTGACGAACTTGGAGGTACACTACGACTCACTGTCGTTAATCCGTTCGTGCTACAATAGCTTGAATTCCTGATGTCACCCATTCCCACTGGATAAGTTTATGCTCTGAGCTCCCACAACCTTTAATTTTCTCCTACTAGCCACTGCAACGTATTACTGAGTTTGAATCGGAAACCAAGAAAAGTCGGTCAACATATGGTTTTCCCAATTCCATTTTGGCATTTTTTGCGCTGTGTGTCAAAAGTGCTGATCAGATAACTATGAACAACATCATCCTGTCTGGATATATCAGTGAGTTGAAGACGTGGATATCCTAAATCCTTTCTATCTGTGAATTGAATTGTTCTGATGGTCCAGATGCCCCAGCGCGTGGCCACGAACATCCTGTAACAGGTGCATCGGGAACGGGAAACCTAATCGGCGGCCTGCTGTGCGCTGAACGCTCGGTCACCTCGATAAGGCCTTGTTCGTGCTTCACCCCGGGCCGACACGCCCCACGAACACGAGCGGCCTCCCATTTACCCAGCCGCCTAGGGATGGCAATTCGGGCCGGGTTTCGGGTACCCGACCCGATGGGGCTGGGCATGGGGCTGACTTTTTACCTGTGGGTAGCACCCGTGCCTGACCCGAAACGAGTCAGGGCTGAAGTGGGTTTTTTTCCCTGCCCACGGGTGACCCGACAGGGACCCGAATTAGCCCGACTCAGCATTAAGTTTGAGCCCGGCCCAAACTCCCTATCCAAACCTTTTCCACCCAGGCGTAGTACTAAATTCAGCCCAACTCAAAGCATACTAAATTCCAGCCAAGCCCAACATCACTCATGCCTAACCCGAGCCTTATTAACTCACGCCACCATCCCACCACTCACGCCACCAAGTGCCTCCAAGCCTCCAAGGCCCCAACCGCCACTACCACCACACGTTGCGGGCGGCGCTGCAGGCGGCGTGGCCGGTGGGTGCGGCTGAGCGGCAGGCGGCGCGGAGAGGCCGGCGGCGCAGTGGTGTAGCACGCACCTAGGCCGACACGCACCCGCATGCGACCCGAAACCCGAAGGGCACAACGCGGGTGGGAGTTTCATCCGCGGGGTCGGAGGTGGGTAGGGATTTTCACCCGATGCACTTGTCGGCGGCATGGAATTGCTCTACCCACCCCTAATTAACCCAACCTATTGCCATCCCTATGGCCGCCGGGTGGCCGCGACGTTTGTGGCTTTTGGTGTTGCTAAAGACAACATCGTTTTGTAAGTTTTACTATCGTACTAGAAAATAATGCTGAGCTAGAGTGGCACATCGTTTTGACTTAATGTGCCACGAGCGGTTGACTTAATGTGCCACGAGCGATGATCGTGCATTTGTACGTGGCACGCCTGACCCGCTCCCGCGCGAACTCTGCGCACTTCGACTCTTCGAGTGAACTGCCCGCGAGAGAGTCATGGGTCTAATTAAGTAACAGTTACAATGCTATCTGTTATATATATAATTAACCAACAAAAGAAGCCTTCACGTTCGCTCTCAAGGCCTAGAAATTACCACGTTAATTCTAAAATGCTAAAAATTCTCACGTTAATCCGAGAAAATAAGAAGAGAAAATTACTCACCACTGCCATTATGAAACAATTAGTCAGAAAAACCTCTAAAAATATTTATAAAATAGCTAAATTCGAAATAATAAAAATAGCCAAAAATACCCCCTCACACCTATTTCTAAATTACCCACCATGCCATCTTGAGTAAAAAATTAGCTAAATTCGGAATAATAAAAAATAACAAAAATTATCCTTCCCACCTATTTCTAACTTACCCTCCATGCCCTTACAAGTCCAAAAAAAAAACTCAATTTGGATTATAAAAATAGCTAAAAATATCCCTAATTCTTATTTTTAATTTACCAACCATACCATTATGAGCAAATAGCTAAATTTTGGAATAATAAAAATATCCAGTAAATACTTAATCCTAATTTCTAAATACACCGTTATAAAAATACACCGTGATATATGTCTAGCTAGAATGGCACATTATTTTATTTTTAGCATGACACATATCCTTCGAAAGATTTATTTGTAGCACGACATATTCTTTTTTTCTACCATGAGATATTTTAGTTGTTTAGCATGCCACGTTTGTACCAACCTCACTTCTAAAATAAAATTAAATACATTGTTAGATAAATGATAACTCATCTCTCACTCAAATTGAGGGACGGTGAGAAATTCTACAATATATTTCTACCATTTTATAAATATAGATGATAAAATAGGTAATAACAATAAACTATGTTAAACTTCTACAATAATATAAGAACATTTTAAATAGTATAATATGTCTAGCCGCGCAATTGCACGTGCAGCCACCACTGCCATTATGAAAATTTTAGTCTAAAATACCCTCCATATGTTCAGCGAAATTTTAGTCTAAATTACCACTACTATTCCGTGGGACAAAATTATATTCAGCGACAGGCTATGGGAGACCAGGTCTGGAAAACTTAGATACAAACGTAAAATAATTAGGCCTACTCGAGCTTCCATATGTTAGCGATGCATTTTATTTGGCTTCAGAAACATCACGAGACGAGTCCAGCCAATCTTAATTAACCACGTCCTGACTAGCGACATAAACATGCAGGTCATCAATTGACAGGGATGAATCGATCTAGAGTTGCAGTGGGACGCCTTGAATCTTGACAGGGAACACGAGAGGAGAAAATTTCTGCCGTGCAGCCGTGGCTTAGCGGTGGACTAGCCTTGCAGGCGCTCACAAGTCTGCTATGAAAGTAGGCGTAATGGTTAGGGGACACGAGCATCGGGAGTGCGGCAACAAGGATGGGTTCATCTGCATCACCTGAAGCTGCGGGCATAGTGTCTTATCTGCGATGATGAGGACAATGAATTGATGATCAGATCAAATCGGGGGGTTGGTCCCTTCTCCGTTTGTTCTTTCTTATTTGTGTACTACTAATATAGCCCTACCTCCCTCATTGATCAAAACTGAAGAGCTTCTCCATAGACTCAATGAAATTACATAAAAAAGTGCTCTTGATATCATGTCATATATAGACGGGGATAATTTCGCCATGGGCTATCGGCCATGGAGCATCAAAAGCATTAGATTCATTCAACAAGGAATAAAACGGCCTGCAAGGAAAAGATAGAAAGATTTTGGTTCACTACTAATGAAATTTTGGTTTTTATATGACCAAATACTTGGCATCAATTCTCAGCAAGTCCTTTGCTTGCCCTCATGAAGAAAACAGATATGATGATAGCCAGCGTAAGGCTCGCAAGTAAATTGGGCAAGATCTCTTCGGCTGTGAATCAAATACAAATAAGATGACAGTGGCAAGTGGTTCTCGATGAAATCCAAGGTCAGATGCTAGAATATCGCATATGCATCTATGCATAACTGGAGCACAGCCAACCATGAAAGTAAGATACTATATGATATTTTTTCTATTATATTGCATTTCATTATCTGATCATTCTATTTTAGACATTTTCCTCTTCAACAATAATTTAGAATATATTGGTTATATTAGCTTAAGGTGTGCGCTTTATTTATAAAAAGAACATAACTTTTTAAAAAAGTTTAGCCATCATGAAACAATACCATGACTTATTTTAAAAAATGAATTATATTGCATCTAGCCGCGCAAATGCGCGAGCCTCCTTACTAGTTTTTTTTAGATCAAGTTACAGTGCTACTTGACCCGGACGAAAACTAGACATGATACATGCAGGTTTATTTAACAATGGCGGTGACACTTTCGTGGCTCCAAACCAGTACTCAGTTAAAATGAATACAAGCTTTTCAGGTACGGCGGCATCGGGAGCAGCCGATTTCCACCAACTTGTCCATCTGTGCCACCACGGCAGCGGGCAATAACACCTCACGGGCAACCAAAAGGGAGCACAACCCTGATCGGCGGCATCGTGTGCGACGTCAAAGCCCCACGAGGAAGACGCCTCTCGATGCTTCACATTCCCGCTGCATCCCATGCCAAGCAGTTCTCGCAGACGAAATAGCTCAGAACTAACTGTAGGCACACGCATACTGCGGGCAGCCTCGTTTTGTTTAGCGCTTGATACTTTCTACCTCTGTGCTAAGATATATATAGATACAGGGTCAACACATCACCAACTGATGTTTATATACTTTCTCCGTCCACAAGTATAAGGATTTGTTGACTTTCAGCCAACTCGTTTGACCGCTCGTCTTATTTAAAAAAGTTGTGAAAATTAGTGGTTCATGGAACTCATCATGATTATTTCTTTGTTCTGAATATTAAATCCAAGTGTGGATCGTTCCAAGTCATAAAACACGTGAAAAAAATTTGACAATATATTTAGCCACCATGTTCCATACTCATTACGTACTGTGTAACAGAAAAATAGTCAGCTAATCGGGCTGTGCTATGAACCGAATTACTGCTCTGGTAGTGTTGCACTTGAACTGACCGTCCTAGCAGACCGCCAATCTGGCTGCAGGCTGGTATATTCAAACTTGGCAAGAATTAGAAATAATATTTCTAATTTGCAACATAAGTTAGTCTCAAGTAACTTTTATTTACCCTCTGTAGCCAACGCGGGGGCGCCCGAGTGGCCAGAGCAGAGGGCTCCGGGAGCTTCGGCTCCTGTCGGCCCCGGTTCGATCCCCGCCGCGGCACCTGAGGTGCTGCGTGTGAACAGTGCCGGGTAAAACGGTACTGTTCATCACAGTAAAAAAAATCCCCTCGTCCTCCCCGGGTCAAAGCACATGGTTAAGACTCGCGCCGAAGCTCACAACGGCCAGCTGAGTCCCTGTGTAGGATCGGGGAGGGGGTTCGGGGGTTTTCTCGGCCTGCGTGAGAGGCTCTCCTCCTTAGCAAAATGCCGTCGGGGGCGGTCTTACCCCCGGCAGGTCGAGTTTTTTTTATTTACCCTCTGTAATCAGATTTAACTTTTTTTAGGTAATGAGAAAGAGCATCCCGGCCTTGACCTCCTAGGAGGTTACAGCCAACCAACCAGATGCAACTTGGAGGAAAATAAAGGTCTGGAATCAGCTCTTGCACCGATGTTAAGCGTGCATGCGGCATAGGTCCCTGAGCAACTTCCTCACGAAGCAGTGAGCATCTTTTTCTGAAGGACACTTGCTCGAGATTTATGTGGGATGAATTTGGCAGTGATTCTTGGACCCAGTATCCTCCACTAGGCAAACTATGTTGGTATTGTTTGATGTTGGCTCCCGGTGCCACCTAATCCTCGTCCACAAACAAGAGTATGGAAGGATTAATTGTGCCTTCTGAGTGGGAGAGTTTTTTTCTTCCCAAATTCTCACTCAATGCTTGGCAATAACTTGATGTAGAGGTTATTTATTGGGACTCTCATTCGTGCCTTATCAGAAGAGAACCAGAACGGCCACAGTCATGAACTATTTATTGGTCTCAACTCTTAGTTCCTTATAAGCCAGCAACGAGCAGAATCTGGTTAAAGGGCAAGTCATATAAAATTTGTATAAAAAAAGGTACTAAGATATATTTTACGGGTTTATTTACTTTTATTATTTTTGCAATATATACACGTAAATATCCGACAAACATACTTGCAGTTGCAGACAAAATCCGTTGAACACCAACAGCCTTCTGGGCGTTGATCACAATATTTGCCTAGCAGACCGCCATGTTCCATACTTATTACATACTGTGTAACAAAAAAATAGTCACCTAATTGGGCTGTTCTACTAACCGAATACCAGATTCTGGTAGTGTTGCATGCTTGAACTGACCTTCCTAGCAGACCGCCAATCTGGCTGCAGGCTGGTAATCAAACTTTGGCTAGAACTGACCGTCCACATCAACCCTTCACCCGAAAGATGGACACAAGCAGGAGCAGCAAGAGTCATCGTGACCTTTCGCGACACAGTCCGCCAATGGACTGCATGAGTAGTCGCAAGATATTTCCAGCATCTAATCAGCAAGCAGCAGGTGACTATGCCAAGAGTGACCACTGTCACGTGTGCTTGCGACGCACTAGCTCAGCTTAGAAACCCGAATGCATGCTTCCGTGGGAAAGCACATGTCGTCTGCCTCCAGGAGAGGCGCCTCACGGCAATCCTGGCAGTAAAGGTTGCCTACCGAGAAGAGCCACTACCTCATGCCTGGCGTACACTCCCGGTGCCTTCCATACCCAATGCAGGTGTTTAGGCAACTTTTGCCTCTCATTCATGCTTCGGCACAAGAGTACGGTTTGCCTAGGCTACTGGAACGGAGTGTTTTTTTAGTTGTGTTACCTCGCTAGCTGGTCGGATGCTGGTACGTTGTTGTGGCTGCGGCGGCCCTGTTGTTATATGTAAGCCGCAAACATTGAGGAGGCGTTTGACTCAATACTTATTGGCACAGTGTTTCATATGTAAAACATAAACTAAGAGCTAACAAGTTATTTAGCTATCCCTATGTCGGCGTGTACAACAAAAATACATTTAATAAAATTCATGAATCCCCTTTTGTTGGATGACCGCCCCCAACATTGGGAAACGCAAAGAGCGAAAACCAGTGGAATGAGCAACAGAATTAACTTGTATACAGTCTTTATTATTAAACCTTGAAGACTAGGAAGCAATAGTATGTTCTTCTATATTGAAAGAAGCAACTAATTAACACTGGTAAAAGATTCTAGGAATGGCATTTTTTCCACCAATGGTTGTCATGCTTAATTTAGTTTACAAAATTGTACGATTACTCTTGACGAATTTTCCCTGTAACACAGCAACGCTGGCGAATCCATCATCCAAGTTTGTAGCCTCACACTAGTGATCAGCTAGGCCTCAAGGGCAATTGCGCGCTTGTCGAAGAACGTGGTGATGGCTTTCCTCCCCAATGACACACGATCAACTTGCATTTAGCTTCTTTTCCTGACGTCTCCCATTCCAATCTATAGAACACTATCACAGGTACCCGATACATGGCAATGGCGGGTTCGTGATCATGCTATTTCCTACGTACTCTTTCCGTCCGTCAACTCTTTTCAAACCGTTACTAGCAGACCTACTCTCATACAACCTTTTTTGCCTGTGTTGCTAGATGTACTCTACATTTCTTCAGTGTGCGGAGAAGTAGAAGCGTACTATATATTGCAATCGGTCGTACAGAGGACTGAAGTTGGAACATGCTTCAATGAGTTCAATCCTTTACCACCTTGTCCTCTAGTATATTTACGGTCAGCAAAGATAGTGTTTCCATGACGTTTTTCACTTTTCAGGGTCCAGGTGAACTAGTGCAATGGATGGTTTATATTATGTGAGCACAGATTCTGTGTACAACAGGCCACCATTAATCACATAATTAATTTCTATAATTAGTTTTTCAACACGGTTGTGTGTCTACTGCTTATCACTTGGTTAAATTTGTAGAAATGATCAAACACAATAATTTGCGTGCAGCTTGTCTATCGACAAACTTTTTCTGGTATCACTAGTCCACTGTTTGCTCTCTCTCAAAGTACTATTTTTCTTCCATAATGGTTGCCAGCTGCTCTTAATTTTCCGGTATCACTAGTCCACTGTTTGCTCTCTCTCTCAAAGTTCATTGCTCCGCTACAACAATGGTTAATTAATTTTCTTCCAGGCGGAATTGGAGGTGATGAAACCGCTATAACAATTGTTACTAGCTAGTTTGCAACAGTGGAAATACAAACCCCTGCGGTCACTGGCTGCACTACGTGTCTCCGGGAAAGAACATCGCTACCGGAGACACGCAAGTTCCTACAATGATTATAGCCAATAATGGTCGACGTTCAAAGTGCCATGCGGGCCACCGTTCCCGTGCATCGCAAGAGCCCAGCCCCGCGTCATCCTCGTTTTCGTGCTGTTGATGCTGCGAAGGTCAGCGGGTGTCTCAGCCGGACGCGCAGCTAGCTGTTGGCCCTGTCGTCCAGGAGCTCCAGCTGCCGTGGCGTCGCGGTGAAAAAGGGTCTCGTTGTCCGCCAATGCATTGCAGCATTGACAGCCAGTGCGGCGGAATGTACCAGGCACCAAGCGAGCAGAAGCAATGCCAAATCAGAAAGTTGCTGCGGCAAACCTCAACAGCGACCGCGATGCTCGAGGACGCGGGTGTCTGTCTGTTTGCGTTGATGTACTCGGACGAGCAGCAGAACTTTCGGAGTCTGTTGTTAATCCGATTGAGCTTCAATGGCTTGAATTCCTGAGACCTCCTATCCCCATTGACTAGTTCCTAAATTTATGCTCTCAGCGCCCACAATCTCCTACTAGCGAGTATAATTTGCTGAGTTTGGATGGGCAACCAGGAAAATACGTGCATGCCTTTTGTAGAGCAGTTCATTTGAACTGCAACTACTGCGTCCGTTTTAAAAACGTTGTTGTTAGAACAACAACTGTTTGAGAATTGCATGCCTTTTATAGGGCAAAGATACACAATAACTTCACATCGATACTTATAGGAAAAGTCTATATATTTAGGTATCTGCAGACAGCCACGTGTGGATGGACCTAACTCTCAATGGTTCATTTTTGTTTGCGCTCTGTTTATTATGAGCTCACAAATGTGACTTTGACATTCAGTTCTCTATTACTTCATATTGGCACTTACAGGAAAAGGTTTATTTTAGTCCCTCGAACAATGCACTTTATCCATTGATTCCCCCTAACAATTCAAATCGATGTAATCTACTCCTTATTATCAAAGTTGTCTTTTTGTTTCTCAGTGCGCAACTTTAGTATAAAGCTCAAATTTTGTAGCATGTTAGTTCACACAATAAAATAGGAAGTCTACCTCCAACTTGAATGCATGATCAATTCCTTTTTTTTAAAAAAAAATTTCCGCAACGTCCTGTCGGCTAGAAAGTATGCATCACACAGTAAAGAAAAGAAGAGAGAGGAAAATAAGATGATATATATAAAAAGACGAAAGCGCAAAACACAAGTGGTTTTTGGTGCTGCTAAAAGACGGCAGCGTTTTGTAAATTTTATCGCGGAATATAACGCTGAACTAGAGTGTGGCCCGAGTGACTGCATGAGATTGTGCATTCGTGGCACGCCCTGACCCACTCCCGCGCGAACTCTGCGCGTCTCGAGCTGAATCGCCCACGATAGAGAGATAGAGTCATGGGTGTAACTAGCTACCAGCTAGATCACTTGACCTGGATAAAAAGCTTTCGTCGCTCCAAACATGTGCTCGTTCAACCGCGTAGAGGCCTCTTGGGTAGGCCTGCTAATGGGTCGGGTTGAAACGGGTTCTACGGGTTGGGTTTTTATATAGGTTTGTTTTGGACAGGTTTAAATGGGTTTTATTAGCTAGTGGTTCGGGGTGGGTTGGGTTTATCACAATACGGGTTGGAATGGGTTAGGGTGGGTTGAAATGGGTTCTACCTTTATATGAGACTCATGTCAAAAGTTGGACCCTAAAATTTAAAACTTCGCGTTCACACCTTAATTTTCGTCGAAATCGACTGAAATTTGTTTAACTAATTCACTATGACTGTCATCTACTTCATGCAAATCGTGTAGCAATATCTTTACGTGGGACCCACGTCATGAGCCGCACCTTAAAATTAAAACTTCGCGTTCACACTTAAAAATTTCATCAAAATCGACCGAAATTTTTAGAGATGGCTCAGTACGACGGTTAGCTGCTCTGAACAAATCAGTACGGTTATATCTATATGTGAGACCCACGTCCAGAGTCGGACCCTAAAACTAAACCTTCGCGTTCACACCTCAATTTTTTACCGAAATCGACTGAAATTTTTAGAGATAACTCAGTATCATGGCCATCTGCTTTGTGCAAATTTATAAACCTAGATTAAATTATAGGTCTCACATATAAGTGTATAAACCTGGACTCAGAGTCAGAGACAACATCCAACATATGTGCAACCACTCATGAAGCCATGGCATGAACCCATGGCAAACCCGTGGGTTAAACCCATTTAAACCTATTTTGTGGGTTGAGTGGGTGCATTTGTATGATGGGGCGGGGTGGGTTGGGTTGAGGAATTAGAGGTTTGGGTTGGGTTGGGTTGAGAAAATAAGTCAAATAACTTTGGGTTGGGTTGGGTATGGGGTGGGTTTCAACCCATTAGCAGGCCTACTCTTGGGAATCGCGGGCTGCTGATTTACCCCAACGTCATAAATCTGTGCTACCGCGGCGGCTGAGAATAGCACCTCACGGGGAACCAAAAGGGAGCACACCACCCTGCTTGTCTTCTTCACGTGTGACGTCAAAGCCTCACGAGGAAGACGCCTCTCTAGGGCTCACATTCCCGCTGCATCCCATGCCAAGGAGTTCTCGCCGACGAAATATCTCAGAACTAATTAATTGCGTGCACACCCATACGTGCAGGCAGGCTGGTTTTTTTTTGTACTCGACACTTTCTACCTCTGTGCTACGACATAGATGTAGTGTCTGTGGTCTGTGAACACAGCACCAGCTTATGTTTATATAGGAGTAGATCAATGTGGACGTGAGGCATAGGCGAAGGTTCTTGGATTGGACATTGTTTCACCAACCAAGCAAAAGATTCACTCACTACAAAGAGTGAGAGACGGTACCCTCGTTCCGAGGTTTTCTTTATTCTATTCAACAACACATATTTACTGGTTTTCAATTTCAATTTGGCTCAAATCAACAACAAATAATCTATCGTTTTAACCTCTAGCATAAACCTAGCCATAACCTTTATTTATTTCTACCAATTAACGTTACATAAAATATGTACTGAATTGCAATATATAGCGTGCAACAAAACTATGGGAGTATTTTGTTTTTTTATAATGGAAATTCTGTATAGTTTTACAACCGCAGAGGGGTATTTTTGGCTTGTTTTCCGGTAACGACAGTTGGTGGTTGATGTTTTTTTTCTATTCACTTACTCTGTAATTTCTAGCGCTTGATAGTGAACTATAGTTTCGTTTATTGGTCAAATAATAATATATAATGATGTCAAGATGAAGGAAACATGCAAAGCAAGAAAATGTTTTTTATTTCCTTCAAAATCTTTGATGAGAGCATTCGTTTCGAAAACAATAGGATATTTCAAGCCACAATTAATTGTTTTGAAATTAATTTAGAGTCACGAGCAACGCAAACATACAGTAGCACATCGGCGAAGCCAATTTCTTATTTCTCCCTACTCTAGACAGACTATAAGGAGTAAAACATATCACGGGGCATCGTAACTTATTGTTGTATATCAGTTCGGCTGGATACAAAGTTGGTGACAAAGCAATAATGTGCACACACCGATTGTATGGTTCAATCGATCGGCGTATGGTTTCCAATCTAAAACCTTCTCTTAAGGACAAAGCACCAACCTGACTGATGGATACAAGAGGATCAATATTTGTTAGCCCCACGACTGTCCCTGGACTATTGTAAGCAGGCATAAATGGGAAAATCTACCGTGTGACGACCTCTTTGAGATACAAAATGACTTGTTGTTGTTAATCCGTTCGAGCTTGCATAGCTTGAATTCCCGATGCCACCCATTCCCGCTGATCGATAAGTTTCTGCTCTGAGCTCCCACAACCTTTAATTTGCTCCTACTAGCTGCTGTAACTTGTTGAGTCTGAATCCGAAACTAAGGAAAGCCGTGCGGCCCATTTATGGAGCAATTCATAACACATAAGATACTAACAAAAGACGCGCACGTGCCCCTTTATAAAGCAGACTTCAACGTGCATGCAGAGAGCTAACTCTCAATGGTTCTTTTTTGTTTGCATTTGTTTTTCTGCTGACCATGATATCCGAGAACAAGGAAGCATGTACCACACATTAGTGCTTAGCCAGCCCCTTGCAAAAATAAAAAATAAAAAATTAGTGCTTAGCCAGATGCAGAAGTCGGATAATATGGGTTACCCAATTCAATTTTCCGTTGTGTACCAAAGTGCTGAAGCCAACTATGAACAACATCGATCATCCTGTCTGGATATGTCAGTGAGTTGAAGACGTGGATATTCTTAATCCTTTCTATCAGTGAATTGAGTTGTTCTGATGGTCCAGATGCCCCAGTGTGTGGCCGCGAAACAGAGCCTGTAACAGGTGCTGGCGTCGGGAACGGGAAACCTCATCGGCGGCCTGCTGTTCGTGCTTCATCGTCCCTGGCCGAGACGTTGTGGCTTTTGGTGCTGCATGCTAAGACACGGCGTTTTGTAAGTTTTATCGCAGAATATAACGCTGAGCTAGAGTGGCCCGAGTGGTTGACTAATGCGCCACAAGTGATCGTGCGTGGCACGCCCCCTGACCCGCGTGGCGGAGTCAGGATTTGAGAGTTGGGTATTCCCATCTAATGAAACCAAGTGCATATACAATAAGAAAATGTGCAATCCGATAGAGATAATTGAAGACGGTCAACATATTGTTTTCCCAATTCCATTTTGGCATTTTTTCCGCTGTGCGTCAAAAGTGCTGATCAGACAACTATGAACAACCTCATCCTGTCTGGATATATCAGTGAGTTGAAGACGTGGATATCCTAAATGATCCTTTCTATCAGTGAATTGAACTGTTCTGATGGTCCAGATGCCCCAGCGCGTGGCCACGAACATCCTGTAACAGGTGCATCGGGAACAGGAAACCTAATTGGCGGCCTGTTGTGCGCTGAACGCTCGGTCACCTCGATAGGGCCTTGTTCGCGCTTCATCCCTGGCCGACGCGCCCCACGTACACGAGCGGCCTTGATGCGTCAACTAGTCCCATTTACCCGCCGGGTGGCCGCGACGTTCGTGGCTTTTGGTGCTGCTAAAGACGACAGCGTTTTGTAAGTTTTATCGCAGAATATAACGCTGAAATTAATTAGTGGCCCGAGTGGTTGACTAAGACCCTGTTTGAAACCTTTAGAGATAATTGTTAGCTAGTTAATTTCAGCTATTAGCTATTAGCTAGCTAACTATTATCTGCAGGTGTTTGAAACCTCTAACTATTAGTCACCTATTAGCTAGTATTAGCTTGGTTGAGGGAGCTAATAGGATAGTTGTTAGTTGGGGTGGTAGCTAACAATTAGCTAGGCTATTAGCTGGGATGTTTGGAACCTCTAATGCTAATTTCAGTAGCTAGCAATTATCTTTGGAGGTTTCAAACAGGGCCTAATGCGCCACGACCGATCGTGCATTTGTAGGTGGCACGCCTGACCCGCTCCCATGAACTCTGCACGCTTCAGGCTGAACTGGGCTGTTCACTCCAGTTTGCCAAAAACCAGCTAAGGAACCGGTTACTGTTCATAGACCTGTGGGCGTACAGTAGATTAGTGCAATGAACAGTAACCCATAGTACTGCAACTGCCCACCGTTCCGTCGGCGGTTCGGCAAACCCGCCGTTGAACAGCCCGCTCAGTAATGGGTCTAAGTAACAGTTACAGTGTTACTTGACCTGGACGAAAACTAGACACAATACATGCAGGTTTATCTAACAACGGCAGTGACGCTTTAGTGGCTCCAAACCTGTACTCAGTTCGACCGCATACAAGCTTTTCAGATACGGCATTGGGAGCAGCCGATTTCCACCAACGTTGTTCATGTGTGCCACCGTGGCAGCGGACAATAACATCTCACGGGCAACCAAAAGGGAGCACAACGGTGACCGGCGGCTTCGCGTGCAACGTCAAAGCCCCACGAGCAAGACGCCTCTCTAGGCTTCACATTCCCGCTGCATCCCATGCCAAGCAGTTCCATCTCGCCAACGAAATAGCTCAGAACTAATTGCGGTCACAAGTACGCGCATACGTGCGGGCAGGTTGGTTTTGTTTTGCACTCGATACTTTCTACCTCTGTGCTAAGATATATATAGACACAGGGTCAACACATCACCAACTGATGTTTATATAGACCAATGTGGACGTGAGGCTTAGGCGAAGCTAGCTTCTTGGATGGACAGACACTATTGTTTCACCAACCAAGCTAGAGATTCACTATAAAGAGTGAGAGACAAAGAGAGGCATGGGTACCACGTTCCAATGTCCTTTATTCTATTCAAATAAATATATTTACCGGTCTTTCTATTTGACCCAGATCATCAACAAAAAGATTATCCTTTATTGAGACTCATACGTGCCTCATGGCCCTCATCAGAAGAGAGAACCAGAACAGCCACAGTCGTGAATTATTTATTGGTCTCAACTCTTAGTTCTTTACAAACCAGTAACAAACAGAAACTGGTTAAATCATCATGTGTAGTTATAGCAAGGCTTAAGGGCAAGTCATATAACAATTGTATCAGAAAGGCACTAAGATATATTGTACAGTATTATTTACTTTTATTTAGTACTGCAAAATATACAAGTAAATATCCTACAACCATACTTGCCGTTGCAGAGAAAATCCATTGTAAATTAACATGCCTTTCTGGGGTTGATCCCATGCAGCTATGTAACAATATTTTTGCCAGGATAGTATCATATTAGTGGTTTATGAACTCATCATGATTATTCTTTTGTTCTGAATATTAAACCACAAGTGTGGATCGTTCCGAGCCATAAAACACGTGAAAACAATTGACAACATATTTAGCAACCATGCATGTTCCAAACTCATTACATACCGTGTAAACAAAAAAAAATAGTCAGCTAATCTGGCAGTGCTAGGACTTCAGCGTGCACCAAATTCCTACTCTGGTAGTGTTGCATGCTATAACTGTCCGTCCTAGCTAGCAGACGACCAATCTAGCTGCAGGCTGGTAATCAAACTTGGCGAGAACTAGAAATAATATTTCTAATTTGCAACATAAGTTAGCCTCAAGTAGCCTCATGTTACTCTCTGTAATCAGATTCAACTTTTTTAGAAAATGGGAAAGAGCATCCCGGCCGTGACCTCCTTGGAGGCTACAGCAAACCAACCAGGTGGCCGGGATGCAGAGATGTTCAGCATGCGGCATAGGTCCCTGAGCACTGAGCATCTTTTTTCGAAGGACACCTGCTGGAGATTAATGAGGGATGCATTTGGTAGTGATCCTTGGACCCAGTATCCTCCACTAGGCAAACTATGTTGGTATTGTTCGATGTTGGCTCCTGGTGCCTCCTAATCCTCGTCGTCCACGAGTGCCTTCCGAGTGGGAGAGTTTTTTTCTTCCCAAATTCTCAATCAATGGTTGGCAAATAGCTTTGACGTAGAGGTTATTATTGCGACTCTGATACCCGCCTCATCAGAACAGAACCAGATCTAACGGCCACAGTCGTGAATTATTAATTGGTCTCAACTCTTAGGTGTTTAGTGGTCTCAACTCTTAGTTGTTTATAAGCCAGCAACGAACAGAATCTGGTTAAGGGCAAGTCATACAAATTGTATCAAAAAGTACTAAGATATATATTTTACGGATTTCTTTACTTTTATTATGTTTGCAAAATATACAAGTAAATATGTGACAAACATACTTGCAGTTGTAGAGAAAATCCGTTGAACAACAACAGCCTTCTGGTCGTTGATCACAATATTTGCCAGAATACTATCATTCTGAGTGTCCAAGGAAATAAGCATATTAATTAGTGGTTCATGGAACTCATCATGATTATTCCTTTGTTCTGAATATTAAATCCAAGTGTGGATCGTTTCAAGTCATAAAACACGTGAAAAAAATTTGACAACATATTTAGCCAGTTCCATACTCAGTACGTACTGTGTAACAGAAAAATAGTCAGCTAATCGGGCTGTGCTACGAACCGAATTCCTGCTCTGGTAGTGTTGCACTTGAACTGACCGTCTTAGCAGACCGCCAATCTGGCTGCAGGCTGGTAATCAAACTTGGCTAGAACTGACCGTCCACATCAACCCTTCACCCCGACGCAAGCATGATCAACGAGAGTCATCGTGAGCGATTACTGTCGTCTCCCGAACCCTCTCGTTCTGCTACAGTAACCAGAGAGGCGAATCGAGGCGAAGCTTTCTCCGGCGTAGATTCGTCCGTTCCCCATCCTCCGGTGTCCTCTCCGGGCGCCGGAGTGAGTGAGGGGCAGACCGAATCGATGCCTGGAGTTGTTTTATAGCTACTAGTTTAGGTTATAGATAGCTAGTATGCTTGCTTTGCTTGCCGTCTTCCATGACGGTTGAGCTATGGTCCGGCGATGGCGGCGACGTTTCTCCGCCGATTGAGGGCCATCCTGCACTTCTCCAGCGTCGACGGTGCTCCTGGTGGCGGCTTCGGCGAGGTGAAGTGCTTTTGTTTCCTCCTCTGTTTTTCCTGTGGTGATGGTGTTTCTCTGCATCATCTCCGGCGAGGAAGAAGGTGGAGGCCTTTTGTGCCGGCGTTTTCCTTGCTTCGCTGGTTGCTGGTGGACGCCGGCGAGGTTTTGGGGGCGCTGGCTTTTTGTGCTGGCGTTGTTCGTTGATGGTGACGTCTTCGGCGACGCTTGGCTGCTTTTGTTTCTGTTGGCGACGTCGATGGCGACGCCGACTGTGGACTGTTTTCTGTCCTTGAGCGTTTGGTGATGCGGCGGCGCCGGCGCTTCATTGGAATAAGCTTCCCGAGCCTCCTCCGTGCTGATGGCGTCGTCCTCCCCGGCGGCGTTGGTGGGCTTGTGGATAATAATCTTGGGAGGTCGTCCAGGGTTACAGAAGATTTGTTGCTGTTCAAGCTTCGGCTGTCTGCGGCGTGCCGGCCACGTTGGAGCTGTGACGGTCGGCGGCGTTAGTCGCGACGGCACGGAGTCTGTGACGCGTTGTGCGACGGCGGCTTCGGCTTGTTTGGAAGTGCGTCTTGCGGCGTCGGAGCTGGGGGCTCTTTGGGTCTCTTTTTAATGTCAGCTTTCTTCTGTAATCTGTTCGGACTTTGTTTTTCTGGTACCTCTCTCCGCGTGGTGACAGTCGTGCTTCATCCTCTTGAGGGACGCGTTTGTTTTTCTGGGTATAGGTGTAGGCGTGTTCGTGTGGGTGCGTTAATGTGTTTTTCTTTTGTAACACGAACAGATACTACATTTATATTCAGGAATGAGAGGTTAAAAAAAAAAGAGTCATCGTGAGCTTTCGCGACACAGTCCGCCAATTGACTGCATGAGTAGTCGTAAGACATTTCCAGCATCTAAGCAGCACGCTGCAGGCAAGAGGGACCACTGTCACGAGTGCTTGCCACGGCCTAGAAACCCGAAGGCATGCTTCCCTGGAAAGCACATGTCGTCTGCCTCCAGGAGAGGCGCCGCACGTAATCCTGGCAGCAAAGGTTGCCTACCAAGAAGAACTACAACCTCATGCCTGGCGTACAGTCCCGGCGCTTTCCATACCCAATGCTTCTCGTTCATGCTTCGGCACAAGAGTACGGTTTGCCAGTGCTAGCTGCTGGAATGGAGTGTTATGTTTGTTGTGTTACCTCGCTAGCTGGTCGGATGCTGGTAAGTTGTAGTGGCTGCGGCGGCCTCGTTGTTATATGTATGTAAGCTGCAAACGTTGAGGCGCGCGTTTGACTCAATACTTATTGGCACAATGTTTTTTATATATAACATAAACTAAATGCTATCAAGTAATTTAGCTATCCTCATGCCGGCGTGTACACCAAAAATACAATTGATAAAAATACAGTTGATAAAAATCATGAATTCCCTTTTTCTTGGACGATCGCCCCCAACATGGGGAAACACAAACAGCGGAAACCAGTGGAAGCCTTTGCCGTTGCCGTGCATCGCAAGCGCCCAGCCCCATGTCGTCATCCTCCTCGCTCTGTTGATGCCGCGGAGGTCGGCGGGTGTCTCAACCGCACGCGTGGCAAGCTGATGGCCCTGTCGTCAAGGAGCTCCAGCTGCCGGGGCGTCGCGGTGAAAAGGGTCTCGTTGTACGCCAATGCATTGCATCATTGACAAATGACAACAACCTATAGGCAGGCAGTGCGGCGGAATGCACCGGCGTTCTTGTGAGACCAAGAACCGAGCGAGCAGATGCAATGCCAGAGAAGAAAGTTGCCGCGGCGGAACTCACCAGCGACCGCGATGCTCGCGGACGCGGGTGTCTCTCGTCTCGCGTTCACGTACTCGGACAACCAGACGAACTTTTCCGAAGCTGTCGTTAATCCGTTTGTGCTTAATGGCTTGAATTCCTGAGACCTCCAATCCCCATTGAATATTTCCTAAATTTCTGCTCCCAGCTCCCACAATCTCCTACGCACTAGCGATTATAACTTGCTGAGTTTGGATGGGAAACCAGAAAAATACGTGCATGCCTTTTGTAGAGCAGTTCATTCGACCGGCAATCACTTCATCCGTTTTTATATTGTTGTTGTTAGGATTACCAACGGTGTTGCATGGTACATATTGCAATTCAATAATATTTATATGTAATTTTAATTGAAGTTAGAGGTTCAGTTCAAGCGATAGCCTTTTCTCATAATTTAGAGCCAAGAAACAAAGACCTATAAAAATATATTCTTGAATAGAATAAAGAAACCCTTCTTATCTCTCGCATTCACGTGCTGCCTTTCTTGATAGATTGGCGAAACATTAATGCCTGAGCGCAGAACTTTTATTCCTACACCTCACGTCCACATTGATATACATAAACATCAACTGGTGTGTATTTGTTATTAAACTGTGCACTGAAGTTGGAAGTATCGATCGATTTCAAAACACGCGCGTCAAACCAGCTTGCAAGTATTCACATGCACGATATCACTTTCGAGATATTTCGTTAGCTAGAAATGCTTGACATGGGATGCAGCGGGAATTGTAGCTGAAGCTAGCTACATAAAGAACGACAGGATCGGCGTCGGGGATCCCGAACCTGTGTGTGCTGAAGCCGCCATGTGTTACTGGCCCTATTACCGGTCACGCACTGTGAGCGTACGTAGTCAAGGACTCGAGATGCCATGCGTTCAATCGTGGCGAACTCTGTACTTCGCACTCGCCCGCTCACCTCCTCGAGCAGCGACGTCTATGGACATGAAACTCCTGAACAAAACGAGGAACCCTTTCCATTTGCTATCTGCCAAATACGGGCCTCAATTCTTCGCGCGATCCATATGCGAACTTTATTTATGCAATTAATTTCGGAAACCAATGTTCCTAAAATTAAAGTCGGAGCCCTTCATCACACGAAGTTTTTTACAGATCATCGCACGAAATACATATACAAGTTAAAGTTTATGTATTTAATTTGTACACATCATCACAAAAGTTAATTCCTTCAAAATTGACCATGGCGCTTTTTTTTAATTGTATCAACTCATTGCCTCCCTTTTTCTTTTTCATTACTGCGTGATGCATACTTTCTACCTGACATGATGTTGCTGAAATTTTTTTTAAAAAAAATTGTCCATCTATTCACGCTGTTAGCTTTGCCGTGGTTTACTTCTCTCAACAATTCAAGTTAGCACAATAGACCTCCTATTTTATGTATATATTGTTTGGCGATTAAATTTCAGACATAAGTTTTTGTTTTTTGCAAGTGACAATTAAAGTGGATGTGCATGCAGCAGTGAACATGCATTGCATCTTGGATGGTAAATTGTTCACAGTAGCAATATGACATGCTTTTATGAGATATTGTCACACCCATCTGTATGTTTTGTTGATGAATACTGAGTCATGAATAGGTGACTTGAGGTTGTAGCTGACATATAGGAACACGACCACAGATGACAGTCTTAGAAGATATACTGACACACCCATCGGTACATTTTGTTAATCAATACTGAGTCATAGTCTTTCTCTTGGCAAACCTTTGAACAGGGCAACGGTATATATGATACTTATGTACAGACAGGATAAGGGAGACACCGGGGTGCGCACCAAAATTTCCCACCGATATATAACTCGTTTAACTGTTGCAAATCAACCTAAGCGCAAACTGGGGACTAAATTAGTGGTCGACACATGAAAGTTACTTGGAGTGGGAGGTGTCGGGAATCTAAACTTCCCATAATCATTAGGCAGAACATCCTAACCATAGCTTGGTTTTTTCGTACAATTTTTTTGCCAGACAGCTGTCTGCTGTTGATCAGTGCGGGAATCAGTGAGGGAATTGGATGTGAGAAGTGTCCCCTAAGGCTGACCCTAAGCTGGCTCTTAGAATTTTTTTATTAGAGAATAAAAAGAGAGAGAAGCCTGCTAGCTAGCTCTTTTTCAAAAGCTAGTCTCTAAGAAAAATGAGAGATATGAGCCCCACTCCTCATCAATCATTTGCAAGAGCTGACTGCTAGCTCTTAGCTAGCTCTATCATTGGAGACGCTGGTAGTTGTGTGGTAGTCCTCTAATTGGTTGAGGGAAAACTCGAAGTTTAAGCGTGTTCCAGAGTATACGATGCAACAAATCATGCCATGTAGTTCGTATGATTCAGTCATAATTAACGTCGTTAGTTTCCTTGCAGAAAAAAATATGTTAAAAGTTGAAGCTGAAATTGCAATATATGAATGCTGAAACACTTTGTGGTTTCACGGTACTACAACAGTGTAATTTTTTTTTCGAAGATACAACAGTGTAATTGGCTGACGGCTTCCAGTATTTTTGGAGCCAAAATTATTTATTGCTAAACTTGGTGACTCGGTGTTGTATTTTCAAATCAATCCATCGAACGCGTCAAATTGACAACTCTTTTGTGGCTTGCTGCATTTTCACTTCTGCTAGAAACAGAGTTGCTGTCAAGGCAATCTAGTGTGTGCACACCCCGTGTAGAAAGCAAAATACAGAAAGCAAAATACAGAGTACTGAATGCACGGCTCGTCATCACCGCCATCAGCCTTTTTTTTTTTTTTTTTTTTTTTTTTTTTTTTTTTTTGAAAGCATCACCGCCATCAGCTTGGTTTCGTGAACCCGAACGTTCGGTGTTGTTGGCGTCAACATTGCGAAGGCGGGGAGGGGCGGCGGCACCCAATGTACTCTCGTTCTGCATGAGCATCTAATGACAGGGATGAGCCTGCCAATCGACAGCCCCGCCATGAGTACCAAGCTACTGAACTTCAGTGAAAACCAACGAGCAGTCTTCTTCGGCGAATCCCGATTCCATCTGGGCGGACTGCTCACCACTACCTCCCGCGTCAAAGCCCGACTAGAAAGACACCCATCTCAGTTTGATGTGAGCCTCACAGGTCCGATCCGGCAGCACTCAGCAACCAAGAGAGTGGTCAGCATGACACCCAAGACATATCTCCTCATCTTTCTGCGGCTGAAACTCCTGATGCATCACATTCCTTCACCAATCATTTAGAACTGTGCAGGCATGCAAAAATGGAACCAGCATATGCTACCACACGATTTCCCTGCTGCGAGTTATGTCTCAGTATCACACACTCGTGTGCTATTCATAACAGAGGAGGCGGCATGGAGCTTAGGTTTTATATGTGCAACAGGCACAATCTAATAGAGGGCTTACGGGTTTCACCAACCAATCAATCATGCATGGTACACATACCAACAAACCGTTCATATAAGAAAACAGTTAGTGTATCCAGTTCTCCATTTTCCATAGTGCCGCACAATGTGAAATATTATTAACCGTAATGTAGAGATTAATTGCAGTACTTTGCTCTTTCCCAGACAAAGTTTATCAAGACAATATAGATCATTCATCTCAGCAGTCCTTTTTCAAATGTTATGCCACATGTTGACATTAGTTGAAACAATCAGGTCTTGGAAAATGAAATATAATCTCCTCTGCGCTGTGAAGCTTAGAAGTTTAATTTTTTCCTTAATCATGCTTCAGCCTCTGCTCAAACTACTGTTACAGTTCCAACAAAAAACTAATTAGTCTTTGTAATGTCAATCTCTATTGATACAGAAAACTATGTAATATATACATATATAGTACAGAAACAAGGACAAATAAAAGTGAGCGTTTTTCCACTTATGTTGAAGTCACTGTGCAGTGTTGCAGTAGGGTTTTCATAACCATGATTGTGGAAGCTTCCCTGACCTAAGAAATGAGTTGAGTGAACTATCTAGTTACCAACCACCAACAGGTAACAAACTGGCTTGGCTTGCTTCAACTATTGAAACTTATGATAATGATGAGCAATCGGGCTAACAATGACTCGTAAAGCAAGGTGTTATAAACAAGCAATGGGTGTCCAAGGAAAGCATATTAGTGGTTTATGACTCATCAAGCTTATTCTTTTGGATCGTTCCAAGCCATGAAAACACGTGAAAAAAATTGACAACATATTATTTTTTAGAAATAATTGCATCCTCCAACAACATATTATTTAGCCACCATGTTCCAAACTCATTACATACTGTGTAACAAATAATAGTCAGCTAACCAGGCTGTGCGCGCTACGACTTTTGCGTGCACCAAATTCGTACTCTGGTAGTGTTGGATGCTTGAACTGACTGCCGCAGCAGATCATCAATCTGGCTGCTGGTAATCAAACGCGGCAAGAACTGACCGTCCACATCAAACTTTCACTCAAAGGATCGACGCAGGCGCTTGCAGCCGCAACGAGAGGTCCCATTGAGCTTTCACGACAGACACAGTCCGCGAATTGACTGCATGAGCAGTAGCAAGGCATTTCCAGCATCAAAGCAGTATGCAGTAGAGGACTATGTCAACAGTGACTACTGTGACGTGGGTTTGCACGGACTATCTTAGTATTCAGCCTAGAACCCTAATGCATGCTTCCCAAGGAAAGCACGTGATGACAGCCCTGCTTCATCCAATAGAGGCGCCGTGCTGCATGCACCATACCTGTGGAGGTCAAAGGTTGCCTACCAAAAGAACCGTCAATTCATGCCCGACATACACTCCCGGCGCCTTCCATACCCAATGCAGGTGTTTAGGTAAGTTGTGTCTCTCGTTCATGGTTAAGCACAATAGTACAGGCTGCTGGAATAGAGTTTTTATTAGTTGTTTACCTGGCTTGCTAGCTGGTCGGATGCTGATAAGTTGTAGTGCCTGCATGCGGCCTTGTTGTTATATGTCAGCTGCAAACATTGATGCGCTTGACTCGAATACTTATACGCACAATGTTACGTTTCACAAGTAAACGATAAAGCAACAAGCTAAAAAGGACATTCAATGATTTATGTCAAAGGTTCCATGTTCACTGTCGTTGCAAACCTGTTGTCCCAGTCTCCATTCCTTGAACTATTACAACATTTACTCAAGAAACCATAGGACAGTCTAAAAAAGAATAAAAGAAATGAGGGACCATAACTCAGCATCAGATGAATGATTTGCCAATTACTACGATTTCCCATTTTTTGCGATGACAATTACTCTGATATCTGGTTCTGGTAGCCCTAAAATTGAATTTCTTAACCTTCCCCTTGTTTGTGTAACTAGTCCGGGCTATCGAAATTAGCTCATGATATGTGCTTATGCCCCTGAACCTTTTTTTTTTGCCTCCACTTCCTACAATAGAGGGAGGCTCGCTATATTCAATTAATTTGAGTTGTTCATGTTCTTTAGTCTTGTTTACTATACAAAAAAAAAAAATCAACATGTTGGTTGCATGCAAACGAAATTGAAACGCCTTTCCTACAACTGCGAGGTATATTCATTTGTAGAATCTGGGGGATGAACTGATAACCACACATCAGTATATTGTTGTCATATGAAGCATGCAGTGTCCCGACCTGTTACTTGAAGCTGATTTCCCTGTGCCTCGCATACCGAACATGAAGATCTTTCACCATAACTGTCTAGCGTGCATTGTCCTCAATTCTTGAGTGTACACCACCAAGTTTATTTGTGGCGAAA
Source organism: Eragrostis nindensis (assembly GCA_012490785.1). Classification (NCBI taxonomy): domain Eukaryota; kingdom Viridiplantae; phylum Streptophyta; class Magnoliopsida; order Poales; family Poaceae; genus Eragrostis; species Eragrostis nindensis. The sequence continues at coordinate 324,045 of JAAXCT010000269.1, read as the reverse complement.
GGGATGCAAAAAGGGCATCAGGTTGTTGCCTATTTATTTATCAACGAGACAATGTGGACTAGGTATGTACGTTTAAATATCAGTTACTTTATATGCTTGCGTCCCACCAATAATACTTGTAGCTATAAGGCGTTATAGAAAAATGTGCTTTCCAGTGTTAAATATCAGATTACTACTCAAAGGAAAAGTTGTCATAAGATTGCGGCCGTTCAATCAGTGTCAAGTTCATCCAATTGTGCTTTAAAGCCTCTGTGTACGTTCTTGCAATTACGCTGATGCTGCTATTTCCATGTTTAATTCTAACAGCACTATTATCCTATTGAAGTAAAGAAGAACCTCACAAATCCCAATAACCAAGGAGAGAATTAATTAACATGAGTAGCTTCGTGTACAAGCTGAGAGGATAATCAACGTGAGGGGCTACGGTCACTCCACTTAACAACTTTACATGTTTGCCAACTAAAGCGCTTGTTATGTCCGTACATCTGCCAAGTGCTTCAAACTAGATCGATGGAGCATGGTTGAGCGTGCAGCACGGCTTCCTACGCAACAACCTCATGTTATCCTGGGCATCTATTTCCAGATTATTGAAGCACGGACCAGGGTCATGGCGCACCGAGCAGTCGTCTTTGGACCAGAATGAACTTCCCAAGGGGCACAGAATGCTTTCAAACATCCCCTCTCATTCCTGGTGCCTCCTAATTCCAAATCGCGTATGTGTATGTTGTCTCCTCGATCGAGTCATCGCCCCTGAGAGTAGGGAAGAGCTTTGCCTGAATTCTGAGTTAGAGATCGATGTTTCAAATTCTCAACCTATTCTCACATGTGCGTGACCAGATGATAACGAAATGGCCACAGTTGTGAATGATATACCGACCATACCCCTGCTTTTACTTTAAATACATGCACGTCTACTAGATTTGTTTGCCTCAACTCTTGCCTGTAAAAAAAAGAACATTATGAAAATACCCCAAGTTTTCAATGCGTTGGGTAAGGGAGGGGATAAAATTGCAGTTGTACACAGAGTACTAATTCATATCAGGGAGGTCCTTCGCCAGAAATGGTCTCGAAAAAACTATGAAACATTCTCTAGGTCTTCTTAGATAAAAATCTATCTATTATATATATATATATTATATATATATATTTGACGATGAAAAGGAGCCACCACGTTCGCTCTGAAATGCTAGAAATTCCCACGTTAATCGGAGAAAATAAGAAGAGAAAATTACCCACCACTGCCATTATGAGAAAATTAGTCACAAAACCCCTTAAAAATATTTATAAATTCTGAAATTCGGAATAATAAAAAATAGCCAAAAATACCCCTCGCACAATTTCTAAATTACCCACCATGCCATTATGAATTAAAAAATAGCTAAATCAGAATAATAAAAAATAACCAAAAATACCTCTCGCACCTAATCCTAAATACCCACCATGCCATTATGAGTTAAAAAAATAGCTAAAATTAGGAATAATAAAAAAATAACCAAAAATACACCTTGCACCTATTTCTAAATTAACCCTCCATGCCATTATAAGTAAAAAAAACTAAATTCAGATTATAAAGAATAGCTAAAAATATCACTAATTCTTATTTTTAATTTACCCACCATATCATTATGAGCCCAACCTAATTCTTATTTTTAATTTACCAACCATACCATTATGAGCCTAAAATAGCTAAATTTTGGAATAATAAAATATCTAATATACACTCAGTTCTGATTTCTACATAATCGTTAGAAAAGGGCATGTTTTTTTTTACCATGTCATATTTTTCTTTAAAATATTTTTTTGTAGCACGACATATTTTTTCCTACCAGGACATATGTTAGTTGTTTAGCATGGCACGTTTGAATCAACATATTAAGATAAGGCACAATCCAAGATAAATATATGATGACTCATCTCACTCTCAAACTGAGTGATGGTGAGAAATTCTCCAATCTATTTTCTACTATTTTATAAATATAGAATATAAAATAAATAATAACAATAAACTATGTTAAATTTTTATAATAATATAAAAATATTTTAAATAGTATAGTAAGTCTAGCCGCGCAAATGCGCGGGCAGCCATACTAGTTTATACTCCCTCCTTCCCCCAATAGCTGTCGTTCCGGAGCAAAAAAATTTTCCCACAATAGCTGTCGCGCTGTCGCTCCATGCCCCACACGTCTTATCCTCACAGTCACCGCGTCGTCGTCCTCCAAACAAAAACGAAAAGAAAAATCGGTCTCTCTCTCCAGGCCATCTTTGCCTCCTCACTCCCCGAAGGTCCCTCATGGCTTTGGTTGGCGGCACTGGGCGGCGGCCGCGCGGAGGCGTGCGGTGAGGAGCCAGCAGTGGTGGCGCAGCAACCCTTCCCCGAGTCAAGCCGCATCGGGCCTCGAGCTCATCATCCCAAATCGAGCCGCGCGAAGCTCCGGCCGGCGCCGCGCAGCTCGTGCCAGCGGCGCATGGAGCCGCGTGTCGGCGACCTGCGCTGGGGAGAGCCACGCGGCGGCGAGGAGCTCGGAGGCCTTCCCGACTGGTGCGGGTACGGCAGCGAGCTGCGCGGGATGGGGACAAGAGCTAGGTTGCGTCGCCAGATGCGCGGCCGGGAGCAGCATCGCCTTCGATTCCGCGACGGAGCTGCCCCTTCGATTCTGCGGCGTGAGCTCATGGTGGAGGATCAGATGGCGGCGGGAGCTCATGGTGGAGGATCAGATGGCGGCGGGAGGGTCGGCATCGCGTCGTCTTGGAAGAGCGGCAAGAGGGTCGGCCAGCAAGCACGGCGGCTCGATCGCCGGTGGTGTCAAGGCGTGGTCCGATATCACTGTGATGAGGAAGAGCGGCGTGGGGATCATAATTAAATGAGGGCAAAAGCGTCATTTTCCATCTGCCTTAGTTTCCACTACCTCCTCCCAGAACGACAGCTATTCTGGGAAGGAGGGAGAGTATACATACATTATTTTCCAAAATATATTATAAAAGAACTATGAAACAGAATGCATTTGAAACTTATCTGCACGTACGGAACCATTTCATAAAATCTTTTTTATATCACTGAGATGGAAACATGAAAAATGAATGTATCATTCCACACAAGCATGTACGTCATCCGTGAATATCAGTCACACTGGAGTATACTTGAGAGGGAACACTATAATTTGCATCAATCAATGTTTGAATCAGGATCAAAGAGGTATGTACAGTAATCACAAAGAAAAAAATAGGTATGTACAGATGCCAACCATTTTTCATGCAAGTAGCAAATACACAAAGGCTACCTCCGTATTTTGGAGTATACATTTCGAGTATGCATTTTTTGGAGCGGCCGCCTCCGCTTTCAATGCTGCAGGCCGTGGCTCGTCGAAGCGTCCCAGAGGCCACCGTCCGGCGTCTTCTCTTCTCCGTCGAAGCAACAGATCAGGGCCTTCGCTTCTTACATGGCGCGCGGGTTGGCGGCGTGAGAATCGCGCCTGAGCCAGGCAGCATCCTCAGGCGTCCGATTTCAGACGACTGCGGCTGTCGCTCGCGCCTGACTCAGGCAGCCTGGGTGAAGGTGTCAACCAAACTGACCCAAGCTCAATGGAGACTCGATCGCGAATAGCTCTCAGTCCGCTGCATCACACACGCCATCCAGCGGCTCGCCGGAGCAGAGCACTGCTGTGCGGCATGGATTCCGGCCTTCAGCCGCTTCCATTATCGTTTACTTGCGTCAGCTGAAAGCAAGCCTGCATCTGCTTGCATATGTGTGAACGTCGTGTCAAACTCATTTTTGAAATTCCTCTGTGCAGAGCCTTGTCTCAAACGATGGGCTATTTTGCATTTTAACTCGCTTAGGCCAGATCATCAGACAGACGCCAATCTATCCAACTCGTCGTTGCACAAATAGGTTATGGACGATCCACGAGCTTGGTTGCTGAATTTTCCGTTTGTTGGGAACGGATTGATCCTGAATTTCTGAAACAGGTACAGGACAGATGGGTCAGCATTATAGGAAGAAGCTAGAAACAGGGGATATAGAAACACTGAAGCAAGCTAGCGTCATAGCGTGGGTATGGTGTTTTTAATGCACAGGGCCCCTGTTTCCTTTTTTTTTTCGAACTCACAGGGGCCCTGTTTCGATGGGCATGATCTCTTCCATTCCAAATGGAATAAAAACGAAAATAAGTTCCCTGCCCATTCTTGTAGATCGAGATTAATCTTCTCCATCCAAGCAAGGCTCCGAAAGTCATTTCGAATGTACTGGACTCACAAGTATTATATGTGAAAATGTACTTCGGTGAAATGGTACAGGAGCAGGCCATCACATTTTACTGAAAGAAGGAATATTCACATATAAATAATCAAGAACATCATTATTTTTAAAGTAAAATGTTACAATCACTATGAATTTCTTTTGACGATGCCCAGCTAGTTCTTCTTTCAACAAGGAGTGGTGAAACTTTCTATCTTACCACCACAAGAAAGCACATTCCCGCCGCCTCGATCTTCAAGTTGGAAGCACCGAATCACAGATATCCACATTGATTTTGAAAACAAACTTTCCAGTGCCTCCTGACCCTACTAGACGTGACCATGCTTAAGAGCACCAGGTTTCTGCCTAGCCTAGTATTCATGCATGAAAATTTGAGCACACGGGACTACGTGCATATAAAACTAATAGGATGAACATCAGAAGAAATGAAGTATCTTTATAAATAGGAATAGCGTGACTCCTCATTCATATATAGAGCCAAAGGCGAAAAATATATTATGTTCCTTGCACTAGCTGTACCTTCCATATGGACCCTTAGATTTTCTAACTGTTCAGATCAAGGGTCCAGATTGCTCTACGGTGGTTGATGTATAGAGACTGGGTTGGCAGTAAGGACAGCCATTGATTGCACCTGATTCCAAGGAGCACTAATGTCACCAGTACAAGACAACGCACTACAGACAAATGCTGGCTTTCTTTCCACAGGCAACGGTGTAACTTCAACAATTTTTTATAGCAACATATGGACACAACGTTCCAAAATTTTAAACCACCCGGCGCCCTGAGCATTCAAATTTTGAATCCTGTTGGCTCCATTTCAGCATATCAGTTTAAATGAAGTACAATTTATATTTTTTAATTACAAAATCTGCCACATGAGCTGTACGTATCGAATCTAGGATCAACCACACAAGCTGTACCCAAGCTGAACCCAATAAAAAAAAGAAGCTGCTGAACCCAATAAATCCTGGAACACTAATGTATAGAGACTGGGTTGGCAGTAAGGACAGCCATTGATTGCACCTGATTCCAAGGAGCACTAATGTCACCAGTACAAGGCAACGCACTACAGACAAATGCTGGCTTTCTTTGCACAGGCAACGGTGTAACTTCAACAATTTTTTATAGCAACATATGGACACAACGTTCCAAAATTTTAAACCACCCGGCGCCCTGAGCATTCAAATTTTGAATCCTGTTGGCTCCATTTCAGCATATCAGTTTAAATGAAGTACAATTTATATTTTTTAATTACAAAATTTGCCACATGAGCTGTACGTATCGAATCCAGGATCAACCACACAAGCTGTACCCAAGCTGAACCCAATAAAAAAAGAAGCTGCTGAACCCAATAAATCCTGGAACACCCTGGCCACATCCTGGAACACACAAGCTCCCCACTTTCTAATTTTGAACACAGGTTACCACTTCGTTATTTTATTATACTCCGTACAAACACTAGACAAATGAGGTCTGTACAACACTTATACATCACCCACTTCTACAAGCATTTTTTAGGAGCATATGCAGCACACCATGAACAATGCAAATAATCTGCTATGCATGTTGTTCCCGTATAATTTTTGGGGTCTCCAGATGAATACACAAAAACTCAAAGGCACACTCGTTATACAGACCTAGGTCACGAATTTTTTTCCCAAGAAAAAAGAAGAGCAAAAGCTCACCAAAATTTACCTGTACACCTAATGCTCATTTCTATTCTGAAAATTACTTTCTTGGGGCCACCATGATCACCTTGTGCCTGAAATTGAAAAAGAGGAACAGCTGAAACACTAGAAAAATTTTAAGCGGAAAAAGGACTACATCTTGCGCACCACTATCATAGAAATTGAAATCTGATGAACTAATAAAAAAAAATTGATCCTCAAGACCTCCTTAACAATTTTATAAACAAAAGAAAACTCATAATTGGCACCTGAACCAAAGATCATGTACTAACAAAGTACTTATCAACCTCAACGAAATTATCAACCAACATAATTCCCACTGAATTCTGTAAAGCATTGCTCAGGAATTGCAAATCGTTAACTCAAGAATGAACATGTGCAAATTGTTAACTCAAGAATGAACATGTGCAAATTGCTCAGGAATTGCAATGCAATATACTCATAATTTTGAATAGAATGACAACCTGCTATAATAAACCTCTTGAAAAGAAAAACTCATAATCATGGATGCATCAACCAAACTGATCTCAGAATGTACTAATCAAAGCAGACAAACAGGAAAAAATTGTATGGCTAAGAACCGAACTGTTGAAAAAAATTATGCACTGATCCACTGAATCCATTCTTGTACAAGCAGATTAAACATCAAATCCGAACATGACGAGCACAAAGGCAAGTGATTCGCACAAACATAGAAAAAATGGGAGCTGCTACTGTTTGATCCACCATGTGTACAGCTACAAGTTCGTACCTCCGACGACCACCAGAACCGAAAACAAAAATGGAGCTTGCGGGTCCAGCCACGTCTCGTCTTGCCACCGCTTCATGCCGACGTCCGAGGAGAACAGGGCGACATCGCCTGCAGTCGAGAGAATCATCGATGGGGACCACCACTCGGCCGTCGGAGTTCACCATGACCGCCACCCAGTCGCCTAGCGCTCACCATTAGCAGGGACGCCGACCTCCAAGCTGCTAAGGCGGAGCAGCTCCATGATGACTTGTTCCATGTCAGGCCATTGATTATGACCTAAGCAATACAAGTTCAGAAGAGTGTGATTCAGTTCAGAACCCCAAAAAAAATGACCTGAGCAATACAAGTTCAGAAGAACAGACCCTGTACTCGAAAGATAAAGAACATAACACAAAATTTCAATATGTAGCGATCAGAATTTAGTAATTCACAGAAAATAAGAGAATGAGTGCGACTTGTTATAATGCTGGTCCTGCTGGTGGAAGAAAAATTCATATTTTCTCAGTGAACATAACATCTCCTGTAATTCTGAACTAATAGGTCTGACTACATTTGGTGTAACAAACAATAAAAATATCAAATGATCGCCAATGATGAACATGTACAAACAAAAGAGCTTGTCGTGCGTCGCATGATCTAGCAAATTTTGTACGCCTCATAAACCAGTATATTTTCAATACAGCCACCTCAACAATCACTACGACAAATCAAAACGGCCACTGCATACCACATGAATCAGCAGAGAAGATTTTAGTTTGATGAAAAGAGCATCAAGCGGATGACAAAATAATATTGTCTGAACCTCAACACACAATTCAGCTGTCTTCATCAACACTGGAGTATCAATTAGTAATTTGACAAAAAAAAAAATAACACACAAACATGCACAGGCAGTTGCGAGGCTGATGCATGCACATACAGGCCAGGAATTAGAATATCACATCATGAGGCCAGGTTTAAGATAATCAGAGAGAGAAATGGGGAGCAGCACGCACGTAACACGGAGGACGCCGCCGTCCAAAGCGAGGACGTGAAGCTCCAGACGTAGTGAACCTGGACGGCAGACGTGGATCGAGCTAGAGTAACGAGCGACAGACTCATCATATCAAGAATTGTACTTCAAATTTTGCACGTGTTGCATAAACCAACAAAAAATGATGAAATATTAAGCCCAAAGCTAAAAGAAATTTCCAGGGCACCAAGCTTCGAAAATATGCATTGTGTATGTCTATTCCAGCGATCTACAAAGCAACATGAACATGTCAATCACCTAATATTCCTGTACACCTAATATTCAATTTCAATCACATGTCAATCACCTAATATTCACACCAGAAAAATGATGATCCCAAAATTGATATATACATTGAACCTTGAAGAAAGAACATATCCAGAGCATCTGCTATACATGAACCTCCAGAGACGATGCAGAACACCAGCCATACACGAACATGTAGATATAAGGAAAGAACACAACCATATGCACATCAGCTATGCACCAGCCCAGGACGCATCCATACACATCATGCATTTAAGAGAATTAAAAAAAAACAGGCATGTGCTTGCCTGGAAGCCAGGGCTGATCATGATGGCTTCCATGGAAAAAAAAATACTTGTACATTGAAGCAAAAAAACAGATGACCATCTGCCTATTTGTACACATTATCTACAGATGACCATCTGCCTATTTGTACAGATTGCCTAAACCCTAAACCCTAAGAAAATCTATGTTGTACTAATAGATCTTGGGTAACTAGCTGTTCTCAACATATTCCTTCTTCACATTTATTCAAAAATCTTTTATGATCCCACAAATATATGTACTACACTTGAACTAGTAACCTCAATCAAGATTTCTGACTGCTGTACTAACATATAACTAAGATCAACAAGAACATGTGCAACAGAGGCTAACAAGGGTACTATTTCATTTCTTGGTCCTCACTGTACCCCAAAAAGCTGCACCGTTTCACTACCAATCATCAAATTTTGAATATTTCCACTGATCTTGTATTTTGCATTCAAACAAAAATAGAGGAACATGTCAAACAAATTTATTGAAATTTTGGACAACCATGAACAGACCACCTATTATGCCCAGATTGATCTCTTGAAGTACATCCACTGATCCCCTTGAATTAGTTCTACTAATCATCGACACCAAATGTCAGGATCCCACTCAAAGGGGAAAAAAATCACCAGGGAAAAATAAAATCAAAGATCGTCCTACTCAAATGCAAACTGCGAGCCCAGAAACCAGGGCCTCTTCAGAAATTCAGCAACAAGGTCTTGGCCTGAAGTGTTCACGCTGATAAAAAAAATTCTCGGGCCAATGCTGAAAAATATTACTACTACAGAGAGTGCCCAAATTCGGGCTTCAGCAAGAAGAGCAAACACAAGAACCCCTAGTAACGATTGCAGCTCGACGGCCTATTCCTTATTTCCGATTACCCAATCACCTAAACAACCAGCAAAGCCGAGGAATCCGCCACAAATTTCCTAAAAATCCCGTATTCCGAGCCCAAATCAGATCCCGAATCACGGAAGGGGGAAGAGAGGGAGAGGAACGGACCAGTACTTGGAGAAGGAAAATCTCATAGCGTGGTACAGCACCGCGGTCCGCATTGTGCCCTCGCCGCCGCCGCCGCCGCCTCGTCCCCGCCGTCGTCGCGCCGCTCTACCCCGCTCGGATCCGGAAGGAGGGGCCGCCGTCGTACCACTCCGTCGACCGTCGCGGTGCTCGTCCGCGCCGGGATCTGGAAGCATGAGGGCGCGACGTCGTCGTCGTGCGTGCGCCATCGCCGCCTCCCCCTACAGCTTGCGGCCACCGCGCTGCTCGCCACCATGAGATCCGGGCACAGCCGGGGCAGATCTGGCCCGGGCGACCCGTCCCGGCCGCCGGAGTGGCGAGATCGCCGGAGCGGGTAGAGAGAGAGAGTCGGCAGGAGAGATTCTGGAACGCGAGGGACGAGTCGATTGATTTATTTGGTGGCGGGCCCGTATGTGTACGTGGACCCCACCGTATGCATTCTGGTTCTGCTGCTTCGTGTGGTTCCGGAATCGAGGTGGGGGTGCACGTGTCAAGCCTAGGAGGAAGGTACAGCTGCAGCACGGACTATATATTTCACATTAGAGCCAAAGGCGTCTTCAAATGAAGCATCTCGCATCTCGCTATGCCACGGCATAGCCAATTTTGGCGCTTACCTGAAAGTACAGATGGAAAATTCACAGTGCCCACATGCAGTAGATCAGGCAGCACATGGCTGGCTAGTCAATGGTTGATGAGGACGATGGCATCAAGACATTCCCTCTCACGTCTCAAATTGTTTTTTTTTCGAGCGATACGTCGCAAATTGTTCGCACTAAAATCAATGATTTAGCTCATGTTTTCTAATTAATGTCATGTATTTGGGAACAGAGAGAGTATCGAAGAACATAGACATGCATGTGCTTATCTTAGCTTTACGTCAATATCCTAAAGTGCTATTTTCTTGAGACGGTACCGAGCTTTGCCGCACCAACGCAAATCAGTGTACTGGAAAGATACAGCTGACGCAGGGCTAATCGCCCAATCGTATTATTTCCAGCAACCGACAGAAATAAAATCATTCAACATCTAGGAAGAGCAGAATTAGGACAACAATGCACCGCCAACTTCCTGGACTGACCGTCTACGGTTCCTACACCAACAGGCGACAACTAGCAGATGATCAAAGAATTGAGGCCAGTATTTAGCAGATAGCAAACGGAATGGGGTCTGATTTGTTTAGGAGTCCATGTCCATTGGCGTGCAGGAGCATCTTGCCGCGCCGGAGGGCTTTGACAGGGGAACAGGGCCAGCAACCGTGGCGGCATCAAGAATGGGTGATAGTTCAGGAGCCCCAGCGCCGATCCTGTTTCATCGGTATGTAGCTCGAGCTGTAATTCCCGCTGCATCCCATGCCAAGCATTTCTAGCTAATGAAATACTATCAAAAAAATAATAGCATGCATATGAATACATGCAGGCAAGTCGTAGAGCGTCCCCAACGGCTTCCTTAATAATCACTTTAATATTTGTTTGTTGGCAAAAGGGAAGAGAGAGAGGTGGTGACTCTTCCACAAGAGCTAGCGCTTAAGCAATTATGTGAGACTGGCACCCCTTTACGCGCAGGAAAACACGTCTCACAAGAGCCAGCTGCTGGCTCTTTTGTTGGGCACGCTCTTATTACGTGTTCATTGATACTTTTGATTTCAGTGAACAGTTTAACAAAGGCGCACTAGCTGATTCTTATGTATATCAATATGGACGCGAGGCTAGCAAAGGTGGCTCAAGCGTATTAATGTTTCGCCCACCAAACAAGAAAGGCAGCAAGCGAGTGTGAACTCATTGCTGCGTATCAGTTCTGCTCAAGAATGTATTGTCATATAAGGTCTTTTATTTCTGAGTCGAAATTCTGAATTTCTCTGCGCGTTCCTGTATTTTGATCGTGATCCACTGAACGTGAACTCATTGCTGCGTATCAGTTCTGCAGGATACATTGTTTCTGTAACGGCAACAGAGTTCGCGCGTACCCCGTACAGAAAACAAAATGCAGAGCACTGGATGCCCGGCTTGTCATCGCCGCGTTGAGCTTGGTTCCATGGACACGAACACTTGATGCTGTCGGCGTCAACGTCGCGAAAGTGGATGGGCGGCGGCACCCCATGTACTCTGGGCCGGCATGCGCAGCTGATGACAGGGATGGGTCAGTCAATCGACAAACGCACCTCATGTGGTGACACAGCTGCTGGGTATCAGCAACGACCAGCGAGCAGACGTCTTTGTAGGATCCCGGTTCCATTTGGGTGAACCGCTCACCACGACCTCCCACGTCAAAGCCCGACTAGGAAGACACATATCTCGGTTTCATGTGCGCCTCACAGGTCCGATCCGACAGCTCTCGGCAACCAAGGGAGTGGACCGCATAACAGCCAAGCAAAATCTCCTACTCATTCTGCGGCTGAAACTCCTGGTGCATCACATTCCTTTCACCAATCATTAAGAACTGTGCAGACATGCAAAAATGAAACCAGCATATGCTCTCACAAGACTTCGCCGGTGTGTGTGTGTGTTGTCTCCCAACAGATGTGCAACTCATAACAGAGGAGGAGGAAGGGGGCTTAGGTTTTATAGTACATATCTCTGTGGAAACAGGCACCCTCTAACAGAGTGGTCACGTGTTTCACCAACCAATCAATCAATGTTCAAGTACCAACAAACCATTCATATACAACAACGGACCTGCCGCAAAGAGCATCTAGGACGGGGCTAGGCCTAAGGATTTAATTAAATTTAAACGTCTAATTAAACAGGAGACTTTGAGATTCGAGCCTATTTTGAGAAAAGCTCCACCGGACCGCTTTTTCTTAAGTTTATTTTCGCCGAGTGACAATTTAAGTGGATGTGAATGCAGTGAACATGCAATGCAACTTGGTTGGTAAATTGTTTCACAGTAGCAACATGGCGCACTTCCTTGCAAAAAAAAAAAAAAAAAAAACATGGCGCACTAATGATATACTGTCACACCCATCATTATCTTTTGTTGACGAATACTGAGTGATAAATGACTCAAGGTTGTAGCTGACATATAGGAGCACGACCACAGACAGTCGATAGATGTGTAACTGGGGATTAGTTTACTGGTCGATACATGTGTAACTTGGAGTGGAAGGTGTCAGGAATCAAAACTTCTCGCTATCACCAGAAACAAGAACATCCTGAAACTGACAACTATGGCCCTGCCCATAGCTTGCGTTTTGCACAAATTTGTTGCAGACAACAGATTACTGTTGATCAAGAGATTCAGGGTCAGGGAACAGCTGTTATGGGAACCAATGGGCGAAACAGATGTGAGTGCAAGGATAGCTCCGAACTATCCTCAAGGGTGGCCAAAATAGGCGCCGAGATTAGTGGTTGTGCTCCTCTAATTGGTTGACGCAAAATCAGTAAAGTAAAGCATGTTCCAGAGTGCTAATACGATGCAACAAATCATGGCTGCGTTCGGCTGGCTGCTTTTGCAGCCGGCTGCAGCAGCAGCTACAGTGTCTGCAGTTATTTCTCTTGCAGCAGCTACAGTGTTCGCAGTTATTTCTCCTGCAGCAGCTACAGTAAACAGCCGTAGCAACAGCTAAACGAACAGGCTGCATGTCTTGTGGTTCGTATCATTCAGATATTATTATGTTGTTAATTTTCCTAGAAGACAAAATATGTTAACAGTTGAAGATTAAATTGGAATTATATGTTCGGTTTTGTGGTCTCACTGTATTACCACAGTGATAGCATATGTGCAGATGTAATTTTTTTAAGCGGCATGTGCAGACGTAATTAGCTGACGGCTTCCAGTATTTTCGGGGGCAAAATTATTTATTGTTCAGCTTGGTGCTGTATTTTCATCTCAACCCATTGAACTTGACTAATTCACAACTCATTTCTGGCTTTCTGTATTTCAAATCTGCCGAAAACAGAGTTGCTGTTAACGCAACAGTGTGAGCGCACCCTGTAGAGCAAAAAAAAAAAAAAAACCGTAGTACTGAATGCCTGGCTCGTCATCGCCGCTTTCAGCTTGGTTTCATGGACACAAACATTGTTGTAGGCGTCAACATCGCGAAGGCGGAGGGGCGGCGGAACCCCCGTGTGGCTGATGACATGGATGAGCCGGCCAATGGACAACCCCATTACGAGTACCGACGTGGCCACCAAACTTCACCGACAACCAACAAGCGACTCTCTTCGTTCGATCCCGATTCCATCTTGGCAGACACCTATCTCAGTTTCATGTGAGCCTCACAGGTCTGACCTCACAGCTCAAAGCAACCAAGGCAGTGGACAGCATGTGTAACGTCCCGCTCCCTGAACCGGGCCCGCTCACACCTGGCAGCTCTCTAGGATCTCAAGACTGCCTTCACAAACCAACACAAGTCTTTTCTGCGCACTTTGTCCTCACTCGTACGCACTCGGGAAGAACTTTCCGGTCGGTCACCCATCCAGAAATTACTCCATGCCAAGCACGCTTAACCTCAAAGTTCTTTCGAGATGAGCTTCTGGAAAAGAAGTTACAACTTGTTGATATAAGTATTCTTATCAATCCTATTAAGCCCTGCGCCAGGATGTCACATCCGACCCCCTTAGAAGACCGACGTCCTCGTCGGTCAATCCCAGTTCAGGAACGTCCTCCTTGGCCACGTCCGTGTGCCAGCGCATGTGCCATGCTGTGTGACCACTCCGGGTCCACAACAGCCATGCGCCCCATGCCTGCGCAACTGCGTCCACACGCGCCCGTGAAATCGCGAGAGTCGGCTCTGATACTACTGTAACGTCCCGCTCCCCGAGCCGGGCCCGCTCACACCTGGCAGCTTTGTAGGATCTCAAGACTGCCCTCACAATCCAACACAAGTCTTTTCTGCGCACTTTGTGCTCACTCGTACGCACTCGGAAAGAACTTCCCGGTCGGTCACCCATCCAGAAATTGCTCCAGGCCAAGCACGCTTGACCTCAAAGTTCTTTCGAGATAAACTTCCGGAAAAGAAGTTGCAACTTATTGAAGAGTATTCTTATCAATCCTATTAAGTCCTGGGCCAAGATGTCACAGCATGATGATACCCGAGCCGTGTTTCGAACTCTTCCTGCGGCTGAAACTCCTAATGCATCACATTCCTTCACCAATCATGCAAAAGTGAAGAGAATCAGCATGAGCTTGCACACAATTTCGCCGGTGTGTGTGTGTGTTATGCCTCCCAACACACTATCGTGCGATTCAGCAGTGGAGGAGGGCAGGGAGCTAATTAAGGTTTTATATCTCTGTGTGGAAATAGGCACACTCTAATAGAGCTTTTACGTGTTTCACCAACCGATATAATCAATCATAGTACACGTACCAAAAACTCATTCATGAAAGAAAATTAATTTATGTGTATCTAGTTCCCCATACCCCTACACTGCCCCCATAGTGCAAAATAAAAATTTTAGTCTTTATGTGCAGGTTTGCAGTACAATGGTCGATTTTACTACAAAAGTTAACGATATATAAAGTGCACGGTTTTCCCCTTGTCCAAACAACTGTACAGCAAAACAATAAATATCACTTATACTCTCTTTTTTTAGATACTTGTGCCACATGTAGACACCCCAAATGAAGGTCTCAGAACGCGAATTAATCTCCTTGCGCAATAAAACTTAAAAGGTTTAATTTGGCCTTAACTATTGCTTCGACTCTGCTCAAACCGCTGTTGCAATTACGACAACTAATCTTAGCCTTTCATACTCTCGATCTCTTTCGATAGTGTTACTGTTTTATATATCTAGTTGAGGAATAAACAAGGAAAAAGAAAAGTTAACATTCTTCCGCTTGCACAGCAAAATGAGTGAGTCTGATATAAGTGAAAGAATTAGCTCAAAAGAATTAACTCTTACACTGTTATTGGGTATTTTATCTAGGTTCAGAATGGTGCAGGCAGGAGGCACGTTGCAGATGCATTCGCAGGCTAACCCTTGGCCTTTCCTTTTTCTATGACGGAACTAACTCGCGGGCCTGCACTATCAAGTTGGACTTCACGTTGGAAGCAGGGCACCGAATCACATCAACAGCACCTTGACCTTCAGGTTGGAAGCACAAAATGACATAGGGCCATCTTGACTTTGAAACCAAAATTTCCGGTGCCTCCGGTTCCTTGTTCCTACTAGACGTGAACATGCTGATGCGGAAGCAGTGCTTTTCTCTTGCCTAGCTAATACTCATGTATGCAAGTGGCACATTTGAAAATGAATTGGGCACACAAGACTTAGCATCTACGAAAATAGCAGATGAGCCGAGCTCTTATATGGACACATGGACCAGCAGAACTTCATATTAAATGCATGCATGATTCCTCATTTATAGAGACAAACGTGTCTTGAAATGAAATATCGTTGCGCTTTCCTCGGTCATAGATCTGCTGCCACGGCTTAGCCAATTCGACGATGAGCAGAAAGGACGGACAGAGAGTCACGCAGTGGCCACATGCAGTAGATTAGGGAGCAATGAGTCGCCAATTCGTGGTCGACGTGGGCAAATTTCTCAGTTGACGATGGCGTTACTGAAGAACACACGCGTTCATGCTGATCCTCAGCCATTTCGGATTCCATCTGGGCAACCACGACCTCCCGCGTCAAAGCTTGACTTGGAAGGCACCTGTGTCAGTTTCATACTTGATGTGACTGAGCCTCACAAGTCTGGTCCGACAAGCTCTCGGCAATCCATTCAAGAGCGTTGGCCGCGTGACACCCACCAAGCCAGACCCCATGATCTTTCTGCGGCCGAAACTCCTGGTGCATCCCATTCTTTTGGCAAGCACTAACTAGCATGGCGCAGACATACAGAATTGAAACCAGCATATGCGTGCAAACAATTTCGCCGCACAGTGTTGTCTCACAACAAGCCAACACTTGAGTGCTATTCACATAAGGCATAACAGAGGAGACTCCCAGCTTAAATAGTTTGTATATATGTGTGAAACAAGGCACACTCTAGTACAACTCTTATGGTTTCACCAACCAAGCGATCATAGTACAGGTACCAACAATCTTGTAAGAAACTTGGCGTATCCACTTCTCCATATCCCATACTGCCACACAAAGCTAAATACATTTAATCCTAATGTGGAGAATTCGTCGACTTTACCACCAAATTTTACACGATAAAGCACATAGTCCGGCGGTAAAACAATAAAGATCATTCATCTTAGTAGTCATGTTTAGATAGTTATTACATGTCACATGTTGACAGTGGTTGAAATAATCAGGTCTCAGAACATGAATTGACCTCCTTGGGCCGTTAAATGTAAAAAAAAATTATGCATTAATATTGCTTCAGCCTCTGCTCAAACCATGTTTACAATTTCAATAACAACATCATCACTCTTTTCTACTGTCGATCTCCTTTGATAAAGAAATTGTGTAAATGTTATATAAATAGTTGAGAAAGAAAAAAGGACAAAAAACGTAAACATTCCGAAGTGCATATTTATTTATATTTGTGTAGGTATTTTATTTAAGATCATTTGTTACAACAAAAGTCACGATAGTAATGGAACAACTAGATTTCACATATGATATGACATCGCAGCATGACACAAAAACCACAAACGTTGCCGTAATAGCTTCTTTAATTTTGTCAAGGCGTATCGCTTGAGCAGCAAATACCCCGACTAAAGGATGTCCACGAGCAAATTGTGAGACCTCTTTTAGAGATATCTGCAGTTACCATGTCATTCCTCGAATGGGCAATCGAAGCTTTACCTAGTCCACAATTCATCGTTGTTGCACACTGATTCCTAATGCCTCCTAGACCAAGTCCCAAAATTGGGTGTTCCATATTCTACATGCATGTCTAGTGCTTGGGGCCAATTGCCTTGAGTACGTTTTCTTATTTCTCTTGGTTCAAGATTCAATCACTCTCTGTTTCTTAATTTCTTGCGTGTTATATATATGTGTGTGTGTGTGTGCTGGCTTCTAGAAGTGCTTCACCGACCAAGCATGTGAAGAGTATTGATGTGCCCAGGGAGTTCGAAGTCATGCTTTTCGATGTCATAAACGCATGAGCACTAAGAAACTCTGCAAACATTGTGTCGCACGTGAACAGTAGAAGACATAGTTATATCTTCTGAACTTGAAATTTCTGTACACGCAGTAGAAGTATATATTTTGTTTGAGCTAATCAAGGACCAAGAACGAACGAGGGGAGGAGCCTGCCGGTATAGAGGGTGGACGCTATTTGAAATAGTGACCCTGGGTCCCCAACGCTATTTGAAACAGTGCATTGGCAAGCTGAGTTGCAGAGGCGGAGCTCGACGGCTGCCATGCTTCTCGATGACGCTCCTCCAATGCCGCTGTCGCAGAGGTGAACGAGTGTGAAGCTAGCTAGCTAGCAGCATGGGATCGTCGCATAGCGCCTGAACCACATGCGTATGGCCGCGAACAGGTGTCGGCATCTCCGGCGAAGGGTGCCGTGAAGAACGTGAGGTGGAACGCGTGGAGGCCGGACACCCTTCGCCCGTAGCTGATGATCGCCGCTAGATTTCGTGGACGGTGCCCGGCTCCTCATCGCTGCCTTCAGTTGGGTTGTGTGGCCAACGTGTTGTCTTGTCGGAGCCAATGTCGCGGACGCGGAGCAGGGGAGCCGAATATGTACGGCACCCGGCACCCCCGCGTACTAACTGTGATGTACCTGCGTAGCAATCTGTACTCAAGATGAAATTTTTTTTTGAGGGAACCGGAGGGGTTTGCACCCCTACTGATTATATTATATTAAAAAA
This sequence comes from Eragrostis nindensis, assembly GCA_012490785.1. Taxonomy (NCBI): domain Eukaryota; kingdom Viridiplantae; phylum Streptophyta; class Magnoliopsida; order Poales; family Poaceae; genus Eragrostis; species Eragrostis nindensis. The sequence continues at coordinate 306,045 of JAAXCT010000269.1, read as the reverse complement.
AAGATTAAAAGTATCATACAAAGAAATCAAGGAGGGAAAAAAATTGAAAGCAGAAACAAGAGGAGAATCAAAGCTAAAGGTTGTCTATCCATTGGATAAGAGCTGGGAGAAAGCTTCTTTTAGCACGATGAACTAGCATCTGCATCTCCTTCTTGAAAGCTTGTCGGCATCCCTCAACAGTTGGGTCTTTGTTATTGAAGATCCAGTCATTCCTTGTTGTCCAAATACTCCAAAACATTAAGATAATGATTTCCATATAGAAAGGAACATTTAACTGTCGCTTCAGTCTTTTGAATGTGACTAAGGTTGTTGCTGCCACCGGGATATTCAGCCCAATGGAATCCCAACATGCTCTCGCGAAGTTGCATCTCATGAATAAATGTCTCAAAGTTTCTTCTCTCTGCAGAATACATAATTCACAGGTGTATGAATCAAGCACCATGTTTCTTCTTCGCAACATACCTCTTGTATTCACCCTATCCTTCAACAACAGCCAGCAGAAAATTTTGTGTTTCATTTGGCACGATGACTTCCAAATCCATTTAATTGGTGCAGGAACCTCTATATGACCCATTAGTTGTTTATAAGCTCTCGCACTTGAATAAAGGGGAGAACCCCAAATGTATGTCCAAATATCCCTATCATTACTGAAATTCAGTGCTTGTAAAGAGTTTTCCAAATTCTGATATTGTGCATATGCCACTTCTGACAATGGCAACTGGAACACCTGGTGTAGATGATTGAGAGCTGCCATTTGTTGAAGGCTAGACTGCTTCCTGGTCGTGAAGGAATATAGTTCTGGGAAATTCTGTTTTGGTACAATATGAGCCCACAGATCATCCCAAAAAGAAATAGTACGTCCATCCCCAACTGTGGCAGCTGACATACCTTTAAACATGGGCAGTAATTTTAGGATATCCCTCCACCAGAAGGATCCCTTCTTCCTGGAATCAGGCAATTTGCCATTATCTCAAGATGAAATTTGATCACCATTATAATGAAGCATCAAGTACAAAAGCCTGTAGGATTTTTTATAATGATAGTGTGGTGTAAGTTACAACCGTGCATAGGGGTAATATGAAATAATGACCACTCCGGATCTTTCGATGCCGTCCGATTCAACATGCATGGGTTGGGAGCCCCATGTCACTGTCAGGCTCGTAGCTTGCAATGGTGGAACACATGGCGCCTAGTGGAGCTCTTTGGCCCCTGCCGCCGCCGGAGCTCGCAAGCCGGCACAACCTGGCGAACGGCAATGATGGTGGCGGCGGGCTGTCGATTCGATCTCCAATTGTTTTCCCAGCAGATCCTAAGGGTGGTTGAGGGCAGCCGATCATCGTCGCCGGAAGGCTTGCTTACCCGGGGCAGCGGCACTGGCGGAGCTGGTATGAGACGGCGGCGCTGTCGTGCAGAGGCGTCGGCGGCGTGATCCGTCGAGGTCGCGGCGTTGGCAGCATGGACCATCGCGATCTTGCGGTGGCGGCCGCGTGATCTGTCGCGATCGTGGCGTCGGCAGCGTGGACTATGGCGATCTCGCGGTGGCGTCTGCAGTTTGGTCCTTCATCATCCACTGCCGATCCACGCTTCTTGAGGCCCGATCTCCGTCGCTCTGATCCTAGTGGATGAGTTGCCGGCGTTCTCAGATTGATCTCAGTGCCATCCCGAGGAGCAGCGTGCGGTCATGTTTTCCTTGCGATTCAAGGAGGAATTTAGACATCTTTGCTACGTTCGCACAAGGAAGGCTATCAAGAGATTGATTTCTGATTCGATATTGTAATTCACTTGGAGTTGGTGGTGGTCTACAATGTGCAGATCCTGATCTTCAACTTGGAGGGATTGCTTATGTGCTGCGTCGCTAAGTATGGAAGTCCGATCTGTACTTTGGGGGTACCAGGGTGAAAACTCTTCCTAAGCTGATTGCTATAGTGCCAACGACCAACATGCCTTGTTGAAGGTGTCGTTGTGGTGCCCCATTGACATCAGATCCTATGACTGCTGGTGAAAACCTGTTACGATGGCGGCATCTCGGATGTCGTGACCTTCATGAAGCCATCGTTTTTGGAGTCATTTGCACTTGTGGCTGCTTCGACGGATTGGTTCCTCATATCACTGTCCTTGTGTATGCTTGGGTGTCTCCGGCGGTTATCAATTTCTTTCTTCATCGGTTACCGTTTAGGTGGTCTTTGCTTCAATCAAGGATGGTGTTCATCATTGGATTGGCAGTTGCTCGAGTTTGTTCTATCTAAGATGGTGGAAGAACAGACATATATATAGAGTTGACCGTACTCAAGAAATAGGACCGGAAGACAACAAAAGCTCCAGGCAGGAGACTTTTTCTTTTCTTTCTGTTTTGTTTTGTTTCATCAGTGTAGCTTTTATGCACTTCTGATTATGGCCGACTATTGTCGATGATTGTATTTGGCTGTAACTTTTTTTAGAAGTCAAGGCCACTACAGCTGTAGCTTCTCTAAAAGCCAAGACCCGGATTAAGACAATCTTCCCATTATAAAAAAAAATGAGCTCTTTGGCAGAACTGTAGCAGCAGAGCTCGACGGCTGCCACATTTCTCAAGGACTCACGACTCTCCAATTAATGATGCTCAGTTTCATGTCCCGAGGTGAGAAAGTGCGAAGCAGCACGAGGTTGTCGCGGCCTAGAACATATCGTGACTCAACCAGGAGTGTACTAGCTGATTGTGTCAGGTTGCTGTATGTTGTATTAATTTTAATGTATATTCCTTTGCGATCATTTTCAAAAATGCTAATGATAAACTATGACAAATAAAGTTAGTACTGTTTACAGCATACACATTGACTTAGTAATACATGCTGACCTTGAACGTACTGGGAGCAAGAAAAAAGCAAGAATAATCTTGAATCAGCTCTCTGTTTTTGCTCCAGCCATAAGGTTGCTAGGTTATGAAGCTTCACTTAGCCAAGAGGAAACCGTGTAAACCAGGCAGGTTTTACACCCACTAGCCGGCGCACGCAGCTGATGACAGCTTCACCGTATGAGCAGAGCCAAGGACACCAAACATCACCGGCAAAACGAGCAACCGTCTTCATCCCGATTCTGGACCGCTCACCACGACCTCCCGCGCCAAAGCACGACGACACCAATCTCAGTTTCATATGAGGCTTATGAGCCTCACTAGTACGATCCCACAGCTCTCAGCATCCATGATAGTGGACCGCATGACACTAAAGCCATCTTTCATCCTTCGCCTTAAACTCCTGGTGCATCCCATTCCTTCACGAGTCACTTAGAACTGTGTAGACATGCAAAAATGAAAGCAGCATAAGCTTGCACACAATTTTGCCGCTGCGAGTCTTATGTCTCCCAACACTTGTGCGCTAGTAATAACAGAGGAGGCAAGGGGCTTAGGTTTTATGTATGCGTAGAAACAGGCACACTTGAATATAGCGCTTCTGTGTTTCACCAACCAATCAAAGTAGGAGTACACATATCCAAAACCATTCATATAAGAAAACAATTAGTGTTTTCAGTTCTCCACTTCCCACACTGCAACACAACGCTTCATATCGTCAATCCTAATGTAAAGATTAATTGCAGTAAGTAGTCGATTTTACCAACAAATTACACGATAATGTGCATAGTTTTTCTATTTTCCCGAAACGCTGTTTGTCAAGACAATAAAGATGGTTCATCTCAGTAGCCGTTTTCTAATAGTTGTGCGACATGTTGACATTAGTTGAAACAATCAGGCCTCAGAACGTGAATTAATCTCCCGGGGCACGTGAAGCTTAAAAGTTACTTCAGCCTCTGCTCAAACCACTTGCAATTCCAACAGCTACATCAGTAGTTTTCCGTACTTTCTATCCCTTTTGATATAGAAATTTTGTAATACATTTATAGTACAGAAACAATGAAATATAAAAGTAAAAATTCTTCCACTTTTGTCGGAGTCACTGAGCAGTGTTGCAGTAGGGGTTCTTTACCGATGGAAGGTTCTGGAAGCCTCCCTCTTCTAACAAATGAGTTGATTTAACTATATATCTTGTTAACGTTCCATAATAGGTAACCAACTGGCTTGGCTTGCTTCAACCACACTGCAACTTATGACTAGTGATCAGCAATCAGGCTAACAAATGACTCGCAAAGAAACGTGTCATCAACAAGCAAAAGAGGTCTCTTTTAGTAATCTCTACGGCAACGCTAGCATTCCTCGAACACTTGCTCCATTTGACATTGCAGTGGCTTTTCAAAAGTGCTTATTTATTTTTCATTTATGTAGTTATTTTTATTTGAGAGCATCTTTTTAGGAACTGTTACGACAAAAATCACGCTAGAGTAGTATAACTAAATTCCACGTCACACAGCATATCACAGTACAACACAACAACCGTAAACAGAGCCCTAATAGTGTCTTTTGTCTTGTCAATGTGTAACAATTGAGAAGCAAAGATCCTGATTGAAGGGCAGGAAATTTTGATACTACTTACTTTAGTGATCTCCACAGTTACCGAGCCATTCCTCGAGTGGGCAACCAATGCTTTACCCGGATCACTATTCCTGCAAGTTGAACAATGATTCCCAATGCCTCCTACACCGAGTGCTAAAATTGTTGGTTCCATTTTCTACATGCATGTCTAGTGCTTAGGGTCACTTTGCCATGGCACCAGGAGTATGTTTTCTGATTTCTTTTGGCGCGAGATTCACATCGCTATCTGTTTCGTTCTTTTTTTATAGTGCATGCAACTCCGGAATTCTGATGGTATTCTCTGCACACTCTTGGTTGCATGTCATCACTGTGCAAACAACATGTAGTATGTATATCTGTGCGCTCTCTGGCTCCTGCAAGTGTTTCACACCGAGTCACCGACCAAGCATGTGAAGTGTATTGATGTATACACAGTAGTCGTACGTAGTCTGCTAGAAGTTGCTTTTCGACGTCATAGAAGGTGAGCACTAATATAACTAAGAAGCTCTACAAAAAAATTTGTGGCACGTAATAGCTGAGATAGTTATATCGTTTGAACTTGGTGTTTCTGTACGTAGACGCAGTAAAAGTATATATAAACATTTAGTACATTCAGTCTTATATTTACTAATTGGAGGCTCCTTTGGAGCCCTCACGTTAATCGAAGGAAAATTCTAGAAATTCTGAGAAAAAAGCAAAACATCTAGCCGTCTATTTTGATGGTTATAAAATTGTAACCAATGGATCTTAAAGAAAACTCTATAAATTACCCACCACTGCCATTATAAATAAAGACCCAAACTACCCCTAATATAAAACTTTAAATTACCCACTCTACCACGTCATGATGAAAAAACAATAGCAAAAAAAAAAAATCATATGCCTATTTTTAACATCAGACTATCGTCCAACAAACCCTACCGTGATCCTGCGTCTCCTTTTACGCCAGTTGCGGCTGCTGGACGAACGGGAGCTTCGATTCCATGTTCTACGTATGTATCCTTCGACACCAGTTGCGGCTGCCGGACAAACACCGCTAGCAGACTTGACCGCGGAGACGCGTGCGGTGCACGGTACTACCCCTTCCTTGCGGCAGCTCCGATTGCGACCATGGCACGAGGGCGCGACGAGCCGCTTTTCCGACGTGGTCCAACCTGACATCCTCGGAACGTGAGTACAGATCAGTTTAATCTGTAGTTCTAGGAGTCACCGTGCATGTGCACCTTGGTCTCATGCAAATTGAGCCTCTGAAGATCAGCGTGGACACCATGCAGATCTTGAAAAGCTGCCATGATGAGATGCATCCGTGGCATCAAGGGAAAAAAAAGGATAAATAATGTTTGATAGTGCAAGAAAGTGAATTCGGATCAAGGTCTGTAATGACATAGCTTCCTGGCTGCTATGAGTTAGTTGTGCAATTGATGCTGATGTCTATATATGTTCCCTGCAATTGCAAGTTCAATGGTCATGAGAAGAAGCACGTGATTAGTCTACACATAAACCTCTACGTAGCAGATCAGGACATCCAGGATAAATCAAGCTCGAAGAACCAATGGTAGCATTCCTTGATCACTTCCATTGCCAGGTATATGTCTTCTGACCATTATCTATCTGATGTAAAAATAATAGTACATTACAATTTCTATTGGCTTTGGCCAAAGTATATCAAGGTTCGAACGAGGTGCATAACTTTGTATTTTTCATAGGTTTAATTCATCCAATACAATCTTCATTTAGTAAATGCGCAGCAAGAGGCTTTTAGCTTTTATTCTTGGAATTATGTTAGCAAGCAAGGGCAGATAAGAATTCTTAAATTCAATTGATTCCTCCAGATCCCACTAAGCCACTGGATCAAATTAAATGTGATCAAGTTTCAACAACAATATTTATCTTTCAATTTTATAATGATTATATGATGCATATGTGTACGGATAAAAAGGGAAACGTCCTACGAATCTGTTACTGGAGCGAGTAGAGTCTGAACTAAGCGGTGCCTATGCACCAAAATATGGAGTTTGTTGATAGGTGAACTACATTCACAATAAGGCTAAGTATGGAATTTTTAGAGACATTAATAATTGTTTGATATGAATTTAAAAACTAGCAAATTTAAGCAACACTGTAGTATAAATGTTCAAAAAATTGATGATGGGGATCTAGAATTATTTACTAGGATAAAACTGCTTCCAAGCTTTAAACAACGCTTACCATGGTGTTGCTCACAACAATATGTGACTTTCATTACCCATGATATTTAACAAGAAAGTGGAAAGGTAAAAAAAAAAAAAGAACACCTTCTGAGCAGACATGAGTCAAATCAGCCCTCTTTCTATTGTACACATAATTTGTGCTCTATACTGTCTTCATTTATCTATAACCAAAATTTGAGATGCAGTCAAACATGCCGATGAAAGTGAGCATATGGAAGAATATAATAATGCATGATGTTTGTGAGAAATCAGTAAGATAACCAGAGGTACTGGGGTGACCGTGCAGTCTAAGTAAACACTACGCTGTTTAGCGTAAATAGAGACATGATATAGAGCTGCTTATCAATTTTTAAATTTAGTATTATAAAAGAAAGGAGCCAATAAATAGACATAGACATTATACTATTATTAATCTCGCATATTGTGTACTACCTCCAGATGTGAAAAAAGTGGATGCACATAAAACAAGGAAGAAAGAGATAGAGATAGAGGTGTAATAGGAAAAGAGAAAGGTGTATTGGGAAGAGAGAAAGATGCATTGGGAAGTGAGAATGACATGTAATTTGAGAAAATTTCAGAAGTCTAGAATGGCATGTAATTGTGAACTGATAGAGTATTTAGAAATTTAAAAAGTATAGCTATAACTTCTTCATTTTGCTATTATTTTAGTACTCCCATAATACTCTTCAAAATCAATTAATTTAGAAGCTGGCCGGATATATTGAATAGAATAGTCTATATGCAATGTGAAGATAGTAAATTTTGATAATCATCTGTAGGTATAAATATAATGTGCTGAAAAGAGGGAAGGTGACGGGACATAGAGGGACCAAGCAATTTCTAATTAACAAAAATGTGAAGCTTAGTCTTTACTTTATACGATTATGACGTCTAAGTGGCCCTTCAATGCATTACCATTGCAAACAACCTTTACACTATTATAAAAACCGTTACCTGCATTATTGTTCGACAAGGCATGTGCCATACTTTGAAGAATTTAAGGCCCCCTTTGGAATGCGGAATTTTTTCCTATTCCTGCGTTTTTTCTGTGAACAGTCAACTGATTCCTGTGAAATTCCTGCACAATTCCTGTGAAAATCCTGCGTTCCAAAGGGGCCCTAAGTAATTTCATTTGCAAACCATAAACATCCTTTTATGCAAACAGACAAATGTTCGATAAACATATGTACAATCTAACATTGCTAGCCCGTGCAGACGCACGGGTTGATTGGCTAGTGTGTGCAAACAGAGCAAAGAGCTACACTGGGAACTGCTCAACTAATCCTGAATCCGGATGCGCGGCTCCGTCGCACGGATGTGCAGCTCCACGCTTGGCATAAATAAATTGATTTATTCTTCCTTTTATAGCTGTAGAGCATGTGTGAGCGAACGATCAGAGTTGTGAAGACCGGATGGGGTGCCCCGGAGTTGTCAGCCGTGTCGCGGCTTTCGCTGCGCTGCCTTGGCCTCGCCTGAGCCTAGGACTTGCGCGTGGCGCCGTGGCATCGTCCTCGCCTGCCTGCGCGGCTGGTAAGCAGAGCACGGACGAAAACAAATGGGGATCTAGGAAAACAATTTCGGAAGACAAAAAATTTCGGAGATCACCGATAAACATGAAATTTCGGGAATTTCGGAAATTTCAGAATCAAATTCATACAAATTTAAATTTTTAAAAAAAATTGTCAGAAATTCACTAAAAACTGTCATAAATCATCATCACAATTTTATATAAAATGAATGATAAATATTTCAGAACTTTATAGCACGTTAGGCATGTTCATGGTGCCAAACACAAAATTAACGTCATGAATGCAATGTCCCAACTATTTTTCTGCCCAGCTTTGCATATTGATACCATATTAGGCGGTGCTGGCCTGCTCGGCGGGAAATTCGGCCCGATGGTGGGCTGCTGCGCGCGCTACCAAATTTGGCCAAAAAATTTTGGCCGAAACATATTTTTTTGGGTACTCACCGATAGACACGACATTTCGGAAATTTCGGTGAAATTTCACCGAAATTGTTTTCCTATTGGGGATTGGGGAGCTCGGAGCTGGCGAGCGCCAGCTCCGAGTTAGGGGTTGACGATTGGGGTGAATGGCGATCCGTCGCCGGGAGCGCGGTCCTGGCAGCGAATAGGGGTCGACCATGTCTGGTGGGTGCGGAAGCGCGATGGGCTTGTTTGAGCTAACGAAAGAGCAAGAGCGAAGCCGGGGTCAGGAGTGAACGTCGTGCAGAACCCATGGTGCCTGCGGGACGCTTTTCGGCGGACCTGCGTTGGCTTTTTTTGGTTGCGGAAGCGGAGCTCGACGGCTGCCATGCATGCTGCTCGAGGACGTTGGGTGGCTCTCCAATGGAGCCCCGTCGCTACCGCCCTGGGCTAAAACAAATTGAGCGCCGCCCACCCACTCCCTTCTTCCTCCTCGCGCCGAGCTCCTCCCCCGCCGACCAAACCACCACCACCCCAGCCGCTCCTCCGCCTCCCGACGTCGTCGCCGCCCGCCGCACCCTCCCTTCCCCCGCACGCAACCTCCTCTGGCGGCCGGCGGCGCCTCGCCGCCGCCACGCTAACGCGTCGGGCCACGACACCCCCGCAGACCCCGCCCACCGCCTGCCTGCCGTCCGCGGCCACGGCGGCGCCGTCGCCGCCTCCCGAACCTCCTCTATGTCCGGCGGAGGAGGAAGAGGATTCTCGAGGTACAAACCCACGCGGCTAAGGGATTCTACGGCCGATGGCGTCGGTGGCTGCGCCGCGCGAGCTCCGGCTCATCGGAGAAGAAGAGGCACGGGCTACCGGGGGGTGGGGGGGGGGGGGGGGGGGGGCGTGATTTTGTTTTGCCCTAGGCGTCAGCGATACACGCCGCTCTCCAATGCCGCTCGGTCTCGTGTCGCAGAGATGTCATATATAATGGAACGTTCCAGAAGTCGCCCTCCTAATACTATGTACATGAACGGCCTAATTAGCTACTCGCTTGTAATTCATGCTCCAGCTACTTACTACAGTACAACTTACTACTGAAGTACAGAAATAAGAACAGCTTCACAGGCTAAACTTCTCAATCTATAAAGCTTGTTGGACTTGAAAGGTTTCTTCCAGACATCTTTGCATTGACATAGTTATGCACACCATGGCCTCAACTAGTGGAGATCGAAGATTCATCCGACGCACGATGAGAAAAGGTCCATCCCGGATTTCCAATGCCTCCTACTCCTATTGCTTCAAATTGGACTACGTGCCTACATGATGGCCTAAAGCTTGAGCTCTTCCTCATGGATATCATGTAGTATATCATAGGATGCAGGATTTCCTTTTTTCGTCACCTTTTATTTTTTATTAATTCTTTCGTGTGGCTACTTATATGACACTGTGCGTTACATGGCCCCTGACACACGCAGTTCTGAGGTGCATGTAGCACCATGAATCTATCAGCCACTGGGAATGCGAGTGATTAGCTAGTGAGGCATGCGTGCAGTTAATCAAGAGAATAAAGATAGTATCTTGTGGGGGCTACAAGGTGTCCTAGAAAATATCCTCCTAGAAGATATTAGCATAATTCAGCCTGTTCGGCTGCTTGATTCGCAGCCAGCTTCTTTGCAGCAGCTACAGTGTTCCAGTTATTTCTTCAGCAGTCGCTACAGTGTTCGCAGTTATTTCTTCAGCAGCCGCTACAGTGCTATCAGCCTGCCGAACAGGGCCAATATTGATGCAATTCATTATCATTTTAGTTTCATATATATAGGATTCGGTAACTTCGGTTAGTTATGAATAAAGTGGGACCGTGGATCACAGATATATCACTTGTGAGCTCAAATTGAACCCCACTACCGCGCGGATGAAATATGAAGACGATGCGGAGAAGGAGAGCGGTATCGATCTGATACCGGTCGGAGAGGAGGGGAATCGAATTTGTATAGCGTGGTATCCGATTACATCGTAACGGATTACGGACCACACCCAACCAAACCGATGTAACGGTTTGGATTACCCTCTGTAATCCTAATACGATACAAATCGCTGAACCAAACAGCTCGTATGATTTTAGAAAGTAAAAATATTTAATGCATACTTCCTAACATTATCTTCGTGCATGTAACTTCAAATGAAAAGATCTTGCCTTAAATTTGAAAAGAAAATGCATTGTGACAATTTAAAGAAACTTTCTACAGTAGTGACTACTGACTCCTGGGACTCAGAACTGCAGCTGCGTACGTACTGACGCATGGGACTTCCTTGCTTCACACTACAGTAATAAATATACTATGGCTGCATAAATAACATTAATAAGTTTATTAAAATAATATCAAGGGTTTTTCTTTCTGGCTAGCCCAAGAACTACAGTAAATTCGGTACTTCTGAAAGGCACCTTGCAAATCCTGTAGACCAAGTATCAGCAGCAGCCAAAATTTGATCAATCAGCTTCAGTGCCATTTTTGTCCCACATGCCACAGTCATACTGGGTATGGCGTGTGAGAGCTTCTGGCCGCCGTAATAGGAGGTCAAAAAGACTGGGCGTACGGCGAGTAAGAGAACCGCAAGAGAACCGCCTGCACAACAAACACCATTCGGTCGCTATTTCAATCAATCTCGACCACCCACAAGAATGATTGGGAGAACCAAAACCGCCTCCGTCGCTGCAGACCGTGGCGCGCGTCGTTGCTCCGGGAGGCCAGGCCACCGTCCGGCGCCTTCTCTTCTTATGTTGTCCAAGGCACGCACCCAGGGGCCAGCTGGGCCTTCTCTTCTTGCATCACGCACGCCATCCCCGGAACTCATCGGAGACGTCCTGGCCGTCGCGCACGCTGCTGATCACGAGCCCGTCGCCCTCGGCGTGGAGCTCGCGCGCCACCTGCGAGAATGCGGCTCTCAGGTACGCCTTCACCTGCTCAAAGGTGGTGTCCCGCTTGGCCGCGGCGATGGAGTCCCCTCCCCTCAGCAAGAGCCAAGCGGACACCATTGAGCACTGGTACAGTCCCCGACCCCCGCAGCAGCCAGCCTCCAGCTCTTCCTTGTTGCACTTTCTTCTGACCTGGGTGCTGTGCACTAGAAAATCGAATACATTTCAATCACACTCAATCGGCGAAATATACTGAATTGGATTTTTGGCCAAATTACTGCGCACCCAATAAAAACCGATAAAACATGCAGCCTACCATCTATATTTTACTCTTGAAGTTCAGGCTTTTACACATTCAAAGCTGACTTGGTGATTTCTCCAGTCCACCTTCATTCTTCACTCACGATAGCAAGTGCTCATATTTATCCTCATCTCTAGAAACTATAAATCATGGGTACAGGCAAGCATCTCATGGAAACTCACTACATATTTTCACCTTCCTCACACTGCATGCTCCAAATAACTCCCAGAAACGTGTGTTGGAACAGTTCGTACTCTTTGCAGCATTTCAGCCTAGTTGCTTCTGGACAGCACATGCTGCATACAGGCTGAAACCGGCACCAGTTTGGCTGGTAGGACGGGATCTAGGTATTTCAGCCAACCTCGACGCGTTGATCAGCTTCTTTGCTCCGTGGCTCGTTGGAGGCCCGACATACTCCGGCTTTCCATGGTTTCTGCCCCTTATATGCTTGGATATCCTGCAGCCTCCCATTATGTTGCTTGAGCTGGAATTCCCGCTGCGTCTCATGCCAAGCATTTCTTGCTAACAAATATCTCAAAGCTAATAGTATGCATATGCATATGTGCGGGCGGATTGGTTGTGTTTTGTACTCGATTCTTTCTACTTCCGTGCTACGAAATAGATGAGGGGTCAAATAAGCACCAGCTGATGCTTATATATATCAACGTGCACGTGAGGTGTAGCCAATTGAGCCTTTATTTATCCTACTCGAGAATAACATATTTTAAAGACCCATTTGGAACACATGAGAATTTTGTAGGATTACGAATCCTGTAGGAAACTTTGCAAATTTTTTAGATAATGAGAAAAAAAACAATACCCGGTCTTGACCTCAAGAGAGCAAACTGGGGATTATTGTACTAGTCAATGAATGAGTGTTACATGGAGTGGGAGGTGTTGGGAATCGAAACTTCTCTGTGACACCCGAAAGAACATCATGAACCAACTAAGGTCCTGGCCATGGCTTTCGTTTAGCACATATTGATTGCAGATTGATGTTGATCAAGAGAATCAAGGTCAGATAACAGCCCTTAAGGGGAACCCGTGGGCTTCTTGAAGACTCAGGGACTGGTGCCGCGAAATGGATGTGATGGAGCAGCAGAGCGCATCGAGACACAGCAGCGGCCAAAAATAATAAAAAAAAGTAAAATGCATAGCGGGTTTTTAAACTTGTCTGGCCGTGTCATTAGGTCTTCATATTCTCAAATTGCAGTTTTGACACTCTAAACTTAGCCTCGGAACGTGCATCTAGCTCCTATACTCTCGATACTCTCAAAATATGTAAATCTAGCTGATCAATGCGTCAAGGTTGTCTGAAATACATCATTATTTCAACTGAATATTATATTTTTGGCTTCGGAGTGCCATTTAGGTCCTTATACTCTCAAAATATAAATCTAGCTCCACAAACTTGGCTTCGGAGTGCATCTAGCTCCTATACTTTCAAAATACAACATTATTTCAACTAAATGTTTTATTTTTGTAGATATCATTTAATTGTAGTTAAATAAACGTGAATTTTCAGCTCAAATGTGCATATAAACTAAATTTTCTCGTGCTAGGGCGCATGGCAGGGGACTTGCAGCTGCGAGAGCTGCTCATTCGGTAGCTTCGTGGTGTTACATAATTATTAGTTAGTCATGTCCTGTTTGAGTTTTGGACGTTTTCTGCATTTGTTTTCTTTACATGTTGTACGTGTTTCTCTGTTGCGTGCGAAGGGATAATTACTTTGTTTCTTAATGAAATGATGCACAGTTCTTATGATTATTGATAATTGCCATAATCCAAATAATAAAAAAACCAAGTATAGAACCTAGATAACACCCGAATCCAAGTTTAGAGAGCTAGGTTTGCATTTTGATAGTATAGTGACCTAAATGACACCCGAAGCTATTTAAGGAGTTGAAACTGTAATTTAAGAGTATAGTGACCTAAGTGACACATCCGGATAAGTTTATGGATCGATCATGCATTTTACTCTAAATAAAATGTACACGGAGGTGTGTAGTTGTGGTCCTCTAATTAGTTGATGCAAAACCAATAGAAGTAAGCATGTCCAGTTGTATGATACGATGCAGCAAATCATGTCGCGTGGTTGATTTAGTGATTCCTAATGTCGTTAAATATATGGAAGATAAAAATGCCACAACTGTTTGTGTTTCCTCTACGACAACAGTTAATAACATATGAGCACGATTGCAGAAGTAATTGGCTGACGACTTATTGTACTTTCGGAGTCAAAATCATGTATTCCTCGGCTCGATCTTTGATGTACGTTAATCTCAATCCATTGAACATGACGAACTGACATGTTAACAACGTAATTCTGCATTTCACTTCTGTTCGAAACAAGTTGTTGTTAACGCAATAGGGTCTGTGCACCCCTCGCAATTAATGAGAAAAGACAGAGTACTGACGGCACATTCGGTGCTTAAATTGCACATGAGACAATGTAATCCCCTAGGCCAAATTTGTCCTACATCCATGCATGCTAGGGGCGACGACTGAGAGCATCAGGCCGATCGACGAGGTGCACGAGCACTGTCTTGTGGAGCATAAGGTGCATCCAAGCCACCGGTAGCTCCATGAACCTGACTTCATCGTGGCCTGCACAATGGCCGGCTCGTCATAGCAGCCTCCGGCTGGAATTGCTTGACACGAACGTCGGTGTCCCTGAGAGCAGCATCACCGTGTACGTCCGGCAGTTGTTCGCTCATGCGCCGGCGTGCGCAGCTGACGAGTCAGATCAGGATGCCAATGGATAGCCCTGCCGCCGAACTCGGAGAAGCCGTCCTCTGCCGTTTGTCGTCTGGGTGGATCTCTCATCTATGTCTCAGTTTCATATAAGCCGCACAGGTCTGATCAGCAACCATGGACGTTGATAACACGACACCCAAGCTACTTGGTCCGCCCTTTCTGTAGCCGGAAGTACTGGTGCAGCTCATTCCTTGGGCAATCATTTAGTACTGCGAAGATATGCAAGAAAAAAGATACCAGCATATACATGCACACAATTTTGTAGCAGAGATGGCACAGAACTAGGGTCTATATATCTGTCTGGACATAAGCACGATCTAATACAGCTCGTACGTTTGAATTTCCACCAACCAATCAATCGTAGTGCATCCCGTTCTCCATATATACCCAACTAATGTAGCGTGATCGAGGAGGAAAAGGAGAACATTTCTGCGAGTTGCTTACCATTTAAGATTGAAGATTACTGATTTTTCCCTGCTTAACTTTGTCGCTGATGTAATATTTGATTCTTCTGAACTGGACCAGATGGCTATAAAGTCTAAAAGCACCAACATTTACTTTGTAGAGGCTAAAAAACTTTTTGTTATTAAAAAAAAGAGTCCTTTTTACCGTGCTTCTCATGAGGGTCCCAAGCATCGAAGTTGGTTTCAGGAAGCTGGTCATCCGGCCGATCTTCAAGAAGTTTTGATTCTTCATTCTTAACACCTCCCACTCCATGTAACGCAGCAGAAAATACATCAGGCGGTGGGAAATATTTGTGCAGGCCCTCATCGAGGTTAGTTTTAAGAAGCCTGCCATCGGATCTTCGAGAAGTGGGCGAAGATGCGATGGCAAGCTCCACGTCAAATGGCTCCGCATCAAAAAAAAAAAAGTAATCCTCCGGTTCTAAATTCTTGACGTTTGACCATGTTTGAGTCAAGTTAATTTGACCATTCGTCTTGTTCAAAATATTTTAAAAATTATCATAGGTTTGTTACGATTAGTTTCATCACTAGGGTCGAGGAGCCCCAGCGCTAGTGTCACGTCCCGTGCTTTTGCCTCCATTTGAAATCTACTAAGAATTTGAATTTTTTGAATTTTAAAAACAAATTAAAAAAACAAGTGCGTGTTTAAGTTAGCCAAACCACCCCAATTTTAAAACTTTTCTTTTTGAAAACTTGCACAAAACTCATCATATGCACTTTGAGATTTTATTGGATTTATTTTGTGTGATTGTTTGTTTTTCCTTTTGGCTCGAGTTTGAAATTCCTTCAAATTCGAAATCCCCAAAATGTTTAAACCTTTTTCTCTTCTCGGGCCGCACTTCTCCTTTTCTCTTCTCCTTCCCGGCCCAGCTCGCCAGCCCAGCCCGCCTCCCTTCTCTCTTCTTCCTCCTCCGACCGCGCCGGCGGAAATCCCACCGCCGCCCATACCGCCGCCGCGTGAAGCACGTGGAGCTCGCCGACTCGTCGCGTCTGTTCCCCTGTAAGTCTGTAACCATCCCATTGCGCACGTCACCAGCATGGGCGCCTGTCTCTCCCTCGCCGTCGCGTCCCATCAAGCGGGGATAATATCTCGCCGGAGCGAGATATTTCCGGCCGCGCCGCCTTTGGCCGAACCGCCTTACCGCACCGCCTTCGTTGTCTATAAAGGTCGCCGTGCCCTCCCTTTCTCCTCCGCACAAACCCAAGCTCCAATCATCACTCTCTCTCTCTCTCTCTCTCTCCCTCTCTCCCTTTCCTCGAGCTAGGGTTCCGGCCATCTCCGTCAATGTCGGGTTCCTGATCTCCTCCGCCGCCGTCGAGACCTCGGTGAGCTTCCCCTAGCTTCTCTCTCCCTTCTGCGCCCTTCTTCCTTCTCCTTCCCTCTCGCGCGAGCATCCGCACCGAGCATCGCCGCCCACCGACGTGCGACATCGTCGCCGGCAGCCTTCCTACTCGCACCCGACCTAGCTGAGCCGCGTTTCGCATCCGCCGCGCACGCGCGCACCCTTTCGTGCCCGCCAGTGTCGCCGCATCCCTCTCCCTCGCCTTTCCCCGTCGCTCGCCGCCGCCATCGCCAACTCCGGCGAGCTCTCGCCATCGCACCACCGCTTCCCGTCGTCGACGTCTAGCCCGCACAGCTTCTCCGTCGCGCGCTCGTCCTCGGCGACGTGCTCCCATCGCCGTTCCGCCCTCCTAGCCGCCGCCGGCGAGCTTCCCGGCGAGCCGCCGCCGCGCGCAGCCCTCCCCCGCCGTGTCTGACCCGGTCGCGCCGCCGTCCGACGTGCACGCCACGTCGGCACGCGGGACCCACACGACCCGGTCACCGCGCCCAGTCAGCACGCCCGATCCACAAACCCGGTGCACCGTGGACCACGCACACCCACTCTCCGTTCCACACGCTCATACACCAAGTTCACAGAACAGTGCGCCCGGTACACTGTGCATCTCGGTCCCACATGTAAGCCTCTCTTGATCTTTTCCAATACAAAAATAATTTTGAGAATCTAGAAAATTCCCGGGCCCTGTATTTTTGTAGATAAACCCCTGACCTTTCCAGTAATTCTGTCTTAGTCCTATCTTTTTGCAGAAAAGTCCCTATACTTTTCTGTAATAACAATTTGGCCGCTATCTTTTTACACCAAGACCCCTGAACTTTTCCAAAATTATAGATAGGTCCCTGTTGACTTTTGTTTTTACCAATAAGCCCTCATAATATTTCTATTCTTGCAAATAAGCCCTTTAACCTTCAAACCTTCATATCTTTTTCGTTTTAACTCCGTTTCGAGCGATTCTTGCACTCACGCGTTCGTATAAACGCGTAGTACCTTTTGGTACTAGCTTTGAACTCTGGAATATTTCCTTGAGCTATCAACCCTCTAAATTCCTATCCTTTTTCAATAAAACCCCATCACGATAAATCTTATAATCATGACTCCGCACGTCGTGCACATTTATTCAAACCCCTGTGCTGCACCTAATTAATTTCAGCACACTGTGCCGCCTCGACATAGTGCATTTTGGCACTATCCTTGGACTCCCGCACACTGACCCACATGTCAATCTCTTACACGTGCTGCAAATGCTAAGTCCACACAGAACGTGCACACACATTTCTATTCCGAGCAATTTCCAATATCAGAAAGATCTCAGAAAATTCCTAAAAATACTTTACACCCTTCTAAACATTTTTCAACCCTTGATCACTCCAGATTAATTAGGATTATGGCAATGCCTTATTAAGTTGGCTTAATCCAGATTAATTTTCTTTCTCAAAAATTGAATAATCGATATCTCCTCCGTTTCAGCTCTGATTTTGGCGATTCTTTCGCCAAAATTCATCTAAAATCATCCTCTATTCATTGCCACCAGATCCAATCTAACCTTGGTCTCTATTTGGTTTTATTTGATTTATTGCTTGATTGCTTGAGCGGTAGATTTATTTTCTTTTATCGCTAGATAATCAAGTCTTTGAAGAAGAGCCTGAGGATTTGGAATACGAGGACTTAGAAGAAGAAGACTTTTGTGAAGGCAAGTCTAACTCCCTTTGATCATGTCGATCCTATGTTTGCAGAGTATCCTATTTAGAGCTGTTTACAAATAAATGTGCATGGTATTTAAATGGATTTAAATGCTAGAAGGTCCTATGCAATAATTGTTTGCCATGCCTTGACTTGAATATATCCTGATCCCTTGTTAACCCTAGGAACCAACGTCATTAAATTCCTTAATGATATGTTGGATTGCTTTGCCGCTTAGGACTTTCACCATATGTGTTTAATTAATCCTGCTTACATGATTTTCGTGTAAAATGCGTGAGTCTTGGTGGTGTGTGTAAATGTGAAATGGTGGGATTAATGATAAGTGCAACCCATAGTGGGGGGATGTTTTGGCGGGAGCAGGCGAGGTAGTCCTCAGTGGGGAGGATATCTCTGGGACGCTATGCCTCGGGGAGGATAGCTATTGGAGTGCCTGTTTCGGTCGTATAAGGACCGGTTCTTGTGCCGCCTTTGCCTAGCACTATACGCGCAGCCACAAGCCCAATATGGGATGGGGATTGGAACCACACCCTCCGGTTGATCTCGGTACCCACCCGGTTTGCGGAGTATACGGGGACCAGGAGAAGACTCGGGCCAGTGCGGTTTCGAGGTCCGGTCGGAGACTCTTTTTGGGGCCATGCTTTCATGGACCCCTGGTTTGGCCCGTGGGTGGATGCCGTGGAGATACCGGCAAGTACGGGACCTTTAGTAGCAAAGTTCAAGCCGAGAAATCGGTGGAGAACTGATCTACCTTGTGGGGAAATTTGTGCACCCTCGGCCGAGGTTATGAATCTTTCCGGAAAGCCGTGTACCACAGTATTGGACAACGCGAAAGCAAAGACCACACTCGATTAGACTTTTCGGTGTGAGTTATCCTTGGCGTGTTTTCGGAATACACCGGTTTGGAGCCATGTGCTGGTTGTCGGCCAGTGATAAAACTTGAGGCACTGGCGGGATGGACAGTAACTCCTCCAGGGCCGCCCAACCCCACTAATCTCTACAGATACTTGATTAGATTGTGAACTGCTTTGTTTTCAAAACAACCTTGGCTTTCTTGCCTCGTTGATATAAACCACAAGGCATCCTTTGATGAACTCCCTTGCATAATTACCCCCCTCGTGTTAGGCTTGCTGAGTACCTTAAGTACTCACTCTTGCTTCAATCATTCAGAAGGTGAGCCAGAGTTTGAAGCTGTTGAAGATGAAGATTAAGGTTCAGCCTGCACGCAAGTCTGCCTGTTGGAGTGGTGCCGTTCCGTCTTCCGCTGGAGTAGTTGTTAGTGTGTCTGCTGTGCCAGCCTGTCGGGGTGTTGTCGTTCTCGTAGTCGGGCCGCTGGCCTTCGATGTAAGACCTTTTGTGTAATAAAAGGGCTTGTATGAGACTTGGTAATATTATAAAAAGAGTATGAGACTGTGATGTCATTCTGTGTAAGCATCGTATCAGCGTCTGATCCAGGGACTGATACGGTAAGCGCTAGTGCTCCAGAAATAGGGTACGACAGCTAGGGGCGGAGCCGGGGAGGGGGGGGGGGTGGGCGGGCGATTCATGCACACTTGCCTTCTACACTTAAAATCACCATGTAAATTAGAGAAAAAAATGAATTTGGTCCCCCCCTTCCCCCCCCCCCCCCCCCCTTATGAGTCAAATTTTGCTAAATTTTGTCATTTGGCCCCCTCATGATCAATTCCTGACTCCGCCCCTGCCCAGCACGCTTGGCCGCGACTTTGACTTGGTATCAGCCTCAGTCATCAGGAACGGCCAAAGGGCGTGGCCTGCTGTGGTGGACACCCTTCGCCGGTAGCTGATGACGCCGCTGACGGTCAGCAGAAACGACGTCAAGAACAACCAGACCAGGGCGCGACCTACCTACACAATGCCCGGCCCGTCATCGCCACCACATGCTAAGGAATATAGCTAAGTAGAATGTGGGGGAGTGTTTGGTGTAACCTGAATGAGTTGAGATCTGGATGCTAAAACTCTGTGCTGTAAACTATTTTCGTCCATTGCAATGCAGGTGAGCGAGTGCAAAGCAGGACGGCTGGTCATAGTGGAACGCATGCCGCCGCCACTACGTGCACGGTAGTTGGTCATGGAGACCCAGCGCGTGACCACGAACAGGGCCAGGAGCAGCTAACGGTGTCAGGTACTGGCAGCGGCATTAGGAACAGTTGATGGTCCTGGTACGAGAGCCCCAACGCCGATCCTGATTCTTAGCGTCTGCCTTGAGCAGTAATTCCCGCTGCATCCCATGCGTAGCTTTTCTCACTAGCTAACAAAATATCTCAAAGTAATAACATATATACATATGCAACACATGCAGCTGGGAGATATATATAGGTTGGATGTGTTCTGTACTCGATAACATTTGACTTCGGTGCACTGTGCCAGGAATAATTTCAGGTTAAGAACGCACCAGCTGATGTTTATATATATGATGAATATGGATGTGGGGCATAAGAAATGGTTCTTGCCTCGGACATTAATTTTTCGCCAACCAAAGGTAGAAAACACCTTTTAAAGCATTTATTTGTGAGCAGATTAACTGTGCAAAATAAATTTCTCAAAACTTAATGGTCATTAGATCAAAGGTAGTTTTTTAATTGCACTATCAATTTAAAGAATTTTTTTTTTACGATTACACAGTGCAATTCAGACATTCACAACGCACGTACAGTCACCCAGTTGATCGAACTGAACCCACCCACCCCTACGAACACAAGTACGCAAACCCTACCCCTATGATTATCTTTGAAGACCGAGCCGGCAAATCTTCGAGATTGACAAAGTCACCACTGGCGCCTCGCTGTCGATGGGAGTGTCGCCTACCACTAAAAGCAAAAAGCCATTAAATCCTAGAGAATTCGCTCCCGCGATGAGTCGAACCTAGGAACTGAGGTGCTACTGAGTCATTTGTAACCATTAGCCTACAAGCCATTTTAACCCTATCAGACTAATAATAATGAACACATTATTTATTATATTAACCAACATATGTCTACTCCTATTACTAATTTGATTCTATTTATGAAAGCAAAACTACTTACTACGAGGCTGACACTCTTACTAATTAATGGTCATTATTTTGGACGATAAACTTACAGGTTTTTTGCACTGAGCCCTAAATCACTAAAAGATGGCTATCCATTGAACCCCTTGAATAAATCGTTTTTCATTGTTTGCAATATTGTAGCGTGCAACAAAACTATTGCGGTATAAGTTTAATTACTGGTCCCTTGTTGTTGTCCGATTGAACGTGCATGCTTGGTTTTGAAGCCCCATGTTGGGCGGGTGGCTTGCAATGGCAGAACACATGGTGAATGCGCGGTGCTCTTTGGCAGAACTGCAGCAACAGAGCTCTACGGCTACCACATTGCTCCAGGACGTGGAGTCTCCGGAATGCTGCTCTGCCTAGTGTAAAATGTGAGGAAGTGTGCATGCACATGGTTGTCGCGTGGTGAAACACATGGCTCCTCAACTAGGCGTGCAGCTGATTGAGTCAGGGTTTCTATCTTTTTTCTTATTTGTCATGTATATTGCTCGTGATCTTCGAAAACTTTTAATAATAAACTATATATGCAAGTACATCTTTTTTGGGCAAGATTAATTGTTAAAATCCACTAGCAAATTCAGGAGGTTTTCATATACACACCTGCAAGAAATTGTGTTTCGTATGGTCTATTGTACATCGCTACTCTTTGTTAACATCTAATAAGATAGATGTTGGAACCAGTAAGTTTAATTTCCTCTATTTTATTCATAGTGCCAGCTAAGTTTAACCCTATTTTGATAATGTAACAAAATTTGGTTGTGTAACATCCAATTAAATGATAACTGAGCTTTGGTGAAGCCTCTGAACATTAGCTAGAGGCCAAAGAATAGCCACAGGACAAAGCTACAAGGAAGGATGCGAAAATACATGAACACGTGGGGAATGGGGAAGACTAAAACAAAAAAAAAAGCTTGTAGGCGGGTATATGAAAATCCTTTGAGTTACAAGCAGGTTTTTGCCAAAAAAAAAAATGTGTTTTCTGAAAATGAAGCTTCGTATGATAGCAAAAAAAAAAAAAGGCGGGTTAGAAAAACGTATCTGATTCAAGATTATTATTTCGTTTGTCTTCCTCCCGGTTCGAGGTTAACATGTGTTACTATGTCAATGTATATGCTATAAACAATACCTGTCTTTTTTTGGCATATTGCAACTCCTTGTACTATATTTAAAATATGTCGCAAGAATTCTCTTCGTATTGCTTCCCTCCAAGTTTCTAGTTCTTGTCTGCTGGAAATGGAAAACTAATTCCTCATTTTTATTAATCATGATATCACTGTACATTCCAACACAGAGCTAGCTAACTTTCATTTTATTTTGTTATTTATTTGGGTTTTAAAACACTGCAGTTTGATGACTATTTCCTTTATGAGTATCTGTTACGGCAACTAAATTTCATATAATTGAAGCGGATTGTTTTTTTTCTATTGACAATTAAAGTAGATCTGATTGCAGTGAGCATGCAATGCAGCTTGGGTGATAAATTGATCACAGTAGCAACATGACAGGCACATATTCACACACTCGTTGGTCCTTTTCCCTTGATAAATACCGAGTGGTAAAAGACTCAAGGTTGCAGCTGGCATACAATACGACCAGGGAGGTTACAACTCACAATCAATACTGTTGCAAATCAAGTTCAGAGCAAAATGGGGAATCGTCAGTGTAGCGACCCGTGTTTTCGTAATCATCAAAAACCACTGAAAATTTGAACTTTTTAAAATTTTCAATTAAAATCAATTTGCTTAGTTACACCTAGGGCTAGAAATAAAAATTTTTAGAATTTTACATGCACAAAATTCATCATATGCATTTTTGGAATTTTATTGGCTTTATTTTGAGTGTTTGTCTGATTTGTGCTTTTGTTTGAATTTGAAATCCTTTCAAATTCAAATCCCAGAAAAGATCAAGCCTTTTCTCCTATCGGGCCGCCCTGTCTTCTTTTTCTTTTTCTCAGCCGGCCCACCTTCTTCTCTCTTCTCCCGGCCCAGCAACTCATCTCCCCACTCCGGCCCGTCTTCCCCGGCCCAGCCTGCCAGCCCGCTCTCTCTCCCTCACTCGCCGACGAGTGGGCCCCGCCCCGTCGTCTTCTACCTCCGGCCGGCGCAAATACCGCCGCCGCCCATACCTCCCTGCCGGCCACCGCCCTTGTCACTTCCGAGCGCCAGGAAGAGTCACGTGGAGCTCGTGAGCACGCCGCGTCCCTCCTTCGTCCCGTCTCGTCGAACAGAGGCAGCCCACGTCGTCTTTTTGACCCGCGCATCCCACCGCCTCGAAGCTCCGGCGAGCGCCATGCCGTGACTCCAGCCACAGCGCCGCTTCCCCTTTTCCCCATCTTTTCCCTCGCACTGTCGCCACTCCGCACGCTCGTCATCGCCGTCTTTCCTCTCTCGTCGCGTCTCATCGGAGCATTAACTCCGGCGAGGAAAATATCGCCGGAGAACCGCCTTCGCGCACTGCTCCGCACCGCCTTTGAGCTCCATAAAGCAAGGGGCAGACCCCCGTTTCCCTTCTCTGTTCTCATTCCCCTCCCGCACTTGCTCTCGAGCACTCCCTCTCACTTCTCCTCTTTCTCTCTTGATTCCGACGAGAACTCCGACGAGCTCTCTTTCCTCTCCGGTGAGTCCCGACGTCAACTTCTCCCACTTCTAGCTTCTCCTTTCCGAACTAAACCTCACCGTGCCCTTTGTCTGCGCAGCCGTGCCCCGTGCGAGGAGATCCGTGCCGAACCCTAGCCGCCGTCTTCCTCGTCGCCGGCCATTCCCTGTCTCTCTCCGGTTCAACCGAGCTCAAGGTGAGCTTCCTCGAGCTCTCCTCTCTCTTTTGCGCCACTCCTCGTCGTCCCTTTCCGCTTGCACACGCCTCCGCGCCGAGCGCCGCCATGGCCGCCGCGCTCAACCTCGCCGCCGGCCGCCGTGGACCCTCCCCGGCCAGGCCGAGCTCATCCCCGACGCCGCCGCGCTCACGCGCACGTTCGCACCCACTCGCACGAGCCCCTACACCCGCGCACAAGCCTTTCCCCCTCGCTCACCGGCGCGCCACCCTACTCCGGCGACGTCGCGCCGCCGCTCCGGCCTCTCCCCTCGTCGACTTGCAGTGCCATTAGGATCGCCGAGTCGTGTAGGCTCCGTAGGTGTGCTCCGTGCCGCGCTCCGCCGCCGGCAGCCGTCGCCGGCGACCCCTCCGGCGATGCGCCGCCGCACGCGCCCCTCCGTCGCCGCGTTATGACCGTGTCGCGCCGGCGTCCGACGTGGCTGCCACGTCGGCGCGCGGGCCCGCGACGACCGGGTCACCACCGCCATGTGGCAGACCCGGTGCACGGTGGACCGGCCGCTCTTCCATCCGGTCCGCAGCACACGTGGACTGAGTTCACACTACAGTACGCGCACAGTGCACCGACCCCATCTGGCCCATTTGTCAGTCTCTCAATCGCGCTAGAAATTGCTACGGTCACACCGAAAGTGCACACAAAATCTTATTTCGACCATTTTCCAATATCAGAAAAATTCCCAAAAATCCAATATTTCTTCTTAACCATTTTGCAACCCTTGTTACCCTCGAGAAAATTAGGATGATGGTTATACTTAATTAAGATAATCAAATCCTAAGATAATCAAATCCTAATCAATTTCCTTTCTTTTACTTCAAAAATCAATATCTTCACCATTTTAACTCCAATTTTGGCGAAACTTGCGCCAAAATTCATCTAAAAACCTATTCTATCCAGTGCCACCAAAATCAACTCCTCTCTGGTTTTATTTGGTTCTTCTTTGATTTATTGCCTGTTAAATTGTTTGCAAGCGGTAGATTTATCTTTTGTTAACTCAATAGATAATCAAGACGAAGAAACTGAGGATCCTGATTACGAGGATTTAGAGGAAGAAGAGCTTGGAGAAGGCAAGTCTAACTCCCTTTGATCATATTGACCCTATGTTTGCAAATATCCTAATTAGAGCTGTTTATAAATAAATTGCATGGTATTTAATTATATTTAAATACTAGAATGGTCCCATGCAATATTTGATTGCCTGCCTTGACTTGATTATATCCTGTATCCTTGTTAACCCTAGGAATCAACATCATTAATTTAATTAATTAATGAAATGTTGATATGCTCACTGCTTAGGACTTTCACATGTATACTTAATTAATATTGCTCACATGATTTTCGTGTAAAATGCGTGTGTCTTGGTGGTGTGTGTAAATGTGAAATTGGGTGGTATAATAATAAGTGCAACCCTAGTGAGGGATGTTCTGGCGGGATCAGGCGAGGTAGTCCTCAGTGGGGAGGCTATCTCTGGGACGCCCTCCACTTGTGGATTGGCTATTGATGATGCCTGGTTCGGTCGTATAAGGACCGGTTCTTGTGCCGCGTTTGCCTAGCACCTCCCGCGCAGCCACAAGCCGTGAATGGGCGCGGAATTGGAACCACACCCTACTAGTACTCACCCGGTACCCCCCGGAGGCAGGAGATTGCAACGGAACCCCAGGAGAAGACTCGTTCGTTGGTGGGTGTTCGAGATCCGGCATTTATGACTGGCCATATTATTATGATTGTGAAGCCCCTGGTGATGTCCGTGGGGGATGCCGTGGTGGTACAAAGTAGGTATGGAACCTTTAGTGGGACAGTCCAAACTATGACGATAGGGAGGACTGGACCACCTTGTGGGGAAATTTGTGCACCCTTGGCCAAGGTTAAGAAACTTTCCGGAAAGCCGTGTTCCACGGTATTGGACAACGCGAAAGCATCAGCCACACTATGATTAGATTTTCCGCGTGAGTTCCCTTGGTGTGTTTTTGGAAAACGCCGGTTTGGAGCCGTGTGCTGGTTGTCGGCCAGTGATAAAATTGAGGAACTGGCGGGATGGATTGCATCTCCCCCAGGGCCGCCCAACCCCACTAATCTCTACAGATATTTGATTAGAATTGCGAAATGCTTTGTTTTCAAAACAACTCTACATAAATTTGGCTTTCTCGCCTTGTCGATGAAACTCAGCCTATCCTTGAAAATTCCTTGCATAATCATACCCCTCGTGTTAGGCTTGCTGAGTACCTTAAGTACTCATCCTTGCTTAAATCATTCAGAAGATGAGCCCGACTATGACTTTCAAGCTGATGGGTGATGAAGAGTGAGTATCGGCCTTCGCTCAAGTGGTGCCTGTAGCAGTGGAGCCCTGTCTTCTTCCGCTAGACTTAGTGTTAGCTCTGGCTGCTGTGTCAGCCTTTGAGTGTGATGCCTGTGAGTGCTGAGGCTGCTCGCCTCCTTTGTATCAAGACCTTTATGTAATAAAAAGGCTTGTAATGACTCTCGGTAATATAAATAAAGTATTTGCTGTGAAGCATTCTGTGAAAGTGTCGTATCAGCTACTGATCCAGGGACTGATACGGTAAACACTAAGTACTTCAGAAATGGGGTACGACAGTCAGTCGATACATGAGTGTTAATTGGAGTGGGAGGTGTCAGGAATCAAAACTTCTCACCAAACAAGCCACGGTCCTGACCATACCTTGTGTTTAGCACAACTTTGTTGCATACTGTCAGTGAACATCTCTTAAGGGGGACCCAGTAGGCTTCTTGATGACTAAAGTACGGCGAAATGGATGTGTTGGAGCATGAGTATGAGACCATTGAGACACAGCAACGGCCAAAATAGACACCGTGGTAAACGTAAGTGTGTTCCAGAGAACTGACGCGATGCAACAAATCATGTCACATGGTTTTTATAATTCAGTGATTCTTATGTCCTTAGATATAGTGAAGATAAAATTAAATAAGCTAACAGTTAAATTACATAAGGTACTCAGCAAGCCCTACACTACACAAGGGTATATATAATGCATATTTGGTCTTAGCAAGGAATAGGCTGTATGGTTCATTTGCAGCAAGCAAGTTTTATGCAAGGTTCCCTAAAGCACGTGAAGGAAAACTTAGATAAAACAGAGAAGTAATTGTCAATATTTTAGTTGGTTGGCCCTGGGGGAGTATGAAGCATTCCCGCCAGTTCCCAAGTTTTAGTTGGGCCTTCTGACCTCAATGGTCATACCGACCCGGCATCCAGGCCATCACTTCCAAAACACGAGCAGACTACTGCTCACTCACACTTCAAGGAAGGAGAGGTGGCTAATCATATCGAGCTCAACATAGATGTGTCATATGCCGTGACAACGTCCATCCGGATGAATTTTACACTCTGTAGAGGTTGTACATCTTTTCCCACGGGCTATGCACTCTTGTACGGAGAGTAACATAACGCTCAATCCATCTTCTCCGAGTACCACACACAATGCCACCTACGAACCAACCCAGTGGCTTCTCATGAGACTACAATAGTCATCATGCAGACCCACTGCACATTGATGTGCGGATCACAGGCCAGATCTCCTAAGCAATACAAACTCCGGAGTCTTCTCCTGGTTGCTCGTTTGCGCTACTGCCCTCCAGGTGGATCAAAGTGGTAGGCACCAAGAAGGTAGGGTAAGTCCTTCCCATACAGGTTCCGTGGTTGTACGAGAATCATCTTGTTAAAGGTTGAATGAACCGGTCCTTATGTGGCCGGGCAAGCACCATATCTCCCGCACTAGGGGACTATCACACAATCCATCACGTCATCAATCACTTACTAATGGCCTTGCCCGCAATCCAACCATCCCATCACTGTCTCCATCATCATTACCTAACACGGTTGTGCTATTCCCAATCCCATATATCACGCACACCACCAAACTCATTTCACACATTTGTAAAAGTATATAAGTGAATAAGGTGTGGCAATGTAGAAACATTGCGAGGGGTCCTAAGCAATCTAGTAACAAGGTGAACATGCCATCATAGAAATGACGGAACTATCCTAAGGTTATCAAGGTAACAGGTAAACAATGGTAAACAAGGATTCATATATCAATGCCTAAGTAACAGACATCAATATCAATAAGCAAGTAGGACCATAACTACACAATCAGTAAAATAACAAGTAATGCATAATACGAGAATAGGTCATATAGGTGCATTGCGAAAACAGTAGGTTCAATCATGATCAAGGAGGAGTAGAGCTTGCCTGAAAACGCTATCCTAATCTTCCGATTCTGGATCTTCAAGCTCTTCGGTCGAGGTTGATATCTTCAAGTCATGCACCGAAGCTTGTATCTTTCGGTCGTCCTTGGCTTCTATTCTTCGGCTCGTCTTTGATGATTGGATCTTTCTTGAATTCGTCTGGCTCTTCCTTGGACCTTGCGTAAGCTAGCGCATGGAAACATTACGTATAAACAACTACCGTAAAAGAAATAAAGATCGAAAAGAACCAATAAGATCCGATGAACTCCAATAAGAATCGATAGAATACCAATGAAGAACCAGGGCATGAGTTATGTATGATGCAGCACATTCTATTTACGAAAGATTATTTATTATAAGTTATATTCATGGCCTTATAAGGGCCATATTCACCTAGACAAACTATCAATTACCTACTTTCTCTTAAAAGAAGCAAGGGTGCAACCTTATGGTGAGGATGATGAGATGCATATGCTTTAATGACAGTGATTGCGTGCATATCTATTATATGAACTCTAAGTTATTTCTATTAAAGAACATGAATGGTTTGAGGAGAGGATATGCAAATGTAAATATGTATATAAATTTAGACATGCATGCAATGTTGTATGCAACATGCAGCAGGTAGGAATTATTTATCAAATAAACTTTGTTTTATGATGCTGATGTGCTTATGGAAACAAAAGGGTGTTTATTTAAAGGATTTGCATATGATCTAATGCATGAGGGTGCAAGATTAGCTATATGATCCAGTTATGACATGCACTAAGAAGGCAATAAATAATAAAGAATAGCTTCAAATAACGACGAATGAAATACCAATAAAATTCTCAAATAACTGACATCAAATAAAGGAGGTGACTAAACCAATAAACTAGATAAATGGCGAGGACAACGTTGGATTAGGTCTGATTAAGCGATAACTGAGCTAGGCTAGGGTTAAAGCTAGGTGGTGATTAGGGATGGCAATTTCACCTGCGGGTGCGGGTGCGGGTGTTACATTCCACCCGAGGCGTTTTCTTCGGCGGGTGGGTGTTTGCTCCACCCGACCCGAACCCGACCCGTTGCCATCCCTAGTGGTGATGAAGAGAGGTTACTATACTTGAGGTGGCACGATACGACGAGAAGAGGTGGAATGGTTCAACAAGAGGGGTTAGGTTCAACACTAATAGGTGAAAGAACAGTTGCGCTATGCGAGGTCAGCGAAGAATGATTTGTCGAGATAGGACTTATCGGGCGAGGGGAAAACATGGAGTATTGATGGCTTGCGGATGTGGGGTGGAGCTCCACGGACAGTACCAAAAGATGCTACGCGTTTCTACGAACGCGTGAGCGCAAGAATCGCTCAAAACGGAGATAGGGTTGCGAAGTTACGAAGTTTTAAAGAGCCTAGGGCCTATTTGCAATTACAGAGAAGACTCTACGGGCTCATCTGTAAGAACAGAAAGTTCTAGGGACCTATCTATAATTATGGAAAAGGTTAGTGGCCTTGGCGTAAAAAGGTAGGGACTAAAAGGTAACTACTGAAAAGTACAGGGTTGTTTCTGTAAAGAGGTAGGGACCTAAACAGAAATAGAATAAACTAGAGGGGCTTATCTATAAAAGATCAAGGCCCTGGGATTTTCTAGGTTTTCTGGAATTATTTTACTACTGGAAATTCTATGGACCGGGTCCACGGGTCCTGTAGACCGGCGAGGGGCTGTGGTCCACCGGTCCATGGTGGACCGGTTACATACCCCAAAGGGGTATGTAATCTGGACCGTTCGTCGCGAGATGGATTGCGGGAGTTGCTCCGGCGGGTGAGGTGGCGGCCAGCGAGGAGAAGGACGGCGGCGCCATGGCTAGGGTTCGCCGGAATGGCCTATCCGACACTCCGGTAGGCCAAAGACGTCGAGAGGAGGTTCTGGAGGAAGCGGAGAAAATGGGGAGTTCACCTGCACGGTTGCGCGAGGCCGAGAGGCGGCGGAAGAGGCTGGCGACGAAGGGGAGTGGAGCTCGACTGCAGCGCGTGGTGAGGGAGGTGCTCCAGCGCGCCTCGTCGAGCGGCTGTTGGCCGGGGAGCTTCGTGAAGTGAAGGCGGGGCTAGCGCACTGCGAAGGAGGGCGAGCGGCGGCCTCCGGTGGCGAATCGACCGGTAGCGAGCTCGGGGAGAAGATGGGAAAAGAAGAGGTTGGAGCTGGGTGGAGCTCGGGAGAGGGAGAGGAGAGCTAGTAGAGGATGAAGGGGCTCTGCGCGTATCCGATTTTATAGCCAGGAGAGAGAGGCTTCGAGGACAAGGAGCTGGCCGGAGTCAAAGGCTGCGGCGACGACCTCATCTTCTCGATCCGAGGTTGCGGCGCCTCACTGCGTTCACGTGGGCAAGCTGGAGCGTGTCAGGTCGGCGCCGCAAGCTGAACGGCGGTGATTAGTTGGCCGGCAGCTGGACGGCGGTGAGGAGGTCGCGGCGAGCTCTGAGAGTGTGAATGCGGAGAAAAAGGTTGCGGCGCTGGTGTGAAAGCGGCAGGGAGTTGCGGCGGCTTGCGTCACCTCGGCATGGCTACAGGGGCCGGGGAGCTGAGGTGGAAAGGAGAGGGAGAGAGGAACGGCGGCGACGGCACGCGAAAGCTCTGCTGAGCTGGAGGTGGAAGAAAGGGGAACGGGCCGGACTGGGCCGGAGCAGGCCGAGCTGGGCCGGGGAGGAAAGTAGAGAAAGGGGCGGCCTGCTCGGAAGAAAGAGGAGAGAAAAAGGGGAAGTGGGCTGGGCCAGCGAGGGAAAAGAAGAAGGTTCGGCCCAGAGAGGTTTTAGGGAATTAGAATTAGGTTTATTCTTTTCCAGGATTCAAACACTCAAATCTGAATGGGATTTTGATGGACTTCAAATTTGAATGGAATTCAAATTTGGGAAAGAAAATTAACCTCAGAAAGCACTCCAAGTAAACCAGCAAATCCAGAAATGCATATGATGATAGTTGTGCAAATTTAAATTCAATATTTTGAATTCGAGGTGAATTTTCTAGGGTTCAACATCTAATTATTTTAATTTGTTGTAAATTCGAAAAGTTCAAATTTTTAGTGTTCTTTTCATGAGAGCAAACACTTGAGCACAATTTTATATTTCAAAAATTTCATATCCTACTAAGTTCAACTTATTTTAATGAATTTTTATTTTGAAAATTCATGGCAAGATAAGATTTAGACAAAAATTTAAATTTTGAGTGATTTTTATTCCTTTTCATTTTTGATTTGAAATTTGGGATGTCACACTATACGTGGAACAAAACTGATACTACATTTTTTCTATTGCACTTGCATTGGGGGACGCACAAAAATTGGACATGTGAGAAGAGCGCACGGCCTTTTCTTTTCCTTTTTTCTTTTTTTCTTGGCGAGAAGGATGGCCTTTTCTTTCCGAGAAAATGCAAAATGTTCGGCTTTTGTTGAAGGCAACGACATGCACAGACTCGTCCAGAGGAGAGGAAGAAAATAGATTTATCACGTGTGGAATCCGGCCAGATGGCGGGAGAGGAAACTTCGTTGGTGCCACATGAACAATGGATAGGTAGCTGGATGTGGCTTCCTTTCTTTGGGTAGTGAAGAGAAAGATTTGGGTAGGTACCAAAATAATTTAGGTATAGGTAGCCATACGAGTACTTTGATGGAATAGATTTGACTACTTAAAAGACTGATTTTAAATATGAGTATTCATATGGGTAAGAAGTTGGAGTTCTCTGATAAAGAACAGATGGAGTACCATTTATCAAAACTTTAGGATGTTGTTTCTATGTAACTCTCTACTTACGAATGACTCACGTACCAACCAAAGCATTGGTGGACAATCTGTTAACTCTTATTTAAATGCTGAAGAAGAAGCTAAATGTTTGCCTCTCCCATGCAGGAGAAACATGTATCAGTGGAGCGAGTTAGTTGCGGAGAGGCGGCGGAAAACGAGCTTATTTGAGTAAAATGATAGTGTTATCCTTTATCACACCACCAGTATTATACCACGGAAATAGGACATCATAAAACTCCTCTAGATTTATTGGTCTCGAATCTTGCCTGTAGTAACAAAAAGAACGTCGCGAAAATCGTACCAAGCTCTCAATGTGTTGGGGGTAATTAAGGGAAGTATCAAAATTGTGATGACACTCTTAGAATACTAATTCTTATTAGGGAGGTTCTTTGTCTAAAATGGTATAGAAAACAGCTAGAGAGCGTTTTATATGTTCTTTTAGAGGAAACGTACACCATCAAGTGGAGACTCTCTCTCTCTCTCTCTCTCTCTCTCTCTCTATCGCCGTAACACTATAATTCGAATTATATAACATGTACAAGCCATTCCAAGCCGTACGACACATGGATAAAAATGACACCTCATTTATAACTCATATTTGGTAATGTTGCATGCACTGACAATATGTTGAAAAAGAGACTGTCAGTTTGCAACAATGTAATAATAAACATTATTACCCGCAAAAAAGTAATAATATACATTCTTGGTACAGAGCGCTAGTCAGGATTAGTCAAGCGCGCAGCTGGTCAGGCATCCGGCTGGCAAGTGGCAAGTAATTGATATTTGCAAGAACCGGACACCTCTTAGGCAACTACCGTATCCCTTGCGTGCGTACGATCATGGTCCACCGTATCACTTCCTGGGAAGTGACAAAAGCATAGAGAGCATCGCCTACTGAGTCTGCCGTTTGATTGCTTTACTCGTGAGACCTTTTTTGCTACCAAGCAAATGGTATGTGACTAATCTCATCTGCAAACCCAAACACACGCACGGCGAAAAAAATCTCCAGCAGTACCCTGGCAGTCTTACAAGCCAATTTTATTTCCTCCCGAGAGCACCACCAACTCACGCCCCACGCACACTCCCGGTGCCTCCTACACCCAAAAGGGTGTATTTTTTCTTGTTCAGTTCACTAAAAGTAACGCTAAGCTTGGGCCATTGGAATGGATAATTGTAACTTTAACCTCTCTAGTTGGTGAGTTAAGCACACTGCCGGGGCCATGCCGTTGTTTGTTAGATATAGTCAAGGCTATTGGGGTGTTCATGACACACTATTTATCCATGAAAATGAGGACGGGTATATGAGCACATCATAAGTGCCAGAACGATTGATCAACGACCAGGCGGCAATTGCATGCTCACTGCGTATCTACATGCATCTAGTCTCAACAATACTGTTGTAACAGCTATTTGATTGTAACAGAACTAGTTGAAAGTGCCACGTTTTTGGACAAAAGAATAAGCTGGTTATTAGCTAGAGTGCAACGATACAATGATTCAGAAAGGGTCGTTTTCCCGTCAATACATATAAACCAAGAACTATAGTATGGCTAATTATTTTCAGACTTGTATATATCTTGGAAAACAACCTATATGTAGTGGCAACTATATACAGGTCACCACAACTATATAAATTTATATAACCTATATGTAGTGGCAACTATATACAGGTTTACATCGATGAAAAACAAATTCTTTCTCAGTATAGCTTCCCTTCACGAATCATGTTATAATTTTTGTTCATTCCCACACAGAGGTAGCTAACTTTTATTCTGTTCCTTATTGGGGTACTAAAACACTGCGGTTTCATCAATTGTTCCTTCATGAGAATCTGTTATAGAAATTAAATTTGAGACACCTAAAGTAGATTTTTTTTTTCCGTAGTGTGACAGTTAGAGTATATCATGCCATGCAGCTGGGTTGGTAAATTGTTCAAAGTAGGCACTAATGAGATACTGACACACTCGTCGGTTTTTTTTTTTTTTGTTGATAAATACTGAGTCATAACTCATAAACGACTCTAGGTTGTAGCTGGCATATAGCAACACGCCAGAGAGGTGACGACTCGCTATCAGTACTCCGTTACAATGGCTATGATAGTCTTACTCTTGACAGACCTTTGAACACGTAGAAAGGGTAAGGGAGGCACCCAGTGTGGACTCCAATTTTTCATCGATATTACAGGAATTTTACTTAGAATGAAAGGTGTCGGGAATCAAAACTTCTCACAGTCGCCATTATCCAGTCCTGACCTGATTGCTTCTGTCTAGATCAGAGATGCTGCATATTGCAATCGATCCGGAGATTCAGGATATAGGGAAACCCGTGAGCTTCTCCTAAGACACAAGCTAGACTGAAACAGTGAAACGAATATGATGGAGCATCAATGCGTTGAGAAAGAGTAGCGGCCAGCCCAAACAATGCGCTGAGGTGTGTGGTGTGATCCTTTCCAAAAAAGAAAAAAGATAATGGGAAAAACATGAGTCCCGGCCTTGACCCCGCGTTAGGAGGGCTACATGAGCCCGTGATCCTTTCAAATGATGAAGCAAAACCAATAGCGTGTTCCAGAGTGCAAATTGGATGCAACAAATCATGTCATGTGGTTTTGTATGATTCAGTGATTCTTAATGTCAATAAATCTTGAAAATAAAAGCTAACAGTTGAATATGAAATTGAAATGCTAGCTCCAAATACTGAATGCAGTTTTATGTTTCCTCTGTAGATAACAGAGAGCAGGACTGCAAAAATAATTGCCTGATTACTTCCTGCATTTTCTGAGTCAAAATTATGTTTTCCTCAGCTCGTTGCTGTATTTTCATCTCAATTTATTGAGAGTGGCAACTCGTTGCCACATCTCATTGCTTCTGGAAACAGAAGCAACAGTGCTGTTGTTACCCCGCAGTGCTGAAATTTCCCATGAAAATGTAATCCCGTAGGCAAATGATCAGCTCCAACCAGAAAAAGTAATATAGTTGCAAACTTACAATGAATCAGGTTGAGTGCCAAAATTTTCCTACGTCCATCCCAGTGACTGAAAGTATCCGGCCGACGAGCAGCACCTGGTGCGCGCCGCAAGGTGTGGATCACTTGATGGACACAAGCCGCCGGTAGCTGATGACAGGGGACTTGCGCCAAGAGTAACCGGGCGAGCGACCTGCACAGTGCCCGGCTCGTCATCGCCGCCTACCGCTGGGTTTGGTGGATATGGGCCACACACGAACGTGTTTTGTTGTCAGCATCGAAGTCGTGGAAAGCAGCACCACCGTGCACCCCGTGCAGTTTTCTCGGGCGTGCGCAGCTGATGACTCGGATCTGCCAATCAACAGCCCTAGTCGAACTTCACCGCGGTGACCAAGGAGCAGTCGTCCTCTGCCGCTCACCACTACCTTCCGCATCAAAGGCTGACTAGGAAGGCCCTATATCTAACCTTCATATAAGCCGCGCGGATCGGATCAGCAACTCAGTGGTGGGCAACGTCACACCCAAGCCATTTGCTTCATCCTTTCTGCAGCTGAAACTCCTTATGCATCCCATTCCTTCAGCCATCATTAATTTAGTACTGTGAAGATGTATAGAAACAAAACGAAACCAGCAAAAGTCTCACAGCACTTGTTTCCCATTCGTCGTAGCCGTAGAGGCACATAACTAGGGTTTATATAGCTATGTGGAAAAACCCACACTACAATACAAATCTTACGTTTTCTACCAACCAATCATAGTACCTTCTTTTTGAATTAATCAATCATATGCAGTACCTACAGTTCATATATGGCTGCCCGCGCATTTGCGCGGCTAGACTTACTATACTATTTAAAATATTTTTATATATATAGAAAATTAAGATAATTTATTATTATTATTATTATTATTATTATTTTATATTCCATATTTATAAAATAGTCGAAATAGATTTGAGAATTTCTCATCATCCCTCTATTTTGATGTGAGATGAGTCATCATTCATCTTAGATTGTGTCTTAGCTAACCCATTGTATTTGATTTTGTTTTAGAAATGAGGTCGGTTCAAACGTGCCATGCCAAACAACTAACATATGTCATAGTAGTAAAAAGAACGGGTCGTGCTACAAAGAAATCTTTTGAAGAAAACTTGCCATGCTAAAAATAAGACAATGTGCCATGCTAGCTAGACATATGGTAGTGTATTTTTGTAACGGTGTATTTAGAAATAGAAATTAAGTATATTTTGGATATTTTTATTATTCCAAAATTTAACTATTTTGGACTCATGGTATTGTGGGTAAATTAGAAATAAGAATTAGGGATATTTTTAGCTAATTTTATAATCCGAATTAAGTTATATTTTGGACTTATAATGGCATGATGGGTAATTTAGAAATAGGTGTGAAGGGTATTTTTGTTATTTTTTTATTATTCCAAATTTTTCTATTTTTTGACTCATAATGGCATGGTGGGTAAATTTAAAATAGGTGTGAGGGGCTATTTTTGACTATTTTTCTTATTTCGAATTTAGCTATTTTTTTGCTCATAATGGCACGGTGGGTAATTTAGATAGGTGTTAGGGGTATTTTTGGCTATTTTTATTATTTTGAATTTTGCTATTTTATAAATATTTGTTGGGGGGGTTTTTTGACTAATTTTTTATAATGGCAGTGGTGGGTAATTTTTCTCTTCTTATTTTCTCGGATCAACGTGGAAATTTCTAGACCTTAAGAGCGAACGTGGTGGCTCCGTTTTATGGTCAATTATATATATAATAGATAAACGACTCAAGGTTGTAGATGAAATACAACAACGTCCAGGGAGTTTACAACTTACTGTCAGTACTCCATTACAATGGACATGATAGTCTTACTCTTGGACAACCTTTAAAAAGGCAAGGATATGCATATGAAACTTACGGACAGGGTAAAGGAGGCACCGTGAGTGTACATATTCCCCACCAAAATATGACTCGTTCCAAAATTAAGTTAAGAGCAAACTGAGGATTACTTTACTGGTCAATAAATGAGTGTTTTTACTTGGAGTGGGAGGTGATAACATATGAACACAACTGCAGAAGTAGTTTGCTGACGACTTCCTGTACTTTAGAAGTCAAAATTATGTATTCCTCAGCTCGTTGTGGCACCTTCATCTCAATCTATTGAACGTTAGATAGATGGAGTGTTCATACCCCGCAAAGAAAAAAGATAGAGTACTAACGACGCCTCGGACTTCCTTGCTACTACGTCACATTCGGTGCTGAAACTCCACATGACAATGTAATCCCCTAGGCCAAATTTTACCGACTCCCGTACTAGGGGCGATGACTGAGCGCATCAGGAAGACGAGGCAAGAGAGCAGCGTCTTGTGGAGCTCGTGGTGCACACAAGACGCCGGTAGCTGCAGAAACCTGACATCATCGCGGCCTGCACCTTGCCATCGTCATCGCGGCCTTTGCAGTTGACACGAACGTCGGCGTAGAGAAGAGCAGCACCACCATGATACGCCCGGCACGTTGTACGCTCACTGCGCCGGCGTGCGCAGCCGATGACTCAGATAAGTCTGCCAATTGATAGCCATGCCGCCGAACTTCGCCGCCGAAACCAGTGAAGTTGTCCTATACCGTTTGCCATCCGGGCGGATCGCTCATCTATGTATCAGCTTCATATAAGCCGCACAGGTCCGTTAAGCAGCCATGGACGTTGATAACACGACACCCAAGCCACTTGTTCCTTGCATCCTGCAGCTGAAACTCCTGGTGGATCCCAGTCCTTCGGATATCAGTTTGTACTGTGAAGATATACAAAAGGAGGAACCAGCATATGCATGCCCACAATTTCGCCAGGCCACTGCTAGTGTTATATATGTCTCTCACAGACTCAAACCACTAGTCTGCGTATCATAGCAGAGGAGGCATAGAACTGGGGTTTATATATCTGTCTCGAAGCGGCACACTCTTATACAGCTCTTACGTTTTTCACCAACCAAGCAATCGTGGTGCATCAGTTCTCCATACGTACCCACTACTGCAGGGCGATAAGGCTAGAACAATGAACTATTAAACGCGAATCATTGGGTTTGTATGAATGCGTCAGTTGTTAGTGAGAAGTTGTTAATTAGGTAAAAAAAAAAAGCACACATTTATTTCAAAGGAAAAAAAAAACTTGGTTTGAGAACCTTATAGTTGTTAATAAGGAGAGACTATGCATCAAACTTCCTATGGATCATGAACGTAAACAGTAAGTAAACTGTACCTAGCTAGTGTTACAATTTCTTAGAACCAAAGGCAGCATCAAATGGCTCGTCTAGGTAGATCTTATATGTATAATTACAATACAAGCCCAGTTCAATTGGCGCTAGTCACTTTCAATGGAAGGACAACCATCATAACCACACGCCTCCTCGGATGCTCTGTTGGCAGCTGCTCCACTCAAGCGTGCAGGTGCTCCATCACATTCATACATTGCCGTTTAACTCTTGCATCTTCAAGAAGCTCATGATTTTTTCCTCAAGAGCTGTTCCTCACCCTAAATCTCTGAATCAACCGAAATCTTCAGCGTCTCTAGGCTAGGCTTGAGGATTCTAGACAGGAAAATAAAGTTTGTTTCAGGATTTTCGCCGTCCCATATTCGTCAAATTTTTATTCCTAACACCTCCCACTCCAAGTAACACTCATGTGTTCCACCACTATACTTGTCAGACCCCATTTCTGGAATCTACTGTGCATCATGTATCAGTCCCTGGATCAGTAGCTGATACGCACACAACTTAACAGAATAATATCAAAAGCATACTTCGAATAAGTAAATAAGTAAGATACCTGATATAAGACCTTTAGTGGTGGTATGACAAGGATTCAAAACCATCCAAGTCCATCCGACCAACTAACGGTGAAGCCGACAGCGGAAACCTTGGCCCAAAACCACAAGCAAACTTGAGAAGCAGAACCGAAAACCCAATCGTCGCCGTTCTCTACGAAGTCTTCTCCTACTAAACCAACAATTGCAAACACGTGAGTACATAAGGTACTCAGCAAGCCCTACACTACACAAGGGTATATATATATGCATATTTGGTCTTAGCAAGGGATAGGCTGTACGGTTTATTTGCAGCAAGCAGATTTTTATGCAAAGTTCACTAAAGCATGTGAAGGAATTCTTAGATAAAACAGAGAAGTAACTGTCAATATTTTAGTTGGTTGGCCCTGGGGGAGTATGAAGCATTCCCGCCAGTTCCTAAGTTTTAATTTGGGCCTTCTGACCTCAATGGTCATACCGACCCGGCACTCTTGCCATCACTTCCAAAACACGAGCAGACTACTGCTCACTCACACTTCAAGGGATGAGAGGTGGCTAATCATATCGAACTCAACAAAGATGCGTCATATGCCGTGACAACGTCCATCCGGATGAATTTTACACTCTGCAGAGGTTGTACATCTTTTCCCACGGGCTATGCACTCTTGATCGGAGAGTAACATAACGCTTAGTCCATCTTCTCCGAGTACCACACACAATGCCACCTACGAACCATTACTGACCCAGGGACTTAATAAGCGACTATATGTAGTCAATGGCCCAATGGCCAAGTCAGACAACGACCAATTAAGATATCGTGTCGGCTCCTGGTTGCTCGTTTGCGCTACTGCCCTCCAGGTGGATCAAAGTGGTAGGCACCAAGAAGGTAGGGTAAGTCCTTCCCATACAGGTTCCGTGGTTGTACGAGAATCATCTTGTTAAAGGTTGAATGAACCGGTCCTTATGTGGCCGGGCAAGCACCATGTCTCCCGCACTAGGGGACTATCACAC
The DNA here is from genome assembly GCA_012490785.1 of Eragrostis nindensis. Classification (NCBI taxonomy): domain Eukaryota; kingdom Viridiplantae; phylum Streptophyta; class Magnoliopsida; order Poales; family Poaceae; genus Eragrostis; species Eragrostis nindensis. Next base: position 266,370 of record JAAXCT010000269.1, on the reverse strand, counting down.
AATCCATCACATCATCATTCACTTACTAATGGCCTTGCCCGCAATCCAACCATCCCATCACTGTCTCCATCATCACCTAACACAGTTGTGCTACTCCCAACCCCAAGTATCACGCACACCACCAAACTCATTTCACACATTTGTAAAAGTATATATATGAGTAAGGTGTGGCAATGTAGAAACACTGCGAGGGGTCCTAAGCAATCTAGTAGCAAGGTGATTGTTCCATCATAGAAATGATGAGACTATCCTAGGGTTATCAAGGTGACAGTAAGCAAGGGTAAACAAGGATTCAGATATCAATGCCTAAGTAACAGACATCAATATCAATAAGCAAGTAGGACCATAACTACACAATTAGTAAATTAACAAGTAATGCATAATACGAGAATAGGCTATATAGGTGCATTGCGAAAACAGTAGGTTCAATCATGATCAAGGAGAAGTAGAGCTTGCCTGAAAGCGCTATCCTAATATTCCGATTCTTGGTCCTCAGATCTTCTGTCGAAGTTGATGTCTTCAAGTCCTCCTCTTAAGCTTGTACCTTCTATCTCGTCCTCGGACTTGGATTATTCAACTCATCCTCGAAGCTTGGATCTTCTAGATCTTCCTTGAATTCTTCTGGCTCCTCCTCGAATCTCGCGTAAGCTAGCGCATAGAAACAATACGTATAAACAACTACCGCAAAAGAAATAAAGATTGAAAAGAACCAACAAGATCCAATTAACTCCAAAAAGAATCGATCAAACTCCAAGGAAATGGCTATGTTGATGCGATGCACGTTTATTTATGAAAGATTAATTATTACAAGTTATATCCATGGCCTTATAAGGGCCATATTCACCTAGACAAGGTATTAATTATCTAAGTTCTCTTAAAAGGAGCAAGGTGCAGGGTTTGGCATGAAACTTTATTTACTAAAACTTTTAAGGTGAGGATGATGAGATGCACATGCTTCAGTGATGGTGATTGCGTGCATATCTATTATATAAAACTCTAAGTTATTTCTATTAAAGGACATGAGTAGTTTTGAAGAGAGGATATGCGGATGCAGATATGTATATAAATTTAGACATGCATGCATGTAGTATGGGTTACACAACCTATGGTTTAAAGATTATACTTTATCTTACAAGCATTGATGAATTTATTAACATACTAAAGTTATTCATTTAAATCTATTATGGTTACATGCAGATAGTAATGTACATGTGCAGCTTATATGCTTAGATGTAGCTATTATGAACATGCAAGCAATTGTTTAATTATTAGGAACTACGCATTGCGAGGATATGTAAGCATGCACTTATATGCAAGGTTAGGTATGCAAGCATTTAAGGAACTTACATGCATAAGTTATTAGTTACTCTCTGATTTACGTTCTCTACATGCCATCTATTTAAGGGAGGTTACTAAGTTATTTTATATGTATGTGTGCATGAACAAAATATGAATGAAAGAATGCTATGCATAAGTTCTTAGGGTATTATGATAAGCGTTGGCTATTACCATACGTACGTGCATGTGATCCTATATACATTTATATGAAAGTGCATATGTTTAGGATAAGCGTGTATGAGTTGCCGATATGTCAGTGACACGTGTATATGATCATGCATGGTATGGATGCATGATTGCAATTAAAAGAGCAATGAACAATAACTCCAATAAAACCAATGAAAGACCGCATAAAAACAAGATTGATAACTCAAATAGGTTGGGTGGAAGTTGACGGTCAGCACGGGATTAGGTTCGATTAAGTGATAGCTGAGCTAGGTTAAGGTTGAGGCTAGGTCACGATGGAAAGAGGTTGCTACTGATAGGTGTGGAACGGTACAACGATATTGGTTAGGTTCAGCACTAAAAGGTGAAAGAAGGCTAGCGCCATTCGAGATAGACATTGATTGATTTATCGAGATAGGATTCATCAGGCGAGAGGGAAATTTAGGGTATCGATGACTTGTAGACCCGGTGTGGAGCTCTAAAAGCAGTACCAAAAGGTACTACGCGTTGCTACAAACGCGTGAGCGCAAGAATCGCTCAAAACGGAGCTAGGATGGAGAAGATATGGGCGTTTAAAGATTCTAAGGGCTTGATTGTAATTACAGCAAAGTTTCTAGGGACTTATCTGTAAAAACAGAAAAGTTTCAGGGACCTACATGTAATTATGGAAAAGTTTAGGGACCTTAGTGTAAAAAGATAGGGACTAAAAGGTAATTATGGAAAAGTATGGGGGTGTTTGTGTAAAAAGGCAGGACCTAAACAGAAATAGAATAAACTAGAGGGGCTTACTTGTAAAATGTACAGGGCCCGGGAATTTCTGGGAATTATTTCTTAAAAGGAAATTCTATTTATTGCGTAGTGCTGACGCAATAAAGGGAAAAGGATTTAAGGAAAAGGAAGAGGAATTTTTAAGAAAAGAAATGCTGACTGGGTTAAGTGGTGGGACCCAGCTGCTGACGTGGCGAACACGTGGCGCGATTTGGTTGGCTAGCGAAACGGTACGCTGGGATCTAATCTGGGTCGTTGGTTTGTGAACGGACGGCTGAGAGGAGATTGGAGGCGGCGCTCGGCTGCCGGCGGCGAGGTCGACGGCGGCGGCATGCGCGGGCTCGCCGGAGACGGCCGGAATGGCGCTCCGGTGGCCCAAGCTCGACGCGGAAGGGCTCGGGAGAGAGAGAGAAAGACGGGGAGTTCACCTGGGCACTCGCGCGAGGCGGCGGAGGAGCAGGGGAGGCCAGCGACGGAGAGGAGCGGCTTGCGGCGGCAATGTTCGACGAGGGAGTGGCTCCGGTGCTCCTCGAGCGACTCGAAGGAGTCCGGGCGAGTCAACGGAGCACGGCGCAGCTAGAGCGTGAGGAAGACAGGCGAGCGCGTCGCCGGGGCGGCGAATCGGCCGGTGACCATCGGTGGAGCAAGATGGGGAAAAGAGGAAATTAGAGCGGACGGGAGCTCGGGAAGGGGAGATGTGAGCGGGGAAAGGAAGAGGAACCCGTCGCGCACCCATTTTTATAGGCGGAGAGGGGAGGGGAGGCTTCGAGGATAAGGTTTCGCCGGTCAAGGTTGCGGCGGCCTTATCCGATGACTGGCGGCGCTGCATTGACGGCGTTGCTTGTCGTGGGGGTCAAGATTGCGGCGCACATGGCGTGAGTCAGGTCGGCGTCGCAGGTCGAACGGTGGAGATTCCCGGTCCTCGACACTTGGACGGCGATGGGGAGGTCGGAGGCGAGCTGTGAGACCGGGAGTTTCGGGGTAGGGTTGCGGCGCCCGCAACACTGTGGAGGCCTCGGGACTCGGGCTCGGACAGCGCGTGATGTCACGGAGGGATGGCTACAGCAGCCTGGGCGTGAGCTGGAAAGGGAGGAGAGAGAAGAGAGAGAGACGGCAGCGCATCGGCGGGGAGCGAGAGAGATCGAGAGGGAGCGGTGAGCTGGAGGAAGGAGAAGGAAGTGACGGGCCAGGCCGGGCCAAGGGGAGTTGGGCCGTGGTGAGGAAAAGAAAGGGGAGAAAGAAAAGAGAGGATTGGGCCGGCTGGGCTGAAAGAAAAGAGGAATTCGGCCCAGAGGAAAAGAGAAGGAGAAATTGGTTTATTCTTTTCTGGAGCTTTGAATTTGAAAAGAGTTCAAATTCAAACAAGGGGAAAAGCAAACAATTTGCATAAATAAAAACAACTAAGAGCCAAAATGCACTATGGTGAGATTTGTGCAAGTTTGAATTCAAGGCTTTTAAATTCAAGGTGAATCTGCAAGAGTTTACCATATAATTATTTTAATATATTGTAAATTCGAAAAGTCCAAATTTTCAGTGGTCTTTACATGAGAGCAAACACTTGAGCACAATTTATATTCCGAAAATTTTCATATTCTACTAAGTTCAAATTATTTAGTGAATTTTATTTTGCAAATTTCATGTCAAGATGAGGTCTAGACAAAAATTTTAAAACTGAGTGATTTTTGTTCCATTTTGATTTTGATTTGAAATTTGGGATGTTACAATACTCATCCAAAATTCTCTCTTGTATCGGCCAAGGAATGAGTTAAATATCGTCTGGGAAGTGAAGTGCACTTACTTGATGTAGATGCGCCTCAAAAAAAAAACTTACAGGATGTAGATTAATCAATCCAGAGACGGCATAGAAAACATCCGATATATAGCCAGGAGGGAGGACATTATTTGCATTCGTACCTGATGCATCTTCAATGCATGAAGATTATTATGGGGCAGTGATATATTTGCTCCCAAATAAGATTGGGATATAATTTGCAACAGGCAAGAAACACCTTGAACTCCAGGCTGCCCTTGGTAGCCACATATACACACACACACGACGCGCGCACCCCTGACTCTATGTTTTCTGAAGTGAAATCATCTGGCACAGTGGAAGTTGAAACCCGTAGTTGCAAAGGACAATCGGCGCCGAGCCTGACGGCCCTGACAACCGGACTATACATTACCACAGCTCGCCGCCTTCTTCACGTGGAGTCGACATTCCGCGGGAGAACGCCGGGTGTCTCTCACACGCCCTGTCGTCTAGGAGCTCGAGATGAATCGCCTGGCCGTAAAAAAATGGTAGTCTCGTCTACGAATGCTTATCATAACCAATATAGTGCTCCATCGGGACCAGAGTGGTAGAATGCGTCAAAGCCCTGGCGAGGCCAGGGACCAAGAAAGAGCGCAGCAAAGGAGGTGCTGCCCGGCTCAGGGTGGTCGACGCTATTTCAAATAGCGAGCTTCATTGCATCCTGTCGATCATCCCTGTCCACCAGTCACATTATGCTACCTATTCAAGCTTGATGCTTACTCCCGGGTCCTCCTAATCCCATATTGAGAACTTTCTCTCATCAACGAACAAAAGGAAATGCTTGATGTGGGCGGTTTATGTTCTAATTTCTGCCGCATCCCATAATGCAAGAATTTGGCAATGTTTAGATCTCTCAAAAAGTAAATTTGAGGTATGCATACATACACGGGGGCAAGGTTGTGTATGACATGCTCTCAATTGTTTCACTTTTTTTTTTGGAATATATTCTCATCAATACAGAAATAGGTTGCAGCTATATAGAAACGCTGAAGAATCCTTCGCAAAAAAAAAACGCTGAAGAACTTTCTTTTACGCACACATGATACGAAAAGTATTTTACGTTCCCCACCCATCCATGTGGATCGTCATTTATCTGTTCCATCCAAGCAAAGTTCTGAAAATAGCCATTTGTACTGGACTGTGAAGTATAATTCGGTGAAACAGTAGAGGGGTGGGCCATTATGTTCGGCCAAAAGAATGATATTCAAGATAACATCTTTTACGGTGTTTGCGATTAATATGGACCGTTTGTTGCCTCTAATCTAACGCTCCACGATTAAAGGTACCAACCAAAAGGTACTTAAATATGGAGGTAACATTGTCCGTTGACTAGCTTGTATTTAGCACATATTTGTTGCAGACTGCTGTTCATAATCATGGTCAGGTAACATCTCTTACGAACAAAAGGAAATGCTTGATGTGGCGGTTTATGTTCCAATTTCTGCCGCATCCCATAATGCAAGAATTTGGCAATGTTTAGATCTCTCAAAAAGTAAATTTGAGGTATGCATACATACACGGGGGCCAGGTTGTGTATGACATGCTCTCAATTGTTTCACTTTTTTTTTTGGAAATATATTCTCATCAATACAGAAATAGGTTGCAGCTATATAGAAACGCTGAAGAATCCTTCGCAAAAAAAAATGCTGAAGAACTTTCTTTTACGCACACATGATACTAAAAGTATTTTACGTTCCCCACCCATCCATGTGGATCGTCATTTATCTGTTCCATCGAAGCAAGGTTCTGAAAATAGCCATTTGTACTGGACTCTAAGTATAATTCGGTGAAACAGTAGAGGGGCGGGCCATTATGTTCGGCCAAAAGAATGATATTCAAGATAACATCTTTTACGGTGTTTGCGATTAATATGGACCGTTTGTTGCCTCTAATCTAACGCTCCACAATTAAAGGTACCAACCAAAAGGTACTTAAATATGGAGGTAACATTGTCCGTTGACTAGCTTGTATTTAGCACATATTTGTTGCAGACTGCTGTTCATAATCATGGTCAGGTAACATCTCTTATGGGGAACCAGTGGGCTTCTTGAAGACTCAAGGACTGGTATGGCAAAATGGATGTGATCGGGCAGCAGAGCGCATCGGGAAGGAGCACCTAGCGGCCAAAATATACACCGACGTGTGTAGTTGTGGTCCTCTAATTGAATGACGCAAAACCAATAAAAGTAAGCATGTCTAGAGTATGATACGATGCAGCAAATCATATCACGTTCGCATGATTTAGTGATTCCTAATGTCGTTAAATATATGAATATATGGAAGATAAAAATTCTATAACCGTTTGTGTTCCTCTATAGTCTGTACGACAACAGTTAATAACATATGGTCACGATTTCAGAAGTAATTGGCTCACGACTTCAATTCCTGGACTTTCGGAGTCAAACTTCTGTATTCCTCGGCCCGTTGCGGCACCTTCGTCTCAATCTATTGAACGTGATAAATTCAAAACTTATTTCTGCATTCCACTTCTGCTCGAAACAGAGTTGTTGTTAACACAATAGAGTCTGTGCATACCTCGCAATGAGAAAAGACAGTACTGTGGACGCCTCGGACTTCCCAGCTATCCTACTACGGCACATTTGGTGCCTTAATTTGCACATGACAATGTAATCCCCTAGGCCAAATTTGTCCTACAAAATATATAAATCTAGCTGATCAATGCGTCGAGGTTGTCTGAAATACATCATTATTTCAACTGAATATTTTATTTTTGGCTTCGGAGTGCCATTTAGGTCCCAATACTCTCAAAATATAAATCTAGCTCCACAAACTTGGCTTCGGAGTGCATCTAGCTCCTATACTTTCAAAATACATCATTATTTCAACTAAATATTTTATTTTTGTAGATATCATTTAATTGTAGTTAAATAAACATGAATTTCAGCTCAAATGTGCATATATACTAAATTTTCTCGTGCTAGGGCGCATGGCAGGGGACTTGCAGCTGCGAGAGCTGCTCATTCGGTAGCTTCCTGGTGTTACATAATTATTAGTTAGCCATGTCCTGTTTGAGTTTTGGACGTTTTTTGCATTTGTTTTCTTTACATGTTGTACGTGATTCTCTGTTGCGTGCGAAGGGATAATTACTTTGTTTCTTACTGAAATGATGCACAATTCTTATGATTATTGATAAATGCCATAATGCAAATAATATACAAACCAAGTAAAGAACCTAGATAACACCCGAAGCCAAGTTTAGAGAGCTAGGTTTGCATTTTGATAGTATAGTGACCTAAATGACACCCGAAGCTACTTAAGGAGTTGAAACTGTAATTTGAGAGTATACTGACCTACGTGACACATTCGGATAAGTTTATGGATCGATCATGCATTTTACTCTAAATAAAATGTACACCGAGGTGTGTAGTTGTGGTCCTCTAATTAGTTGATGCAAAACCAATAAAAGTAAGCATGTCCAGTTGTATGATACGATGCAGCAAATCATGTCGCGTGGTTGGCATGATTTAGGGATTCCTAATGTCGTTAAATATATGGAAAATAAAAATGCCACAACTGTTTGTGTTTCCTCTGTACGACAACAGTTAATAACATATGAGCACGATTGCAGAAGTAATTGGCTGACGACTTATTGTACTTTCGGAGTCAAAATCATGGATTCCTCGGCTCGATCTTTGATGTACGTTCATCTCAATCCATTGAACGTGACAACTGACATGTTAACAACATAATTCTGCATTTCACTTCTGTTCGAAACAAGTTGTTGTTAACGCAATAGGGTCTGTGCACCCCTCGCAAGTAAAGAGAAATGACAGAGTACTGACGACGCATAGGACTTCCCAGCTATCATACTACGGCACATGCGGTGCTTAAATTGCACATGACAATGTAATCCCCTAGGCCAAATTTGTCCTACATCCATGCATGCTAGGGGCGACGACTGAGAGCATCAGGCCAATCGACGAGGTGCGCGAGCATCGTCTTGTGGAGCACAAGGTGCATCCAAGCCACCGGTAGCTCCATGAACCTGACTTCATCGTGGCCTGCACAATGGCCGACTGGTCATCGCGACCTCCGGCTGGAATTGCTTGAGACGAACGTCGGAGTCGCAGAGAGCAGCACCGTCGTGCACGCCCGGCAGTTGTTAGCTCACGCGCCAGCGTCCGCAGCTGATGTCTCAGATAAGGATGCCGATGGATAGCCCTGCCGCCGAACTCGGAGAAGCCGTCCTCTGCCGTTTGTCGTCTGGGCGGATCGCTCATCTATGTCTCAGCTTCATATAAGCCGCACACGTCTGAACAGCAGCCGTTGACGTTGATAACACGACACCCAAGCCACTTGGTTGATCCTTTCTGTAGCCGGAACTCCTGGTGCATCCCATTCCTGGGGCAATCATTTAGTACTGTGTAGATATGCAAAAAAAGATACCAGCATATACATACACAAAATTTCGTAGCAGAGGTGGCACGGAACTAGGGTCTATATATCTGTCTGGAAATAGGCACGATCTAATACAGCTCGTACATTTTAATTTTCACCAACCAGTCAATCGTAGTGCATCCCGCTATCCATATATACCCAACTAATGCAGTGTGATTGACGAGGAAAAAGGACAAGATTAATGCGGGTTACTTACAATTTAAGATTGAAGATTACAGATGTTGTCCTGCCTAACTTTGTCACTGGTGTAATGTTTGATTCTTCTGAACTGGGCCAGATGGCTGGAAATTTTTAAAACACCAACGTTTAATTTGTAGAGGCTAAAAACCTTTCTGTCATTAAAAAAGGAGTATCTTTTTTTTCTGTGGTTCATAAAGGGTCCCAAGCATCAAAGTTGGTTTCAGGAAGCTGGTCATCCGGCCCTTCTTCAAGAAGTTTTGATTCTTAACACCTCCCACTCCATGTAACACCCTTCAGAAGGTCGGCAGACACTTCCAATCCTCTGTTCTATGTTCGATCTGTTGTCTCTGTTCTTAGTCAAGCGGAAGATACATCAGGCCGTGGGAAATATCTCCTCAGAAGGCCAGAACAATGAACTATCAAATGCGAATCGTTGGGATTTGTATGGATGCGTCAATTGTGAGTAAGAAGTTGTTAATTAGGTAAAAAAAAGTACACATTAATTTCAAAACACAACTTGGTTTGAGAACCTCATACATGTAGAGGCCATAGGAGAGAGAGGATGCATCAAACTTCCTGCCGATTATGAACGTGGACAGCCAAGTAAACTGTACTCTTTTTTTCTTTTGGCGACGAAAGTAAATCATTCCTAGTGTTGCAACTGCTTAGAACCAAAGGCCGCATCAAGGGCTAGTTTGGTTGCTGCCCTGGGCACCATGCCTGATGAAAATCGCTGCCTGGTCAGGCAAGGAGCAGTTGCCTGATCAGGCGTGTGAGCAGCTGGTTGTTTGGTTTGCAAAAGTGCCTGAGTAGAAAACGGACGAATGAAAATACGCTTTCTCATGATGTAAACATGCCGTTTCTTTTCTCTCTCCTCCATTCACACACCAGCCCCGCTCCCAGGAGATCGATTGCCGCCGTCGACTTCCGACGATGCAGATTCTAGTGACCACCAAAATGGATTCATTTGCTTGTCTACAAGGTAAGTGTATGATCAATTTCTCCAATTTCGTTGCTTATGTGGCTAATTTCACTAATTTGTGGCAACGGATGTACAGAGTAAAAGGAGAGTTGGGGAAGAAGGAGCGATCTCAGCACTGGGAGGCGACCTCTGCGGGCGGCGGGGAGGGATCAGTCCGAGGTGTCGACCACCTGCTTCAGCTCCTTCCTGAGGAGAGGAAGGAGCGATCGCCGCACGCAGGACCTTTGGGGAGACAAGATCTATTGCAGAGAGGAGAGGAAGAAGAAGAGCCAGGCACGAACGGCTCGCGGAAGCGTTCGCTCAGGCGCTCGATTTTGTGCTCCTGAGATTGACGGACTCGCCTGAGGACGTGCCTGAGCAGGCAGATTTTCAGGACGGCAACCAAACACAAAATGGTGAGACTCAGGCACCTCTCAGGCTCAGGCAAATTGCTTCAGGGCAGCAACCAAACTGGCCCCAAATATCTCGGCTAGGTAGACCTTACCATTACAATTCCAACCCATGTCAGTGGCGCTAGTTATTTTCGATGGAATAAAGGACAACCACACACCTCCTCGGCGCCTCTGTTGGCAGCTGCTCCACTCAAGCGTTCAGATGCCCCGTCACATCCACACATTGCTGTTTAACTCCTTGCATCTTCAAGAAGCGCACTGATTTTTTTCTCACCCTAAATCTCTGAATCAACCGAAACCTTCAGCATCTCTGGCCTAGGCTTGAGGATTCTGGGAAGGAAAATAAAGTTGGTTACAGGATTTTCGCCGTCCTGTATTCGTCAAATTTTTATTCCTAACACCTCCCACTCCAAGTAACACACATGTGTTCCACCATTACAGTCATTCACAATTCTCTCTTGTATCAGCCGCGAGGAATGAGTTATATATCATCTGGGAAGTGAAGTGCACGTACGAACCGAATGTACATTAATCCAGAGGCAGCATGGCAAACATCCAAATATATAGCCAGGAGGGAGGACATTATTTTGATTCAGGCATGAAGCATATATCTTCAATACATGAAAACTAGCAAGATGGCCCGCGCAATTTGCGCGGCTAGAAATGTTCCATTATCTTATGAGCATGGTTTAAACTAAAAAATGAGAACTAAAGAAAGTAAGTTGTAAGAAATTAATGTGTACAGTTTAATTAAGAAAATTCAGTCTAATCTTGATTTTGTTTTTTGTATGTATCAAAGAGGTTTCCAACATATATTAATCTGTATAGTAAAAGTTGACTACATAATGCCAGGTTCATCAAAAGGCTTCTATATAGAGCCACTTGTTGCAGTTGTAAATCATAATTTTCCTTATGAGTTCAATCAAATGTACTTCCATACAATTTTCATATGCCCGCTTCTTCACAAACACTTGAACTGTGCCCTTGTCCAGAGTTTGCGTTTTGCACAGGCCCATATCTATACAATTTCACCATGTCGTTTGTTAGATGCGAAAGATTTTGTTTTGGACGAAAAAAGAAATATTAGCATACAGCCGCTGTGGCAAGCCAAGAACTGAAGAATTTACTCAGTAGTCAGATATTTATTTTCTTACTCAATGCTCAGCAAGAAGTGCATCTCGATTCTGATGGGTGTTGTCACCGCATTTCCTCTCAATTCAAGGTTTACATTTGGCTGCAAAACTGTCACTGGTCTAGTGCGACTACAGCTTACCTAGAGTTTAGGACTTGTTTATAATGGCTACCCTAAGCTGGTTCAGTGATTTCTCATGTAACATCGTTGCATGGTACATGAAGGGAATTAAGACTTTTTAAAAGCATGTACGTGTGTGCCGCACGTGTCTCCCAGCAGTATAACCAAATCATTCGAAATACAGATAGGCAGTCCCTTGATTTTGATTTTGATCATATCATTTACAACACCAACGCATAATCCGGCTGTTTTCTTTTGCTGGCCTCCTCCGTGGCCCTCAATAGATTATGTGGCTAAGCTCTAGCCTGCGCGGATCCCATGGTTGCTTCTCCAAGCTCTAGCTCACTATCATGCCCAGGGCGGATCAGTCTTGCTCTACGCAAAAGCCAACTGATTGGCTGATCACCATGCGGCATGTGCTCTGTTCATCCTTGTTTCCCTGATCCTCACATGAGGCTCCGCTCCTAAGCAAGCCCATCACCTTTTCTAAGCCAGCCTAAGAAGGAACGGTAACCACTAAACAGTTACAACAAAGTTGAATCGCTTGGTACACTGTGGTGGAACACGGTATAGGGCTCTGGGAATCCTCTTTGTAGGAAAGACCCCAGCACGATGTAGTTGTCAGTCCTTATCAGTCGTCACCAAGGGATGTTCTGGAGCAGCCTTTTCTCGGTCCTCACCTCGTCGCAGTAGAAGAGCTCGTCGCCTTGGCTGGCATCGTGGTTGAGGTGAATGTGCGCATACGCCGGCTGTACATCACCAACGTCAGTCCTGATGATTTTGTTCTTCAACAGGTTCCCGTAGCTCTCGGTGGCGTAGCTCGTCAGCAGGAACCACGGCGACGGCAGCCATGTCGTTTCGGGAAACTTGAGGCATACTGACGTTGTGCCAAGACTAAGATATCCATAGTCTGTAGACCGAAGTAGTTCTTGGATTTTGAAGGACGTCGTGAATATACCTGCAGTGCAGGATCAATATTCAATTGACGGACTGTATCGAAACATCTCGTATGACCTGCCGGCAGTGCTCACGCAGCACGACCTCCAGGACACCCTCTGGTCGTGGTTTCATCGATCGGCGAGAACTCTTGTGATTGTGATTGTCGTCGTCGCTCGAAGGTGAAGGTTGTGCCGTCCTGGCAACCATGACGATGCACCGCACGCAGCTTGAATGCGGACGACGTCTGCACTCGAACTGTCGAAATCACGATGGAAGTAGCACTCTCCATGAAGCGTCCTGCAATCGCGATGGATCTCGCCGGCAAGATGAAGATTTCCATCTTTTACTCCCTCAAAATTAATCCCGATGCTCTGCCTCCTCTATCAAACCTTTATATAATAGAAATATATCCGAATCAACCTATAAATTAAGAGTCCAAACGTTCTTCTGCTACGAAAGTCCTTTATCTTCGGTTAAAAGACATTGGGACTCTCAGAAAATCACCACCGTTATATTATGGACCCACATATTATTGATGGTCAAGATATTTCTTTTTTTTAATCAATTAATTGGATTACTCAGCCGTGGACTGTGAGGAGATTCAGTCTTTTTTTTTATCGCAGGAGATTTAGTCTTGGACACAGATGGGACTGCGTAGCTTAGAGTTGGATTGTAATACAACTGGTAAGTTTTCTTTTAATCTTGACCGCTAAATGTTCATAACATTCAACGGTTCACATATTGTGTTTTCTCTAATTAACGTAGTAATTTTGTTAAATCTCAACCGTTCAATGTTCATAAAATCCAACGGTTCACATCTTTGTTTTTATCTGATTAACGTGGTAATTTCTTGGCCTTGAGAGCGAACGTGGTGGCTTCTTTTTCTCTTCAAATACTAAGATAACTAGCATGATGGCCCGCGCAACTTGCGCAGCTAGCTCGATATATTATAAAATTTATTTTCAATGTACATAACCTTTTGTTCTTCAGCGCAATAAAGATTTTGGATATTTGCGGTTCAAGTTGTATAACCTAAATACATGTATATACAATTGAGGTATAAAAAAAGAGACGAACTGTCCTAAGTTCTCTTACGACATTAGAACTGTACTAAGATCTCTTATGAATATTGCTAAAAAAGATATCTCAAGAAAAAATAATTTCAATGCTTTACTACTTCCAATTATTATAATTGCTAGTAGAAATCCAATGTATTACATTATTTTTCATTGAGCTACATGTGTAAGGTGGGCCACGTAGATTGCTTGTATTTAATTTGTTTTTTCCCCAGTTCCCTTTCTAATTTTTGTGGATGCTAAGTGTTTTACTCCTATTTGTTGGACCCTCTTTTTTCTTTTAAAGAAACATGAAATTACTTTACTAAACATGTAATTAAGTGACATGAGGCCAACGCCCACAATTGATGCGAGCTCCTATCAGCGTCCTTTTTTACTTTCTTCTCTTTTGTTGTTGTACATGTTCCATCAGCATGGACTGTATCATCACTGCCGGTGAGACCTGCATGCCCCTATCCAGTTCCTCCTTCGACTCCGTTGCAGAAACTACATCTTATAACATATGCCTTGCCCCTTCTCGCGTTTCCACACTAATGTCTCAAAAATTTACTTCATCCATCCCTTTATAGAAGGGATCCTAGCATCTTAAGATAAAAATAGTATTTGTGGTAAAATACTAATATACCTTTCATTTTACTTTAAGCGCAATATTGATATAGACTACTCTTCTCCCTTGCTTCTAGATCGGCTCTTCATCACCACTGCACCTTAATGAGAAATTCGTCAGCCCTTGCTCTGCATAAATGCATAGCATAAGCCATCTTATTATACAAATCTCAGGACATAATTCATGCTACAATCATCTCCCCATGTATCGGTTCTAGATGTGTTCCCGGCACAGGAATTTGCCACCTCCCTTGATAAAGCCTCATGCACCTGAAAAGTCCGGTGGTGTTTCAGTCTAAATGTCTAATGCAGATGGAAGCCACCTTTGTTTCACCGAAGGGCCGGACAGACTGGTTGGAACTGTAGACTCCCCTTGATCTACTCTTCAAACTAAGAAAATCCTAAACGGTCTTTTCTTCTCCATCTTGGGCTGCCATCTCGGCTGTCTAATTTGCCAGACGTAGACCCGACGAACCGCGCCTGATGCCACCTCGTATGCAGTTCTGCTCTCTCAACATGCATTGGTTCCTCGAAGGCCTTCCTGCCGCATCAGATGTTGTGAACCCTGCTGCATCGACCTGCTCCTCGGCATCAAACCAAAGGTTGACTCCAAATTTGCAAGCTCGACCAGCCCGCTGCGGAGGCAAATTCAAACAGGGTCTCTGTCTCATCTTGGTTCACCGTGAGCTTCAATGCCAAACAAAAACATTATCCAATCAATGCTATTTTTACGATTGTTCTTGCTTTCGGCTGGAGATTAATCAATCAAGCCTCGACCCTGTAAGCACCAAGGTTCGACAACTTATCATTAGAGAATCTGTCGAAACCTGGGATTGACATTCCATCGTAATTCCTATTTTGATCCGCCGAGTCTCACTGGCGCCCCCGACGAACGTGCCATGTAGCAGCTCCGATCCACTTCGAGCCCTGCCTTTCCCGAGCTTGCTTTTCGAGCCGGCGCTTTGAACGGCGAGTCTTATTGCTGTGATCTTTCTTATCCTACTCTGTCCAATCGCTTGAAACAATGCTTCTCCGGAGCCTGCCGCCATGATCCTCCTGGTGCTATTATTCCGAGTGATACTGGTCCTTTTCATATATTAGTTTCCATGCAGAGTCCTCCCCGTACTATGTAGAGAGCTTCTTTGAACGAAAATATTAGTTTCCATGCAGAGTCCTATTGTTCGGCTATGTGTTTCTCCAAATAATATGGACTCCTTTTAGATCAAATCTACACGGTTACAATTTGGACCTACCAAAATTAATGCTAAATCTTTTCTTTCTTTTCTATATCCGGGACTGTTATCAATGCTAATTCCCAGCTCATGTTGTCACGGGCTCTCACTTAATCCTAGCCCTTAGATTATCATAAAAATCAACGGTCTATATTTTTTCTTTTTTTCGATTAACGTGGTAATTTCTTCGCCTTGAGAGCGAACGTGGTGGCTTCTTTGGACCTTCAAATACTAAGATAACTAGTAGGATGGCCCGCGCTAATAGCGCGGCTAGGTTTGTTACGCTCTCTAGATTCATATATATTATCGATATACGGAATACTTTTATTGAAGTAAGCATTTTACTATCAAGAATGATAGACACAACCACCGGTTATTTACTTCCAAGTAAGCTATAGCCAAACATAAACTTCAATTAGCACTGATGTACAAAAATATATCCAAAGAAATTAAAAGAAAAAAAGAGAAGAAAGTACGCCTTGCATCTCATTTTGTGATCCCTTGTGCCTAGTTGATTAGTGTTGTTGTTTAAACAACCACCCACAATTAGTAAGGACCAAAACAGGACCAGATGATATGTCCTAATCAAAATGAAGGATAATGCTATATGTTGATGTTTGAATCAAAAACCAAGAAGTTAGGCGTCACCGCTGGATAAAAGGCACTATCGGTTCGGTGACTAAGAGAGGATGACGGACATATGTGTAGCTATCCACTCAAGTTTCAAAACAGAAGTGAGCCAGCGGCCTTCGCCATAGTCACCATGCACCACGTATGGATCTGGGCCGCTGCTGACAGACATCACTCACAGTATGCCATCGCATCACTATGCATGGCTTCATGGTAGAAAGCAAGAAGACGGTTGTGGCAGGACGACAACAGTTTCGTTCTGCAGGTTACGAAGGTGGCGACGCTCTGCATATCATGATGCTTGCGTTGTCTCCGGTTGTGGCAGACTGGCAGTTCATCTTTGGAGATGAATTACGATGGAAGTGCTTACAGTGACGTCTAAACTGGCAAAACTCCTCCGGAACCACCCTCGCCTATATCTGGAACTGGATTTTCAATGTCCAGAGTTCAATTGGACTTTTCCTTATTAGACTCAAGTGGATTGGATTTATTTGGATTATGGATGTGTGTGGAGATGTAGGGTCCAAACTCCATACAGACTATCAGATATTCTCTGAATTAACATTGAATCTTAGCTTTATGTGAGATCCACGTCAAAAGTTAGACCCTAAAATTAAAAACTTAGTGTTCACACTATATTTTTTCATCGAAATCAACTGAAATTTGTTTAAACTTCCTCACTATGGCCGTCAGATACTTCATGCAAATCGGTGGAGCAATATATGTACGTGAGACTCACGTCGAGAGCCGAATCCTAAAACTAAAAGTTCACGTTCACACCTAAAAATTTCATCGAAATCGATCGAAATCTTTAGAGATGACTCAGCATGACGGTTAGCTACTCTGTGCAAATTTGTACAACTATATCTATATGTGGGACCCGCGTCAAGAGCCGGACCCTAAAACTAAAACTTCGCTTTCACACCTAAAAAATTCATCAAAATCGATCGAAATTTTTAGAGATGGCTCATCATGACGGTTAGCAACTCTGTACAAATCTGTACAGCTATATCTATATGTGGAACCCACGTCAAGAGTCGGATCTTAAAACTAAAACTTCGCGTTCACACCTTAATTTGTTGTCAATATTAACTGAAATTTTTAGAAATCACTTGACATGATGGTTACTTTTGTGCAAATTAATAAGCCTAAGTCACATCCATGGATAGTTAGATAGACTTGGACTGGACTGGATGACAGGGCTTCTCAACTGGATTTGGATTGGATTAGGATTTTTTTTCAATTGGACTTGATTTGGACTTTGCTCTTTGGATTTGGATGTAAATCCAGTTCCAGGTCTACCCTCACCCAGATCATTGCCTGTCACGGAGACCAACAGCGAGCTAGCTCAGTTGTTCGTAGTGACGTGGCGGGGATGTCGACGGCCGGCCTTGGGCTCTAATTATCCATGCTCAAGTTGATGGCCTCGCCACAGCTTGCAAATCTCAAATCTTGATGTCCAGCCCCTATATATTCTGCATGCAAGTAGGCGTCTTTTTCTTGTCTTCTATTTTTTCTACTACTTTTGCCACTCTAGCTTGCTTGACCATCAGTTGCTGATCTTGCCTTGCGCCTGCACGCTGCGCTGGCACCCTTTGACGAAGGTTGCACAATGGTGTGCGACGACTATGCGTTGCGATATGGCGCCCGGTGGGCTGCCGATCGAGCATGTTTGCGTCGCTGACGGTGGCTAGGGGCAGCAGACGAAGCATGTCGGCCTTGTTGATGCCGACGACGGCTAGGGGCAGCAGGTCAATCATGTTGGTCTCGTTGATTCCTGAGGGCTCTGTTGATCGAGCACGTTGGCCTCATCGACGACGGGCAGCTCGGGATTGCAGATTCAGATCGATTGCCGCTGGTCTATTGACGGGAGCCTTGTCTTGTCACGTGTATAAGATCCTCCGCGCTTCTTTTCTTTTCCCCGCTGTATTATTGGATTAGTGTTGTATTTCTATTACTTTGTATATGTCATATAAATACAAACACATGAATCGTAATCAACATGGTCTCTATCATTTAACCAAAACAGCAGATATCGTTGGTTGTTTTTCAACTATCTCCTCACGTCCTGCTTCGTTTTGTTTTCCACATGACCGATGGCCATCTCATCTCATCTCATATTTTATTGATGGTTTGTTTCCTTATGCCTCAAAGTTATATATATAAAGAAAGATACGTGAAGGATGTCAAGTTTCTTAGTGAACTCTAGATGCACAGGACTCTTAGACTGAACCCGTCACAGATCAAAACGGAATTTTATTATTTACTTATTCATTTGTTTAACCAAATTTTAGCTCTTGTGTTTGATATGGACTCTGACTTTCTTTATTTTTTATTCCGAATTAATGCTTATTGGACAATTAATCCAGAGCGTTCAAGGTTCATAACAATTAACGGTGTAGATCTTTTATTTTCTATTCCGAATTAATTTTTATTTTACAATTAATCTATGCCGTCAAATCTTCATAAAATCCAATGGCTGGTAGCTTCTTATTTGACAATTAATCTATGCCATCAAATCTTCATAAAATCCAACGGCTTGTAGCTTTTCTTTTTTCTGATTAACGTGGTAATTTCGTGGCCTCGAGAGCGAACGTGGTGGCTTCTTTGGACCTTCAAATACTAAGATAATAGATAGATAGAAGATTATTATGAGGCAGCGGTATATATATTAGCTTCCAAATAACATGGGGATAAATTTGCAGCAGGCAAGAGAACATTCGGACTCTACGTTTTCTGAAATGAAATCATCTGGCACAGTTGAAGTTGAAACCCGCAGTTGCAAAGAAACATTAGGTGCTGAGCCTGACGGCCCTGAAGACCGTTACCAGAGCGCAGCCAACGTCCTCGCCGCTGCCTTCTTCACATGCTTTGGCATTATAGTGCTCCATCGGGGACCAGAGCGGTAGCATGCGGCGAAGCCCTAGCGAGGCCCGGGACCAAGAAAGAACGCAGCAAAGGAGGCGTTGCCCAGCTCAGGGTGGTGGACGCTATTTCAAACATCGACCTTCCCTGCGTCCTGCAGTCGATCGATCCTGCCCAGCATGACTTCCTATGTCAGACATGCCGGGTAGTGACTATTCGATCTAACATTCCCCACCAGTCACATTATGCTATTTATTCAAACTTGTCGCTTAGCTCCCGGGTCCTCCTAATCCCATATTGAGTACTTTCTCTCATCAACGAATAGAAGCGAATGCTTGATGTGGCGGTTTGAGTTCCAATTTCTGCCACATTCCTTCATTCAAGAATTTCGCACTGTTTAGATCTCTCAAAAAGAAAATTTGAGGTATATGCATACATACACGGGGCCAGGTTATGTATGACATTCTCTCAATTGTTTCACTTGTTTTTTTTTTTTTGAAAATATATTTTCATCAATACAGCAATAGGTTGTAGCTATATGAAACGCTGAAGAATTTTCTTTTAAGCACACATGGTATCTGTTTTGGATGGTACAAAATACGTTCCCCACCCATCCATGCGGATTGACATTAATTTATCCCCTCCATCCAAGAGCAAGGCTTTGAAATGTACTGGAATCAGAAGTATAATTCGGTGAATCAGTAAATGGGCGGGCCATTATGTTCCGCAAAAAGAATGAAAAGAATCAAACACAAATTTTTCAGGCGACAAGGAATGATAACACCCTAACTTTATTCAATGATAACACCCTAGGCACTTTTCCTTCCCGTCGAGCTTCAAGTTGGAATCATCAAATCACGGATATCCATCATGAGTCTCAAACTTAAATTTCCAGTGACTCCCGTTCCTACTAGACGTGAGAATGCTTATGCCCAAGTGAGGCATACACACAAGACTTATGTGGACGCATATGGTGAACCGTGGAAGAAATGAGACATCTTATGCGTGGATATAGTGTGATTCATCATTCGTAGAGCCTGCGTTGGAAAAAATATATAGACAGACCTGCGTTGATTGTTGGAATGACACATTGATGTGTGTGCCACGGCTTCGCCAAGTTCGACGCTGATTTGGAAAAAATATATAGACAGACGGTTTGGCAGTGGCCACATGCATGCCATAGATGCCGTAGCAATGGGCCGGTGGACAGTCCATGAGCACGATGGTATTAAGACAGATTACATGCTTACCTATACCGACTGCGTCGGTATCTTAAAGTTTCGAGTGCTGAAAGCAGTAAACTCTGGGTAATTCAGGCAGCGCTAATTTCTTCAGAGAGCACTAAGTTCTTCTTCTTTATTTTCGAGGGTAACATGAGAAGGGCAAGCCCCTAAAGAATACAGTAAATAATTAACTTCATAGGAATAGGTTTTGTGTGCAAAACAACGGGGCAAGACTTCTATCATTATGTGGACGCATGGTCTCGATCGTGTCACGGAGCTGAACAAGCGAAGCAGCACAGCGTCGTGGGAACGGAACGCATGGTCCAGGATCCCCAGGGCGCACGTAGCCTCGAACATGGCCAGGAGCAGGTGCCGGCATCGAGAACGGGAGGCCTCATCGGCGGCCGGCTGTGCCGAACGTACGTACGACCGGCGGGGCGCCTTGTCCTAGCCGGTGCACAATATAATGTCACTCCGGATCTGCTCATGATCATTGTACGTGGTGGACTGACACGACACGAACGTCTTGTGTTGTCGGAATCAACGTTGTGGATGATCGTCGAGGCATATGAGAAGCACCACCGTGTGTACGTACACCAGGTACTCGGCGGAGGCAGTGGTGTCACGTACGTACGGCCGCGCCGAGCTTTGCGATGCTGCAGCATGCATGTATCTGTATGCAGCATAGGGCGGGCATATACGGCAGACAAGAACATGGCGCGCCTAAATCTCGATCGACACTCGACACGGCTGTCCGCTGCGTCACGCGCGCCATCTACATCTCTAGGCTGTTGTGCCGCGCGCGGGTCTTCCCGGCCGTCAGTCGCTTCTAGTACCGACGCTCAAAACGAGTTAACTCTGTTCCATGCATGATGATGTGATGAGTCAGGTCAATATAAAATGATGCATCTTTGATGCAGACTTTTCTAAATAAAACAAATTGAAATGGATTGATGCATGCAGGACTTCAATTATTTGTCAATCCATGCTACGAAAACCAACGTTGGTTCGGTAGAGCAGTAGGCGTAGACGAAAGATCAATCACATGTGACACCGGTACAAATAGACAAGGACTCCTTGAAGCTGGTGAGGCACTGAGCCGCTAAGGAGCACTGTGCCGATGCCTTCTGTCAGTAGATGAGTGCCAAATTTATTCCAAACATTACAGCCACCAGAAGATTGCAGTCGGTCCTCTCACTGAAAAGGTGGAGCCTTATTTTGGATTCCCGATGCCTCCCGTTCCAATCTTACTTGTCAGGGCATTCCTTTATAAAGAACCCCGCTCTTTGTTACTATATAACATCATCAACAGTGCTGAAGAAAAGATGTGTGAATGAGTTTTTCCCGGTTGCAGCTAAAGGCAAGAGCAAACTTCGGATGAGTGTAGTGGTATTTTACATGACTGTTACTTGGAGTGGGAGGTGTAAGGAACAAAAACTTCTCACCGCCCGCTGGTGTAACGACCTTAAATCAACTATGGCCCTGACCTAGCAGCTCAAGCCTAGCCAGGAAACTCTTAGCATTGTTGCTAGCCGAGAGCTGTAAGATGAGGGAACAGCTCTTCATGTAAACTGAATAAAATACGAAAACCAGCAGGATTCTTGATGCCGCACGGACTGAATAGCAAGATGGAGATGACGGATCATGTAAGCACCGGGGTCGAACAGCTGCTGCAGCCGAGGTCGCCGAGGCATGTAGTTGTGATCCTTTCAACCTGCTGTCCTAATAAAATGCGTGATTGATATACAGCAAACGGTGGGTAGGAAATGTCAAGAAACTACTTCAAATACTACAGGTTTCGCTAGTAACTGTTTGATTTTTCTGCCTCAGCCTACATATCTTCCTTGTTGTACTTTCTTCTGACCTGGGTACTGTGCACTGTAAAATAAACAAAATTTGAATCATACTCAAACAGCAAAAGATCCTAAATTGGAATTCTGGCCAAATCGAGCGCTCTCTTAAAAGAAAATGTAGTTTTCTCAAATGAAGTCAAGTAAATGTAGTGCTATTTTCATGGGAAATAATTTTATCATTGTAGGACGTCTATTCAAGCTTACCATATAAAATGCTACTTTTTTTATTTCTTCCAATTAAATTTACAGCAGATATCTTTTGATGCAATTCTGCTGGAAATAGAGTTGATGTTGAAGAAACAGGTGCATACCCTGCAAATAAAAAGTACTAGCCCATGAGAATGTCATCCCGTAGGCTAACCATCAGCTGCAAAGCCTGCAACCAAGAAAATAGTTTGTTCCAGTGCCATGTTTTTCCTACTCTACAAGGTTTTGGGGTTAATGCCACCAATTTTTTTGCAACAATGTGATTTTGGTTGCAGTACACAAAGTTTATTGCGACAGTTGTCAATTTTAGTTGCAATAGAAAGACATGTTGCCACTGATTGTGTAGTGTTGCGATTTAAATTTTGATAGTTGCAATAGCTAATATATATCACAACGAATAAATTTGTGTTGCATTTACAACATAGTTATTGCCATGTTTTTTCTAATGGTTGCAATAGTTGAGAATGTCGCAACGAATATAGAACATTGCTATTAGTGCTATTGTGTGTTGCCAAAAGTTTATGTTATGGCAACATAAATTCTGAATTGTTGCAAAAAGAATCATAGATATAGCATGGCAAACCTGGATCGTTGTAAGAACTCTTAGATATAGCAACAAAAATCAAATCGTTGCATATTTTTAGAGAGAATCGTTACACCTAAGTGGTCAGCCAATTTGGGCTCATGCACTACGGGAAATGTGACATTTGCCGAGTGCCGGGCTCTTTGCCGAGTGTATTTATTCGGGCACTCGGTAAAGAGATCATCTTTTCAACAAAAACTTAGTTTGAAAGAGTTCAAATTTGAAATTCAAAATTTTCAAACGACTTCGAATGGAGAAACGACCAAAATGAAAGTTGTAGTCTCAAAAAGTTATGAAACTTTGTATTTGACAACTTTTCTATTTGAATTCGTTTAGGGCCTCAAACAAGCACTTGACACTTGGTTTAGTCTAATATGTGTTGATTCAAAACAAAACATGGGCACATGTGATGCTGTGGTGCAGTAGTAGAGGGGCTCCAGGTGCAAGGTGGAGTTTGTGGGTTCGAATCTTGCCGGCCGCGTAGTGTGTGAAAAATGACACACTTACGACTTGATGATGGTAACGGGTGGGCTGGCTGATAGGGGCCTCCCCTTATTAAAAATTTTTTTTGCTATTTTTAAAACGTGTTTTTTCAATTCAAAATTTGTACCATACTTTGTTGCAATAACCACTATAGCAACATCGATTGTGGTTGCAAATACCACTTTTACAACCCTAATGATCGTTGCGTGTGCATGCTATTGCCACCACCACACGTCGTTGCAACACACCAAAGTTATGACAAAACTCAAAGTGACAATGTACCCAACGCCCCTATTGCAATTGCACCTCCCAACGCCCAAATTTAGTTGCAATTGCTTAATATTGCAACAAAAATACTCATATTGCAACACTTTTGAGCCGTGGCGCCAAGGTAATTTTCTTGTAGTATCCCTCCGTACTTTGAATACTGTCGTCCAGACAGCAAACCTCATTTTGAGCTCAAATTAACCATGCTATCGGAACGACAGTATATCCGTACTAGGGGAAAATGACTGAGAGCATCCGTCCGAGAGGCGGGCGAGCAGTGCCGGGTAGCTGATGACACTGTCGTTCTGCAAGAACTGGACGTCCAAGAACAAGGAGGCGCGCGACCTGCACAATGCCCAGCTTGTCGTAACGGCCTCCCACGTAAGCTTCGTATAAGCCTCACAGAACCAACAAGCAACCATGGGGTGGACAACACGACACCCAAGCCATTAGGCCGATTCTTCTTGCAGCTGAAACTCCTGGTGCATCCCATTCCTTCGGCAATCATATAGTATTGTGAAGATGTAAAAAGCCCCCAGCTTACGCATGCACACAATTTAGCCAGCCCATTGCGAGTTTTATGTCTCACAGCTTGTCTACTATTCGTAGCAGAGGAGAGAACTAGGATTTATTATCCGTGTGGAAAGAGGCGCACTCTAAACTTTATAGCCCTTACGTTTTCTACTAACCAACCAGTCGTAGTACATGCATGCACCTACAATTAATTCATGTAAGAAAATTAGTGTATCAAGTAATTCTCCATATCCTATACTACCGCCTCTGATATTTCGTCTTTGGTAACCACAAAAAACTATTTTAACCATAAAAATCTAGTGAAAGGAAATTAGTCGGGTAGTTAGAAGTGTTCTTTCTTTAATTGTGATAAAATAAAGCACTTTCCGTATTATTGTAGTCACGGTAGGGTCATTTGCAGAATTGTGCTAGTAGCACTACTTATATTTCACATATGCTTTGTTGGCTACAAAGTTTAGGCTGAAAGAGAGAACTTTGATTATGTTAGGAGGAAAATCCATACGTTGGCCTATATGGCGATGCTGTAATAATGTGATTTACGACAAAGGAAATTTTACTTTTTTCTTATGCATGATACTTTCAGGGTAATGCAGTGTGATCGAGGAGACAAAAGGAGAAGATTTGTGCGGGTTGCTTACAATTTAAGGTTGTGGCAATATAGAGTTATATATCCATTGAGAACAGATGGAATTTTATAGACGTTGGCACTTCTTCAGTTTGTCACTAACGTAATAGGCTAGCAGATGGCTGAAAAACTTGTAATAAGATCCAACGTTTGCAGAAGCTAAAAATCTTTTGCGTTCATCACACTGTCTCAAGCATCCGACTCTAGCTCGGATGCATCGTACAACTGAACAACAACTATAATCTATTAAATTCTAGCTCGGGAAATTATGTCAGTATTATAGCTGGTTTCATGATGTTAGGGTGTTCAACGAACGGTTGCTCAAACCGGCGACGAAACCAGTGGGTGACAAATGAACTGTGAGTTACTGTTCACTGTACAGGATTACTGTTCACCTGCAAGTGTTGATGGAGCAGCCGGTTTTGCCTGGCGATGAACAGCCCTACTCCCGACTACATACTACGAGAAGTTCTGATTCCTATCACCTCCCACTCCTAAGTAAACCTCTTGTGCTCCACCACTACACTCATCCACAGTCCTCTCGATCTGATAACAGCCAACAAGAGGAAACGAGATATATATTGTCCGGGAAGTGAAGTACACATATATACAGGATGTGCACTGACCGATGACACATTCACACGTGAATACGTACGTGATATTTCGCCAATTCTGAGACAGCATGGCGAACGTTTAACTATAACCAGAGGAAGGATTTTATTTGCATTTGTACTGGATGCATCTTCAATGCATGAAACTGTGGAGCAGCGATTTATGTGCTCCCAAATAGTATTCGTTTAAATTTGTAGCTCAAGGCAAAGAGAGAGAGCGTGAATTCCAGGCCTGGGCGCTTGGCAGCCACATATATACCCACAAGAACCCGTGCACTGATCTCTACGTGTCCAGAAATTAAATCATCTCGCACGGTGGAAGTTGAAAGCCGCATACCTGCAAAGTTTACACCGGCGCCAACGTGCGTAATTATACTCAAGCAGTTCTCCATCGTGAGTCTCAAACTTAAATTTCAATATCCTACAGAATCATCAAATCACGGATGTCCATCGTGAGTCTCAGACTTAAATTTCCAGTGACTCCCGTTCCTACTAGACGTGAGAATGCTTATGCCCAAGAAGTTTTTCTGTCTTTACTAGTGTTCATGTATGCAAGTGAGGTATTTGAAAATTGAGCACATAAGACTTATATAGACACGTATGGTGAACAGCAGAAGAAATGATATGCCTCTGTGTTTTCATAGCGTGAGTCATTCATAGAGCCAAACGTGCAGATTTGAAATGACTCATCGCTGTGTTTAATTTCCTCGGACTCGGACATCGCTAAGCCACGGTGGCTTAGCCAAGCTCGACGCTGACGGACAGTTGCAGTGCCCACATGCATGCAGTAGATGCTGTAGCAATGGGACAGTGGACACAATCCATGGTCGATGAGGACGTACGATGGCATCGAGACAAATTGAACACGTGTGTGTTCATACTTATCTACTCCTTCTGGTTTTAAATTGTTAACATCATTCATACTTATCAACTCCTTCTGGTTTTAAATTATTAACATCATTGACTTTTTTCGTTAAGTTTGATCATTCATCTTATTCAACTTTTTAAAAAAATTATCATATATTTTGGTATGATTTGTTTTATCATTAAAAAAGTTGAAATATACCTCACAACTTTGCATGTTTTAACTAATATTTTGAATAAAACGAATGATCAAACGTAGCGAAAAAGTTAATGACATAAACAATTTAAAACCGGAGGGAGCATACCTACTGCGTGAGTGCCTTAAAAGTAGCAAATGTTGCAAGCAGTAAACCTATAGGTAAGCCAGGTAATGCTATTTATTTATTTTTTAGGTAAACTGGAGAGGGACAAGCCGAGCGGCCGACGCGGCCTTGTCCGCGTAGCATCCGTAGCCGGCCGGTGCACAATGCCCAGTGGCTCGTCATTGCCGCTTTTGGGTTTTGTGGACACGAACTTCTTGTCTTGTGTTGTCGGAATCAACATTACGAAGGCGTATTAGAAGCATCACACGTGTCGGCTGACGGCCGCCACGCTTTGTTAGATATATGAGCACTTTTAGGTTTAATTTAATTCAGAAATAAATCATGAACATGACAAACAGATTGCAGATTAAACTAGACAAGTCTACGCAAGAGCTAGAAAAGTCTACAAAAACAGTGAACACAAGACCGTACCGTTGATACAGAGGAGTTGTGGAAGCCGTAGCAGGATGACGAAGTAGGCGTTGACAAAGTTGACGACGAGCAGCAACTCCAGAACACGAACGTGGAGGAAGACGAGCCGTCGTGGAAGCGATCGAGCAGTCGCGCAGAGCGCTTTCCAAAAACCTTATTCGCACTCTCCCAGTGCAAGAACTCAGAGAGGACGATGATTCCGAAGACCTGCTCTCCCGTCCGCCGGTGCACGCCGACGATCGGGATGAAATGGCGGCGCAACATGTGGAAAGAGCAAACCCTAGGTTATAGGCTAACTTGAAAGATTCCCAAATATTAGGCTCCTCTAAATATTAGTCTATTTCCTCTATTTCTTGTGGCAAAGGGTCTATAGGTATATATGAGGGAAACAACCCTCACGTCTACTTCCATTAGCAATATGATACTAATAGAGATTATGGCTCTTTCTCCACAAATGAGCCATTAAGATTTAATAAGAATTATTATTATATAAAAGTGCTCATATATGCAACACGCTTCACCGGAGACCATGAGCAGCAGTCCTTTGCCGTTTCCCGCGTCGACACCTCACAAGAAAGACACCAATCTCAGATTCATATAAGCCGCACATGTCTGATCCGACGGCTCTCCGCAACCAAAGGGGGGATTAGGACGTTGTTTCAAATAGCCTCCGCCCGGTCGCCTTTTGAAATAACGACCACCCCACTGGATCGCGAGAACCGCCTCCATTGCTGCAAGCCGTAGCTCATCAGACCGCGCACGCATGCGTTGTTCGGGTGTTTCTTCCATCCCCTTCCTCCTGGATTCAGGGCCACCGCTGACCAGCTGCAAGCCATGGCGATGTGGCTGCATGTATCTGTATACAGGGCGGGCATATTCGGGAGAAGAGAACATGGCGCGCCTAAACCTCGACCGAGTCGTCGGCTATCCGCTGCTCGCCGGAGCAGAGCACTGCTGTACCGCGCTGATCTTCCTGGCCGTCAGTCGCCTCCGGCCAGTACCGGCTGCCTCTGCATCTGCCTGTGGTACAAAAGGAAGTCCGTCTCATAGGAATCCTCGTAAGAACAGGGATGGCTCTTTATTACTTCGACACTGAAACTGGTACAAAAGGAAAGTCCGTCTCGTTTTACTGATAAACCGCCAACATTTTTCCCTGGTCTTACAAAGTAAAGGAAAGATTATAAAATAAAGGTCTTAAAAAGTAAAGGAAAGATTATGCAACGCACGCACCCAAAATAAAGGAAAATCTTTGATGGATAAAAAGTAGAACTACGGAAGTGGTGCAGGTCTGCCATTTGAGCCAAAGTCGTTTAGAGGTGTCTGACGTGACTTTATCCCGTGCAAATTTAGAAATGTGACAGTTTGATCAACTTCTGCATCTCTAGCTCAAAGAGGCACTATCGAAATCTTAAGCCGAAGGACTAATAACTTCCTCGAAGAACTGGGCAGCGCGCCAGCGCCACATGATTAGGCTCTGGAAGCTGAATGAGTAGCTATTAGCATCCTAGAAACTTATGAAGCCCATCATGCGAAATGGTGAGAAGTGGTGTCGTTCTAACACCATCGCCAATCCTGCTAGAAAAGCCTTTGAACGGTCAACATTACTTCCCGGTGTATCCCATGCCAACGGATATCAGGTGATGGTAGCTTCATGCTTCATTCCAATTGCTATCCTCGTAAGCAGCTGAAACTGAAAGTACACTACACCTCTGTAAGAGGGTTCCTTCGTGGCTTTGAACTCTGAGATGTAAAATACATTTGTCAACACATCCAAACCTGAGGACAAAGACAAACGAGAGCGAGCACTTGGCGCCATAAATTAAGCACCGGTTAGTGTTAGCAAATAGCCGAAGCACAAGGAAGCACTCTCCAAATGTCGCCTATGGATCACAAGGCCGGTAAAAGCCAACAAGTGATCAAACCGCCTCTGATACCAATTGAAGGACCGAGAAGGCGACCAGAGGGGGGTGAATGGGAGCCGATAAAAATTCTTCACAAGAACTTGGCCTATGTCCCAACCCACCTCAAGAACAACCACCAAGATCACACACACACATGGAACGTGGTGTGTTGACCTTAGGAATGATTGTGGAAGAGATACAAACACTTGCGGAAGCAAATCAAGCAAAGACACACTCAAAAAGGTGATCTGAAAAAGTCAAAACAGAGACCTCCTACCGGATAATCCTGCCAACTATCGGATACTCTGGACCTGGGAAAGTACCGGACACTCCAAAAACTTGTCGGACACTCCGGCCACCGGATACTCCGGCGACTTGCCGGATAATCCGGCCCTGACAGGACAGCACGCGCGCAAGCTCAAGAAAAATCTCGAAACCGGGTCAAACGACCTCCAAAAAATTTGAACCATAGCTTCGTCTTGAGATGGAGAACGTCATCCAAGAGGATTCATCTCAAATCCCCACAAAATCTCCAAGGATTTTGAATCTTATCAAGAACCTAGGGTATGGATGAACTTGAGAGGGAAACTTCACCAAATCATCAAATCGAAGGTGCTCGTGCCATGCATTCGGTCAAGGACCTACCAAGGATTGTTCTAGCACATCCTAACACCAAGATCCCCCAAGAAATCCGCCCAAAAACGCATCACAAAAGGCGAATCGAAAATCACCCGAAAATAGCTCCGAAAATAGGGAAAATAAGAAATTCGGGATTCAAGATGAGGAGAACACTTTGGACGAATTGATGCTATGTATTGCTCAAAGATGTAGATGTCAAGTCACTCCCTAGCACACACAAACTAGAGATGACAAAAAGCTCAATCAAAGAGCCATCTCCTCTCTTCTCCCTCTCTTCTCTCCTCTCTCTCAAGCCCTCTCCCACACACACAAGTGAGAGACAACACAAGGCTCAAGGGAGGGCAGCCAACCAGCCCCCTCACCTTATCCTCTTGGACATTTCCACATCCCAGAAATGCCCCTCACACTACAACACACCCATACAACACATAAGGGCGTTTTCGTCCAACTTTTTCTCCTTCGCCCGAACGCCGTCGGGGCCTTCACACCTTAGCTTCACCTGGAAGCTACCTCCGCGATGGTGCTACATGCACCTCCATCCGTCGCCGCCGGTTTTGAGGCCTAAACCGGGAAACCGCCTTGCATGCTTCTCAAAACGCAACTTTCACCACCGGTTTTAAGGTCCAAACCGGGAAACCGTCCACCGCCGGTTTTGAGGCATAAACCGGGAAACCACCCACCATCGGTTTTGAGACTCAAACCAGGAAATCGTCCACCACCGGTTTTCAGGCTCAACTGGGAAACCATCACTGCGGTTTTAAGGCCAAACCGAGAAACCGTCGACCACCGGTTTTGAGGCCAAACCGGGAAACCATCTCGATGTCGACGCGTGTCACCTCGTCCTGCGAACCTCGCCGTCAAGTCTCCTCGGTCCCAGCCCGTCGGGACCCTTCACTTGCACCGGCCTCCCGTTCGCCTCTTGACCTTGGTCAACACGCCGTCTTCATCACCTCCACGGTTTTGAGGCCAAACCGCGAAACCCTCCGTGCTTCTTGTCCGCCACGTGTACGGTGTGGATCACCCTTGACCTCACCCGGCCTCTCGATCGCCCGGACCCAAGCCTCCTCGGTCCCAGCCCGTCGGGACCCTTCGCTTGGTCCTCCCGATCCTCCTGCCGTTGACCATCAAGTTGACTCCATTGACCTACACATCATTAGACAAGCAAACACGTTTCTCCTTCTCCTCCATTCTTCTCATCACCTGCACCAACTTCGGTTAGCCATAAACATAATCATGCATATGCTTATGCAACCCTCAAAGTCCCGCATTTCAACACAAACCTCATGTCAACTCAAATCAACACGGTTGTCAATTACTCATCATCATCGAGAACCATAGCACATCTCAACATGGTTCCTCAGACAGTGTGATTCATCATTCGTAGAGCCAAAGCTGCGTTAATTGTTGAAATGACACATAACACATTGCTGTGTGCCACGGCTTCGCCAAGTTCGACGCTGATTTGGAAAAAATATATAGACAGACAGTTTGGCAGTGGCCACATGCATGCCATAGATGCTGTAGCAATGGGCCGGTGGGCAGTCCATGAGCACGATGGCATTAAGACAGATTGAAGAACACACGTGTTCATGCTTACCTATACCGACTGCGTCGGTATCTTAAAGTTTCGAATGCTGAAAGCAGTAAAATCTAGGTAATTCAGGCAGCGCTAATTTCTTCAAAGAGCACTGAGTTCTTCTTTATTTTTTGAGGGAAACTTGAGAGGGCAAGCCCCTAACGAATAAATAATTAACACTACGTCACAGCAGACATTTAGTAACACATATATGTGTTCTTAAAGCTAGAAAAAAGTGTTACAGTGACCTATAGTAACACATATAATAAGTGATACATATGCTGGTGTTACTAGAACAAGTTCTAGTGTAACATATATATGTGTTACTACTTGTGAAAAAATATGTTACAATAATAATATAGCAACACATATGAATGTGTTACTATGTCTAATAAAAAGTGTTACAATAGTAATGTAGACACAAATAAAAAATTCCAAAAGAATTAGTGGCTACTAGGATTCGATCCTAGGACCTTAGCATTATTTTGTTGTTCAGTTTCCACTACGCTACACATGCATATATGGTAAGAAGCTACCTTGAATTGATTTTAACTTATGAATTTTTCGAATATGTGTTACTATAGCCTAAGAAAAGTGTTACTACGGCTTGTAGTAACACATAATAGTAACATTTATTTGTGTTACTACCAGTTCTAGGCTTGCTACGTTTCGATACATTGCTTTCTTTGTAACACTATACTTGAAACACTATTTTTGTGTTACTAGAATAATCATCTGTAACATATGTTTATAAATCAAGCATTTGTGTTACAAGCACATTCAGTAACACAAATGCTTGTGTTACTATGAATTATTTTTGTAACACATTCTTATGTGTGTTACAGATGTGTGTTACTAAAGGTCTGATGTGACGTAGTGTAACTTCATTGGAAAAGGTTTTATGTGCAAAACAACGGGGCAAGACTTCTATCATTATGTGGACGCATGGTCTCAATCGTGTCACGGAGCTAGGTGAACAAGCGAAGCAGCACAGCGTCGTGGCGGCGGAACGCATGCATGGTCCAGGATCCCCAGAGCGCACGTAGCCTCGAACATGGCCAGGAGCAGGCGCGGGCATCGAGAACGGGAGGCCTCATCGGCGGCCAGCGTGGCCTGCTGTGCCGAACGTACGTACGGCCGGCGGGGCGCCTTGTCCTAGCCGGTGCACAATGTAACTCCGGCTCTGCTCATGATCATTGTACGTGGTGGACTGACACGAACGTCTTGTGCTGTCGGAATCAACGTTGTGGATGATCGTCGAGGCATATGAGAAGCAGTGACAGAGTAACGAGTTAAGTCTGATCCATGATGTTGTGAAATATTTGCTCCCAAATTAGATTGGGATATAATTTGCTGCAGGCAAGAAATACCTTAAACTCCAGCAAGCTTGTGCCCTTGGTAGTACATGCACACACACGCACCCCTGACTCTATGTTTTCTGAAATGAAATCATCTGGCACAGTGGAAGTTGAACCCCGCAGTTGCAAAGGACATTCGGCGCCGAGCCTGACAGCCCTGACCACCGTTAGCACAGCCAACGTCCTCCCCGCCGCCTTCTTCACGTGCTTTGGCATAATAGTGCTCCATCGGGGACCAGAGCGGTAGAATGCGGCGAAGTCCTAGCGAGGCCAGGGATCAGGAATCAACGAAGCAAAGGAGGCGCTGCCCGGCTCAGGGTGGTGGACGCTATTTCAAAAAGCGAGCTTCCCTGCGTCCTGTCGATCGACCCTGTCCAGCGTGACTTCCTATGTCAGACATGCCGGGTAGTGACTCTTCGATCTAACATTCGCCACCAGGCACATTATGCTACTTATTCAAGCTTGACGCTTACTCCCGGGTCCTCCTAATCCCATATTGAGTACTTTCTCTCACCAACAAAAAGAAGGGAATGCTTGATTTGGGGTTTATATATGTTCCAATTTCTGCCGCATTCCATCATGCAAGAATTTGGCACTGTTTAGACTTTAGATCGATCTCTCAAAAAGAAAATCTGAGGTATATGCATACAGACACGGGGCCAGGTTATGTATGAAATGCTCTCAATTGTTTCACTTTTTTTTTGGAAATATATTCTCATCAATATATACAGCAATACTAGTTGTAGCTATATAGAAACGCTGAAGAAGTTTCTTTTATGCACACATCGTATCTGTTTGGATGGTACGAAAAGTATTTTATGTTCCCCACACATCCATGTGGATCGTCGTCATTTTCCCTTCCATCCAAGCAAGGCTTTCAAATGTACTGGACTCAGAAGTATAATTCGGTGAAACAGTAAAGGGGCAGGCCATTATGTTCGGCAAAAAGAATGAAAAGAATCATATACAAATTTTACTCAAGCGACAAGGAATGATAACACCCTAAGTTTAATCAATTAGCTTGTGTTAATCTCAAGTAAAGAAGAAAAGAACTGTTTTTGCACCCTAGGCACGTTTCCTTTCCCTTGACCTCCAAGTTGGAATCATCAAATCACGGATGTCGTCCGTGAATCTCAAACTTAAATTTCCAGTGACTCCCGTTCTTACTAGCTAGACGTGAGAATGCTTATGCCCAAGAAGTTTTATGTCTTTCCTAGTGTTCATGTATGCAAGTGATGCATTTGAAAATTGAACACACAAGATGTGGACGCATGGTGAACCGTGGAAGAAATGAGACATCTTATATGGATAGTGTGATTCATCATTCGTAGAGGCAAACCTGCATTGTCGAAATGACACATGCATTGCTGTGCCACCGCTTCACCAAGTTCGACCCTGACCTGGAAAAATATATATATAGACAGACAGTTTGGCAGTTGCCACATGCATGCCATAGACGAAGCTGTAGCAATGGGCCGGTGGACAGTCCATGGTGGTTGATCGATAAGCAGGATGGCATTAAGACGAATTGAAGAACACACGTGTGACTGCGTCGGTACCTTAAAGTTTTGAGGGCTGAAAGCAGTAAACTCTAGGTAATTCAGGACGCCTTAATTTTTTTTTTTTGAGGCAACAGGAGGGGCAGCGAGCCCCTACTGATTATATATTATATAAAAGGATAAAAGTTAGTTTACATCAGAGGAATCTAAAAAAACCAAAACAATACAGGAAATTAAGAAACAGAATCTAGCCATTGTTCTATTTGTGGAAAGTATCTTCTCTTCGCTCTGCGCAACAGCAACGAGAAATCCTTCAGGAACTTCCTCTTACACTCCTCCACTGTAGGTGGAACTTAATTTCTTTAGAGAGCACTGAGTTCTTCTTCTTTATTTTTCGAGGGGAACTTGAGAAGGGCAAGCCCCTAAAGAATAAATAATTAACTTCATAGGAAAAGGTTCTATGTGCAAAACAACGGAACAAGGCTTCTATATCATTATGTGGACGCATTGGTCTCGATCGTATCATGGAGGTGAACAAGCGAAGCAGCACAGCGTCGTGGCGGCGGAACGCATGCATGGTCCAGGATCCCTAGCGCGCACGTAGCCTCGAACATGGCCAGGAGCAGGTGCCGGCATACGGGAGGCCTCAGCTGCCGCCCAGCGGGGCCTTGTCCTACCCGGTGCACAATGTCCCTCGCTACGGGAAACGGCATGTTTGCCTAGTGCCTGGATCACTCGGCAAAAACTTTGCCGAGTGTAACACTCGACAAAGAACCTTCAGCAGAAATCTGCCGGCAAATGACTATTTGCCGAGAGCCAAATGTCAGGCAGACTTCCGCCGAGGCCTCCCGTTCGTGATCATTAATTGTACGTGGTGGACTGACACGAACGTTGTGTTGTCGGAATCAACGTACGTCGTTGTGGACGATCGAGGCATCTGAGAGGCACCACCGTGTATACATTAGGTACTCGGCGGAGGCAGTGGTGCCCGCCCGTACTGCCGTCCAACTTTACGATGCTCCTGCATGTATCTCTGTATTCAGGGCGGGTATATACGGCAGACGAGAACAGGGCGTGCCTAAATCTCGATCGACAATCAAGACGGCGGTCCGTTGCATGCGTCACGCGCGCCACCATCTCCGCAGCTCGCCTGCTGTGCTACCGGCCGCCTGTAGGTTGCGCGCTTTCATCTGCTTATTCCTGGGCAATGCCGAGAACATATATTAAGCTTTCCCTC
Source organism: Eragrostis nindensis (assembly GCA_012490785.1). NCBI lineage: Eukaryota > Viridiplantae > Streptophyta > Magnoliopsida > Poales > Poaceae > Eragrostis > Eragrostis nindensis. The sequence goes on along the minus strand of JAAXCT010000269.1, from coordinate 231,522 downwards.
AAAAAAAACATATATTAAGCTTTATTTTCGCAAATCCTAGTCTCAAACGATGGGAGCTTTAATTACTTCTGGAAATTAAAGGCCAGACAACCAGGTATCAGTTTAATAAGTTGTGACAGAGTAACGAGTTAAGTCTGATCCATGATGTTGTGATGAGTCATGTCAAATATAATACTGCCTCTTTGATGCTGACTTTTTTTTAAAAAAATTGAAACGGATCGATGCAGGACTTCAATTATTTGTCAATGCTACGAAACTTAACATATATTTGGTTCGGTAGAGCACTAGGCATAGGCGAAGATCAATGCGCTGGTACAAATAGACAGGGCCTCCTGGAAGGTGGTGAGGCACAGTGCCGCAAGGAGCCGTCTGTGGATGCCTTTTGTCAGTAGATGAGTGCCAAATTTATTCCAAAGATTACCTCCGCCTTCAGTTCATCCTCTCATGGAACACATGGACCTTTATTTTGGATTCATGATGCCTCCCTTTCCAATCTAACTTCTCAGGGCATTCCTTTATAAAGAACCCCACTCTTTGTTAACTTACTCATCAACAGTTGCTGAGGAAGATGTGTGAATGAGTTTCCCAGTTGCAGCTAAAGGCAAGAGCAAATTTCGGAGTGTAGTGGTATTTTACATGACTGTTACTTGGAGTGGGAGGTGTAAGGAACAAAAACTTCTCACCGCCCGCTGGTGTAACGACCTTAAATCAACTATGGCCCTGACCTAGCAGCTCAAGCCTAGCCAGGAAACTCTTAGCATTGTTGCTAGCCGAGAGCTGTAAGATGAGGGAACAGCTCTTCATGTAAACTGAATAAAATACGAAAACCAGCAGGATTCTTGATGCCGCACGGACTGAATCGCAAGATGGAGATGACGGATCATGTAAGCACCGGGGTCGAACAGCTGCTGCAGCCGAGGTCGCCGAGGCATGTAGTTGTGATCCTTTCAACCTGCTGTCCTAATAAAATAAGTGATTGATATATACAGCAAACGGTGGGTAGGAAATGTCAAGAAACTACTTCAAATACTACAGGTTTCGCAAGTAGTAACAATTTGATTTTTCTGCCTCAGCCTACATCTCTTCCTTGTTGTACTTTCTTCTGACCTGGGTGCTGTGCACTGTAAAATAAACAAAATTTGAATCATACTCAAACAGCAAAAGATCCTAATTGGAATTCTGGCCAAATCGAGCGCTCTCTTAAAAGAAAATGTAGTTTGCTCAAATGAAGTCAAGTAAATGTAGTGCTATTTTCATGGGAAATAATTTTATCATTGTAGGACGTCTATTCAAGCTTACCATATAAAATGCTACTTTTTTTATTTCTTCCAATTAAATTTACAGCAGATATCTTTTGATGCAATTCTGCTGGAAATAGAGTTGATGTTGAAGAAACAGCTGCATACCCTGCAAATAAAAAGTACTAGCCCATGAGAATGTCATCCCGTAGGCTAACCATCAGCTGCAAAGCCTGCAATCAAGAAAAATAATTTGTTCCAGTGCCATGTTTTTCCTACTCCCTCCGTACTTTGAATACTGTCGTCCAGACAGCAAACCTCATTTTGAGCTCAAATTAACCATGATATCGGAACGACAGTATATCCATACTAGGGGAAAATGACTGAGAGCATCCGTCCGACGAGGCGGGCGAGCAGTGCCGGGTAGCTGATGACACTGTCGTTCTGCAAGAACTGGACGTCCAAGAAGAAGGAGGCGCGCGACCTGCACAATGCCCAGCTTGTCGTAACGGCCTCCCACGTAAGCTTCATATAAGCCTCACAGAACCAACAAGCAACCATGGGGTGGACAACATGACACCCAAGCCATTAGGCCGATTCTTCTTGCAGCTGAAACTCCTGGTGCATCCCATTCCTTAGGCAATCATATAGTATTGTGAAGATGTAAAAAGCCCCCAGCTTATGCATGCACACAATTTAGCCAGCCCACTGCGAGTTTTATGTCTCCCAGCTTGTCTACTATTCGTAGCAGAGGACAACTAGGATTTATTAATTATCTGTGTGGAAAGAGGCGTACTCTAAACTTTATAGCCCTTACGTTTTCTACTAACCAACCAGTCGTAGTACATGCATGCACCTACAATACTACCGCCTCTGATATTTTGTCTTTGGTAACCACAAAAAACTATTTTAACCATAAAAATCTAGTGAAAGGAAATTGGTCGGGTGGTTAGAAGTGTTCTTTCTTTAATTGTGATAAAATAAAGCACTTTCCGTTTTATTGTAGTCACGGTAGGGTCCTTTGCAGAATTGTGCTAGCAGTACTATTTATCTTTCACATATCCTTTGTTGGCTACAAAGTTTAGGCTGAAAGAGAGAACTTTGATTATGTTAGGAGGAAAATCCATGCGTTGGCCTATATGGCAATGCCGTAATAATGGAGCTCGAAATCCGATAAATCGAATACCTCCTGATTTACGACAAAGGAAATTTTACTTGTTTATATGCATGATGTTTTCAGGTAATATATTGTCTGCAATTCTAGACACTAAATGCAGTGTGATCGAGGAGACAAAAGAGAAGATTTGTGCGTTGCTTACAATTTAAGGTTGTGGATAGAGTTATCCATTAAGAACAGATGGAATTTGATAGATGTTGGAACTTCTTCAGTTTGTCACTAATGTAATAGGCTAGTAGATGGCTAGAAAACTTGTAATAAGATCCAACGTTTGCAGAAGCCACAAATCTTTTGCATCTATTATATATATATTTGACGACAAAAATGAGCCACCACGTTCGCTCTAAAATACTATTAATTCTCATGTTAATCCGAAAAAATAAGAAACGAAAATTACTCACCACTGCCATTATGAAAAATTAGTCACAAAACCCCCTAAAAATATTTATAAAATAGCTAAATTCGGAATAATAAAAAATAGCCAAAAATAGCCCTCCCACATATTTCTAAATTACTAACCATGCCATTATGAGTCAAAAAATAGCTAAATTCAAAATAATAAAAAATAACCAAAAATACTCTTCACACCTATTTCCAAATTATAAAAAGATTAAATTCGGATTATAAAAAATAGCTAAAAATATTTCTAATTCTATTTTTAACTTGCCTACCATACCATTATGAGTCCAAAATAGAATAATAAAAATATCTAATATACACTTAGTTTTGATTTCTAAATACACCGTGATATGTCTAGCTAGCATAGCATATTTTCTTATTTTTAGCATGACACATTTTATTCAAAAGATTTTTTTTAACACGATACATTCCTTTTTCCTACCATGATATATGTTAGTTGTTTAGCATGACGTTTGAACCAATCTTACTTCCAAAACAAACCAAATACATTGTTAGATAAGACACTATCCATGAAAAAATAATGACTCATCTCACACTCGAATTGTGGGATTGTGTGAAATTCTCTAATCTATTTTCTACTATTTTATAAATATAAAGTATAAAATAAATACTAACAATAAACTATGTTAAACTTCTATAATAATATTAAAATATTTTAAATATTTAGTAAGCTAACCATGCAAATGTGCAGGCAGGAATTATGAGTTAAAAAATAGATAAATTTGGAACAATAAAAAATAAAAAAATACAGTTCACACCTATTTCTAAATTACTAGCCATGCCATTATAAGTCCAAAAATAACTAAATTCATATTAATAAATAGCTAAAATAGGGTTTAGGGTTTAGGAATAATAAAAATATTCCAAGATACCTAAATTTTGGAATAATAAAATATCTAAAACACACTTAGTTCCTATTTCTAATTACGCCTTTATAAAAAGACATCGTCATATGTCTAGCTGGCTGCACATTCTCTTATTTTTAGCATGACATATTTTCTTCATAAGATTTGTTTGTAGCACAATACGTTCTTCTCTATTTCGACCATGTATCTTTGTCGGCCAGTTCCTACAATAATGATTTTACATGCTACTTATAAAAACTAAATATAGCATTTAGGTAATGATGACTCATCACCCAGTCAAATTGACAGACTAGGTAAACACAGTTTACCTAAATATAGCATTTAGGTAATCATTTTTAGCTATGTTAGAAATATATTACTATAAATAATAATAATAAACTGTTTTTAAACTCCTACAATAATATAAAATAATTTAAATAGTTTAATAAGCCTAGCCGCGCAAATGCGCGGCCAGCCATACTAGTTATAAAAAAAAAGAGTGCTTTATCCGACTCGTACATCGTACAACTGAACAACAACTGTAAGCTATTAAATTCTAGCTCGGGAAATTATGTCAGTATTATAGTTGGTATCATGATGTTCGTCCTCCCAACTAGGGGTGTCGATGGATTGCTCAAACTGGCGACGAAACCAGTGGATGACAAAAGAACTGAGTTACTCTTCACTCTATGGAGCAGCCGGTTTTGCCGCCAGTTTCTTCAAACCGGCGATGAACAGCCCTACTCCGGACTACATATACATACTACGAGAAGTTCTGATTCCTAACACCTCCCACTCCTAAGTAAACCTCTTGGGCTCCGCCACTACACTCATCCACAGTCTTCTCGATCTGATAACAACCAACAAGAGGAAACGAGATATATATCGTCCGGGAAGTGCAGTACACATACAGGATGTGCACTGACCGATTACACATTCATATGTGAATACGTACGTGATATTTCGCCAATTCTGAGACAGCATGGCGAACTTTTAACGTATAAACCAGAGGAAGGATTTTATTACTGGATGCATCTTCAATGATTAAACTGTGGAGCAGCGAAAAATGTGCTCCACACAAGAACCCGTGCACTGATCTCTACGTGTCCAGAAATTAAATCATTTCGCACGGCGGAAGTTGAAACCCGCATACCTGCAAAGTTTACACACGGCGCCAACGTGCGTAATTATACACGAGCAGTTCTCCATCGTGAGTCTCAAACTTAAATTTCAATATCCTACAGAATCATCAAATCACGGATGTCCATCGTGAGTCTCAAACTTAAACCAGTGACTCCCGTTCCTACTAGACGTGAGAATGCTTATGCCCAAGTAGTTTTCTGTCTTTCCTTAGTGTTCATGTATGCAAGTGAGGCATTTGAAAATTGAGCACATAAAAGACTTATATAGACACATATGGTGAACAGCAGAAGAAATGATCGATATACCTCTGTGTTTTCATAGCGTGACTCATTCATAGAGCCAAACGTGCATTGATTTGAAATGACTCATCGCTGTGTTTAATTTCCTCGGACATCGCTAAGCCACGGTGGCTTTTTTTTTTTTTGAACCTCTCAAATCTGAATATAAATGTAGTATCTGTTCGTACACGTAAAACACGCCAACTCACGCTGACGCACTCCAACGCACACGAAGACGCCTACATCTATACTCAGAGAAAACAAACCGCGTCCATCGAGAGATCATCAAGTCCAACAGGACCCGATGCGCGACGAGGGACGTCGCACTCCCTTTGTGTCTCCACGCGTGAGAGGTACCATGAGAAGGTCCAACCGCTGATCTCCCCTTCTTGGAACTCCACAAGCCCAACTTCGGCGCCGGAGAGAAGACATCGAAGAAGACGGGGAAGCTTGGGAGAGCCTTAATCCATGAACGCGACGACGCCGCCGTACACCGCCACGCTCGGACAATCTTCTCGTCGCCGATGACCACCAGCACCACCACCACCGAGTAGCCACCGACAAAGAGAAAAACAAAAGGCCGGAGAACTCACTGCCAGGATTCGGCGACGGCGAGCACCCGGAAACCAAATCCACCATCACCAGCAACACCGGCGAGGGGAAAACAAAAAGTCCACCCATCCTTACTCAGAAGACGCAGAAGAACAGGTGGAAGAAGAACTCCACACAGCTTCACCGGAACCACCGCCAGATCCGCCGAGGGAGAACCAAAGTCCTCGAACCGCCTCCTCCAACGCAAGCAGGGAAACCGCCGGAGAGAGAGAAGGAGAGCGTCCTCCTCGCCCCCCACCGTCGCTCGCAGAAGACGACGATGTCGAGGAACAAGAACCCGTGCCACACCGGCGACACGGATGGAACAACCTAACCCTAGCTAGGATATTTACACCGGACATCGAATCCGGCGATCCCCCAACCTCCGGCGCCGACGAGGACGCACGGAGGCGCGGCGAATCGGCCGGATTCGATGCCGGACCCGGAGATCACCCTCCGATTCGCCTCTGAGAACTGTAGAGGGGAAAGGAGGTGGCTTATATAGCCAAGCTCGACGCTGACGGACAGTTGCAGTGCCCACATGCATGCAGTTGATGCTGTAGCTAGCAATGGGACAGTGGACACAGTCCATAGTCGATGAGGACAATGGCAACAAGATAAATTGAACCCACGTACGTGTTCCATACTTAGCTATACCTACTGCGTCAGTGCCTTAAAAGATATATTGCAAGCAGTAAACCTAGGTAAGCCAGGTAGTGCTATTTTTTTTTAGGTAAACTGGAGAGGGGCAAACCGAACGGCCGGCGCGGCCTTGTCCGCGCAGCATCCCTAGCCGACCGGTGCACAATGATCGCCGCCTTCAGCTGGGTTTCGTGGACACGATGTAACACCCCAAAATTTAAAGCAAAACAAAAAGTAACAAAAATCACTCCAAATTTAAACTTTTGTCTATATCTTACCTTGCTATGATTTTTTTTCCAAAATAAAATTCACTAAAATAATTCACACCTAGTTTCAATATGAGATTTCTTTTTGAAATATAAAACTCATGCTCAAGTGTTTGCTTTCATTTAAAGTCCACTAAAAATTTGAACATTTTTGAATTTTATAACAAATAAAAATAAATGTGTACCAAGTCTAGGAAATTTAACCTTGAATTTGAAATGTTAATTTTGAAAAGCTGCATAAAAATCTCATCATGTGCATTTATGGTTTTTATTGTTTTTATTTGTGTGTTGGTTTGACTTCAGTTGCTTTTCGAATTTGAATTCCATTCAAATTCGAAGTCACTTAAATCCCTGGAAAAGTTCAAACCTTTTCTAATTCCTAAACTCTCCCGGGCCCTTTTCCTCTACTCTCCCTCAGTCGGCCCAACCCACCTCCTGTCCCTCTCTTTTCTTCTCCTCTCTCCCTTTCTCCAGGCCGAAGCCCACCCAATCTCTCTCCAGCCCAACTCCCTCGGCCCAGCCGGCCCATCTCCATCTTCTTCCTCCTCCCGATCCCACGCGCCGCGCTGCCCATACCGCCGACGTCGCCGCGCCCACGCCTCCACGTCACCGGCCTCGTCGTCCCGTCCCGTCGCACCACGGTCGTCGTCGTCAGGGACCACGTGCTCATGCTCGACTCGTCCGTCGCGGCAAAGCGCCCATGCCCCTCCTTGACCAGCAACCGCGCGAGACCGGCGAGCTCCCATGCCGTGACGTCGCCCCCGCTCAGCCTCTCCCTCATTCCTTCTCGTCTCCCGCACTGCAGCCATGCCCTCGCCCTCGTCATCGCGCGCAGACGTCCACCCCTCTAATCCTCGTCGCGTCCTGTCGGCCTTCAATGGCAACGACCGAGCCGATGACTGGAGCACGACCAAGCCGAGCCGCTCCCAGCCTCGACCACGGTGCTCCGGCTATAAAAATCAATGCGCCGCAGTCTCCTCTTCCATTCCCCGCTCGCCTCTCCCCTCCTCAAGCACACCGAGCTCCAATCGGAGCTTTTCCCCATTTCCACTTCACCCTCGCCGCCGCTCGATTCGCCACCGACGAGCTCCCTCTTCCCCTCCTCCCTCGTCTACCTGCTCCGTCGTACTCCCCTGCTTCGTTCGCCCCCCTCCGCACAGCTCGAAGAGCATTGGGGGCGCGCGGACACCAGACTCGAGCCGCGCCGCGCCGCCGCCGTCAAGCTCGACGACGGCAATCCTCCCGACCTCGTCTCACTCGCCCCGCGCGCGCGCCATCTCCACCGCATCACCGCGCGCCTCCACGACCAGCAAGAACTCGACGCGCCGCGCTCTTCGTCCTTCTTCGCGGAGCGCCGCCGTCCGCCGCCGCGCGAACTCGACAACGGCGACCCGTCCACCCTCGTCTCGTTCGTCCCGTGCGCGCTCCAGCTCCGCGCTATAAGCTTCATGACCATTGGAGTTTGGAAACCCCAAAGGTATGAATGTTTTGGTGATTGGGTGACCATATTGATGTGACTAACATTTCCGTGTAGGATATTCAAATGGTCATGTAAATGGAAGCGTCGTCTCACAAACTCTATCTTATCGACGACTTGGTGATTGGTTGCCTCGACGATTCGGATCGAGAGCTTGATGGAGTCAAGGTTGAAGATGGATCAAGGCTAAGGACATGATAGACCAAGCAAGTGTTGGCTTGGTAGATGTTAGCTTGAGTCCATAGGAAAAACCGGACTATCAAGAGGGATCGAATTGGTTCTCTTAGCGCACACTAGGTTAGAGATCATATGGATGCATAGTGAGTCTCTCGAGGGCTAGGGTGGCTGAAGAGAAGAAGAGGAACCAAGAATGAAGAAGTTGGAAGCAAGGATCAAGAGTGGATCAAGTTTTCAGCTTATCCGGAAGAGACCGGACAGTACGGTCCTAGGGACCGTATGGTACGGTCTTCATTGAAGATCTAGACAGAGAAGTGAAGTCTCGGGATGCTGAGAAAATGAAGACCGGACAATGGGACCGTATGGTACGGTCAAGGAGACCGGACAGTACGGTCATCAGAGGATTTCCAGACAGAGAAGTTGAAGTTTCTGGAAGAGGGAGAAATGAAGACCGGACAATTGACCGGATGGTACGGTCCTAGGGACCGGACAGTACGGTCTTCATTGGAGATGAAGAAGAAAATGGAGATGCGCCTGGAAATAGAGACCGGACAATACGGTCTGGAAGAGACCGGACAGTACGGTCCTTTGTACGGTCTCTAGTTTCGCAGGGCACTTTTGGGCAACGGCTAGTTTTGGGTTGGTAGCCTATATATAGTTGGTTGCCCGCCCCTTGAGGGGTCTCTTGGCCATTGTTGGAGTGCAGGAAACTCAGAGGAAGCCAAGAGCAAGAGAGAGAAGCACTTGTGAAGGATTTGGAGTGATCCTAGTGCTTGAGAGAGTAGAAATTGCATCCACTTGATCTCTAGGCTAGTGTGAGCTTGAGAGAGTCACTTCGGTTTGTTACTCTTGGTCTATGGCAAGGCCTAGACCGGTTAGGCGTCGGTGTTGAGCTGTCCAAGGAGATTGTGGAAGCTAACACAAGTTTGTACACGGTCTTGGAGCTTCCCGTGCGAAAGAAGCATCACTAGTGGAGCGCCCTTTGGCACGCATCAAGTGCGGAGCCTTACCTCCGGAAGAGTACCCGGGATCGAGCCCGGCGGGACGTGCCCGCGACTTCACTCGGAGGGTGAAGTGTGCTCTAGGAGGGATCGCCTTCGAGCGGAGGGACGGGGTCGAGACTCCGGCGGGAGTGACCCAACGTGGAGTAGGGGAAGGCGCCATCCTTCCGAGACCACGGGAAAAATCATGAGCATTCCTATCCTTATCTCCTTTACTTACTAGCATTTACGTTTCCGCATTTACCTTATGTGCTAGTAGAATTGCATGATAGGTTGTCTCTTTACTACTTGGTAGAATTGCTTGTTAGGGTGTTGCTAGTTGCATAGACTAGATTGTGTGCGCGCATCGCTTGCTTTGTTATCACCATATCTAGTCTTGCTAGCTTCACGCCTAAAGTACGTTTGGGAGAAATTGTTGACACACCGATTCACCCCCCCCCCCCCCCCCCCCCCCCCCCTCTCGGTGCCCTTGATCCTTTCACGCGCCAACGCGGCGCACCTCCACGCCCTCTTCGCCGTCCCGCTCCGCCACCGAAGACGCTCAAACGTCGAGCGCCGCCGCCGCACTCCACGCCTCGCCGCCGCTAGCCTCTTCCGCCACCGCGCGTCGTCGACGACCCAGTGCGGTGAGCTCCCCATCCTCTTTCTCTCTCTCCTGGTCCATCCCGCGCCGCTTTTGGCCCACCGAGAGCGCGGAACGGCTGCTCCGGTGAAGCCCCGGCGAAGGCGCCGCCGCGCCTGACGTCGTCGGTCACCGAGCGCCGCCTCCATGCACCCGGTCCACGTGGACCAGTGACCCATGCACTGCTCGGTTCACGGTGAATCCAGTTCACCATCTTTTCCTATACGAAATAAATCCAGATTCCAGAAAATCCCCTGGCCCTCTACATTTTACAGATAAGCCCTTTAACTCTGTTTAGGTCCTATATTTTTACAGAAACACCCTTAATCTTTTCTGTAATTACCTTTCAAACCTTATCTTTTTACACCCAGGTCCCCAAACTTTTTGTAATTACAGATAGGTCCCTAGATTCTTTCTGTAATTAGAAATAAGCCCCTATAACCTTTATGTTCTTACGAATAAGCCCCTAGATCTTTAAATCTCCGTAATTTCTCAACCCTAACTCCGTTTTGAGCGATTCTTACGCTCACGCGTTTGTAGAAACGCATAGTACCCTTTGGTACTAATCTTGAAGCTCTAAAATATTCTATTAGCCCCCACACTCTCTTAATCAAATCTCATGTCGGCAAATCATGCGATGCCAATCTCGCATGTCACAAATGTCGTTCGCCATTTGGCGTTAGACCTAATCATCTCGCCATACCATCTCACTTCAAAACCTAGCAACCTCTTTTATCGCAACTTAACTTCAAACCTAACCAAGCTCAACCATCACTCAAGCAAGCTTAACCTAATGTTGCCACCCGCACCTACCAAAACTTGTCGGTTTATTATTCTTGCTTATGTGGTTTTTATTTGGAGCTTATTGGAGTTATTGTGTTTTGCTATTTTAATTACTAGTTATCCTTATTTGATTGTGGTATTTTATCTGCAGCCGTGCATTCATGTCATGCATAATCACGTACACGAATCACCGTCATGCGCTCAGCTCATGATAAATGACTAGTAGCTTAGTCTTAGTAATTAATTTAATTGATAATACAATAGCTAATCACCATTAGGTAATCCCTTAATCTATAGTTAAATAATTAAAGCGACACACCATGCACTTTTATGCTTGTTGCATGAACGTTTATATAGGTTACGACCTATATAAAGTCTTAGGGCTGCAAATGTACAAAGGACACGTACGCCCGCTGTCCCCACCTTCACATACACTCATGCACTTCTCATTGTGTTTAGCATCCCTCATGTACATCAAAAGCCCTAGTGTTCGATGCATCACTCCTATTAGCCTTACGATAATAAAACACTTCCTAAAGTAAAACTTGTTGCATCATACATGATTTGTGTCCCTCGTTCTTCTTTGGTGTTCTATCGGTTCTTATTGGAGTTAATCGAATCTTATTTGGCTCTTTTCGATCTTTATTTCTTTTGCGGTAGTTTGTTTATCCGTAATGATTTGTGTCGTAGCCCGTCTGAATGGGGCGTTCGGCAGATATTTGGTTCGGTAGAGCTCTTTGCTTCGACGAAGATCAATCAAGAGGGACACACGATTTATACTGGTTCAGGCCTCCCGAAGGATAATAGCCCTACGTCCAGTGTGTTCTTGTATTGCCGTATAGGCGAGATGTATTGTGGTGCGATCCCCCTCCCTCGTGGGGAGGGTGTGGTTACATTTATAGGTGGGTCTTGCCCCCTTTACAAGTTAGAGTTGGAGCATATCTAAGAAAATAAGAATTCACCTTCCTTCAATAGGCTTCGTAACCGACAAGGCGTCCCTCGTCAGTACAGTCCTAATCCGGCGCGTTCGATGTCCTGATATCTCCAAAAATTAGGGTTACGAGCCTTGCCTGCCAATAACGTCACTTCAGTCTTCAGAAAGTCATCATCGTTGCTAGCCTTCGGGAAATAGTCTTCGTGAGATAGTCTTCTGTACCCGAACTCTTCTTAACACTTACATCTTGAACAGTATTGGGAGGTAAGGTCTTCTGATGAAAGTAAGCCATATATACCTTCAGAAATCTCGAACGCGCATAATCCCGATGTCTTCAAATATCAGCAGCTTGGAAAATTGGCAAAGCCCCCAAGCTTAATGGTTTGCAGAAAAGATGACAACTAGGAGCCACCTTACATCTTCACGTCATCATAATCTTCATGCTACAGAGTCACATGTATCTTCAAGAGACAATTATCTTGATATTCCGAATGCCATTAACTTGTACTTCTTCAGCAGTAAACCTTCACGTGAATACTAACTTGATCTTCTGTATACGAGAGCATCAATAAATCTTCATACGCAGCTGCAACCTATCCACACTCTTTCCAGACATGACTTGCTATGCAAAAGAAAATCTTCTATAATAATGAACGGTCTCCACCAGTGCCAATATACGAGAGGACAAATCTCCAACAACCTTCATCTTCATTGAGTCTTCTACATGTGGCGGCAGCTAGGAGCTCGCATATATATATGCAGTGGCATGGTGCCGCATCTTCCTCCAACGAGCGCGCACGGGTGTACGCCGGCATCCTCAAAGAGAGCGCACGCGAGACAATAGCCTCAAGCGAGCACGCATGGGTGTTCGGTGAAGTGAACATGCATGATATCTTCTAGAATAAATAAAAACGTGGCAGCTCAGAGCCACATCGTCCTTCAAAGTGACCGCACGTACGCGAGACAACAGCCTCAAGCGAACATGCAGCCAGTATAGAACATATGTTTCCTTCGACGAGCAAGCGAGGCAGCTGGGAGCTCTCGCGCGTCGTCGTCCTTCGATGAGCACATGCACGCGAGGCAGATGCCTCAAGCGCACATGTAGGCCGCAGTGTGGCAGCTAGGAGCCACTCCGCCTTGAACAAAATAACCGCCGTCTTCAATAAACCAAACTAGCTAGCTTGTTTGACGAAAAATCTTTAATATATAAACACCAACATGTCTTCTCCTTTAATCTGGCTGAATAAAAAATTAACAGATATCTTGAATAATCTTCTGCTGCATCATTTTGAAATCGTGACTTCGTGAATATAGCTAAACGATAGCTTCCAAAAATAATCAATTTTGATGAGTCTGTATAATGGGCGCCACACAGAGAGCAGCTTCTTTTCAAATAAACCAGCAGGACTTATATTTGCAGCACGTAGCTTCAGAACTTGACGAATATCAATTGGCTTCCATGTGCAAGCTAATATCAACAGAATGGCTTGAGACTTAATTTAAAAACTCCATCACTGTAGCTCTTCAATAAGGTGATGCTTCTGTTAGTAACGTCAGCACTGGAATAATCTTCAGATCAAACATTAGCTTATGAGCAGTGCAATAGTAAATAGCAAAGCTTGACTGATGGATGCAAGAATAATTCTGGAGCTGACTTCAACAGAAATAGAACAGCTGATGTATGAAACCAATATCAGGGCATAAGCCTTTAGTTTGAACAATGACGAACTATATATGCCTGTATGACCAGCCCCTTGCTTTTATGTATACAGTATCAACTGTGTGCAGAAAAGTAGTCAATCAACAAGGCATATAACTACTGTAATTTTTGAAACAACCCTTTACACAAAAAGGGGAATCACGACATTTATCAACCAGATATAGCAATTTCATGTAGCATCAATGGCATAAGACGTGCAGATTTTGGTTGAACGTGCAACCGGCCTGGGAAGAGCCACTTATAAACCCCATAATCAGGCACACAACCACGACCGGGCTAAGGGTCCCCTCCCAGGACATCAAGCAGTGGCCGTGTAACTTATCAAACCACCATTGTGGCTAAGTCTTACAACCGGTTAGTGCCTGAAAAGGCTGTTCGTACCGAGCCCTGTAACCAAACGAGAGGCCAGGACATCGGCCAAACTTTGTAGACCGACCGAAAGTCAGCCTTTCCACGCGCATAGAACAAGATTGATTTGACTTAAAAGTCAATGATCCGTAGAGCAATAACCAATGTCAATGATCCAAATAATCTGATCAATAAATATTTGTAGAGCCAATAGAATGCCCAAACTGAAATATCCAATAGCCAGTGAGATGACCAATAATGAATACCCATATGGTCAGAAGTGAGTTGAAGGTGAACATGAATTCCAGAGATGAATATCTCAATTATCAATAAGATTCCGGATGAATATTCCAAAGATTAACAAAAATCCGGATGACCTCATAATTCCTGGACCAATATTATTGAAACTCCGGTTGAAGATTCCAATAATAAATAAATTCCAGATATGGATATCTCAATGATCAATAAATTCCGGATGAATGTCCCAATGTTCAATAGATTCCAGATGATGATTCCGACGATAAATAAATAGTCCAGAGATGAATATTCAGAATATCAATGAAGTATTCGGCGACAAATATCTCGCTTAGATAATCAGCTAGAGAATATGAATAGAAAAATCCCTGTTTACTGATGACAAGCAAGAATATAATTCTGTAAAAAAAAACTTTCTGCCATGTAGTACATTTGATCATGCAGCTAATATGTGCATAAATTAAAAAAGTACTTGAAATATCACTTGCAGAAAATATAAATATAAGACTGCTCGTGGCTCCATATGTATGTATAGAACAGAGCAAGTATATAGTATTTAAATAAAGAGAGGACGAAATATTTTAGCTTATCTGGGACCAAGCTGATAACTTGTTAGATCGCTCGATGTAGCCCCAAGTAGAGATCGGGTTTTCGGGATTGACGCCCCAATGTGAACTAGCAAGTACGATGTCTAGCTTATTGAACTCCCGATGACGCCGGTAAAATATGTCAGCCCGAAGAGTGTTCGGGAGACTACGGCGTAAGTCTTCGGATGGCTTTCTGTCCAACTCGCTCGACGAAGTTGCTGGCTTGTATATTCAGTGAACCAGACATCGCGTCCAGTTGTAGTGCAGTTGAAGGCTTCTCGTGGACATGCATGCATAAACAATTCATGAAACAAAGCCACGGATTAGCTTATTTGCATATGCGTGACTCAATCTCCATGCATGCCATTGATGCATATGTCGATGTGTCTTCGGGAGCCGTCAACATGTCTTCGGGAAACAGCATGTTCGATGTAGACCCGTGCGTGAGATCAGCATGCGTTGTACGTGTTCACGGCCAAGTGTTCGAAACATATGGCCTCATCGAAATCGACTGTTGTCGACATGTCCGATCCTCCCGAAGACCAATGCAGAACAAAGCATCATGTTGTTATGAATAAAAAATTGATTGCCACAGATTAACAGAGAAAGCAGAAGTAAAGTGAAGAAGGAATCTTCTCTGTTTGTAAATCAATGTCGTGGCGGAAGAAGATATGCACAGCCCATGAGCATGCAAAGCTGCGTAATGTGTTGAAGATGCACATCTCTTCGGGAGACTTCAACATCAGCAGCAACAGGTGCGTGGCGAAGATGAATTCGCCGACTCCGCAGCCACAGGTACACGACGAAGATCGAATTGACGATGTTGGGCCGCCTCTGGACTTGAGGCGAGGGTTTCGCCGCCGCGGCGATGCAGATCTTGATCAAAACTTCGAGTGATTATCTCGACGGATTCTTCGGCAATGCGCGTCTACCTGGCGCGCCTCGGTCGTAGCCCGTCTGAACGGGGCGTTCGGCAGATATTTGGTTCGGTAGAGCGCTTTGCTAATTCGACAAAGATCAATCAAGAGGGACACACGATTTATACTGGTTCAGGCCTCCCGAAGGATAATAGCCCTACGTCCAGTGTGTTCTTGTATTGCCGTATAGGCGAGATGTATTGTGGTGCGATCCCCCTCTCTCGTGGGGAGGTGTGATTACATTTATAGGTGGGTCTTGCCCCCTTTACAAGTTAGAGTTGGAGCATATCTAAGGAAATAAGAGTTCACCTTCCTTCAATAGGCTTCGTAACCGACAAGGCGTCCCTCGTCGGTACAGTCCTAATCCGGTGCGTTCGATGTCCTGATATCTCCAAAAATTAGGGTTACGACACACCATGCACTTTTATGCTTGTTGCATGAACGTTTATATAGGTTACGACCTATATAAAGTCTTAGGGCTGCAAATGTACAAAGAACACGTACGCCCGCTGTCCCCACCTTCACATACACTCATGCACTTCTCATTGTGTTTAGCATCCCTCATGTACATCAAAAGCCCTAGTGTTCGATGCATCACTCCTATTAGCCTTACGATAATAAAACACTTCCTAAAGTAAAACTTGTTGCATCATACATGATTTGGGTCCCTCGTTCTTCTTTGGTGTTCTATCGGTTCTTATTGGAGTTAATCGAATCTTATTTGGCTCTTTTCGATCTTTATTTCTTTTGCGGTAGTTTGTTTATCCGTAATGATTTGATACGCTAGATCACGCGAGTCACTACGTGGAAGAGCCAGAAGAATACAAGCTTCAAGGAAGATACAGAGGGTCCAAGCTTCATAAAAGGATTTGAGGACTTGGAATACAAGGACTTGAAGAAGAAGACTTTAGTGAAGGCAAGCCCTAACTCCCTTTGATCATGATTGATCCTATGATTTCAAATAATTCTAATTAGAGCCCGCTTTATAAATCATGCATGCTATTTAAATGCCTAGTATGTCCTAATTACTTGCTTATTGCCATGCCTTGTTACCGATTACCCTGCTTCCATTGTTAAACCTAGGAACCAACATCATTAATTCTTTAATGATTTGTTGGATTGATATGTCGCTTAGGACTGTCGCACGAGTACTTAATTTAATCTTGCTATACATGCTTTTTGTGTTAAATGCGTGAGTGTTTGGTGGTGTGTGTGTGAATATGATAATGTGGGATGGTAATTAGTGGCTTGTGCAACCCGATAGTGGGGATACTTTGGCGGGAGCTGGCGAGGTAGTCCTCAAGTGGGGAGGGCTATCTCTGGGATGCGACTCCTCTTTGAGAATAGCTATTGAAGATGCCTGCTTCGGTCGTATAAGGACCGGTTCCTGTGCCGCCTGTCCTAGCACCTTCATACAGCCACAAGTCTTGTATGGGCAAGATTTGGAACCACACCCTACTATAGTGTTCACCCGGTATCCCACTCGGAGGCAGGAGTTGCAGCGGAAGCCAGAAGAAGACTCGTGGACAAGTGGGAAGCGGGTCTGGCATGTGGATACCTTTCAGGCCTTTCAATATGATATGATATGACGAAGCCCCTGGTTGGATGAATTTCCGTGAGTGGATGCCGGTGACACCAAGTAGGTACGGGACCTCAGTATGCCTGCCCAAACTACGATATCAGGGAGGACAGGTGTACCTTGTGGGGAATCGTGTACAACCTCTGCGGAGTGTATAATCTATCCGGATAGCCGCGTTCCACAGAAATAGACGACGCGAAAGCTTTGGCCACACAAGATTAGTATAACGGTGTGTGTTATCCCTTGGCGTGTTTTTGGAATACACCGATGTGGAACCGTGCGCTGGTTTCCGGCCAGTATTAAAATTTGGGAACTGGCGGGATGGATTGCATCTCCCCCAGGGCCAAACAACCCCACTAAATACCAAGTATAATAATCTTGACTGTAGTCTGCAAACTGTTTTGCTTTCTAAACAACCCTTGCATAAAGTTGGCTTTTCGCCGATATGATAATCCCTAGCCTATACCTTGGTTATATCCCTGCATACATTTACCCCTTGTGTTAGGCCTTGTTGAGTACCTTATGTACTCACGCGTTTGCGATTGTTGGTTTAGGCAGGAGAAGACTTCGTAGAAGACGACGACGTGTTGGTTTTCGGTTCTGCTCCTCAAGTCTGCTTGTGGTTTGAGCCATGTTTTCCACTGTCTGCTTCACCATTAGTCGGTCGGATGGACTTAGATGATTTTGAATCCTTGTCGTGCCGCCACTAAGGGTCTTATATCAGGTACTATACTTATTTCCTTATTCGAAGTATACTTTTGATTATCATATCTATGTTCTTGTGCGTATCAGCTACTGATCCAAGAACTGATACAAGATGCACAACAGATTCTAAAAATAAGGTCTGACACATGAACTTCTTGTTTTGTCGGAATCAACGTTGCGAGCGTATCAGAAGCACCACGCGCCGGCTGACACGGCCACCACGCTTCACCGGAGACCAGAAGCAGCCGTCGTCCTCTGCCGTTTCCCGCGTCGACGCCTCACATGAAACTATGGAAGACACCAATCTCGGCTTCATATATAAGCTGCACATGTCCGATCCGATGGCTCACCGCAACCAAGGGGTAGGACGCTGTTTCAAATAGCTACCGCTCGGTCGCTATTTGAAATAACGACCACCCCACTGGATCGCGAGAACCGCCTCCATCCATTGCTGCAGACCGTAGCTCATCAGACCGCGCACGCATGCGTTGTTCGGGTGTTTCTTCCATCCCCTTCCTCCTGGTGACCAGCCGCAAGCCATGGCGATGCGGCTGCATGTATCTGTACACAGGGCGGCATATACGGCAGAAGAGAACATGGCGCGCCCAAAGGTCGACCGAGTCGTCGGCTATCCGGTGCTCGCCGGAGCAGAGCACTGCTGTACCGCGCTGATCTTCCTGGCCGTCAGTCGCCTCCGGCCAGTACCGGCTGCCTCTGCATCTGCCTGTGGTACAAAAGGAAGTCATAGGAATCCTCGTAAGAACAGGGATGACTCTTTATTACTTCGACACTGAAACTGGTACAAAAGGAAGTCCGTCTCGTTTTACTGATAAACCGCCAATATTTTTCCCTGGTCTTACAAAGTAAAGGAAAGATTATAAAATAAAGGTCTTAAAAAGTAAAGGAAAGATTATAAAATAAAGGAAAATCTTTGATGGATAAAAGAGTAGAACTACGGAAGTGGTGCAGGTCTGCCATTTGAGCCAAAGTCGTTTAGAGGTGTCTCACGTGACTTTATCCCACTGCAAATTTAGAAATGTGACAGTTTGATCAACTTCTGCATCTCTAGCTCAAAGAGGCACTATCGAAATCTTAAGCCGAAGGACTAATAACTTCCTCGAAGAACTGGGCAGCGCGCCAGCGCCACATGATTAGGCTCTGGAAGCTGAATGAGTAGCTATTAGCATCCTAGAAACTTATGAAGCCCATCATGCGAAATGTGAGAAGTGGTGTCGTTCTAACACCATCGCCAATCCTGCTAGAAAAGCCTTCATGAACGGTCAACATTACTTCCCGGTGTATCCCATGCCAACGGATATCAGGTGATGGTAGCTTCATGCTTCATTCCAATTGCTATCCTCGTAAGCAGCTGAAAGTACACTACACCTCTGTAAGAGGGTTCCTTCGTGGCTTTGAACTCTGAGATGTAAAGTACATTTGTCAACACATGTAGTACATGAGGGGTAGGTGTGTCCATAACTCAAACTATATCATATAAAGGCATCCTTCGCAAGATAATTAAAAAAATAACTAAATCACGAGGCAATCCGTGAAGTCTACCGGTGACAACTAAGGTTTAATAATTGAAGGACCAAGATTTTCTCTAGGAAAAATGAAAGGATCCTCAGCAGTCAATAAAATTATACTGACCACAATAAGACAGTATAATTTTATTGTGCGAGTATCGATGGTATAGAAGATTATTTCTTGACAAAAATTTGTGGTCAGTATAATTTTAGTGTTATATCATCGATACTCGCACAATAAAATAGTGACTTAGCAGATTATTTTAACTAAAATAGGTGACATGTGTAAGCAATAATAAAAGCACCATATATACCATAAAAAGATTGTCCACTTCAATAAACTATCACAAGAATATACTTCGCAGCCCTTGCAAACTTCACCACTAATGCATGTTTGAGGATTGTTGTCTTGCACCGTACACGTAACAAGAAATGACTCCGCATTTCCTTCAAAATTTATTCCAGATACCTCCATTTTACACATTTGTTATTGCGGTGCATAATGTTCATGAGCTTTCTAGAGTCCAAATACCAGCTCTCTAGCAGAAGACAGTTTACAATGTATAAGCAATAGCAAGTGTGACCCCACTACCTTGTCCGTGAATCATCAGCCAGCTAAGAGCCTAGGACCTCTTCCATTGTTACGAAACGTCCTTGCTCAATGGAAAATTGACCAGCCACACCGATGGTCACAGATAGTAGGCCATCATTTAAGCTGACGGAGGGTCCAGACACACCTTGAGCCCTTATGGCAGACAAGAAATTGAGGTGCTCCAGGTAGCTCGAGCCATGATGAAGACCTTGGTACCTATGGAATACGACGTTGGTATAAGATGCAAACTAAAACATCCCATCTGCCTAGGCTCAGTCTGAGACATAAACAGCAGATTGTGCTAGTGCAACAAGCTGTGAAATATGTGAAAATTGTAAAGCAGATCTTACAAAAAGGTGATAATGCAATATCCAGAGATGGCAAAATGTACTAGCAATGCACTTTCACTACCTAGAATATTTAGAATTTTCATTTCCTTTTTATCTTCAAACTTCTCTGTTTAAATGTAAAGAGAGTAACATGTTGATATGAGGCGGTTATACAAACATACTTGATCCTTTCATCATCAGCCATTATAAATACAACACCATCTCTACCTCCTGTTCTCTTTCCAAATCTGACAACACTCTCTGGAACAAAAGCTTCACCCTGTTGAAAATTGTGTCATCACACAGACTAGAACGGTAGAACCAGAACTACATATTTTCAAAATATAAACAAAATATCACAACATTGTGTAAGATGTCTATGATTTGCGCTCTCATGTCTAACATGCAAAGATTCACGACTTAAAAAATTTCCAACATTTCCAGTTACCCACTGCTTCACATTATCACATAAGCTTTAAATCCATGCAAATGAATTAAATGAACTATATTAGAAAATTATATTCAAACAGACAAAATTGCAGGACAACTACAGAACAGTGTATTTTTTGTACAAGGAAAAATCCATCAGGGTGGTAAATCCCGCAAGCCAGAAAAGGAAAATTATCAATACTAAAGAGAAAGAGAGTAGAAGGAATCCTCACACGACCCCAATAAGGCACAGAGAGTATGGAGTACGGACATTCTCTTAGCACTCATGTCCTCAATTTAGAAATCGACTGCAGCTCCCTATCCATGATAACTATCTCTGAAGTGGTATTTAGAAGCTTCAGGGAAGAAGTGCGGAGATAAAGTGGCTCAATCTGGAGAGTCTCTATCAGTTAGGCTTGGTTTAGCGATGATAAATCAAAAAGATTCAGCGCAACAACTGGGACAAACATTTTGATTTTTGAGCTACAATTTAATTCCTCCCATTCTAAATAAATTTTACCATGCATACCAAGACCTTAAAGAACATCCATATCTGATGGAACTTAAACTTCATTCCCAGATGCTTCCCTTTCCTTAGTTAATTCTACAATGTATGTAGCTACGTCAGATCTCAGTTTTCATCTTTCCTCTTGAGCTTTTGTTTTCAAGGTACACAATGGATGTGCATGCCTTTTATCGCCTAGGCTTTTGTGCAATAACTCATTCATAACTGAGTGTGCCCTTTGTATTAATTGGTTGATATATCATTGTGGAGCGCCTAGACGATGGAGTATGCCCACGAAGATTGGCATTTATAATAGCACAATAGAAAACAACCTCCTGTAGCCTTAGGAGGTGATTATTGTTTGATACGCTGCATGTCTGTTGCAATCATGTCGCCATGTTACAACAGTGTCCATCCTCATTTATGAGGAGAACAGTTTTACAGGAGTCGACTCTAACTCCACCCTATATGGCTACTAGATACTCAAACATTGATGACTGAATTGCTGGACAAAAAACATTGATGACTGAATTGCAGGACAAAACCTAACAAGTATCGAAAGCAGCCATATGTATGGAAAGCAACCGTTATTAGTATGCCTTGAAGTTTAAGGTTCTACAATGTATTTAGCATATCCACAAACAAGCTGTACCTTACAAAGTTACGTGTTAAGAACTAGAGCATAGCTTCCCTTCGAATCACCTACTGTGTATATGGTTTACCTGATTTGTAAGATACTCTAAATAACATGTTCATGGACGTCCAAACATAAAAAAATGTTGCCTATATTTTGTTTTCTTTAAACTTACGTCCGCATGCTCTCAGGAAAAGATTAAGAAAACAGTAAATTGGATACTAAAATTTAGATAAGAATACTAGGAATAATCTGGCACTGCAGGTATCCATAAAAGGCTTTACTTCTGTATGAGGTACATGGAAGATTTGTTTAAAAAATGCAATACCAAATACATAACAGCACTTGTACCTTCCCAATGTCACCAACCACAGAAATTTCTTGTTCGTTCTTGCTTCCTTCAGCAAACATGCAGAGATCAAGCACACCACGAGAGCCATTATCAAATTCAACAATCACATAGGCATTATCAATTATGTCTGGGACCTGAAACAAGAAATAATTAACTTTTAGCCACTATAGTTCCAGCTAAGCCTCAGCTGCAACCAGACAAAGTCAAAGGCAGCTTGCCAGCGTGGACATTTATTTGAAGTTAATACTTAGGAACTCCAATTGCTATGAACTATCCTACACATGATAGACTAGAGAATATAATAAATAAAGAACTCAAAGCTTTTGCTGTTACTTAAGCATGCATCTCTTCAAGTAGGAATACCAAAAAGCAACAGGACCATATAAGATGGCATAATTTTCACAGACCGAGTATGCACACAAATGTTTTGGATTAAAGGCAAAATAACCTTTCCATCATACACTTCATCTTTATGATTAACATCAATAGCTCCAGAAGCCATGACACGAACTGGATTTGCAGCTGCAAAAAGCCTCATTAAATCAAAGAAGTGGCAACACTTCTCAACGAGAGTTCCTCCACTGTTGCAATTGAACCTATTCCAATTGTTGACCTGCAAGAGTTGCAGCAGTTAAAAACCGTGATAAACAGATATTCAAGTAATTGCAACCTCTTATACCTTAACAAGGAATGGAAAACGGTGCTCCCGTATTGCCACCATTCTTACTTGTCCTAGTGTACCGCTCTTAACAATATCTATCAGCTTAGCCACCGGTGGCATATACCTGTATTCTAGCCCAACTTGCACATGTATGTCCAGTCTCTGTTTAGCAGCTTCAACGACCTGTGTGGAAACATTAAAGGTTTGTCATGTCAAAGTGAAGAAGGTTTGCTGAGATTGAAAAACCGTAAAATCAGAAATCAAACGAAGAGCAGAAAAAACATTGCCAAAAATTGGTTATGCTTGGCAATATAGAGACAGAAACAGAAAATGTCAAAGTCTCTGTCACCGACAGAGTCAAGTTGGCATGCAACGAAAATGGTTTTTCCGACACGGCTCCCCTGATCTGGTGAATAATAGCACAACTGGAGTAGAGACGAAATGTTTCAACTATGCAGCAGATAGGCGACATCAGATAAATGTGTAATGAATGGTAACATTTACACCCAATTGGCCAAAATCATGTTCCATAGCTGGTAAAGCTGTAACCTCACCTCCTTGCAGTGTTTGACCGTGGTGCACAGAGGCTTCTCGACAAGAATATGGTGTGGCTTGCCGTGTCTGATGATGTCCATGAGTATCTCGTAATGTGTCATGTTCGGAGACGAAACAATGACGGCATCACAGAGCCCGCTGTCCAGCAGCTCCCGGTGACCTGAAAAGGTCTTGAAACCTTCTAGTTGTTAAGAATTTACTCAAGTGGCACTAAAATGAGCACGCACACAGCTGTCGTCGATTCATGTTTCTCATTTGTACTACATTCTGCTGCCGAATTTGAAGTAGAATTAACAAAAGCTAAAACTAGCCCTTGATCCAGTGCAATCAATTAGTTAATAAAAACGAGTCATTTCAGTTTATTTCACAAAGAACATAGTTAATTATCGCAAGCAGTGAAGCCGGCAAAGCATCAACTGGTGAAGTAATAGAGCCTCTGCGAAGCGTAGTGTACCTGGGGAACCGGGAGGCCGAGCTCGGCGGCGAGTTGTAGGCCGAGGCGGAGGGACTCCGGGTGGGGGTCGGCGAGGCATGTCACCCGCACCTGCACGGGCTGCTCCCGCTCCACCTCGGCGGCGAGGTGGGCGAGGTTGTGGAGGTGCTCCCGCCCCATCATCCCCACCCCGACTATCCCGTACCTCACCTCCGCCGCCGCCGCCGCCATGGCTCCTTCCTCTCCGCCGCGACGATCTCCCTCCGCTCGGTTCCGTCTGTTTCTTGGTTCTTCGAATCTGAGCCGAAGTGGAGCTGGCCAGCCGGGGGGACCAGCGATAGTGATGGTCACTGCTGCTTCGCCATCCAAACCAAATCAGGTCCCGCTTTGCACGAGTCGTTGGATCAAGAACTGGAGCGTTGGCGTCTGTTGGATGAGGCCGGCTGGCTCGCGCTTCGGGAGCAATGCTGTGCTGTATGCTTACCGCATGGGCCGTGGGTTAGAAGTTACAACTCGCATCTTTTTAGGAAGAAGTCCGTTTGACCTCCCTCAACTATCATCATAGGAGTTACAATTTTTCCTTCGAATTATAAAAACCGGGTAACTAACCTCCTTCAACTTCTTCTCTCGCTTCAATTTACCTCTCTCGGCGGTTTTCAGAGTGGTATTGGCTGACGTGGCATAGTGGGACCCACATGTCAGTGCCACTTCACCTTTCTTTTTCTTTTTCTTTTTTTCCCTTCGTCCTCAACAACAGCCTTGCCTGCCAGCTCGCCGTTGGTTGCCGTCCAGCCGCCTCCGGCCGAGCCACTCTGCCCCAAGCTTCGCCAGGACCCCTCTAGACCTCCATGGCCACCATACCCCATCTTCTGCCGTGAGCGCGCGAATCGCGCACTACTTTGCCAAGTCCGGCCGCGCGGGCTCCTCCGACCTCGCCGTCGATTCCGCCTTGTCCGGTGAGTCCCTGGCCGATTCCCCGCACTGGAAGCTCCCCAGTGAAGCCGCGCACCTCCCTAATCTCTTCTTTCTCCGTATCCCAGCTGCTGAGGCCACCACGGAAGTTTTCACCGCCGCCGTCGAGCCGTCGTCCCTCCACATCGTCGCCTGTAGGTCGGCGCCGAAGTCGGAGTCGGCCAGCAGCGCCGACGGCGGGAGGAGAGGAGGCCCAGGAACCTCGGCGAGCGCGTGGTGGCGAGGCTTCGCACGCGCTCCGGCAACCACGGCGGCCACCCCGGCGCCGCCGCCAGCGCCCCGCCGCCACGGGGGTCATCCGGGCCGAGAAACCCGTGGAAGGCCGTCCCGCCCCGTCCAGCCGCCGCTAGCACCGCCCCGTCGTCCGCCGCCGCCCGCTAGCACCGCCCCGTCGCCCGCCAGCACCGCCGCCTCGTGCCAGTGCGCATGCGTCGGGTACACCGACGGCTTCGCGTCAGCGTCCACCCGCACGATGTAGGTCCGCTCCCCTCCATCCCCGCCTGCCGAAACGCCGCCGCAGATGCGAGAGCCAGCAGCAGCGTCGGCAGCGCCATTGCTTGGCGCCGGATCCGGAGAGGAAAGAGCTAAGCGAGTGGCCCCGCCTCGCTGCCTCCTCTGGGTAAACAAGAAGAGCAAGCGGCTGTGGTGGTGGAGTGCCTCGGGGGGAGCAGTGAGGGTGGCCAGGCCAGATGCGGTGTCACCTCGCCGTGGTGGTGTACGGAGGAGAGGAGCGATGCGGCGTGGCCAGTGGATCGAATCGAACCGGAGAAAGAGAGAGAAGAGAAGAAAAAAAAAAGAGAAAAGAAAAAGAAATAGTGACGTGGCATCTGACAGGTGGGACCCACTGTGCCCCGTCGGACAAAACCACTTTGAAAACCGCCGAGGGAGGAAACTTGGACCGACTAGATGAGTTAAGAGAGTCTGGTTACCCGGTTTTGTAGTTCGGAGGAAAAATTGCAACTCCTATGATAGTTGAGGGAGGTCAAACGGACTTCTTCCTCCTTTTATCACTTGTAAGCTGAGGAGCAAGGCTATCCAACAGAACAGAAGATTCAATTGCTCAAAAAAAAAAAAGGAGAAGATTCAAAACACAAAATTGGTGCATCTGAGCTTGGATAATTCAGACTCAAAAAAACTTCATCTCTAACCGACTCTCTTTTCTCCTCCTCTTTTTCTCTCCCGGCACCCTTCTCTCTCCTCCCTCTCCCTCACTGCCATGGCGCGGGACGCGCCGTTGACGGCGGCGGGGGGGGGGGGGGGGGGGGGGCGGGGGGCGCCATGGTGTGTGTTTGGGTCACGGGGGCAGCCGCCCCATATGTGCGCCGCGAGGGGGAGGACTTCCATTTTAAGTCCTATTGGATAGTCGGTTGGAGGCTATTTTTCTCTTTTTTATGACTCATTTGGGTATGAGTTTAGAGTTTAGGGTTTAGGGTAAAAATAGTCTAAGCAGAGAGAATCGAGATTGTTGCTTGCACTGGCTAGTACACATACAAAAACTATGGCCCCTGCAGCTGTAACTATTTTGAAAAACGAAGAAAGTACATCAATACAGACGCAAAAACCTACGAGTACTCACCCATAAGTCCTGACTGACTTGTTCTTGAGATTCAAATGTCACCATGGACGCCTCGTCGTAGACGGTGACGTTGCTTCTCGTTGAAATAATAATTAGACATAAATTAATGCAACACTCATGCTAATTAAGTATGAGATTTGTACTCGATTGAGTTTGTTTTGTACCACGAAAAGCCAACTATGTAGGCTATGCTCAGTTTGCAATATCTCTTGCTTCTTCGAGCATATATAGGCCTTTGAAATGCTCAAAACATGTTGCATCATTATCCTATATCTACGACACAAAAGAAAGGGCGTGCCAGCAATCACAAATGCATGCGAGGATCATCATTGGCATTACATGATATTTTTAGTAGCTAATCACTTGCATCATTACGTAACCACGTTGAAATTATATACTAAACTCCCCATCGATGCTAGATGCAAATGCACGGAAGATGAGAATGTCGTACGGAAAATCACTATCGTGCACGCACGCACGACTGGTTCAGCTGCTGCATACGCGGGCAAAGTAAGTAAATTACAGCAACCATGCACCGCTGCTGCGAATCTGTAATTACTAGCTGACTTATTGATGGGCCGGGTTCTGACCGAGTAGTTCATTTGACTCGAACAACACCGACGCAACTAGGCTGACTAATTGGCCGGTGGTGGGTGGGTCGGATGTATTTCTCTGAAGATGCATGCATGCATGGCTGCTAGCTATTGGTACTCCTAGCTAGTACTCTACGCAAGACGAAGAGGCTAATCAAGATGGAGGAAAGGAACAATAATACTGTCGTCGTCCTCGCCGTCGTGATTCTGCTGCTGCTGTCCGTCTCCGGTGGTGAAGCCAATCTGAATAACAGCCAGTGCATCTACAATGGCTTCTCCGGCGGCGACCTAACTACGGACAGTGAGGCTTCCGTCGGCGACGGCCTGCTGAGCCTGACCAGCGGCCAGCGGCACTCCAAAGGTCATGCTTACCGCACCTACCCTTTCAACTTGGCAGATTTCGCAGCTTTGTGGAACATCAGCGCCGGCGTGGCGCCATCCTTCTCCACACACTTTCGTCTTCTCCATCCTCGGGCGGCAGCAACAGCAAAGCAGCGACGGCCTCGCCTTTGTGCTGTCTTCCACCAAAGAAATCTTCAACGACCTGCCTAGCCAGTACCTGGGCCTCGTCGACTCGTGGTCGTCGTCGTCGTCGATCCGCCTCCTCGCCGTCGAGCTCGACACCGTGCTCAACGCCGAGCTGGGAGACATGGACGGCAACCATGTCGGCATCGATGTGGACAGCCTCGTCTCCGTCGCCTCCCGCAACGCAGGCTACTACGTGGACGGCGGCGGCGATGAGTTCCGCCCTTGAGCCTTGCCAGCGGGGAGCCGATGCAGGTGTGGGTTGACTACGACAGCGGCCGCGCCATGCTCAACGTCACCGTGGCGCCGTGCACTCCGTCGTCTACCAAGCCCAGCCGGCCGCTGCTGTCCATTACTCAGAACCTTTCCTCCGTCCTGCCGAGCACGGCGGTGTACGCCGGCTTCTCGTCGGCGAGCGGCGAGCTCGCCGGCAGCCATTACATCTCGGCTGGAGCTTCAAGCTCAACGGAGAAGCTCCGGCGCTCAATTATTCAGCCCTGTCCATTCAAGCGCTCGCACAGAAGAAGGGCCGCCAACAAGCACGACGCAGCAACAAGAAAACACTGCTTGCCGTGCTCTTGCCGATTGTTACAACAACCGTCATAGTTGTCTCTCTTGTTGTTGTTGTTTTCAAGATAATAAGGAGGACTAGGCAGTCAAAATCAACAAAAGAAAACGAACTGGATTGGGAGATGGATCAGCACGCCGGGCCTCCGTCCTTCACCTACAAGGACCTGTTGGCAGCAACCACGGGTTCAGGGACGAGCTGCTCCTTGGCAGGGGAGGATTTGGAGCGTCTACAAGGGAGTGCTGCCTCTCTCCAAGCAGACGGTTGCGGTCAAGCGGGTGTCGCCGGAGTCGCGGCAAGGCATGAGGGAGTTCGTGTCCGAGATCGTCATCCTCGGCCATCTCCGCCACCGCAATCTCGTGCAGCTGCTCGGATACTGTCGCCACAAGCAGCACCTCCTCTTGGTCTACGACTACATGCCCAACGGAAGCCTTGACTGCTACTTGCACGCCTCCGACCATGAAGAAACCACCGCCGCCGCCGCTGCTGATCATGTCCTCCTCCTAGGCTGGGACCGTCGTTTCCGCATCATCACAGGCGTGGCGTCCGGTCTACTGTACCTCCACGAGGAGTGGGAGCAGGTCGTCATCCACCGGGACATCAAGACCAGCAACGTCCTCCTCGACGCCGACATGAACGCCAGGCTGGGCGATTTCGGCCTCGCGAGGTCCCACGACCACGGCGCCGACGCCAACACAACGTTCATGGCAGGGACATGGGGCTACATGGCTCCGGAGCTGGCCGTGCTTGGCAAGGCGACCAAGGCGACCGACGTGTTCGCGCTGGGCGTCCTCATGATGGAGGTCGCCTGCGCGAGACGCCCAATCAGCAGGGACGCTCGCGGAGAGCCTCTGACACTAGCGGATTGGGTGATTACGGCGTGGCGACGTGGCTCCATCGCCGACGCCGTCGACCCAAGGCTCCTCCAGCTGCCGGAAGAAGATGATGATCTTCGCTCGGTAATAAAGGAGGAGGCAGAGTTGGTGCTGAAGCTTGGCTTGCTTTGCTCGCACCCTTCGCCCAACGCCAGACCTTCCATGCGCCTCGTCATGCAATACCTGCAAAGGGACGCACAGCTCCCAGATCATCTGCAACCTTACAGCTTGCAACTCACCAGGGATGTCTCGACCCGAGAGGATATAATAATGCAAGATGAGCAGCGTGCCATGTCGTTTTCATCTATGAATCTCACGGACCTTTCCAGAGGGAGGTGATTCGATCATGTAAGAGCATATATCTGCACTTGTGTTACAGCTCGATCATGCGATGTGTGTGTTGTTTGTGCACCACAAGTGTTTTTAAGTTATCTATAACAGTGTGACTTATACTACGTACATATATATGTAACCAGAACATTTTCCGTTTGAGATTATTTATCCGAGATGTATGGGTTATTCAGATCATACGTACGTATATAAGTCGTTGTGGTTTGTGCTGTGCTATGTTCGTTGGTTGTGCGCCCATTATGGTTGATCTCTCATCGGATTTTTTATGCTCCTCGTAAACCATGGTGGATCCCTGCAGTGTGGAGCGTTCCTCCTCCGTTTTGGCCTGTTGGATGAGTGTGTCTTGTTGTCTGTCGTTTTCTTTTTTTTTTTTTTGAAACGCTGTCGTTTTCTTTTACTCGCACCGTGAACCGCAACCTCTCCTCTGCACTAGATACTTCGCCCGACTTATAACACAGAACTAGTATGGCTGCCCACGCATTTGCGCGGCTAAACTTACTAAACTATTTAAAATATTTTTATATTATTGTAAAACTTTAACATAGTTTATTATTATTATTACTATTATCATTTATTTTATACTCTATTTTTATAAAATAGTGGAAATAGATTGGATAATTTCTCACCCATCTCTCAATTTGAGTATGAGATGAGTCATTATTTATCTTAGATTGTGTCTTAGCTAACCCATTGTATTTGATTTTGTTGGTGGGCTCAAACGTGCAATGCTAAGCAATTAACATATGTCCTGGTAGGAAAAAGAATGTGTCGTGCTACAAATAAATCTTTTGAAGAAACATGTCATGCTAATTGTTTTTAACTAAAACATCCGAATGCCATATTGAAATAACCACTTTTATAAGTAGCATGTAAAGATCATTACTATGGTAACTGGCCAACCAAAATACTTGATCTCGAAATAGTAAACATGTAAGTATGGCGTAAATGCTGTGAGATAGAATAAAAGATGAATCACCAAAATAATATAAAATAATAAATATGATATGAACTCATGATATTTAAAATATAATTTTTTTTGTCGCTCTACTGAATACTTACTTTATCATGTCAGTCATAACATACTACATCTTTTATTAAACAAAGCAAACGGAATAGACTTGATTATTTTCTATGTAATTTTAATAATAGAGATCTCCTACTTTTTTTCATAATTTCTTTTATTTGATTATTTTTTCCTTGTGCTTGATCAGCACGTATTCATCCATATTCCAGCAGGCTGACCCAACTTCAGTAGCTAATTCGTATTTGTTCTGGAATCTGGACTCTTCTTCTACCACACGGAGATAATTCTCTTCCTTTTTTAGTCGCATTGAGTATTTAAGCCAATGAGTTGTCTTACGATTGCTTTTCTAGCATGCACGTGTGCTTCCCAATCAAATCTCTCACGTAAATTCGTATGTCACCTATGGATCGAAAGAATAGCAAAGATTTATTATTTACAAACGTATTTTGGGGTATGTTGGCTATTTTTATTTTTATAATGGCAAAGGTGGGTAACTTTTGTAATATGCTGAGGGTATTTTTAGACTAAAATTTACATAATGGCAGTGGTGGGTAATTTTCTCTTCTTATTTTCTCGGATTAACGTGGGAATTTCTAGCATTTTAGAGCGAACGTGGTGACTCCTTTTCGGGGACTCCCTATAGGTAGAACGTCCTACGCTTAACGTACGATTTAGAACGGCTCATGAAGCTCAAGAGCCTATCAAATTTTGCCCACTTAAAGCAACTAAGTTTACCGGCTAACCATCAACATTTTCAAACAACAGTTTCAACATTTTCGTAAGTCTATGTCAATATTTTCAAACAACAGAGTCAACAGTTTTGTTAAAAATGTTGACATAGCACATAAAAAATGTTGATACAGTGAAAAAAATGTTAACATGATACATTCAAAATGTTGACGAAAATTCAAATTTCAAAAAATTTCAAAAAATATTCATATTGGATCTCATTTTGTAGCATTAATTCTAAACAACTTGCTGCTTCGAACGGATTCGAAAACGGACTTACGGTTTGGAAGAAAAATGTGTTAGAAATTTGATACGGTTAGGAAGCCGCCACGTGTCAGCATCTGACTCCTCCTCTTCCCACCTGCCTGAATCTCACACGTTGATCAAGTCTAGCACGAATCTCAAACACTGTTCTATCAAAGCTTAAATGTAGCCCGCTCTATGTATAGGATTGGCGTCCTTTTCGTCGTCAAATATATATATAAGTAAATACAGATGGGTCGAAAAACTTTAACAAAACCGGCCCAGGAGATAAATGGCCGAGAGCAACCATACACTCAGAATTCAGTCGCAAAAGAATCGATTGAGGCGACTGACATACATGAAGCAATCTTTGGTACTACTGTACCGAGAAGAGTTCCTCATCAGTCAGCACCTTTCGTGGTCCTCAGGAACAAGACATAGTCACCGCGGTTGGATTTCTACGAGGCCCCCTCTTTTCTCCTTCAACTGAAAAAATATTCCGGCCATGAATCTAGCATAAAAAAGGCATGGAACATAAGAGTTGATTTGCAGGCATCATTCATGTCGTAACTCTGATTTTCAGATATTCTAAAAATTATTTAGGAATTATCGAAGACTTGTAATACACGGAAAAGGTCCTAGAGATAGACTTCGAATCTATTACGATAGATCGGAAGTTATCTAGATATGCTCCAACCCTAATTTGTAAAGGGGGCAAGACCTACCTATAAATGTAAACACCTCTCCCCACGGGAGAGGGGGGAGAGGATCGCATCACAACAATTCTCGCCTATACGGCAATACAAGAACACACTGGACGTAGGGTTATTATCCTTCGGGAGGCCTGAACCAGTATAAATCGTATGTCCCTCTTGATTGATCTTCGTAAAAGCAAAGCGCTTTACCAAACCAAATATCTGCCGATCTCGCTCAACTGTGCTACGACAGAGGGACATAATTACTAACCGCTCTTAGGTCTTAACAAACCAATGCAAATACAAACCCCATTCGAAAAAAAAAACATCACTAGGCTCAATTAGCTGTTAGTCTAATAACATATTCATCTGGGATCCAATTTTGAATATATATGAATCGTTTTCCTTTCAACACTATATAATCCACCTCCATCATTGGCACGCCCTAAAAGCATACGACACCTCACTTTGGATGGTTTTAGGCAGCTCCGAACTAGAGTTCAGCTGCCCTTTAGTCGTAGTCTTTTGTTTTCCTTCTGTAGGAGAGAGCCCACAAATGGTTCCAGTATCTCTCGTTCTCTGAGTACTAGAAGGAATCACTTTGTTGTTTCAACTTGATTTATCTTCAAGGAAAGTGAAACAAAAAGTTGAACCCCCCCCCCCCCCCCCCCCCCCCCCCCCCTGGTGCCATTGGAAGTCAAAAGAAAGGCGCTCCATGTTCCAGGGGAAGAAACCCGCGCCTTGAGCGTCTGAAACGGAGCTTGAATGCTTGATATTGGAAACCAATGGATGATCCTCAGGTGGCTCATCAACGCCGGCAGCTGGCAACGATACAAAAAGAAGCTTCTCTTTCGTTCTCTTTCCGCCTAAATTTCCGAGCAATAAAGCAGCCACAACCTGCAAAAAGCAACCGGCACTGCCGGTGATGCCGCTGCCGCGGGCACGCCTCCTCCCCGTCCCGTGGAATCCGATCCAATCCAATCCCGCGCGTGTCTCATGCAGGCAGCTAGCGGCGTCCTCCGGAAATGGTGAAGACTGAAGAGTAAGTACTTCATGCACGCATGCTCCCCTGCCCTACCTCCAGCTTTAGCCACGCCGGTGTTTCTACTCGATTCACCGATGGGTTCCCACCCACCGTCGTCCAAAAGGCTGCCAAGCTGCAATCATTCCTTGCCCTCCGGCTGCTGGACGCGCAGCAGATGCAGTTATTTAGGCTCTGAATATATTACACAAGTGCAACATCAACAGTCTTAGCTGAGGGACTACGCATCTCACTTCTCAGGTACTACCTAGCTATGCATCCAGTAGAAGCTCAATTCTCCATGTACCTATGCATCTCATCTCTATCGCTACAACGAACGATGATCGTCACGAGTGTTCGTTCCAGCCTTCCAGGCGCTGTTTAACCCAACACAGCTGCAGTGTCGTTTCTCATGATTACATCATGCTTAGCGCTTGCTTGAGCATCAGCGGCTGCATAATCACTTTTGATGATCGCTCGCGTGCCTCGGGAATGAGAGAACTCTATATAACGCTAATGATGCGCATTTTAGGACCGCCTTTTCGATTAGTTTAAGCCTTGACGCATAAGGGAATAAGTAAGGGGTTTGGGCAATGGCTCGTCATGCATGAGCTCCTAATCATCACCTACCTACCTCGTCTTAGGACCTTTGCCTCTTTTTCAGCCAAGTAATCTGCTCCTCCTTTTCCCAGGGATAGTGGGATAGCTGCTTTCCTGGTAAAAAGGAAAGGAATCTGTTGAAGTGTCCAAATAGCTAGCAATGATTCTAGTACCAGTATACGAGTAGTAGTATACTACAGCACAGTTAGAACAGTCAAAGAGTTGCACCAAAGGTCAATGGGATAAGA
The DNA here is from genome assembly GCA_012490785.1 of Eragrostis nindensis. NCBI lineage: Eukaryota > Viridiplantae > Streptophyta > Magnoliopsida > Poales > Poaceae > Eragrostis > Eragrostis nindensis. Next base: position 197,781 of record JAAXCT010000269.1, on the reverse strand, counting down.
AATGTGTTTACATGCATATCCATAGAAGAGGAGCCTTAATGTCCAAAATAATGGCCATTAGTTTTTCCCAACTAATGGCCATTAGTTTGATCCGACGGTCTAGATCTGATCTAAAGATCCCACTACTAATGGCCATTATTTTATCAAATTAAGGGTAATATTGGAAAAAAAAGAATGGTAGACTTGTAATACGCAATAATATTCAGAGTGGGGTGAATGTTGCCAAGTGCTTGAGGGCAGTAATGGAGCTACTGTTAGTGAGCCACTTCGGTAAATAATTTTATTATTATTTTGTTCATCATTCACTACACCACGGTTTGCTATTGCCAACTGACGGTGAGTCGCTAAAAGGCCCTTCGCCGACCCTCCATAGGTTGCTAAAGACCTTTGCCGACCCTCCTGTCCATCGGTATAACAGGCGTCGGTGAAAGTTTTAGCGACCGACCACCTTTTACCGACCCACCGTCGATCGCTACTTAAACAGAATTGCCGACCCTCGCCCGATGCTATTTATATTATTACCGACCCACCGTCCGATACTACTTCACATAATTACCGACTTATGGTCTGTGGCACTACTCAAACTGATTATCAACAATAATCCATAATTATTTTCCTCGTTTGATCACTGTAGTACATGGTCCAGAACAATAACAAGCACAGACATGGAAGTAAAAAATGATCAAGCCATAAATATCCATTGATTTATCACAGGTAAACACATTGCGTCCAAGTTTGTCACAAACAATCAAAATAACATGCTTGACCCGTGGATCATAGTTAACACTACTAGATCTGTCACACATTGCGTCCCATTTGTCTCGCACATCACTTGCTTACATAGTCACTAACAAAAGGGTCTAAACCCAAATAGAAAAAAAAAGGTTCAGCTAGGTACTTCAACTTGCCATCCGATTGTTTTCCATATCAACGTCCATTACATCCTGTAAAAAAAAGATTAACAAACAATCAGTTCAGAGCTGGTTCATCAGGCTGCAAGATAACAAGCCTTGCTGCATGGTCCAGGTGCTAAGGACCAGCCCAGCTGGCTGCAAAGTTGAACAGAATCAGGACTAACACATAGGGGAACAGAATCAGGAATAACACATAGGGGAACAGCAGCAGCAAAGAAATCAAAACATGCACTATTCAAGATGAAAACTGGAAAGAAATGGCTAACCATTAGTAATGCTAACATTCATTGTCCTGTGTGTTAGAACAGAAACTGAACTGAAAGAAGTAGAAAACTGAAAGGATATATGCATGCTTAACATGGATTTCATATGTCCAGCTCGCAACATATCCAAACAGAGCTGCTCTGAACATAAGTTTGAGAAGAAATCAAAGACAAGCTTGCAAGCTGTGAGAATACGGCTCACAGAAACTAAACTCAGAGATTATAAATATTTCACCATTTCTGTATTTGTTTATCTAAAGTAGAATTCAGTGTAAAATACCTGAAGCAGGTGGTGTCGATGCCTTGTTGCAAACCTTCAGCTATCAAAATAAATTAGGACTGCTTTAGAAACTAGTCACTAGTAAGTGAGTTCAAGAACATGTTTAAGTTTAGTTTATTACTTTCTTGTACGGCCATGCAATCGACATCATGAAAGCGTCACCCATTGTATCCATAGTAGAATTTGGACGAGGCAGAATTGCATCTCTTTTCAACACATGAGTCACAATGACTTCACAATATTGTTTTCCAATGGCCTGACCATCCACTATGGTGGTCGGTTTAGTTGAAATAATTGTTCCTTTTGCCACAGGTTGTTCAGATCGAATAATGGCAAATAGTATGACATCTTTTCCAACCTGATCGAAATGATTTGTAAGAATGAAATCCATGCATTTGGAACTATGAAATGACAGGTAGAAATGTGATAAGGATGAGAGTATTACAAGAGCATCATGTTCAGAGAGAGCGACATCATTACTCCTTTGTGTGGTTGTAATGTGACTTGCACGTCTTGATGGGACTGCATAATGCATCTGACTTGGGAAGTCTTGGTAGTCCTCATTGTAGCATTCATGGTCTTCAGAACCATAATCTTCCTCGCCTTCATCTTGTTCAGGTTGACCATCAAAATTTTCTTCCAACCTTGCATTCTACAATGAACATATTAATGATTTAAGATAAATAATCATATCTGTGTTGCTTTATTCTCAATAGAAAATAGTTTTGTACCGCATGTAATCGCGAAGTAGAACCGTTTTGTGACGTGGGTTCTGCACTAGTCCTGTCTTGCTGTGCCCTTTCCTCCATCAGGTCCATTCTGGCCTGGAGCAAATGGTCCTATACGGACTAAAACCATCGGTAGCAAATGCGAGGCGGATATTGCGGCTATCAGATGCAAATTCAGGATATTTGTCATCAAAATCCTTCCATAATGGGGAGCTGCAGGATGCCTAAGCAAATCATCATCTTCTGGTAATTTATCATGCCATCTCGTGAGACTTGCAGTTTTAGAGGATATAAACAATCTTTGGAGTCTTTTCTTTATAGGAAAGTAACGAAGGACCTTCTTGGGAACCTTATACTCACGTTTCCCATCCAGACTCTTCTTTTCTGATTTCCAACGTGACGCTTTGCATTTCGGACATGAATTAGACTTTTCATGCTCCCTCCAAAAGAGAATGCAATCATTTTCACATGCATGAATACTGGTGTACCCAAGTCCTACGGTTTTGACCAATTTCTTAGCTTCATGAAAATTTTTAGGAAGTGCTGAACCCTTAGGCAATGCATCAGCAAGAAGATCCACTAGCAAATTAAAACTTCTATCGGACCATCCTCCAATAAGTTTGATATGAAGTAATCTAACTAGAAAACGTAGTTTTGAGTAGTTACTGCAACCTGGGTACAACTCTTGACTATTGTCTGCTGCTAGTTTCTGAATTGCCACAAGATCTGGATTAAATGCCTCAAAAGAATCATCATCTTCCAGATCTCCTCTATCATCTAAACCACAAGCTAAGTCCCTAAGCAATGCAGATATGTCATCCTCTTCGTTGGGCTCCTCCACAAACTCAGGAACATCATTATTACCATCATTAACAAAAGAGGAGCTAGCTTCTCCATGCAAGTTCCATGTTCTATACCCTTTTAAGAATCCATAACATATCAAGTGTTCTCGTACTTCGCTGGCCTCTCTCCAAAATGAATTAACACACTTTCTGCAAGGGCATAATATCTTGTTTCCTACCGCTGAATTTCGAAATGCAAAAGCTAGGAAACTGTTGACCCCTTGTTTATAAGCCAATGTCACCCTACATGCAATTTCTATGTTAAATCACAAAATAACTATATGGGGCATTTTTAGTTATTGGGGGAAAAATTCTTCTACCTATCATCATCGTCGATCCATGATTTATCCATTCACCTTTATGCGAGATACCAAGCGGCTTTCAAAACCAATCAATCAACATATAGTAAGTGTAAAATATATGGTAGCATAATTTGGTAATCAATCCACATATACATAGGCAGACACGCTTGTAAAAGGAAACAAGAGATATTGAGAAAGTCAGCCTTACCGTTACACCAAGGACAGCTGCGGTTCGTGGATGTACAGATTCTTGCACAGGATCCTTTTGCTCTTTAGCCTCCACAACCGGCTGTCACCACCATGCTGCTGCTGCAAATAGACTTGGAATCCTCTGAATCAGCTTCACATACACTTGGAATCCTGCAGAAGAAATATATTTTGTAATTCACGAATACACGTTCATCGCTTAGAAAAATCTAGGCATACATAAGTATGCAATGCAGAAGTACTAGAATGATTTCCTAGCAGTCAACTCTAACTAACCAAATAGATCTCCATCCACTCAAAGAGAAGCAGAACAAATCATTTAACTGTTGGGCGGCAGAGATATAACAATAATGTGCAAACTAACTATGTATAGGATAAATACATATAGGATGCTACCAACGTTTTGGCTGTTGGCACATTCACCTACACAGCAGGCTCACACACACATGATTCTGGAAAGAACAATTTTTAACTGTCAAGATGCACGCTAATGACCCAGAACAACATTTCTGAAAATACTAGCTACTCCAAATAACAAGCTATGCAAAGTAACAAGATTGCTCACGATTGTGAAAATCTTGCACAAAATAATTCAATTTGAGTACTCCGTACTGAACTTCTCAATTTGAGAACCAAGGTTTATGACTAAAATTGAAAAGGGAACTTCCTAAAATTACCTGCAAATCGTAGCAATGGAGCAGATCTGGTCGTGGAGTAGGTCGCCCTTTAGCTCATGGCATGTATACTAATTAACTTGCTCCTACCAAATGAAGACAGCAGAGCTCAGATCGATTGCATAAAGAAGTGAGAAAATTTGAGACAAAAAGCTGGAGCAAGCAAGTTAGGAATCATAATGCAAAACACAGCAGGATGGCGGCTGTTACCTGCTCTTTGTATTGGGTTGAGGGCGGACGGATCCTGATTTGAGGGCGGCGGCAAAATCCTAGGTTCAGGCAGAGGCGAGTTGGAGCCTGCCAGGGACGACCAGATCTGAATCAAGTTGGGGGCGATGGTCAGATAGTGCTGGAGGAACGTGGGGACGAGATGAGGTGCGGCGGCGTGCGGCAATGGCAGCAGATGAGGTGCAGCAGCGAATGGGGATTGGATGACGAGTCAGTGGTGCTGGCGTGTGGCAGCAGATGGGGAAATAGGTGGAGAAATAGGAGCTGAATTGTGGGCGCGCGAGAGTGAACTTTGGATGAGGAAACGCGCGCAGGAAAGAGCGGTGGGGAAAATTTTCTAGGGTTTGGCACCGGCCAGGCTGTCTTTTTCCGCTCGCAGTACCTCTGATCAGCGACTCACCAGGAGATGCAAAGATTTCCCGACTCACCGTGCGACGCAAGTGACATCTTTTACCGACCCACCGTGTAACACTAAATATCGTAAGAATTAACGACCCACCGTTACTCTGTAAACATAGAATTGCCGACCCACCATTCGTCGTCCACTTTTACCGACCCGCGGTCCATCACTAATAATCTACTTTTACCAACTAGAGTGGGTCGGTAATTCTGTACCGTGGTGTAGTGATTATTATTATTTTGTTCATACTAATTAATTCCTAATGCTTATTAATATAGTAATAATTTGTTCATCATTATTATTATTTTGTATGACGTGGTAGCTATCTTTCGTGACATAAAACATAAATTTCGCTTAATTATAGTGTAAATTACAAATATACCCTTGAACTAATGGCCATTAGTTTTGTCAAACTAATGGCCATTATTTGGATAGTAAAACTCCTCCCATAGAAAGATATCAGACCGATGTCTGTCTCCTTTGAAAACTATCTGTGGCCGACAGTGCTAGTGGATCAGTACGTGGAAGCTTTCCATATCCGAAATTAGCGTCCATATATCCCTAGGTGCTAATTGTCCATGTTCCCTAGCTACTCCTTTTTCCTGGGTTAGTTGCTTTCCTGGTAAAAAGAAAGGACTCTGTTTTTAAGTGTCCATGCAGCAATGATACTAGTACCAGCATACTGAGTTGTATCCTACTACAGTAGTACACTGAAAACAGTCAAAGAGTTGTAGCAAAGGTCAAGGGGATAAGAAATGGGTTTACATGCATCCATAGAAAGATGTCAGGCTGATATCTGTCTAAGCAAACCTTGTACGGCATCCATGTGCTGACGTTCCTTTGAAAACAATCTGTGCCTCTGTGGCCGACAGTGACAGTGGATCAGTGGAAGCTTTCCATATCTGAAATCAGTGTCCATTTCTAGGTAATTGTTCATGTTCCCTAGCTACTCAATGAAACAAGTAGTGCAATTATACAATGTTCCAAAAAAAAAATCGGTACTGCACTTATGATCCATGTTCTGGTCAGGGTAAGCATGATCAAATTCAGCTGCTTTCACAGGATATATATGTTCGCTTTCGGTCCATGACCTTTTTTTTGTTATGAACTGAACAACTTGTTATAACCATTGGAAATGAGAGCCAGAATTAAACTGTCGACAAAAGATAGTGTGTGTGCGTGGTACAAAAGTGTGGTACTAATTTAAGGCTTGCACTGCTACTTTTACATTTTTCATTCTCAATGAATCATGGGGAAAAGCCTCTGTATATACCAACAATCACCATCGTTGACTAAAAATAAGATTTTGTCTACTTCAAACAAAGCTTCATTGTGTACTAATTATCCAAATATCACCAATCATTTGATACTTTTGTTTGCGAAAGAATCATTAGATAATTAACCAGAATGATCATTGATCATACACAACCAATCTAAAACTTCAGATGAAATCTCTCCTACGTTATTTTAATCTACTAATTCAGTTCAAAAGTAGGTCAACTTTGCTGCTGTTGAATCGAGCTTTCAATTCAGTACCATCTTGCCTGCCATAGTGCAATGCCATGAAGGCGCTTTCTTGTTCGTTTGATGAAGCGACGACTCTTTCATTTTTGTCTGCTGCGTCATGCAGAGGCTGCAGCATCCACTCTGCCGCGCACAACGCAGACAATGCGCATCAAAATAAGCTCCGTTCAAAATGCCTAGTTTACTCGGCTCAATAATGCAAGATGAGTGTTTGGACTATGTCCATGTAAGTATATCTGCTTAGAATCTTGGATCAGCAGTGGTCGTTCAGATGATCAGATTCGTGTAAGGCATGATTTGCCTTGATTTCGGCGCCCAAAAACCGCATCAAGAATCAAGAATAAAACCAGGTGACAGTTTTCTCATTTTCCATGCCATGAAAGGTTGTGCTGACTTTTGTTAGGTTTTGTCTCTGCAGCAGCCATTTTGCCGCGCGCCATGCAGACAAATATACATCAAAAGTAAGCTTAGTTTACTCGGTTCAAGAAAACAAGATGAGTGTTTGTACACCGGAAAGATCTGATGCGCTAATTCTTGGATCGGCATTCAGCAGTGGTCGATCGATGTGATCAGATCTGTTGCATGACATGATTTGCCTTGATTTCTGCACCCGAAACGCATCGAGAACCAGGGACAGAGATAACAGTTATGTGCGCTCGAGTGCTTCATCTGGAACGTGCAACTTCTATCTGGTAAGATGAGTAACTTTTACTTAAACGCATCGAGAACGTACACCTTCTCATGCATGCGATGCAAGTCGTCGCTTGATCCAGAGAAAATCAATTAGCAAGTACTCTACAAGTCAAGGTAACTAGATTTCTCATGATGAAGGTATTATGTATGTACTTATGCCGGTATTAATGTATATCTCCTGAGGGATTTGACGTGCCATAACTGAAATCAGGAAACGACCCCAAACATAGGAGTACAGAAGATAGCATCATCTTGTACTAAAAAAATCAGGCAGCTAACCAAACCTGAAAACTTCATTTTCCAACAACAGGTAGCAACAGTAGCTTTGAACAGAGCAGAGGCTGCCCCACTTGGCCAGGAATGTCCATAAGAGGGGCCGTGAGCAGTCGAGCATAGCCTGACACTCTCACTCAACATAGTCACTGATCATCTCCTTCCCCTGCATCAAAGTTACAAAAAGAACACGGCACAGCAGCAGCAGCAGGATGGAGAAGGATGAAGACCTTGGCAAGCTCATCGAGTGCATTCCGCCATGCCTCACTCGAAAGCAATCAGAGCGGCATCATGGCACCCTCCTGCGCGGAGCATATGCGACTATGCGAGCAATGGCGTGGCCACCAATGAGCAGCAACAGCACTTTCTCTTCGGCTAGCTGTAGCGCTCTTTGAAAAGGGTAAAAGGGGAGAAGGGAAAGGGAGAAAAAAAATACGGACTCTAGATAAATTCAGAAAGTGAAAGAGACAATGCCCGACAAAGGGGTTGTAGACGCTGCACCGTTGTCAGAGCAAGCCTAAAAACTAGCATCCTCTATCTTTCACCTCCTGCTGGAGACCTGGAGTCATAGTACTATCTTCTAGTATGAAGTTGAAGTGTTCGTTCATCATACAGGCGTGCATTCATCTCTATGTCAGGACACGCACAATTGACTCTGTTATGAAATAAGTATTGAAACATGTTTCTCTCGGCGGCAAAAAAAAAAAAAAGGGGAACAGAGCACTACTTGTAGTTGTAATCAGAGGCAATAGGCATGTGCATGGAAAAGCCTAGCTCGCTCGCACTGCCGCCACGGTGAGAAAGCAAAGGCAAAGCCGCCTCCTCTTGCAGAGCCAGGCCCGACCACGGCCATCATCACCGTCTCCACCACCGCCACCATCCCATCCCCTCCCGCTCTCCACTCCACTCCTCATGTCGTCCACCACCACCACCACAGCCATCTCCTCCTCCTCCTCCTCCATCTCCAAACCTCTCATCATGACCAGCTCCAGTGCGCAGCCACCTTTCCCGCCTCCATTTTACCAGCGCCCTCCTCCCGCCACCATCCACTCCATGCACATTCCTCCGCCATGGCCGCCACGGGCACCGCCTCTTCGCCGATCCCGCTGCACGGCGGCCTCTTGCTTCTGCTACCTCTGCTTACCATCACTTCCGCCGCGTCGTCGGCGCCGCTGCCCCTCCTCGCGCTGCTGTCCCTCAAGTCCTCCCTAACCGACCCAGCCGGCGCGCTCCGGCCGTGGACGTACGCGTCGGCGGCGTCGGCGGGGGCCACGCGGTCAGTGGCGCCGCCATGGTGCGCGTGGCCGGGCGTGTCGTGCGACGCCGCCACGGGCGACATCGTCGGGATCGACCTCTCCCGGCGCAACCTCTCCGGCACGTTCTCGCCGACCGCGGCGCGGCTGCTGGCGCCGACGCTGACGTCCCTCAACCTCAGCGGGAACGCGTTCGCCGGCGAGTTCCCTCCCGCCGTGTTACAGCTCTGGCGGCTGGAGGCGCTCGACGTCAGCCGCAACTTCCTCAACGGCACGCTCCCCGACGGCGTCGCGCGGCTGGGCGCGCTCGCCGTCCTCGACGCGTTCAGTAACTGCTTCGCCGGCCCGCTGCCCCGCGCGCTCGGCGAGCTCCGGCGGCTCGAGCGGCTCAACCTCGGCGGCAGCTTCTTCAACGGCAGCGTCCCGGCCGAGCTCGGGCGGCTCCGCGGCCTCCGGTTCCTCCACCTCGCCGGGAACGCGCTCTCCGGCCGGCTTCCCGTGGAGCTCGGGCAGCTCACCTCGCTCGAGCGCCTCGAGATCGGGTACAACGCGTATGACGGCGGCATCCCGCGGGAGTTCGGCGCGCTGATCAATCTCCAGTACCTCGACATCGCCGCGGCCAACCTGTCCGGCGCGCTACCGCCGGAGCTCGGCGCGTTGACGCGACTCCAGTCCATGTTCCTCTTCAAGAACCGGCTCGGCGGCGCGATCCCGCCGGAGCTCGGCGGCCTCCTCGCGCTGCAGGTGCTCGACCTCTCCGACAACCGGCTCGCCGGCGCCATCCCGGCGGCGCTCGGCGGCCTGGCCAGCCTCACGACGCTGAACCTCTTCGGCAACTGCTTCTCCGGCGCGATCCCGGCGGCGATGGGCGCGCTCCCGCGCCTCGAGGTGCTGCAGCTCTGGAATAACTCGCTCACCGGGACGCTGCCGGAGACGCTCGGCGCGGCGAGCGGGCGGCTCGTCCGCGTGGACGTGTCGACCAACTCCCTCTCCGGCGCCATCCCGTCCCGGCTCTGCGCCGGCGGCCGCCTCGCCCGCCTCATCCTCTTCGGAAACCGGTTCGACTCGGCCATCCCGGCGAGCCTCGCCGCCTGCTCGTCGCTCTGGCGCGTCCGGCTCGAGTCGAACCGCCTCTCCGGCGCGATTCCGGCGGGGTTCGGCGCCATCCGGAACCTCACCTACCTTGACCTCAGCGGCAACCAGCTCACCGGCGGCGTTCCCGCCGATCTCGTCACCTCTCAAAGCCTCGAGTACCTGAACATCTCCGGCAACCCGGTCGGCGGCGCGCTTCCGAGCGCGGCGTGGCAGGCGCCGAAGCTGCAGGTGTTCGCGGCGAGCGAGTGCGCACTGCGCGGCGCGGTCCCGGCGTTCGGCGCCGCCGGGTGCGCGAATCTGTACAGGCTGGAGTTGGCGGGAAACGAACTGACCGGCGCCATCCCCGACGACATCGGCAGGTGCAAGCGGCTGGTGAGCTTGAGGCTGCAGCATAATAAGATCTCCGGCGAGATTCCGGCGGCGCTCGCCGCCCTGCCGTCCATCACCGAGGTCGACCTGTCGTGGAACGCGCTCAACGGCACCGTTCCGCCCGGATTCGCCAACTGCACCACGCTGGAGACCTTCGACGTCTCCTTCAACCATCTGGCCCCGGCTGATGAATCCTCCTCATCGTCGTCGCCGGCGTGGTCACCACCAGGTGTCTCGGCTCGGCACACGGCGGCGATGTGGGTGGCCGCGGCGGCGGTGGCGTTCGCCGGGATGGTGGTGCTCGCGGCCACCGCGCGCTGGATGCAGTGGGGCGAGGACGGCACGAGTGCGTCGACCGGCGGCGGCAGCCTCGTCGGCGGTCGCCCCAACGTGGTGGTCGGGCCGTGGCGGATGACGGCGTTCCAGAAGCTGAGCTTCACCGCGGACGACGTGGCGCGGTGCGTGGATGGGAGCGACGGCATCGTGGGCGCGGGGTCGTCGGGGACGGTGTACCGCGCCAAGATGCCGAGCGGCGAGGTCATCGCGGTGAAGAAGCTGTGGCAGGCCGCGGCGGCGCAGAAGGACGACGACACGAGACGCAATCATGACAACGACGACCTGAGCAGGGCGGTCGCCGCCGAGGTGGAGATGCTGGGCCACCTCCGGCACCGCAACATCGTGCGGCTGCTGGGGTGGTGCACCGACGGCGGCGAGGCGAGGCTGCTGCTGTACGAGTACATGCCCAACGGCAGCCTCGACGACCTCCTCCACGGCAAGGGGAAGCCGGCGCTGGGCTGGGACGCGCGGCACCGGATCGCCGTGGGCGTGGCGCAGGGCGTGAGCTACCTGCACCACGACTGCCGCCCGCCCGTCGCGCACCGCGACCTCAAGCCCAGCAACATCCTCCTCGACGCCGACATGGAGGCGCGCGTCGCCGACTTCGGCGTCGCCAAGGCTCTCCGCGGCGCCGCGCCCATGTCCGCCGTCGCCGGCTCATGCGGCTACATCGCGCCAGGTACTAATTAGTTCTTACGTTCTGCTATTCTCCGGCCGTGGAATTTGTCACGTGTAACTAACTTTTGTTTTTCCTCATTGCAGAGTACACGTACACGCTGCAAGTGGACGAGAAGAGCGACGTGTACAGCTTCGGCGTGGTGCTGCTAGAGCTCCTGACGGGGCGGCGGCCGGCGGAGCCGGAGTACGGCGAGGGGAGCAGCATCGTGGACTGGGTGCGGCGCAAGGTCGCCGCCGGCGGCGAGGGCGGGCTGCGCGACGTAATGGGCTCTGGGTGGGCGGACCAGAGCGGCGAGGTCCGGGACGAGATGGCGCTGACGCTCCGCGTGGCGCTGCTCTGCACCAGCCGGTGCCCGCAGGATCGGCCGTCGATGAGGGACGTCGTGTCCATGCTGCAGGAGGCCAAGCGGGATCGGAAGCCGGAGGCGGCGAAGAAACAAGCGCACAAGACGAATTAGCGCGCGGCGACAGAACGTGTCATGGTGCAAAGCGTGTACTCGCTTGAATATGGTCTGCATACCCTGTATAATTATTGTCTCACTGTGCTGAAACCTTCTGATCTCCTAAAATCAGGGTCCGTTTGGATGCATGAAACACTTCAGATTCTCCCTCGAATCACTTGAATCACTTCCAAATGGTCAAAATCTGAAACGTTTCTTGCCTGAATCACTCTGGAACGTTTCTCTGTTTTGAACTAGAAATGAGAATCACCAAAATAGGTGTTTCAAGAGATTCTAGTTCATTTTGTGAAACGTTTCACCAATTCTAGATCAATAGCCAAACGGTTTCAGTAATTCATCTGTTTCAGGTTGTGAAACGTTTCTAGATTGAATCTGAAACGTTTCTGATTCTCGGTGAATCTGGAGCCGTACCAAACGCACCCTGAGTCTAACTCTCTGCTCTCAAATTTCAAATTACGTTTTTTTTTTTTCTTTTGAGGAACACGAACTCTCCTCGCACACAAAAAAAAAAGAAAAAAACGAACTCGAATTCGTGTGGTTACCATCAAGTCCGGGCCGGGCCGCCAGGACGGGGCCCAATCAATTAGTACATTCGAGAGAGCCCTGGTGCCGAGAGAAGATTTTGGGTTTCCGATCAGCACAAGCGAGCGATCACCTCCTCCTCGCGGCCGGTTTTTTGCGACGCCATGCCGGCGGCGGCCGAGGCGGCGGAGTTTGTGGACGCCCTCGTCCGGTGGCGGGACGACCAGCCGCTACCTTTCACCGTCCATGACCACAACGACGTCGACGTCTTCGACTCCCATCCTTCTCACCTTTACGGTAATCAAGTCCGATCGATCGATGACCTTTTTCCATTGAAAATCTCCGAGATTTAATTAGTTTTCAGACGATCCATGTAAAATACACTACGACCTACACCAGATAGATTCAAGGAGGAGGCCGCGTCGGCAGGCTGCTTGTATTTCGTCGTGGAAGGTGGTCTCGGCCTCAAGTGGAAGGTGGCGAGCGGGACCGAGGAGGTCGCGGACGGCGGCGGCGGCGTCGTCGCTTGGAAGGTGACCCTGGCGTATCACGAGGGCTGCGGGCTCGGAACCACGCGGTGGGCCATGGACGAGTTCACCGTCTTCACCTCCTGCAAGACCATGGACGAGTTCGCCGTCTTCACCTCCTGGAAGACCCTGTACCGCCTCCGCCGGCTTCATGTGCCGGAAGGGCAGCAGGAAGCCCGCCGGGTCGGCGGGTTCAGGAGGTTACGCATGCTGGGGAACTGATCCGATCAGGAGAAGTAGTATGAAGTTAGGATGGATATATACGTTCGTTTTTTAGATAGAGGAATCAGGATTCATCCATAAGTGCAGGTTTGGTTAAATTTCAATGGAGTATGATGTCGTGGTGAAACTTGAGGTATCAAAGAAAAACAATTAATACATATATGGTGTGTGGTTCGGCTATCTGTGTAGAATCCCATAATTAATTCTCAAAATTGACAAACAAGTCATCAAAAAGCTAGTTTTGCCTAAATAGTTGTGTTATAATCTTACAACTTTGCCATATTCGCTTATGTTTTACATACTAGTATGGTTGGTGTTCAAAAGTGGTGTATTGGTGGCCATGTTTGATGTCTAAACTGACCTTTACTGTGACCCGGTGGAATATTTGAGATGCTACTATAGGTGTCAGGAGATGAATGTACACATATGGGGGTGCCCCATGCCAAGTTTCGTGTTGCCGATGGCCCTCCAATCTGAGGCAACATGGCCATGCATGCCAGTCATCGCTGCTAAATGGACAACATAGCAACAGTTAATCTATATAAGTCTTTTACATATATGCCTTTCTTTATGACATATATTACATAATTAACTAAATTTCTTTATGCCGATTTCATGCACAACTTCACTCCATGCAAAGAAAAGAGCCGCGTCAATTTTGCTGTAGTGCGATTTCATAGTGAGTATAGCGGTGTTGGCAAAGTATGAAGAGAGAAGGAACACGGGTTGATTCACCAAAGGTGAGGGCGTATGTCTCTTGTTGCTACTTATCACATTTCGATTCCAACGAAGTTGCTCCCTTCTTGCGCGCAATATGCTAGGTCGTGGTGCGTCGGTCTATGGTACTTAATAGAATAGGTGTGTAGGTTCAACGTGTGCAAGTATTCGTTTTCAATATACAGCTGAGCTTAGAAAAGTGGACTTGATTCAAATCAATAGTATATATTGGTGGCCATATTAATGTCTCAAATGACCCCTATTGTGACCCGGTGGAGACTTTGAAATGCTACTAAGGTGTCATCATCAATCAATCAATAGATTAATGTACAAATGGGGGTGTCCAATGCCAAGTTTCGTATTGCCAATGGCCCTCCTGTCAAAGGCATCATGCCCATGCATGTCAGTCATCGCTGCTACTGAACTACATAGCAACATTTAACCTATATCAGTCGCAAAAGAAAAAAACATTTAACCTATATAAGTCTTTCGCATATATGAATTTTTTATGATATTTATCACATATTAATTAAATTTCTTTTTGTTGTTTTCATATTTATGTTCACTCCTTGCAAAGAAAAGCGCCATGTCAATTTTGTTGTGGTGCAATTTGATAGTGAGTGGCGGTGTTAGCAAAGTATGAAGAGAGTTGGAACACGGGCTGATCTACCAAGGGTGGGGGCATATGCCTCTTATCTAATTTACCCTTCTCCATTTCACAAATATTTGTATATCTAATCTTCAAAAAAATATCAAAAAGATTACACATCTCACTTTTCAATGCATCTTTCATCCTTGTTTTCGGCCAACTGGTGCTCACGGTAAGTTATCCCGCGTGGCATGCACGGGCTGCCGCCGTAAGGGGGTGGATCCAAACAACACCATGGCTAAGCATGGAGAGCCAACATACACCACTAATGAAGTCATTTTCCCTCTCTCTACTTTTTCAACATAAACATGACATTTTAATGGACATTGTTGCCCCTGCACCATGGCTCATCCATGAACAGCATGCTAGCGCGCGTGACCTCGATGACGCTGCTGCACGCGCGAGACCCTTGGTATGAGCTCCTGCAGCGCCTTCATCTTCTCGTGATCCTGTCCCTTCGGGCTAGTGCTCGCCGGCCGTCGGTGCCCCTAGGGTTGGGAGGCGGCCGGTCTTTCTTTGTTTCTGTTTTTTCGGGAAACAGATAGCAATGCCGCGGGACGGGAAATAGAAGCAAATCGGTACTAGATACTCCAGGGGCAAAAGGGTCACGGCCAAATCTGCTAATGCTGAAAAATAAATGAAATATGTTGAGAGTGGGGTATATCGGAACCTCCCTTTACCGATGTTATTGCTTGGATCCACCGCTTTACAGATGGTGTTCATTGAATTATCCCGTTCTCAATGAAGCTTTTTACAATATAAGAGTTTAAGCTTTGAATTAAAAATTTTAAAATAAATTTGCCAGAATCAAAGAACTGATAATCTATTGCACGCGAAATATTGATAACATGCACCAAGTCTTCTACCAATCACGAAACTGTACAACCCAGCTCTGGACATAGTTTGCATGACACAAATACAAGGGCAAACTCCCCGGGGATTACCAACAATTGGTATCTCTGTGCTATGTTCAGTTTTTAGCCAAGAAGTGTGAAACAGATGGTTCCCATTAAATACATTGGGAACAAATGGTGTACAAGTAATTGCTCAAGGCTACAAAAAAGGATAGATTCCATTCATCCAAATATGATCTATGAGAATGCCATGCCTGAATCCTTGCTTCCAGATACTAAAACTTGGGCCTTGATTCTTGAATATTTCCCCATTTCATTGTTTTCATATGGCAGGCGATAATTGTCACACTTTTACCAACATGCAGGGGAAAGTCGTACCAACGATCACTGAGAGCAGATGTTCACATAGTAAAACATCAAAGAGGCTAGTGTCACAAAAATTTATTCCAATGATTATAACATAATGCTAATATAGCCAAATCATAGTGATATTCAACTACTTCAATATCTTGATGTGTCAGTAAGCTGCAACAATTAGATGGAAGCATCAATCAGCATCAATCTAGAATGTATAATAAGAAAGAAATAATAATAGTCACAAAGTTAAGTATTCAAGTATAGAAATGTTAGCTAGTCTAAGGCTTTGAATATTCTCTTTTTTAAAAGAGCGCTAAGATAATTTTACATGGACTCTGACCATTAGCTAATAATTATGTGACTTAAGCATTGAACTGAGGTATAAAAACTTTTAATATGTAATAAACCAATTTTGGTTGTACTGTTGCGATTGGAATCTCGGTGACATATTAATGAACCTGAAACTTGACAACCGATAGAATCATACACACATTGTTATAACATGATAAGGGAGCAAGAAATTA
Organism: Eragrostis nindensis; assembly: GCA_012490785.1. Lineage (NCBI taxonomy): Eukaryota > Viridiplantae > Streptophyta > Magnoliopsida > Poales > Poaceae > Eragrostis > Eragrostis nindensis. Next base: position 181,889 of record JAAXCT010000269.1, on the reverse strand, counting down.
GGAAGAAAAAAAACGTTTGCAGGACAGAACTGCTCATTGTATCCAAAATAGAAGCGACTGCTTTTGACATAAAATTTATTTGAGATGCTAGTTCAGCAATTAATATAAGCTAAAAACAAGTAAATAACAACAGGCTCAATCAAATTGGTTTGGATATACAGTTGCAGTAGTTGTCTTAATTGAAGTTCATCTTCTGCCAATTCGAAAGGGAAACAATTTTCAGAAACGTAGTGAAGCAAAGAATTTCACTTGCTCATACATAATATAAAAACTAGGTTTTGTCTCTAGTTTGACATTACATCAAGCACTTGGTGGGCATGTGAAACAATTGTAATCATCACAGCCCGCAAGCTAGTAGTATGCATTAGCATTATTGAGTCAGGAAAGAAATGACGTTTACGGTTTACCTTGGTACTAGAAGCGAGTTTTTGATGAGGCAAACTTGCTTGCGCACGGGAGTTTGAAGCAGAACTGATCAACTGAAATCAGGAGAGGTGCCTGTGTCCCAGTAAGTTCTGAACTTCGGATCACGGCAGCTGCTAAAGAGACCAGTGCGCCAAAATTGACTGCTCTATGACGCGGCACCATCACCGCTCGCCAGACTGTCGAGGAGGAGACAGGGTGGGAGAGCCGCCTCGTCCTCCTTCCATCAATCCCAACTCCACCTCGGTTTAGGCTTCCCGGGTCGATGTGGAGGATAGGGAGGAGGCAGTGGCAAGTGCGGAAGGCAGCGGCGTAATTCGAGGTCGCCGGCGGCGCGTCGGAGTTGCGCCTGTGGCGCTTTGGGAAGGGAATCGAAAATCTTCATGACCGCGAGAGAGCAAGAAATCGGATGTGGGTGAGTGAATTTACTACGGTCTACCGGAGCCGGGGAGGGAGCGACGCAGAGTCATCTGAGGATGAGCCATTGATGCCAGAGATTGGGAGGAAGAGCAAGCCGCGATTTGATTCGGTGCCCGTAGTGCAGTGCTTGAAGAAATATCCAGAACTGATGTCCTCCTTCATCCTCTTTATTCAAGCCCCCTCCTCCGCCATGACCGCCACAAGCACCGCCTTTCTCGCCGCTCCCGCTGCACGGCGGTCTGATTCGATCTTTTACTACCTGTGCTAACCGTCACATCCGCCGTGTCGTCCTCCTCGCGCTGTTGTCGCTCAAGTCCTCCCTGACCGACGCGTCACACCGGCCATGGATGTACGTATCGGCGCCGTTCATCCGTTCTCCGACCGTGGCATTAATTTGTCACGTGTAACTGAGTATGTTTTCGTCATTGCAGTGCAGAGTACACGTACAGCTGAATGTGGACGAGAAGAGCGACGTGTACAGCCGGCGTGGTGCTGCTCCTTACCGGGCGGCGGGCGGTGGAGCTGGAGTACGGCGAGGGCAGCAACGTCGTGGACTGGGGGCGGCGCAAGGTCGCCGCCGGTGGCGCGGGGGCGGGCTGCGCTGCGTGATGGCCACGGCATGAGCGGACCAGAGCGAGGCCCTGGACGAGATGGCGCTGCCCTGCACCAGCCGGAGCCGGCAGGAGCGGCCGTCGATGAGGGACGTCGTGTCCATGCTGCAGGAGGCCAAGCGCGACGGGAAGCCGGCAGCCAAGAAACAGACGCACAAGACGAATTAGGAATCAAAATTAGCAGCGACGAAACGTGTCATGGTGTCAACGTGTACTCAACTACACATCGGTCATGCCCTGCACCTGTATAACTAAAAATCCTCACTGTCCCGAAACCTTCTGAGCTCCTAGGACCAGTCAGGACCAGTCTAAGGTTATGCTGTAAAATTCAAAACATGACTAGTGTGCCAAATTCATGTGGTTTCGTCAAACCTTCAAGCCCCTGCCAGAGCACGTGGCAGCGCATGATTTATTATTGAATACTACTACGAATACACCGGGTGTTGTATCCGTTTGCATCGGGGTTAAGGATTTTATCTCTCTCCTGTGGCGCTGCCTTAGCTGTGCCCGATGCAAACGGAGCTCTCAAATGTTGTGCAAATGGACATTGACTTGGGTTCAAACTCGGGTAGTATAGACTATAAAAAGAAACAGAATCGGCCATGATCGTGAATTAATATCACCAGGAGACCGATCATCGATCATCACCTAAGACTTTGCCGTTTGCAGGCTGGTTAATTTGGTCACACGCCAATCGACGTCGTCGGTCTCGATCGATCGGCCACCATGCAGGCGACGGACGTGGAGCTCGTTAAGGCCCTCGCGCGGAGGCGGCTGGGCCTGCCGCCGCCGCTGCCGTTCACCGTCCACGAACTTGGCTGCTTTTTCCTTTACGGCACCTCCCATCCCTCCAACTCTACGGTATTGCAAAGGGTATCACAGGTCAGATAAATATTTGCCCCCGCGTCGTCCACATCGGCGGCACGGGTGGCGATCCAGATCGGCGCCGCCTCACCCAATCTCTCATCGCTCACACCCGGCCGCCGCCGGAGCTTGCTGTCCGGCACAACACGGCCAGCGGCAATGACGGCGGCGGCGGGGTCTCACCTCTCTACGACGAAGCGATCAAAGGATCGATGGCGGCGGGATCTCAGTCGACGACGATGACGAGCATGCATGGCTGGAAGGATTCATGGTGTGGGCGGCCATGATCCATGTCGTGCGAGGCGGCAGCGCCATCGGCGTGGTCAGGAGCACGTGGATGTGGCCATGGTGGGCGGCGCTCCACTTGGTCGCGGCCATGTGCGCACGGCCTTGCGGCGGCGCCGCGGATCGGGCTGCTCCAATCTGCATCGCGTCGTGGTGGAGGGGCGGCTCCATGGAGCGGAGTGAAGGCGACGTCGCGCCCGTCGAGATCGGGCTGCCACACGATGGTCTCGTTCTGGGCGGCGTTGCGTTGTGGCCGCAGCAGGGTGCGTTCGGGATTGCTCTGTGATGGTTCGGGTAGCAGTTCTCACACCAAGGACTTCATGCCTTCAAGGTGGATGAAATGCATCAAATCGGGACTGTTCAGGATGGAGATCTAGACTGTTCAACGATCTTGCAGGTATTAATTTAGCGAGAGGTCATCATGATATATCATCTGCTCATGTATGAATCAATTTGGCGGTCGACAAGATGGCAATAAGGAAGCAAGTTTGATGGAGCTTGCAACGACGATGACCTATGGTGGCTAGATCTGTCGGGAGAGGCCAATATAGCCATGGCTATAGTCGTTTGCCGGTTTCGTCAACTTGCTGTTGTGGTGCATAAAATTCCAGGCAAGGTTTCAGTTCATCGGCAAAGAAGTCACTCAATGTTGGCAAGATGCAGCGAAAGCGTCGAGCGGTGCACAGGGAGATGTTTAATCTTCGCATGATCCGACAAATATTCTTTTGCATGATGATAAAATGTGCAACGAAAGTGCCGCGCTTGTGCGTGGGGAGGTTATTCACATCCGCACAACCTTGTCTAGAGTTTGGAGGTATGATCAAGTGTTGTTTAAGTGGCTACAAAATTTTCCTTCTTTTGAGGATGGAGATACGGCTGCAACAACAGAGATTGGTCAACGTCATAGGATTTTAGAGGTTTGAGCTAGATGATAGATTTCTATTTGTGTTTAGGTGTTTTAGGCTATTTTGTAGCAGCTTACCTTGGTGTTTGACATGTAAAGGCTAAATGTACCTCGGTTGTGCAGAGGCCGGAACATTATTTCACCTCGAAATACAAGTTTCCTTTATCTAAAATGTCAACCTACTCAAAAAATATGTATCTAGAAAATAAGATTGATCAAAATGACATTGACTGCCTGCAAAGAGATTCGGTCGCAGCAGCGCCGGGCCGGACGGGTGCGTGTACTTGTTCTGCGACCAGATCGCGGCGCCGGTGACCACGGTTGGAAGGTGGCGAGCGGGAAAGAGCGAGTCGTCGCCGGCGGCGAGGATGTCGGGTGTAAGTTGACCCTGGTGTTCGATGATAGCAGGTGGGGGATCTAGCAAGCTGGGACGGTGCGGTGGATCATGGACGAGTTCGACGCCATCCTCGATCACCGGCAGGGGAAAATCTCATCAGATCTTTACGATCTATGCCTGTACCGCCTCCGCCGGCAACAAGGGACACCGCGGCAGCAGCAGTAGAGGTTGGCAGGTTACGGAGGCTCAACTTGCTCGGGAACAACGTACCCTGAGCAATGACTACATTGCTTGCTTGGGGCTCGTTCGGTTCTTGCAGGAATCGTTCATGGGCTGATTCATTCCTGAGATGGAATGAGCGATTCCAACTGTGTCACTCCATCCTGTCCCAGCAAGAAGGATTCGTTCCGTAGGGTGGGAGGTATGGATGCGTTCCGAGCGGATAGAGTGTTGGAATGTCCGTTCCAAGCAGTGTTTCGTTCTGACCAAACAAAACCGAACAACAATTCCCGGTCCAATCCGGATTCAAACATAGTCTCACTGATCCGGACGGAACGACCCGCGTTCCAGGCCGTTCCCGGTGCAACCGAACGATCCCTTAATTGGAACTTTCTTCTTACCGATGGATTTGCCGGGAGCAGCAACGTGGTGGAATGCGGTGGTGGCCCTCACAAATCTACTATATATCTAATCAAGTTAATTACTTTATTTTTTATGATCTTGTTCGATCTTAGGGATTATAGTAGCAGTTAAATTTTTTACAAGGCTCCCTTGCGTGATCTTGTTCGATCTTAGGGAGTACAACCAATTTTTTTATATAAGATTTATTACGTACGCTCTTTGCGCGATCGCAATGATATTCAAGGCCCTATTCCTTGCTTGCCACTTATGGGGATTCCTGTCCCCGGTTAACTCACCTTCGTTTGCTCAAAAAAAAAAAAGGTTAACTTACCTTCGGATCAGCGCTTTAGACTCGTGACGTGAGTAGGTACGGTGCCAAGCAACCTAATCATGTTTGTGGTTGCTCACACATAAGACAAGTCAGCCAGAGAGACGAGGTTACCAATTAATTGGCCATTAGCTGCTGTTGCTAATCCACCTGCGCACAAACGCACCACCCCCTGCTCACAGAGAGGCAAAGGGTGTCAATGAACCTCTCAAGTGTTGTCCTCGTCTTGGCCAGCCTCGGCATTCAGTGCTACATCTCATTCTTTGCTGCCTCTCGTAAGTCCCATTGTTGAGATATTAACGTAGCCAGTTAGGGCTACTGAGATGTATCTGTTAACTATGCTGTAGATAAGCGTAGTTTGTTGTAATCCTAACAGTTTTCTGTAACTTGTATGCCAAGGTAAGGTTCGGCCCTGACTGTATAAATACATGTGCAAATCCCTGGTTAGGGTATCGCTTCCTGAACTTGTACAGGGTAACGGAGCCAACCTCCACATACATCTAGCGATCGTGTTTTTTTTTCTTTCACCATGGCTTCGTCGTCCATGGCGACCACCAATCTCCTGACGACCATCGTCTCGGAGAAGCCTTCCCGGGACAATCATGTCCTGTGGCGCGCTCAGGTTCTTGCCGTCGTCCGTGCGGTGAACCTCACCTTCCTCGACGACAAGATCTCGACGTCGGCGGCCAAGGTCAAGAACGACAAGGGAGATGATGTGGAAAACCCAGAGTACCGCACCTGGGTTGCGCAAGATCAACAGCTACTCGCCTTCCTGCTCAACTCCCTCACCCGTGAGGTGATGGGGCAGGTGGCGCGGCTCACCACGTCGGCTGCTGTCTGGTCGACGATTGAGAGGCGCTTCGCCTCGCAGTCTCGGTCGCGGGTCATCCACCTCCGCAACAAGCTGGCGACCACACGAAAGAACGAGACGTCTGTTGCGGCCTACTTCACCACCATGGTCGGCTATGCCGATGAGATGGCCGCGGCTGGTAAACCGGTTGATGATGATGATCTGGTTTGCTTCATCTTGGCAGGACTTGACCATTACTACAATCCGATGGTGGAGAACGTCAAGGGCCGCCTTGATCCAATCTCCCTCAGCGACCTCTACGCCCAGCTTCTCTCCACGAAGGCGCGTCTCGACGCACAGCGCCACTACCAGGCCTCGAATGCGGCCGCGCGCGGTCGTGGCCGTGCTCCTGCGCGCGGACGTGGTGGGCGTACTGATGGAGGCCGCGGCCAGTCCTCTGGTCGCGGACGCGGTGGTGAGCTCGCGGCACATCTGATCGCCCCCATGCCAGATATGCAAGATGGAGGGCCATGATGCGTTCAAGTGCTATAAGTGCTATGATCGCAACTACGTTCCTCCTAAGGAACGCTCGGCGGCCTCGGCGGTGTCTTACTACGACGTCGACCCCTTGTGGTACGCCGACTCCGGGGCCACCGACCACATCACCGGCGACCTCGATAAACTCACCATGAAGGAGAAGTACCACGGAGGAGACCGCATCCACACTGCCAACGGGACTGGTATGGCTATAAAGCATGTTGGTCAATCCTCTGTTTTTACTCCTCGCAATATTACTCTCAAACGAATTCTCCATGTTCCTTCGGCCACGAAAAACCTTGTTTCCGTTCATAGACTCACTTCTGATAATGATGTTTATTTTCTTGGTAAAGGATCAAAGAACGAAGAAGGTCCTTCTTCGCGGGCGGTGTAGGAATGGCCTCTATCCTCTTCCTTCGTTGGAGAACTCGACGGGAAAATGCGTTTTTGCTGCTGTTAAGCCCACTTCGTCTAGGTGGCATTACCATCTTGGTCATCCGTCGCCTCCTATAGTTCAGAAGGTCCTTAGTCGTTATCAGTTGCCGTTTACCTCGGAGTCCAATAAAAGAGAAGTGTGTGATGCTTGTCAATGTGCCAAGAGTCATCAGCTTCCGTTCCCCAAGTCTTTTAGTGAGTCGAAAGCTTCTTTAGAGCTTATTTTTTCAGATGTTTGGTGCCCTGCCCCCAGTACAGTTGGTCGGTTTGATTATTATGTAAGCTTTATTGACGATTATAGCAAGTTTACATGGCCCTATCTCATCAAGCATAAATCTGAGGTGTTCAAAAGTTTCATGATTTTCAGAACCATGTTGAATGATTGTTTGGTCGTAAAATTCACCGTATACAAACTGACTGGGGTGGGGAATATCATAAGTTGAGCACCTTTTATGATCGTATTGGCATATCACTTCTTGTTTCATGTCCACACACGCACCAACAAAATGGTTCTGCCAAACGTAAACATCGTCATATAGTCGAAGTAGGCCTCTCATTGCTCTCTCATGCATCTATGCCGCTTAAGTTTTGGGATGAAGCATTTACTACCGCTGCCTTTCTTTTTCTTTCTCCCATTGAGAAATTATTCGACCAGGTTCCTGATTATTCTTTTTTAAAGACCTTTGGGTGTGCTTATTGGCCCAATTTAAGACCATACAACACGCACAAGTTAACGTTTCGATCCAAACAGTGCGTCTTCGTTGGGTACAGTAGTCATCACAAGGGCTACAAATGTTTAGATGTCTCTACTGGCCGGATATATATCTCACGTGATGTTGTTTTTGATGAGTCGGTTTTTCCTTTTTCCAAACGTCATCCTAATGCTGGTGCTCTACTTCGCTCCCAAATATAACTCCTTCCTCCAACTTTGTGCTCATGCGAGTTTGGTAGTGATACAGGGAATATTGACCACTTGCCTACGTCTACTAATGTTTCTGCTAAGCTTTCAGGGTCGCAGGCCTCTTCTGTGCCTCTTGCAGATGCTTATTTTTGCCGCAGCTAGTTGAAGCTGCACGTGCTTTTGAGGCCACAGAAAATCATGAGGGCGGCTCTGGCGGCGGATCCGCTTTGGATCAAACGTCGTCCTCTCCGTAGCCGTCTGCTGCTCCGCTGGACCAGGCGGGTCCGGCCCAATCACCGTCGTGCTCGTCTGACCAGGTGGGTCAGGCGGAACCGTCCGCTCCCGCTGCGCCTGACCGAGCTGGGTCGCTGGCCCTGCGGTCTCCTATCGCGCCCGACCAGGTGGCTTGGGCGGACCCCACCCGGTCAGTGGATGCTTCTTTGGCTGCGCACCCGCCGTCCTCTCCGCACCACGTGGCGTCTCCGGGTTTGGCGTCATCTGCGCCGTAGCTGCAGGTGGATCCCGCGCCATCTACTTTGGATCCGGCGCCTGGATCGTCCATGCCATCGGCTCGTTTTCCTACGCCCGTTTCCGCTGCTCCTGTTGTGCCAGTAACCAGGCCTCGTACCCGTATGCAAGACAACATTGTTAAGCCTAAGAAATTGTTTCCTGGTATTATTATTCGGTATGGTGGTTTTGCTGCTACAGGAAAACCAGGAGATTTACAAGAGGCCTTGGAGGACTCCAGGTGGAAAGCTGCGATGGATGATGAGTTTGCTGCCTTAATAAAAAATCAGACTCGGCACCTGGTTCCTGCTCATTCTGCTCATAATGTCATTGACTGTAAGTGGGTGTACAAGATCAAGAGGAAGGCTGATGGGTCTATTGATGGGGTACAAGGCCCGGTTTGTTGCTAAAGGTTTTAAACAACGCTATAGTATTGATTATTAAGACACCTTTAGTCCTGTTGTTAAACTTGCAACTATCAGACTTGTTCTCTCCATAGCCATCTCCAGGGGTTGGTGTTTGCACCAGCTAGATGTACAGAACGCGTTTCTTCATGGTATTCTGGAGGAGGAAGTGTACATGCGGCAACCACCTAGTATGAAGATGGTTCTTATCCTCGTTATGTCTGTCTTGTTGACAAAGCGATTTATGGACTGAAACAGGCTCCACGCGTGCTTGGTATGCTAGATTGAGTCGAAAATTGTTACAAATGGGTTTCACTTCGTCAAAGGCTGATACTTCTATCTTTATCTTCTCTGATAATCGAGTCACCATGTTTCTTCTTATATATGTGGATGATATTATTGTAGCTAGTTCTTCTACAAGTGCTGTCACAGAATACTTCACAGTCTGCATGCTGATTTTGCCCTTAAACATCTTGGTGATTTACATTTTTTCCTCGGCATTGAAGTCAAGAAGAAAAGGGAGGGTATACTATTGAATCAAGAGAAATATACAGCTGATATCCTCAAGAGGGTTGGTATGAATTATTGTAAGCCTGTTTCCACTCCTTTATCTGTCTCAGAGAAACTTTCGTTACATGAGGGGTCTCCTTTACATGCTGATGATATTACCAAGTATCGTAGCATTGTTGGTGCCTTGCAATATCTCACTTTGACTAGACCAGATATCTCCTTCGGCATGTCCGCCTACAAAATTGAAGACAACGAACTTTGGAGGCGGCATATTGTAACTGCAGTGTCTTAGGTGAAGCCCGAAATATTACACACTTTGTTCCATTCACTAACTCACAGTGGCAGAACCAGAGGGGGCGAGCATGGGCCTGCCCCCCCCCCCCCCCCCCCCCCCCCCCCAACCACACACACCACCCCAATCGTTCGAGTAAATTCACAGGATGGACCTTAATTTTTGGACAAAATGACATGCTTAAGAGGAAGCAGCCCCCCCCCCCCCCCCCCCCCCCACCCCACCCCAATCGTCCGAGTAAATTCACAGGATGGACCTTAATTTCTGGACAAAATGACATGCTTAAGCGGAAGCAGCCCCCCCCCCCCCCCCCCCCCCCCCCCCGGGATAATCCATATCCCATGATGTTTTGCACTAATTTGAAGCCCAACTGGCCCATCTAGGGAAACCAATTGCTAGCGATCCTTCCACCGTTCCCCACATTCCACGCTGCATCTGCGTCCGTCATTCAATCCTTTCTGTTTCTGTTCCCTCTCAGTAACTTGCGTCACCGCTGGCGGCCCATCGCAGATCAAACGCCGTGATCCTCTGCCACTGCCGGCAAGCAAGTAGGCCACGAGCTCCTTAAACTATGAAAGGTATGCCTCATGTTTCCTAGGCGACCTGGCCATCCTAATCTTCAATTGCATTAGGATTAGAATTTAGGTTAATCGAGTAGGGAAGGATTGTTGGTGCCATGTGTAATCAAAGTTTCTTCTCTATCTAATTCATTTCTTCATGAATCGGATAACGGCTATTGATAGTTTTTTAATAAGTTGAGTTGTTGGCTGAAGATCGGTGCTAGCGCTGAAAATTCTTAATTGATGCTTTTGAGCGTGGAACTTTCACAAGCCCAAGGCTCACGAGCCATGGCATTTCAACTTTAAACTGGTTTTAAAAAGCTAGCACTGCCTTTCTCTAGCATCTTTCGCTATTTGTATTCACTAACCTCTCTCAGACCATCAGAAGTCCAAACTATCCTGACCATCTGAAATATATTCTTCTGAGCCTGTTAGAAACAAATGAGGAAAGACCACATATGTTACAACTACATGTTCTAAAGTTTACGCTCTAGTGTAAAATTAACTTGAAAAGATGGGAAACAATCTGACACCTTAGTCCCTGTCATAATAGCCTGACTCTGATGTACAACTATATGTGCATTGTCTTGTCTCAAGATGTAACATTGTCTTGAAAAGATGTAGGAAACAATCTGACACCTTAGTCCCTGTCATAGTAGCCTGACTCTGATGTACATCTATATGTGCATTGTCTTGTACAGCTATAAAGTTTACGCTCTAGTGTTACAACTATATGTGCATTGTCAATCTCAAGATGTATAGTGATAATTAATCAACTCCTGGTGCGATCTGAAATCGTGGATCGATGCATGTTCCAAGTCAATTAAGCAGTTGGTCAAGTCTCCATGGAACCTATATGTTACTTCGAAAATGCGAAGTCAACTAAGCAGCCTCGAGATGCTGATAATTAATATCAACCGTGGGGCCCATGTTAATCATATAGTATGAAAATGTGAACTCAACTAATCGGTTAGTCAAGTCCTAATTAAATATGATTGAAGCAGCCAGCTAATAAAGTGCCCTTCTCCCTCGCAAAAATAAAAGTAAAAATAAAGTGCCCTTCTAAAGAAGAGGCATCACATAATTGAGTCATTAACAGCTAATCATTGCTATCTCGCAGTCTTTGCCGGCTCTCGTAAGTTCCACATCCGGCTCTTGTACAGATTTAGCATCGGACTTGCATATCTTGGTGACGATGCTGTAGCCATATACACCCTCGTCATACTCTTTAACCGATGGAAAAAGCTACAGTACAAAACTGGCAACCACGACCTAAAGGTGCTATGGGCTCCGGTTCTGCTGTGCTCATCCACCTCAGTGGACAAATCAACATATCTGCCTACAACATCGAAGACAATGTGCTATGGAGGGGGCAACTCCTATTTATTTCATTCCATTTAGACAAGTGCATTGGAGTCATAGGTTATAGTGTATACCATGCCTTTGTTAATATTTACTAATAGAATGTTCACTTAAGAAAAATAAATAAATCATCCATTGTTGCAGGTTGCTGTAGCTTTGTACCTGTTTTGCAAGTCATGGCATACTCGGCCGATAAGAGGTTACTCTCTTCGGTGTCAAAATTCTTATCGTTTTGGACATTTTCACGGTCTCCAAACATAATTTGACTAATAATTTTTGCTACAAAATATTAATAAAATAAGTTGAAGTGTAATTTTATGAAGTCATATTTCACTATGAATCTACTCATGTCATTTTCACAGTTCTAGAGTTAATAAATAAAAAAAATATTGCAGCCAAAGTTCAAAAAATTTAACTAATTAGGACAACCTCAAAACGACAAGAATTTTGATACTCGAGGGAGTACTGGCTGCAACAAATGTGCTTTTTATCCTTGCGGTTTTGAAATGCTTCCAGAAGCCCATGGCTCTGAAGAATGCAAGCTTTAATAGCTTAGTTAGCTCTTTCTAACCGGCCCCAAGAACCGAGACTACCAAAAGAGAAGTAGATCTTGCAGAATACGTACAAGAAGCAAAGGAATTTGTTCTCTACGCAGCCAGCCGAGTGCGTAGCGAACGCCTCGTTTGTAAGTGGAGGAAGAAGAACAAATGGGACAAGGAAAATAAAATTACAAAAGCCTCGTTTTTCTCAGTTAATTTATGTGGACTTCATCTCGTCGCATCCAGTCACACAGTATACATGCTGCTCATCCTTCTTCATGTGCATACGCATCGATCGCCTAGCCGGTAAAGATGCAACACGCATATGCGTAGCGACACCCGCGCCCAGGATTAAAATAATCCACTGCCATCTGTGCCGGCCGCTATATAGTATGCACCCTCGTGAACATTTGACGTACTGACTTTTGTTTGTTTATTGTTCTAGCACAATAGTTTCACTACCGGCAACACAAATAAATCTCGGCAACCCATCCTACTGGCATGCCGCTGACTTGGATAGCGTCGCGCATCTCGGTGCTATTGTCACCGTTCGTCTGCGGGGCGGACGTAACGCCGGTGACACCAAAACCGCGTCGCCCAAAAACTACTGATGGAGCTTTGGTTGCGACGCTGTATTTTGAAGTCCCGCCACGCCACCAACTACATCCCTATACGACGCGCTGTTGAGGTTGCACAAGGACGGACTGCAGTCTGGCTTTTGGGGCTTCTTTTCCTCCTCCAGTCCTCCTTCTTGTCCGGCCTTCTGCTCCATTCCTCCTCCTCGGATCTAGCTAGTCCACTGCCTCCCCTCCTGCTCTCGCACTCATCCTGCCGACGGTTGCTCCGGGCTGGAGAAGTACAGCAGCAAGTCCAGCGCTTCCGACGCCGGAGGACGGCGAGGAGAGGGGAGGGAGAACATACATGGGCCTCTCAAGCGCTGTGGACTGGTGGGAGGAGTGGCAGCTGCGCATCCTCGTCTTGAGCAGCCTTGGCTTTCAGTGCTATCTCGCGTTCTTTGCTAGCTATCGTAAGTTCCACATCCGGCTCTTGTACAAGGTTAGCATCTGGCTGGCGTATCTTGGTGGCGATGCTGTGGCCATATACGCCCTCGCCACGCTCTTTAACCGTCAGAAAAAGCTACAGTACAAAACTGGCAGCCACGGCCTGGAGGTGCTATGGGCTCCGGTACTGCTCATCCACCTCGGTGGACAAATCAACATATCTGCCTACAACATCGAAGACAATGAGCTATGGAGGCGGCACATTTTAACCTCGGTTTCTCAGGTCAGCAAACAAATAAACCCATATCTCCATTCCATTTAGATATGCTTGCTGGTTGCTGCATTGCGTAGGTTATATAGATGTTATAGGCCAAAACTTTGCTAGCATGTTCGTCCATCTCTGATCCCTCCGTTATCTCAGGTTGCAGTAGCTCTCTACGTGTTTTGCAAGTCATGGTCGCACTCGGCCGATAAGAGGTTGCTAGCTGCAGCAATTCTGCTTTTTATCCTTGGGATATTGAAATGCTTAGAGAAGCCATTGGCACTCCGGAGGGCTAGCTTTAATAGCCTAGCCAGCTCTTTCCCTCCTGCGCCAAGAACCAAGACTACTTTAAGAGAAGTAGAGCTTGAAGAATACGTACAAGCAGCAAGGCCTTTTGTTAAAAGTCATCAAGATCCTATACCATTGGACGAGATTGATAAACATAAGCATTTGCTCTTTGGAACTGACGAGATATTCATAGACTCTGCATCTGCCTACACGGACAATCTCACCAAGTTGAAATCCTTTTGGTCGCTGGACAAGGAAACAAGTTATGAGGCGCTGTATGGAGGGATCTCAAAAACTTTCGATATTACTTATACCAGGGATCCAGCCCGTGGTGAAAACATACGTATATCCAACAGCATTTCCCTCACTGTCGGAACATATATTTTAAGTGCAATACTGCCAATCGTGTCTGTAGCATTGTTCCACAGTAGTCGAAAAGAAGGTTACAGAAAAAGTGACATCAAAGTAACATCTATACTGTTATACATCACATATTTGTTGGAGTTTGCTTCGATGTTTTCATTGGCAACTACTCCCTTCAAATGGACTGACATAGTAGCCCAACATAGCCTCATAGGATCCCTGTCCTGTAACAGAAGGCATACAATGCTGATGGGTAGCTTGAAGCCTTGTCACTCGTGCAAGGATATTACAAACTTAGTCCGTAGTCATGTTGAAGATGGATGGGCAAACTATATAAGTGGTGTTAAGAGTTACTGGAAGTTCACCGATATGAGAGGTCAGTGGACACTGAAGCGTAATGGATGTGACCAAACACTTCGAGGCAGTCTGGACAAGCCCTTCGACGAGAGCATCCTTCTATGGCATGTGGCAACAGATTTTTGCTTTCACTGTAAAAGCACATCTTTTAACATTGCCAGCCTGTGCAGAGAAATATCTAATTACATGGTCCATCTGTTGTTTGATAATCCTGAGATGTTGATGCCTGGTACCAGAAGGAGTTTGTTCACAGATGCCTACAATGAACTCGAGGCTATCCTCCAATACAAGGACATATCTTCATTGGATGAGAAAGAAATTACAAAACTGATCATTGACGAGGTGAAGTCTAAAGAAGGAACCATTCATGAGGCCTGGGTTCTTGCTCAGGAGCTGATGCAACTAGATGATGAGAAAATGTGGGAAGTAATCAAAGGCGTGTGGATTGAGATGTTGTGCTTTTCTGCAGGTAGATGCAGGGGTTACCTGCACATCAAGAACCTTGGCTCTGGTGGGGAGTACCTCACCTTTGTGTCGCTCCTGATGTCATATGCGGGGCTGGAGACGTTTGTGGCGAGGCAGCAGAGGGTGCAGCTTCGGCTACCTAAAGAGGCGAGGCTGCATATTGTGAAGATCAGAACTATGAAAAAGGAAATAATAGAAGCTGTTCGGAAAAGAAAAGAGAAGCTGGATGCTGCAAATGAGGGAATAGAAGAAGCTGCCGCAGTGGAAGTTGGTTGTGCATCGCCTATGGTCGAGGTGGTTGTCTCCAAATAGCTACTTACGATTTCATCCTTCACCATTTTACCTTGAGCTGTCATGTTTGTTGCTGCTACCCTCTTAAGCCTATTCTTATCCTGTTGTACTACGAAACAGAAACTCTGTACGAGTGTTCCGTTCTTTTATGTATAATTCGCAGTGCATGTACATTGTCATTTGATAACACTGCCTTTGTATTAAACAGAGCAAAGGGAAAATGTTCAGCTTGTTATTTTTCTATTTCTATTGTTATGTACGAGTGATTGAATAGGTTATGTTACTTCTGTACAAAACTAACCTTAACGATGAGAACACAGCTAGCGTCAGAAGGAATCTTTTCACAGCTCTTTGCCAAGAAATAGAGGACTTCCTGTCAAGAAAAAATGGTCAACGATACATGATCACCTTGTCTATCCCCCAGTTTCATGTTTCATAAGAAAAGTCCCTGACAGGGCCAAACGTCCAGCTTTGGGTCTTTACAAGCCAAATTTCTAGTTCCAGGTAGGGATGCCAGCAGGGATTAAAAGAATGGGCGGCAAGTAACTCCGCAAATATTCATGATTCTTAACTCCAAAATTTCTGACTCTATGACAGATGATGAGATGATCAGCTCCTTCTAATACATACAGACGTTTCGCTTAGATGACAATGTGTCTCCTCCACATTTACATCAGTGAAATTAATGTCGTCATAAAGAAGACAAAAAAAGTCTTGCTGGTAAATTTTACCAGGCAGGATCTAATGTCGCTTCACATAACAACAACAACAACAACAACAAAGCCTTTTTGTCCCAAGCAAATTGGGGTAGGCTAGAGATGAAATCTGCAGGAACCAACAAGGGAGGCAAAACCAACCAAAACGAGAAAGGGCAAAACAGGATGGAAGAGAAAGAAGAGAGAAAAGAAAAAAAAAGAAAAAAGAAAAAAGAGTGAAAGAAAAAAGAAAAAAAGTTTTTTTTTAAAAAAAGGAGGGTTTTTTTAAAAGGATTAAAAAAGAGAAATCAAGGTTCCGGCACGTGGATTGCTTTCTTCCACCCTCTCCTATCCATAGCTAACTCCTCAGCAATATTCCAGTCCTTCAGGTCTCTCTTCACCGACTCTGCCCATGTCAAAGGTGGTCGACCTCTGCCTCTCTTCATATTTTCGGGACGACGTATTATCCCACTACGTATAGGCGCCTCCTCTGGTCTTCGTTGCACATGCCCAAACCATCTCAAGCGATGTTGAACAATCTTCTCCTCAATTGGTGCCACCTCTAATCTCTCACGTATGTCGTCATTCCGGACTCGATCCCTTCTTGTGTGGCCACATATCCATCGCAACATACGCATCTCTGCTACACTGAGTTGCTGGATATGCTTTCTTTTAGTTGGCCAACATTCTGCTCCATACAGCATAGCAGGTCGGATCGCTGTCCTGTAGAATTTGCCTTTTAGCTTTTGTGGCACTTTAGTGTCGCAAAGGACACCTGTAGCTTGACGCCACTTCAACCATCCAGCTTTAATTCTATGACTGACATCGTCATCGATATCTCCACCTTTATGTAGCATCGATCCCAAATAACGAAAGGTGTCTTTCTTGGGTACTACTTGACCATCGAGGCTGAATCTCCATCCTCCTGCCCCGTATCACTGAAGTTACACTTCATGTATTCTGTTTTAGACCTACTTAGCCTAAAACCTTTTGACTCCAGAGTGTGCCTCCACATATCCAGCTTCTCAGCAACACCACTCCTGCTCTCGTCAACTAGGACCACGTCATCTGCGAAGAGCATACACCAAGGGATATCGCCTTGTATATCTCTTGTGATCTCATCTATCACCAGAGCAAAGAGGTAGGGGCTCAAAGCCGACCCTTGGTGTAGCCCAACATGAATCGGAAAGTCAGATGTGTCCCCACCACTTGTTCGAACACTTGTCACAACATTATTGTACATATCTTTGATTAGATTAATGTACTTAATTGAGACTTTGTGTTTTTCCAGGGCCCACCACATGACATTCCTAGGCACTTTGTCATATGCCTTTTCCAGGTCAATGAAGACCATATACAGGTTTTTCTTTTGTTCCCTGTATCTTTCCATTAGTTGCCTTAAGAGGAAAATTGCCTCCATAGTTGACCTTCCGGGCATGAAACCAAACTGATTTTTGATCACACTCGTCATCTTCCTCAAGCGGTGCTCGATGACTCTCTCCCATAGCTTCATTGTATGGCTCATCAGCTTAATTCCACGGTAATTAGTACAACTTTGTATATCTCCTTTATTCTTGAAGATTGGTACTAATGTACTGCGCCTCCACTCTTCGGGCATTTTGTTTGTCCGAAAGATAAGGTTGAAGAGCTTAGTGAGCCATACTATCGCTATGTCTCCGAGACATCTCCAAACCTCAATGGGGATACTATCAGGGCCCATCGCCTTACCTACCTTCGTCCTTTTTAACGCCTCCTTTACCTCATAATGTTGGATCCTTCGCACGAAACCTCTGTTGTTATCATCGAAGGACTCGTCCAACTCTAAGGCAGAGCTCTCAGTCTCCCCATTGAACAGTTTGTCGAAGTACTCTCTCCATCTGTTCTTGATCTCCTCATACTTCACTAAGAGTTGATTCGCTTCATCCTTGATGCACTTGACTTGGTTGATATCCCTCGTCTTCTTCTCACGGATCTTGGCCATCTTATAGATGTCCTTCTCTCCCTCTTTTGTGTCCAAACGCTAGTATAGACCCTCGTAGGCCCGCCCCCGGGCTTTGCTGACAGCTTGCTTTGCAGTCTTCTTTGCTACCTTATACTTCTCCATGTTGTCTGCAGTCTTATCATTGTGCAGACGCTTGTAGCATTCTGTCTTCTCCTCTATAGCCTTTTGCACCTCCTCATTCCACTACCAAGTATCTTTAGCTTCCTTTCTGTTTCCTCTGGTCGTCCCAAACTCTTCTGAAGCCACCTTCCGGATGCAAGTCACCATCTTCAACCACATGGTGTCTGCGTCCCTTTCTTCTGCCCAAGGGCCCTCCTTAATGACCCTCTCCTTGAAGGTTTGTGCCGCATCTCCTTTAAGCTTCCACCACTTTGTTCTAGTGACTTTGGCATGCTTACTCCGTTGGAGACGAATTCTAAAACGGAAGTCAGCAACCACCAGCTTATGCTGAGGGACAACACACTCTCCAGGTATCAACTTGCAATCTAAGCACGCATATATGTCTTCTCTTCTAGAGAGGACAAAATCGATCTGGCTAGTGTGGTGGCCACTACTAAACGTCACTAGGTGGGATTCCCTCTTTTGGAAGAAGGTGTTTGCTACAAACATGTTATAGGCTAGGGCAAAATTCAGGATCTCCTCTCCTTCTTGATTCCTGTTACCAAAGCCAAAGCCCCCATGCACACCCTCGAAGTTCGTGTTAGACGTACCTACATGGCCATTGAGATCTCCTCCTATGAAGAGCTTCTCGCCAATTGGTACACTTCTAACTATGTCCTCTAGGCCTTCCCAAAACTCCCTTTTGGAGTTCTCGTTATGGCCTACTTGAGGGGCATACGCGCTGATAACATTGAGAACTAAATCCCCAATGACCATCTTGACTAGGATGATTCTATCCCCTAGTCTCTTGACGTCTACCACTCCATCCTTAAGGCTCTTGTCGATCAACACACCGACTCCATTCTTGTTTGCAGTTGTCTCTGTGTACCACAACTTGAAACCTGTACCTTCTACCTCCTTAGCCTTCTGCCCCTTCCACTTAGTTTCTTGAACGCAAAGGATATTTACACGTCTCCTCACCGCAACGTCAACTATTTCTCGTAACTTACCGGTTAAGGACCCTACATTCCAGCTACCTAAACGAAACCTACGCGGCTCGGCTAGCTTCCTTACCCTTCGCACCCGTCGAGAGAGGTGCAAAGACCCTTGCTCATTTTTCACTACACCCGGGCGCCGATGTAGCGCGCCACTAAGGATGCGACGACCCGATCCTTGCTCACTTATCATCGTATCCGAATCAAGATACGACGCGTCACTTAAGAGGTGACGGCTCGGCCCTTGCCCATTTAACACCATACCCGGGTTCCGATATGGCGCGTCGCTAAGAGGGTTACGCCCCAACGAGTTCCTTTGTTGTTTCATCTCCATAAGATTGGCTAAAAATTGGTTGTTGGCTAGCCAAGCCTAACACAACCCCCTCCACTTTTCTCATCCGGGCTTGGGACCGGCAATCGCTTCACATAACAGTTAAAAAGAAATTTAGGCAGCTTCCTCAACTTCTGGTCTCGTGTCCATTGACAAGGTAGCTACTTCACGGGCATCTGTATCGACCTTGTCGTTGAAATGATCCCTTAGGAATTCAACTGCCATGAATGTGATTGCTGATGCTGGGATATACCAGATTATTCTAGGAACGCTTCCCTTGAACAAGCCATGCACTCCCTCAGAACTCCGTGTCTTTGTAATAGCATCCAGCCACCCATTGTATCTGGTTATACAGAAACCGATTTTTTTAAAACTTAGGGCCCAAATCATGTATGACCCCACCGTAAAAAAGTGATAGCAGAGAAATATCAATCTTCAAATCAGGAAAGAAAGAGAGGATCGGCCACAGAATCGATTGGCATGTACCTAGTTGTTGAGCCTTGTACTTGCAGTCGTGTCTTGATCACATCGAAGGGGGTTGTCAAGTATGCACTAAAGCCTGCAACAGCCATCCAGAAGAGTTATGAAGGACAGATAAAATTCTCAAATGATACAATACAATAGCAAATATATGGCTTATAGTACATACTAGACCAGACATACCGCCTGCCAAGCCTCCTAGAACAAGTCCTTCAAAGGAGTTACCAACATCCAAATCATGTTTGGCAAATACTTCCTCTTTCCATATTGAGTCAGTTCTTTCATTGCTTCATAGAAAGTGACCTGGAAAGCCACATATTTGTTTACAGAAAAAATTATAAAAAATCTTTTCAACTTTCCACAGCATTTCAAAAAGTTAGAATTTAAAATCTTAAATGCGTAGTTGTGGTACAGACGTGACATGAGATATCAGATAAAGATGTATCTACAAGTATAGCGCTCTTAGTGTACAGGAGTTAACAAGGACTACAAGGTGCTTAGGTTTATTTTAACAATCATATACTAAAAAGGCAAATCGTAGTTCCCACGGTCATGGGACCTGCTGTTAATGGAAATGTTTGAGTTGGAACTGCCTAGATGGTAAAAGCATGACAGCCAAAATGATTATGGTGGTGCCTTGTGGATTGCTACCGGGCTGCCGGAAGAGCAAATGGTTAAGGTCTAGCACATCCACTGCCTACAGGAGGTAGCCTAATGTGACGTCCCGCCTCCACGAGGCCGGGCCCGCACGCCTGGCAGCTCTCTAGGATCTCAAGACTGTCCCCACTGACCAACACATGTCTTTTCTGCGCACTTTGTCCTCACTCGTGCACACCCGGGAAGGACTTCCCGGTCGGTCACCCATCCCGAAATTGCTCCGGGCCAAGCACGCTTAACCCCGGAGTTCTTTCGAGATGAGCTTCCGGAAAAAAAGTTGCAACTGTTGGTATGAGTATTCTTATCAATCCTATTAAGCCCTGGGCCAGGATGTTACATTCTCACCCCCTTAGGAGATCGACGTCCTCGTCGATCAACCCCAGTCCAGGAACGTCCCCTCTTGGCCACGTCCGTGCGTCCAGTGCCAGCGCATGTGCCATGCTGTGTGACCACTCTGGGCCCACACCAGCCATGCGCACCATGCCTGAGCAACTGCGCCCACACGCGCCCGTGAAACCGCGAGGGTCGGCTCTGATACCACTTGTGACGTCCCGCCTCCACGAGGCCGGGCCCGCACGCCTGGCAGCTCTCTAGGATCTCAAGACTGTCCCCACTGACCAACACATGTCTTTTCTGCGCACTTTGTCCTCACTCGTGCACACCCGGGAAGGACTTCCCGGTCGGTCACCCATCCCGAAATTGCTCCGGGCCAAGCACGCTTAACCCCGGAGTTCTTTCGAGATGAGCTTCCGGAAAAAAAGTTGCAACTGTTGGTATGAGTATTCTTATCAATCCTATTAAGCCCTGGGCCAGGATGTTACACCTAAGCTCCAAAAATCAGCATTGTTATTAACCAATTGGGAAGCTTACTAAAATTGCTAGGCAGTAACAAAGGGAGTGCAAGTTGAATTTTAAACTACCATTAGACCAGCAAAAGGCACATCCCTGGCAAGCGTAGACCAGTAACTGCAAGAAATAAAAGGCTTACAGTTAAAGAAAAACAAACTACACTTTCATCAAAAGGTGAAACAAAACTCAATTGTGACAATTAGGCTATCAACGTGTGAGTTTCAAACACTACCCTGCATAAAGTCCCTTCAGACCATGATCTCTCCAGATAGAACAACCAGCATGGAACATTCCATTGTAGTACCCATACATCTGAGTCCCAGAAGTTTGAGAAATGCATCCTTTAGCAGCAGCTGATTGCCAAGATTTTCTGGTGCCTTGGACTTGCATTCTTTGTTTCATGACCTCGCAAGGCACATATACAAAGGATCCAAGTGTATCACCTGAAATCAGCAATGAATCACATACCGTATCAATTAAGCAAGCAGCACAAAAAAATTCTTGGGACGACACAGATTTCACTGAAAAGGTGAACTTCACATCCAAGTATTATAACCAACAAAAGAGGATGCCAGAGAAGTATCTAAGTGCATATGTAAGGACCCCATGTTGGGAAAATCTGGTGTAAATTTAACTATTTAATGCAGTATTGTAATGATTTAATTTCAGAAGATAAAATATATATACTGAGATACAAGTGCTAACCAATTGCTCCAGCAATGAAATGAGACCAATGTCCACTTAGATTAGGATTAGCATTCTCCAACCATGTCTTAGTTGATTCAATAACACCAAAATAAGTTGCACCTGTTGCAAGTGATCCAGTAACACCTGGACTAATTCCTCTGTAAAAACCTGAAAAGAGGTTAGCAATAAAGTTTATGAAGTTTCTTAAAATAAAAAGGGTTTATCAAAACTATAATTGATGCTTTTGAGCGTGGAACTTTCACAAGCCCAAGGCTCATGAGCCATGGCATTTCAACTTTAAACTGGTTTTAAAAAGCTAGCACTGCCTTTCTCTAGCCTCTTTCCCTATTTGTATTCACTAACCTTGTTGGGGTTTGCACCTCCAAACATAGAGAGAGGGAATATGTGGAGAGGGAAGAGCAAGTGAGGCAAATGGCCAAGAGTCCCCTCCCCCAAGCCCTTGGGCTCTATTTATAGGGGGAGGTGGGATGCCTCTTCTCATTTATTCCATTAGTGGGGATAAATATTACAGATAAGTCCTCAGACTTTACAAATAGGTCCCTAAATACTACAAAGAAGTCCTAAGACCTTACAAATGGACCCTGGACCTACATATTAGCCTCTTTTACACACAAAATGGAGGTCCTAGCATATGGTACATATATGTCGATCCCCAACAGCAGCCCCTCAGCTATTTGGTCTTGGCTGGCACAACAAAACCTAATAGCTGATTCTATTCAAAGAGGCCAATTACAACTTAGTCTTTGGTTCTAAGGATTGTCCTTAGCAACCAACCCATGTGCGCCTCATTAAAACTCCATCCCAAAAACCCGGTGGGAAAAAAGGGTATGGAGAAAAGAGCACGCACACACTTGGGTTTTTACATGTGTTGACTCTAGACTTCTGCATTTTGCAGCTTCACACGATGACAGCTTCGGCTTTTATGATGACCTTCCTCGCGCCAATAGCTTCATAAGAAATCTTTACTTGGCAAACTTGATGCAAGTGTTGATGTAGACGAAGTAGTCGAAGTAGTTGTGGACGAAGGTGGACGTCATGCCTCGAAGTCTTCTATCACGTGCATCAGGCAAGACTCTGCCTTTTTGGGTGATTTGATTCTCCGGTACCACCCCTAGCCCCTCTTGGCTGGTGTTGGTGAGAGAAGGGTCCTGCAAGCTGCTTGATATTGCAAAATGGAGAAGGCAAAAAGTCGATGCTAAAAATGACGACGAGCCGAAGAAATGGCGGAAGCAAAAATTGGAGCCGAAGATTTTGGCGAGCCCCTTGAGCCGGAAAATTGGCGGAGGCGAATTCAGTGCTGACTTTAACAGCGAAGCCCTTGAGCCGAAGAAATGGCGACGGCAAATTCAGTGCTGAATTTGACAGCGAAGCTCTCAAGCCGAAAAAATGGCAATGGCAAATTCAGTGCTGAATTTGACAGCGAAGATCTCGAGCTGAAAAAATGGCGACGGCAAAAAATGGCGGCGGCAAAAAATCAGAGCCCCTTGAGCCGAAAAAATGGCAAAGGCAAATTCGGTGCTGAATTTGACAGCGAAGCTCTCAAGCCGAAAAAATGGCGATGGTGAAAAATGGCGGCAGCAAAAAATCAGTGCCGGAGATTTTGGCGAGCCCCTTGAGCCGAAAAAATGGCAAAGGCAAATTCCGTGCTGAATTTGACAGCGAAGGCCTTGAGCCGAAACAATTGCGACAGCAAAAATCGGCGACAGCGAAAATCGATGCCGGAAATGACGGCAGGCCTGTTGAGCCGAAAAATGGCGACAGCAAAAAGTCGATGCCGGAAATGACGGCAAGGGAGCCCATTGAGCCAAGAAAATGGCGAAGGCAAAAAATCGATGCCGAAAATGACGGCAAGCCTGTTGAGCCAAAAAATGGTGACGGGAAACAATCGATGCCGGAAATGACGGCAAGGCCTTTGAGCCGAAAAAATGGCGAAGGCAAAAAATGAAAGCCGAAAATGACGGCACGCCCTTTGAGCCAAGAAAATAGCGAAGGCAAAAAATCGACGCCGGAAATGACGGCAAGCCCGTTGAGCCAAAAAATGGTGACGGGAAACAATCGATGCCGGAAATGACGGCAAGGCCTTTGAGCCGAGAAAATGGCGAAGGCAAAAAATAGAAGCCGAAAAAATGACGGCACGCCCTTTGAGCCTTAAAAATGGCGAAGGCAGAAAATGGAAGCCGAAAAAATGACGGCACGCCCTTTGAGCCTTAAAAATGGCGAAGGCGAAAAATGGAAGCCATAAAAATGACGGCACGCCCTTTGAGCCTTGAAAATGGCGAAGGCAATCGATGCCGGAAATGAAGGCAAGGCCTTTGAGCCGAGAAAATGGCGAAGGCAAAAAATCGATGCCGGAAATGAAGGCAAGGCCTTTGAGCCGAGAAAATGGCGAAGGCAAAAAATCGATGCCGGAAATGACGGCAAGCCCGTTGAGCCAAAAAATGGTGACGGGAAACAATCGATGCCGGAAATGACGGCAAGGCCTTTGAGCCGAGAAAATGGCGAAGGCAAAAAATCGATGCCGGAAATGACGGCAAGCCCGTTGAGCCAAAAAATGGTGACGGGAAACAATCGATGCCGGAAATGACGGCAAGGCCTTTGAGCCGAGAAAATGGCGAAGGCAAAAAAATCGATGCCGGAAATGACGGCAAGCCCGTTGAGCCAAAAAATGGTGACGGGAAACAATCGATGCCGGAAATGACGGCAAGGCCTTTGAGCCGAGAAAATGGCGAAGGCAAAAAATCGATGCCGGAAATGACGGCAAGCCCGTTGAGCCAAAAAATGGTGACGGGAAACAATCGATGCCGGAAATGACGGCAAGGCCTTTGAGCCGAGAAAATGACGAAGGCAAAAAATCGATGCCGGAAATGACGGCAAGCCCGTTGAGCCAAAAATGGTGACGGGAAACAATCGATGCCGGAAATGACGGCAAGGCCTTTGAGCCGAGAAAATGGCGAAGGCAATATTTTATGAAGCCAAACCTGATACTGAAAGGCCTGAAAAAATAAGCAAATGTGCACCTTGTATCTGAAAGTGTGAATTCGTTGAATTGCTTTTAGGAGAAGAAACTCGCCAAAAAGGAACGAGGGTTAGAAAAGTGGAATTCCAAGGTTTTGGAAAAAAGTAAATTTGTTGCTTTTTTGAGAAATGGCGGCACTGAGCCCCTTGGGGCTTGTGATTTTGTTGGTCAATTTTTCCTTTGGAAAAAATCGACACTAGGCCCCCTTGGGGGTTAAACATGGGTCGACCTTTTTCCTTTGGGAAAAAGGGGACGATAAGCCCTTGGGCGTTTGATAAATCGCTCTTATCTCTGTTTAGTGAGAAAGAGTGAGTGTTGAGCCCCTTGGGGCTTGATTTCTCTAAGTGCTTGATGAGAGAAAGAAGCCTGGGAGAAGGGTGCAAAAAATTTTGCTCCCTTTGAGTGGCTTTGGCCCTTGGGTTTGAACCCAGTGTCGATGTGGCGACGTTTTCTCCAAAGGTCGCATCGACAGTCAGAAAGACAAGAGACTTTCTTTTTGTGGGGGGAGTAGCATTATATTGCATTGCTTGGGTTACAAAGGTTTCAGTCTGTTAACCATCTCACCCGTTGATTTTGGGGTTTCCCAGAGATCATCAATGATATAGAATGAAGAAGGCATAGGCATCGACATTTCTTTTAGAAAATCTTGATCCGCACTTGAGTTCATCAATGATAAGAAATGGAGAAAACATAGCTGCCGACATTTCCTTGAAAAGTCTCGATCGTCACTTAAGATCATCGGTGATATAATTGGAGAAAGCATAGCTGCCGACATTTCCTTGAAAAGTCTTGATCTTCACTTGAGATCATCAGTGATATATATAAAATGGAGAGGGTTCCTTGTCAGGTTGCTCTTGTTTTGATAAGTCCTGTCTGAAGAACTTGTATCTCAAAATAATTGCGGCAGCCTTCTAATATACGACCTTTTATGTATGTTGATGGGGATAAATATCGAGAAGATGACGGCCTTCTTTTGAAACCAATGCTGTGCTGACCTTGGTCAAAAACCAATAGGTGACGATCTTCATCGAAACCCATAGAGTGGTGAGCTTTGTTGAAAGACAATAAGGCGATGACCTTCTCCTGGAGGTTGGATAAAATGCCGAGACTCCACTATGGGTGGCTTCGCTATTGTTTGGAGAAAAAGCTGTAGGTACACTATGCTTGTATCTTAGCTTCGCATTTAGAGTAGCAATAGTTGCAAGGGCTTGTCAAATAATATAATATTATCTAGTGGACAGAAACATATCCTTCACTTTATATTTGTCTGCACACCCACAAATTGTTCGAGCCCCGAAATTGACGGCAAGCCCTTCGAGGCGGTAAAATGGCAAAGGCAATGTTTCTGATGACGCCAAAGCTGATAGTGACCTTAGTTTCATAAAACCGGACCAGATAACTAGTACTTCCTTCCACCAGAGACGATGGCAACGTATAATAGAATAATCCAAACATATCATGAAATGCCGAAACTTCTGCTTCTCTTCGTTAGTGAACTATTCCAGAGATGAGATATATTCAACAATAATGCCGAGGTCCAATATTGGCACGGCACTTGTCTCTTGCACCAGGAAGTGGAGAAAGGCGACACCTTTGCTGATGAGATTGCCCAGGTGATATCCGCTTGTCTCTTGCACCTTTAGCACCTTCGCCATTAGCAGAAGTATTTTTCCCGAAGCTCCTTTATGGTATGCACAATAGCACCCATAAAGAGTGCCCTTCGCTGTTAATATTTGGCCTTTGCAGATAAAATTGCTGAGATGACCTTGATTTCCCAATCAGATAACTAGCCGCTTTGCTTCCATAAGAGACCATGCCGGAGAATAAATAGAATAATCCCTACGCTGGCCATGAAATGCTGAAGCTTTTCATTGGACAGAAACCATCATGAGAATAGAATGATTTGAAGTCACGGAGATAGCTAGCTCAGCGGAGGTGTAGAAATGATTCTTTTGTTCTTGCAAAAAATAAACTCAAAGAAGTTGACACGATTAGAGGTCTAAATCTTAAAGTGCGGATGAAACCGAAAAGGCGGGAAGTATGAATTAAAAGACGAAGGTAAACATCAGTAGCTGAAGATGGTGTATTATGACCAAGGTGAGATACCCAGGCCCTTTGCTTATGGACTAACTCCGGAGATAAAATGCATTCGGTGAAAAAGCTGAAGCAGATTGTAGTTGGCCTCTCTTGGAGAAAGTGACATGATGAAAAGCTTCCGAAAACCGAGGTCCTTCGGCGTCGAACAATAAAAAATCAAAGTGCTTGAGCATGGGGCCAAGCCTTGCCGCTTTGATGAGCTGGTATGCAAAATGCGAAGGAGACGAGAAATGCCGAGGCCTATAACGTTGTTCTAGGAAAAAGAAAACTTGGCAGGCGCAGCCTTTGCTAATCAGAGTTAATTTAGTAAAAAGAAGCCAAGTTTGGTTACCAGAAAAGCGGTGCTAGTTTTATTAAGAGAAGGCAGGATAGCTTCTTAAAATATTATTAAAACCCGGATGCATGAGTTTGCTTCACAAAACAGGAAGAAAAAATGCACCAAAGCTCGAAATGGTGATGGGCTCCGTCAAAAACCATAACATGGATGACCATCCAGCATAGTGGTGGGCTCCGTCAACAGACTATTATATTACTGTCAGCAACGTTGTTGTTAGTCTTCGCTATTTTGGCCTTTGCTATTAGCATGTGACCTTCGCAAATAAGGTGCTGAGATGACCTCCGTTTCTCTACTAGATAAGTAATGCGGCACCAAGCTCGGTTACCAGAAAGGCGGCTTCATCGGGGGACGGGGGATGTGTTAACACAAACATGTAATAGAGTAAAGCGGCACGCCGTAACTGTGGCAGCAAAGCAAACAAAGGGCAAAGAAATTGCGGCACGCTGTAACTGCGGCAGCGAAGCAAACAAAGGCCAAACTGCACGCCGTACTTCTTTGTTAGTGAACCATTTTCGGAGATGAAAAGTATTCAGCGGTAAAGCCGAAGCGACTAGAAAAGCTGATGCGCTTTTCTCGCACTTGCGGGGTGAGTGTTTTGTCGGAAGAAGAGGACCATGACTTTCGCTTGGTGCACTACGGCAAAAGAAATGGCGGCAGCTTTTGAAAGTGCTTCGCTATTCTCTTAATTTCTAAGCAAGAAATGTCGAGACCTACAATGTTGTTCGAGGAAAAAACCTGGGCAAGCACTGGCTTCGCAGAAAAAAGGTGTGGATATAAACTATTATCTTGTTTTGATAAGACCTGCCTGAGAAACTTGTATCTCAAAAATAACTGCGGCAGTCTTCTCTTGTATCTCAAAATGATTAGAGATTACGGAGATGAACTATGTAGTATGTACCATCCCCGGAGATAAAAATGTATTTGCCTATTCGGTGAAAAAACCGAAGCAGCTGGCAAAAACCGAAATCCAGAACTAGCACCGTGCTTGTCTCTTGCATCATCTGTGACCTTCGTCATTAGCAGGGTGGAGTTGCATTGGACCTTCGACACTAATCACAGTACCGGAAGCAATGTGATTGGAAGAAACACTCTTATATTTCGAAGGTAAAAGGCGACAACGAAATGAAAATGGCGAGTGTACAGCCTGGGCAAAACTGTGTTTGTTTGTTTGTTTTTTTTTTTTGTCATAAAAATCAGCGAGGGTGGCGTGATTAGATAATATAATATTGACAGCGGAGAGATGGAACATGACCTTTGCTGATAGATATGCTTCTGTTGCAATTTGACGACTGGTGTGTTTCTTGCTTGAGTGCCGAAGATTATGTGGCAAAGCTAATGCCGAAGGCGATTTGCTTTCTCGGCGGTTTCAGAGAGCAGTTAAATTTGCAGCTTTCGTGCACACGTGCAGTATACTGAAGGTAGCCAGGCAGTCTCATCATGAGAGAGGTCGAAGCCATCAGAGATGAGCAGTGCTAGATGAAAAAGCGAAAGTGCACGATCTTGTTTGGAGCTTCTGCTTCGTGATATGGTATGGACTAGTATCTGCCTTTTTATCTTGCTTCGCAAATTAGCTGACGCCGTTTGGAGAAAGCCACATCGTGAAAAGCCTCGCCAATATTTGTTTGGCAAGAGAGGATAAGCTTCATTGGATTAAAGGACGAAAGGTCCTGGGAACAAAAAAAATTGCTTTGTGCAGTCACAAGCTTGGATTGTTAGGTCATGCTTAACTTTTTAACATGCACAAAGAAAAAATTGCGAGGGGCAACGAGATTAGAAAAATAATGATTGTTAATGTTGCACAACAGTGAAATAAAGAAGTTGCCGTATATAAACAATGTCTTGTCTAGAGGAAAAGAGACATGACCTTTGCCGTATATAAAGAACTGCTTGCCGGCCAGCATTGGCGGCATGGAAATGTCACTTTAGACATCATCTTGGGTGAGCGTCGAGACAAGCCTGACAGCTTGGGCATGGTAAAATGCGAAAGTGATATAGTGGCCACCTCATCAAAGGCGGTGACAAGTAGTGAAATGTACGGAAGTCTCTCATAAAAAGCGACGGCCTTGGTAAAAAGCGGCGGCATTGGTAAAATGCGATGGCTTTGGTGGAGCGACAGGCAAAAATTGATGCCGGAAATGACGGCAAGCCTAAGCCAAAAAATGGCGACAGACAAAAATAGATGTCGAAAAAATGACGGCAAGCCTAAGCTAGAAAAATGGCGGCAGACAAAAAATCGATGCCGAAAATGACGGCGAGCCTAAGCCAGAAAAATGACGGCAGACAAGAAATCGATGCCGAAAATGACGGCAAGCCTAAGCCAGAAAAATGGCAGCAGCAAGAAATCGATGCCGAAAATGGCGGCGAGCCTAAGCCAGAAGAATGGCGGCAGACAAGAAATCGATGCCGAAAATGGCGGCGAGCCTAAGCCAGAAAAATGGCGGCAGCCAAGAAATCGATGCCGAAAATGACGGCGAGCCTAAGCCAGAAAAATGGCGTCAGACAAGAAATCGATGCCGAAAATGGCGGCGAGCCTAAGCCAGAAAAATGGCGGCAGACAAGAAATCGATGCCGAAAATGACAGCGAGCCTTGGTAAAAAGCGACGGCTTTGGTGGGGCGATGCCAATGCCGAAGCAACCTGATTCTTCTCTGCCACTCCGCTCTCTCAAAAAGAAAAAATTTCGTGCCGAGCACGGTGGGCGCCAATGTTGGGGTTTGCACCTCCAAACATAGAGAGAGGGAATATGTGGAGAGGGAAGAGCAAGTGAGGCAAATGGCCAAGAGTCCCCTCCCCCAAGCCCTTGGGCTCTATTTATAGGGGGAGGTAGGATGCCTCTTCTCATTTATTCCATTGGTGGGGATAAATATTACAGATAAATCCTCAGACTTTACAAATAGGTCCCTAGATA
Source organism: Eragrostis nindensis (assembly GCA_012490785.1). Classification (NCBI taxonomy): domain Eukaryota; kingdom Viridiplantae; phylum Streptophyta; class Magnoliopsida; order Poales; family Poaceae; genus Eragrostis; species Eragrostis nindensis. The sequence goes on along the minus strand of JAAXCT010000269.1, from coordinate 152,059 downwards.
CTACAAAGAAGTCCTAAGACCTTACAAATGGACCCTGAACCTACATATAGCCTCTTTTACACACAAAATGGGGGTCCTAGCATATGGTACATATATGTCGATCCCCAACAAACCTCTCAGACCATCAGAAGTCCAAACTGTCCTGACCATCTGAAATATATTCTTCTGGGCCTGTTAGGAACAAATGAGGAAAGACCACATGTTACAACTATATGTTCTAAAGTTTACGCTCTAGTGTAAAATTAACTTGAAAAGATGGGAAACAATCTGACACCTTAGTCCCTGTCATAATAGCCTGACTCTGAAGCCTTGTTTTCAGAGTGTCAACTGGATGCATCATGCCTTCTCCAAATGCGCCTGCAATTGCGCCCCACACAAATTCCCTCCATACTGCAGCATATGATTCATATCAGCATTAAGACAGTGCACATATTAGAATACACAAGTTACAGTTGTAGGGACTAGGGAACATTACAAATACAGTTTTAATTGCGAAGTCTAATTTGTTGTTGAATAGAATATCAGTACAAATTTGGTCAAACATGGACTTTTCTTGTTTTCACGCTCATAGTGAGCTAGGATAATATGATCCATCAATTATCACGAAATATTAAAAGAGGATTAGCAGACAAGAGAATTCCACCGCATAACCACCCAGTACAAAGCAATCATATAGAAGATGCACAAACAAAATGCTCTATTGCATCAACACAACAATAGTTATTCCCCTACTGCGGGAAATGAACCCGATCCAATTGAACCACCATTAGCACTAACCAAATCGCAATCCGATGCCCCATACGCCTCAACCTCACACGGTGATAGCCCCACTCCAATGTGTCTCACAGTCGCCCAAACCGCAGCATTTTATTTTTGCGAGGGAAAAATAATGTTGGCCAAACCGCAACATTGGATTCCAGACGAATCTACTACCCGAGACTAAAGTGCCGAATATAAAAAGCACAATCGGGGAACCTAGTAATCCGAACAAATGCAAAGAATAGAAGCAAGAGCACTTGCCGAAGAAGTTGGTCAGTTGCCGAAGAGGACTTGAGCCCCGGCCGTCGACTCCGGCAGCGGCGATGGTAGAGGAAGGAGACGCCTCCATGGTCGCTGACGCGCGCGATTCCTCGAGGGGTCGAGGTTTAGTTCAGGGTTTAAGGTTTTGAACGGCGCGCCATGGATGCTGCCGAGTTGGTCGGTGCGGCGGTCGCGGCGATGAGGCTCTTGACAGACTCGCGTTCGCGGATGAGAGCCGTTGGCTCTTGAACAAGAGGTCCAGACCGTGCTCTCTGCCAGACCACCAATCCACGCTCGACGAGCAGGAAACGGACGCGACGAGAGCCGCCGGCGGCCGGTCGGGGTTGGGGGAGGAGGTGGCGGCGTTGGCGAGAGTGGGCTTCGCCTCGCACAGGCGAGCCTTGTGGAGCCCCACTTAACTGTATGCAGGGCCAATGTATTGTACAGTGTGAAGAAAGCCCAAGATGACCCAACAACGAGCAGAGACGTTCAGCCTAGCAGCAAGCCAAAGAGGTCGGCCCAGTTTAGTTAATTTTTTCTTTTCCCTCTTCTAACTTTTCATATATATTTTTTAAAACACAGTAGAGACGCAGACGATCATATACACGCATGCACGCTCACCCCTCTTTCTCTCCAGTCAGCCACACGAAAAGCCGCAACCGCCGCCGCTCTTTGATTCCCCTCTTTCTCTCCGGTCAACCACCAATGTGAAGAAAGAATGGGGTCCTTTCAAGTAGGTCTAATATTTTAAGTATAGTTTTTGTCTCTCCTTCGTCGGGATGCCAAATTGTCTGCCGTTAGTTTCCTATTCATCTCGTTCATGTGTTTCTTCATCACGTACTGGGATCAATAATCCTGTGTGTTACAAATTCTTATCAAATGCTTCGTCAATAATAGTTTGAGAACCAAGTTCGACACCTGCCATACATTCACACAAAAAAAAAGTTAAGAAACTTTATTGGTTTGGTACCTTTCAACATTTTTGAAATAATTTTTTATCATTTTCTACAACTCATTTCAACATTTTGTGTAGGATGTTGAATCAATTTAAAAATATATATTTAGAATGCTAATTAAGTTAGAGCCAAACCAGAGCAGCCTTATGCTGTGTGAGCTTCTTGCCGTTTTTAAGGAGACAATTGATATTTTGATATCGAATAGTTATGGCTTCACTGTCAGATGTTGCTTTTGAATCCAATGTCAGATGTTGCTTTTCCCAGCCAATGAATCCATCGCAGTGCCAATGTGCTGTTGCTACCTTGGACTTCAGTCTGTTGTCTGCTCTTCCTCTTCTTTTAGTTTTGTTTGTCTGTTTAGCTTAGCTTAGCTTTCCTTCTTTTAGGTAAGTTTCTCTTAAGACAGACTTGTTTCGTGGTTGTTTTTATTAATGAAAATTGGGTTGTGGGGATCTCCCCCACAGTTTCTTTTCAAAAAAAAAAATGTGACGTTGCAATTGATAATTGAAGCACTTGGGAAAGGAGAGGAAAGTTCTGGTGCTACCGGCCCTTACGGTGCTACCGTGCTACCGAGCACTGTAGCACCGTAAATATGCATCGAAAAATTGCAATAAAAATATGAATGGATAGTGCATGCAACGATCTACGATTCATATTTTGGGTTGAGGTGCAACGGAAGCTTGTGCAAGAAGATAAAAAAAAGAGAAATCAAGCTATGAACAGTGCGGGTTGCAACTGTTCATCATGAACCCGCAACCCGTTACTATTCAAAGTCTGATTTCTCTTTTTTTTATCTTCTTGCACGAGCTTCCGTTGCACCTCAACCCAAAATATGAATTGTAGATCGTTGCATGCACTATCCATTCATATTTTTTTTGCAATTTTTCGCTCATCCATTGAGGTGCTACCGCGGTTGGGAGCACGGTAGCACCACAACCCGCGGTAGCACCAGAACCTTTCTCTGGGAAAGGATCTTCTTGTGTGAAAAGGGGGGCAAGAATCTTTATCCCCTCGCCTAATCACGCCTCCTTCCTTGCAAAACCTTCTTTATCAGTTTGCTCTTGCTACTGGGCTGCACATCAATTTTGACAAGAGCACTTTTGTGCCAATGAACATCGCAGATGACATTGCCACAGAAATGTCTTCGCTGCTCTCCTGCCCAGAATCATCCTTCCCACAACCATATTTGGGCCTCCCTCTCTCAACTGTTAAACTCTGGGTAGAGGACATGCAGCCGCTGATCTCTAAACATGACAAAATGTTGGCAGGATGGGCAGGTAGTGTGCTCGACCAAGGCAACAGAGGCATGCATACTAGTTAATTCTTCCTTGACCTCCCTTCCTGTCTACACAATGTCAGCTGCCATCATCCCAAAAGGAGCTATCCACCTCCTGGAGAAGAAATGAAGAAATGCCGCTCTTTTTACTGGACCGGTACCGACTCTTGTCACGGCTCTGATGGCAAGGTGGCTTGGGCAGAGCTCTGTCAGCCAAAAGAGAATGGTGGATTAGGCATTAAAAACCTTTATGCACAGAACGAGTGTCTGGTTCAAAAATTCCTTTGTAAACTCCATGAAGAACCCACCATGCTGTAACAACCCAAATTTCAAATCAAAACAAGAGGAATAAAAATCACTCAGAATTTAAATTTTTTTTCCTAAATTCTTGCCTTCCATCAAATTTTCAAAATCAAATTGAATTAAATTAACACAACTAGAGCTAGAAATGGAAATTTTCGAAATATAAAAATAAGTGCTCAAGTGTTTGATCCCCTTTTATTTATTTCGACTTTCTCTGGTGCTTGATTCACTCTCAAATCCCTATTTTGAGTTGAAATCATTTTGATTTGAATTCCTAGAAAATAGACAAACAATTTCCCTTTTGGGCCGCATCCTCTCCTTTTCTTTTTCCTCCAGCCCAGCCTGCTCTTTTCTTCCTTTTCTCCCCGGCCCATCCCCCTTTCTCCTCCGCTGGGCCACGATACCCCTCTCCTCCCTTCCTCCTGGCCCGGCCTCGCCCAATCCAGCCCGACCCGGCCCCAGCCCGCGCCGCGCCCGCTCCCTTCCTCCCCGCTCCGCCGTCGCCACGTCGCGGCCGTGCAGCGTCGCAGCGGCGCCATGACGCCCTGCCTCGCGCATGCTTGCTGCGTCACGTCGCCCTTCGCGCGCATGCCCACCTTTCTGCGCGCCGTGCCGCTCGCGTGCCCGCTTTTCGCACGCCGCGCGGCTCCCGCTCGTCCGTCTCGCATGGACGCGCCCGCCGGGAATCCATTCGATTCCCCGACCACGCCCTTGCCTGAGCAGTCGCGCGAGCGCTGCTCCAACCGCTCCGAGCCACGCTCCGAGTCCCGAGACGACGGCCCGACATGCAAGCATGTCGTGACACGCCATGGCAACGCGCATCTGCGCGCCCGCGCGGCCTCGCCGCCTTCTCGGCCTCCCTCTCTCTCTGCTCCGCCTATAAAACGACGCGCGTGCACCTCCTCTTCCTTCCCCAGCTCACAGCCCTCCACATCGAGCAACCAACCGCTCTAATTCCCTTTTTCCCCAAATCCGATCCCGACGTCATTCGCCTCGATTCGCCGCTGTGAGGCCTCTGCTCGCCCTCCTTCTCCATGCGTCAGCTTCGCCGACCTCCCCTGCCTGGCTCGCACCCTTCCTCTCAGCTCGAGAAGCGCTGGAGCCCTTTCCCCGTCGAGCACCGCCGCCGAGCTCCGCCCCTCTTCGTCGCCCGACCACCACCGCTCTCGCGCGACGTCAACGAGCCCCCAGGTGAACTCGGCGTCCCTTCCTCCCTCTCTCGGCTCTGTTCCCGCTGAGTTTCTTCCACCGGAACGCCGGATATGCCGCTCCGGCGAGCCTCCGGCCATGGCGCCGCCGTCTTCGTCGAGTGCGGCTGCCGCGTGCAGCCTGGCGTCGCCCTTGGCCGTCCGTCTCCAGATCAACGACTAGGATTAGATCTCGCCATACCCCTTCGTTTCATAAAATCTCAGCCGCCTATATTAGATCCAACCGCCCAGATCGATCGGTCCACCATAAACCTTTGTGGACCACTCCCACAGACCCGGTCCACAGATCCATGGACCCGGTCTATAGCTTTTTCCATAGAAAAATAAATCCAAAAATCCTAGAAAATCCCAGCCCTTGTACTTTTGCAGATTAGCCCCTAATCTTTTTTGTATTTATGTTTAGGTCCTGCCTTTTTACATAAACCACCCTATACTTTTCTATATTTATCTTTTAGCCCCTACCTTTTTACACCGAAGCCCCTAAAATCTTTTATAATTACAATTAGGTCCCTGTAACCTCTCAAAAATTACAAATAGGCCCCCAGAGCCTTTCTGTTCTCACAAATAAGCCCTTAAAACCTTCAAAACTCCGTAACTCCTCAACCATAGCTCCGTTTTGAGCGATTCTTACGCTCACGCGTTCGTATAAACGCGTAATACCCTTTGGTACTAATCTTAAAGCTATAGAATACTTTGACAAGCCATCAATACCCTAAAATCTTCGCTATCTCAATAAAATCCTATCTCAGCGAATCATGCGACGCCAATCCTCGCATGTCACATATGCTCGTTCACCTTTTTAATTGAACCTAACCAATCTTACCATATCATCCCACATCAAAACCTAGTAACCTTTTATCGTAACTCAACTTCAGTTAATCCAGTTCGATCATCGCTCAATCTTTATCTATTCTGTTGTCACCACCAATCTTTATCCAACTTATTGATTTATCGTCCTCGTTTAATTGTTGTTTCTTTCATTAGAATTTATTTGAGTTTGTGTGCCTTGCTATTTTATTTGCTAGTGGTTCTTTATCAGTTAATTGTTGTGTTTATTCGCAACCATGCATTCATGCCATACTTAATCACGTGCCATCGTCATGCGCTTAGCTCATGACACATAATTAGCAGCTTAGTCTTAGTAACTAATGTAGTAAATAATACACTAGCTAATCACTATTAGGTAATACCTTAATCTATAGGTAAGAAATTAAGTGACACAGCTTACACCTTGTACGCTTGTTGCACAAACCTTTATATAGGTTACAACCTATATAAAGCCGTAGTGTTGTAAGTGTACAAAGGACACGTACACACGCCTTCTTCACCCTCACTCGCAAGCATGCACCCTTCATTCTGTTTAGCATCTATCATTCACATTAAAAACCCTAGTGCTTGAGCATCACTCTTAATAGCCTCAAAATGGTAAAACCCTACTTAAAGTAAAACTTAATGCATCATACATGATTGATATCTCTTATCCTTCACTGGATTCTATTCGTTCTTAATTGGAGTCCTATTGGATCTTATTTGGCTCTTTTTGAATCTTTATTTTCTTTTGCGGTAGTTTGTTTATACGGTATGTTTATATGCGCTAGCTTACGCGAGTTTCGAGGAAGAGCCAGAAGAATCCAAGCTTCAAGGACAAGCTGAAGAATCCAAGCTTCACGGACAAGCCAGAAGACACCAACTTCACAGCTTCGACGAAGGACCAGAAGATACCGGCACCACAGTGAGAAAAGACTTAGAGAAATCGACTTCGTTGAAGAAAGTGAAGACTTGGAGCTCGAAGATTAGGATAGCATTTACCAGGCAAGCTCTACTTTTCCTTGATCATGATTTAACCTATCGTTTTCGCAATGCACCTATACGGCCTGTTCTCGTACTATGTATTACTTGTTATTTTACTGATTGTGTAGCTATGGTCCTACTTGCTTATCGATATTGATGTCTGTTACTTAGGCGTTAATATCAGAATCCTTGCTTACTCTTGTTTACCTGTCACCTTGATAACCCTAGATATAGTTCCATCTATTTTATGATGGCACCATCATTTTTATGATGGCACGTTTACCTTGCTACTAGTTATGCTTAGGTCCCCCGCAATGTTTTTACATTGCCACACCTTACTCACATACTTAGTTTTATAAATGTGTTAAATGAGTTTGGTGGTGTGTGTGATATATATATATATATATATATGGGATTGGGAGTAGCACAACTGGTGTTAGGTGATGAAGATGGAGATGAGCATACGATGGGTATGGTTTGAGGGCGAGGCCACAGTGATTATTGGAGATAGTGTTGTGTGGCAGTCCACCTTATGTGAAATATTTGGCGCTCGCCTGGCCGCATAAGGACCGGTTCTTGTGACTGTAAACATGATGACTTCCGTACAACCACAGAACCTGTTAATGGGCAGGACTTTCTCCTACCTTCTTGGTACCTCCTGCAAGCAAGTTCCACCTGGTGGCTGGTAGTGGCAAACGGACGTTAGGAGCACTTTAAGTTGTACCTCGGGCATGAATACCCGCACTCTTAGCCAATGGTGTCGCACACTTCTTTTATCTGGAAGCTCCTAATCCTCGTGGTGGGCTTGTGAGACTACTCGGAGAAGATGGATTGAGCGTTATGTACTCTCCGATCAAGAGTGCATAACCTGTGGGAAAAGTGTACAACCTCTGCAGAGTGTAAAATTCAATCGATTGGACGTTGTCACGGCATATGACACATTTATGTTATGAGATCACATTGATTAGCCACTCTCTATTCCTTAGCGTGTGAGTGGGTATTAGATTGCCCGTGTTTTGGGATTGATGGCTGGTGAGCCGGGTCGGTACGACCATTGAGGTCGGAAGGCCCAACTAAAATATGGGAACTGGCGAGATTGAATTCTCCCCCAGGGCTAACCAACTAAAATATGACAATCAAACCCTCTGTTTTATCTATGATCCTTAATTGCTTAAACCTTGCATAAAGTTTGCTTGCTGCAAATAAACCATATAGCCTAATCCTTGCTAAGACCAAATATGCATGTATATATCCTCTTGAGTAGTGTAGGGCTTGCGGAGTACCTTATGTACTCACGTGTTTGCAATTGTTGGTTTAGTAGGGGAAGACTTCGTAGGTGAAGACGACGATTGGGTTTTTGGTTCTACTTCCCAAGTTTGCTTGTGGTTGTGGGCCATGGTTTTCTGCTGTCTGCTTCACCATTAGTCGGCCGGAAGGACTTGGATAGTTATAGATCCTCGTCGTACCACCGCTAAGAGTCTCATATCAGGTATCATACTTATTTACATATTCGAAGTATATGCTTTTGACTATCATATCTGTATTTTTGTGCGTATCAGCTACTGATCCAGGGACTGATACAGGATGCACAACAGACTCCAGAAATGGGGTCTGACACATGCCATGGCAACGCTGGTTTCAGTCTCAATATGGTGTACTCTCCACGAGGGATCTAGGTGACTGCAAGCAACATGACACAGCAACATGGAAAACCTTGATGGAGCAACTCGCCTCCTTTCGTGAAGCCACGATGGTAACAGTGGGAGATGGATGTTTTACTTCCTTCTGGCATGATCTCTGGGATGGTAATCAAACCCTGGCTGTAGATTACCCGGCTCTGTATTCTCATTGCACACGGCCGAACATCTCAGTCAGGACAGTATATGGAGGCAATGGGCTCAATCTTGCTCTACGGAACAGGCTCACTGGTGCGGCACAAATGGAACTGGAGTCCCTCTCAATTCGCCTACAAGACTTGGACCTGCCTTATGGTACGCCGGATTGCCGAACTCTGAGATGTGCCTCTGCTCCTTTCTCATCTCGAGGAGCCTATGCCCTGAGGTTTCTTTCAGTGCCCTCTGACCAATTCTCGGACAACATCTGGGACAGTTATGCTCCCACCAGATGCAGCAGCTTCCTCTGGATAGTCCACAAGGGGAGGCTCCGAACCAAGGAATTCATGTACCGGCATCGATGGAAAGATTCACCGGCCTGCCCGCACTGTTCCTCTTCTGAAAACCTGATTCATCTGTTCCTTCATTGTACTGCGGCAGTTTCAGTTTGGGAGCGACTGGGCATTCAGAGCCAAACTCTACTGGACCTACAACGAGTGGAGGACCTCTGGGACCTCTCCTTTTCCGCGTGTCGTCAGCTCCAGCCTAAAATCTTCAATACAATCCTGGTGGCGATTCTCTGGAACATATGGAAGTCTCGTAACAGGAAGGCCTTTGACAACCAACCTGCCTCCACGAGGCTTACCATTGCGAAATGTGCAGAAGACCTGCAGCTCTGGTCACATAGAAGCAAGAAGTAAGCCCATGCGGCGTTGCTTCGCAGCTGTGGAGATTACTTTCTTACAATTATGTAGTTTCATAATGTCTCTGATTTTCGGCCTAGTTACTTGTTTATTTCTCTCCGCCCCCAATGTAATCACTGTTCTTTGAGCTATCAATATATGTTCAGGTAGACCATTTCAGTCTACCGTAGCTTCCTCGAAAAAAAAACCCTCCAAAAATTAAAAAGAAAGGCCTGCGTCCTGCTCTTGCGGTCTTTGTTACCACTGGTAACTTACCAGTTGTTAATTGGCAGGCGCAGCCAGCCATAAGGATACAAAGGATCAACCATGGCGGCGGAGGGGACGACGGTGGGCGACCTGCCGGAGGCGTGCCTGGCGTACGCCATCTGGCTCACCTCCCCGCGCGACGCCTGCTGCTGCGCCGCCGTCTCGTCGGCCTTCCGCGCCGCCGCCGACTCCGACCACGTCCAGCGCTTCATCCCCGAGCTGGACCAACACCAGGCCACCACGGCCGCCCCCGGCGGGGCCAAGGCGACCAAGAAGGCCGCGTACCTTGGCCTCTGCGACCGCGGCGTCCCCGTCGACGGCGACAGAGGGTGCCGGGTGTGGCTTGAGAAGGCGAGGGGCGCCAAGTGCTACGCGCTGCGAGGAGGCTGAACTTGCCGTGGGACGACGGCGAGTTCAGCTGGAGCTGGACGCCGCACCCGCACTCCAGGTTCAACTATTCTTCTCTCTCATCTCTGTCTTCTTGGTACTTTCGTCCAAAGCTTTGAATTTCGGCTTCAAAAATTTACATGTGGAAATCACCGAAAATCGGCAATTTCGGTCCGAAAATCTTCACTTTTTTTGTGGAAATGATCAAATTTCATCAAACTTCGAACAAAACAGGCTGAAACCTGCCCGCAAGATCAAATACTGGGCATGACCAGTAAAACTGAAATTCGGCGGTTTTCGGGGGAATTGTTTTTGCAGCTTTCGTCACACCTGACAATTTTTGTACACACCTTTAATTTTTTCAAACACCAGAAATTTTAGATATTTCTGGGGGGCAAGCTCCGGTGACAGGGCAGGGGTAAGGGGTAAGAGTTTCAGGCTCTTGGTTCTCCGGTAATATCTGGGCTGAAAAGGGCCTAAGAAGAGGTCCAGCAAGGTGCCATTGACGGTGTCAAAGTTGCAGAAATTCTGGTGCGTGGCTGAGTGTGGTTATACAGCGAGGAAGCTTAGAAACAACCAGTGGCACGGTGTGCACAAGTATAATTAACAGCACGGCTAACCTTTTGTGGCTCCGCCAATGAACACGACCAGTTAGTTCGACAAAGACAGTGGTGGCCTGTCAGAGATAATAACAGGAAGGGCGGTAGGGTGAGATGTGTTTGAACTTTGAGATAACAGAGAGATGCCATTGGGACATTGAGCTAGCGGTACTGGTTCTCATCTGAAACCATATCCAATTTCTGAACAATTGATCGAACAAAAGTTTTTACGCGGCCAATCTTAATTTCCTTGGCATGCTATCTCACAGATTAATCACTGCGCACGCCTTTTGCACCCTCAGAAATCTCCCTAGTTCTCTCATCAAATCTGGCTGGGAATTAATTTTGAGGATTTTCTACAAGAGCTGAAACTGTTTTAATTTTGTCCCTTCGAAATTCATACATTTGAAAGCACAATATTGAACTTTCTATCTACACATAATTTTGTTCACGTGGCATGTGTCTGCGTCTGTTTTTGCACTGCTTTTCGATCCGACTTGCAGTGGCCGTCGCCATTAAACTCCTGAACTCTTTGTCAAAGTTGGTATAGTGTTTTCAATCAAGAATAGTCCAAGATGAAGAAAACCACGTACTAGAAAAAATGGGCAACACCAACGTCACCGGTGAGTGCTCAGTAACACTACCAGTGGCAGACAAGCACGGTGTCGCTTGCAGGATCAATTCAACTTTCAGGACGACGATATGCCTGTCTTTTATATGTCCTGATTGGATTCAAAATTAACTAAATCATTAAGTACAGCTTGCATCGCATAATCTCAGGTTTGCAGAGGTGGCGGAGCTGGTGGACTGCACATGCATGGACATCTACGGCGGCCTGCCCGCGGCGGCGCTCACGCCGGCGACCACGTACGCGGCGTTCCTGGTGTACGGCGCGACGGAGGGTCACTGTGGCCTGAGCTACCCGGACCAGGAGACGGCGGTGGCCGTGGACGGCCGCGCGCTGGAGCGCCACCGCGTGTGCCTCCGTCCCGACGACGCCGAGATGCGCAAGTTCAGTGACGCCGGCCTTGTAGCCGAGAGCAGCGTCGTCGCCGGAGCAGAGGAGCCGAGGCGGCCGAGGAGGAGGGGCGACGGGTGGTGGGAGATGGAGATGGGGCGGCTGCATACGACGGCAGGCGCCGGCGGCGAGCTGGAGGAGGAGGTGGTGGTGGCGAGCTTCGAGGTGTTGGGGTGGTACACCAAGCGCGGCCTCCTCGTCGAGGCCATCGAGTTCAGGCCCATGCGCTAGTTTTACATACATTTTTCATGCGTATCATCTGTTCATTGGAAACATGCATCAACAAGATCATGTTGTAGTTTCATCTCTGATCTCCTCGATGAGCTATTTGGAAGAGATGTATGTACGTATGGATTTTTGCGCTTGATGAGTGATGACCCTATATGCGGTATGTGGCAACGATCCTCTTGCGCCCTCTAAACTTCGGCTATTAATATATTTAAACTTCTTTTATAAATATATTAACCTGTATTGGCTTGCCCCTCCAGTTCTTTCAAAAAAAAAAAAAAACTTCGGCTATTGACGGACGGAGGATCGACACCTCCTTCGGCTAGCTTTCTCCCAAATTAAGGCTCCGGCTCAACTGTAAACAAATATGCACGTACACATATCGTATTGGTTAGCTTATATTAGCAGAAGTGTATAAACTACTCCTATATAATTTGCATGTTCTTTTGACCTGTAAACGGCAGCTCCATCATGCAGCAATTAATAGCCGAACTGTATAAACTACTCCTATATCAACAAGATGCGTGCCACTAGTCCGGAGCTGGCTCAACTTGCATTATATATAGAAGGCGTTGACCTTGTGATTAACCTGACCATCTTGCGGGGTGTGTGATTGTGTGATGCAGCCTGTTGCAGCAAGTGTCAAGCTAAACCTGCAGACTTCGACGATGTCCGTGTTGAATTTCTTTCTTTTTCATTTCCGCCCTGTACTTTTTGGGGGCAGGTTATGATGTCCATTTTTTTTTCAAAAAGGAAAACATGGGAGCAGGTTATATACAACTGGCAATTATATATACAGTGACCGGAATGGAACTTCTTACGACGATGACACAATAAAACCGTTGAATTCCGAGGCACCGCCGTTTGGTGGATCCTGTTTTTGTTTTACAAGTACGAAACGAATCTTGAATCTTCCCGTTTGAGGCCTTGCAGGTCCAGTACGGAGGAGTCCTGCTTCCCCATGGAAACGCCTGTCTGCATGCGGATTGTTTGGTATCTGTCGCGTTCTGTGATGGCGCCATGGAAGGAATCTTGGATCGTTTCTTACCGGAGGATGCAGTTGAATATACATCCGCGTCCATTCATGCATTTTCCCGGAATCTCGTGGCCAGCACAGCTGGTGAATGGTGATTGCGAAAGGAATCCCCGCCATTTCTCCTCACCTCAGCCGAGCCAATCGTCGCTGCTGCTGCTGCTTTCGTGCAGCCCCGCCCGCCAAACGCGAGCGTTTGCTTCGTCCAATTTGTAACCGATCGAGATCCCCATGTAGCGGTGCTCCCATCCAATTCGATCGATGCAGACAGTTGAGCCTGACGTTGCTTGACCGATACTAATAGCTAATTAAGCAGTTGGGGGGAACAAGTTCAAACTCCCATCAGGTCATCCGCTCGATCGCTTCGCTGACTTGCTCTCTGCTGCATCGATCCCCTGCATATGCATGTTCAATCAGACAACGTTTTCAAGTGATGGAAATGGAAGAAATTAAGATAGAAGAACACAGAGACATCGGCGGTGCCCTGATGGGAACGGAATCGCACGACTTGCTTCTTCTCCTTGTGTGCTCCCGTCAGAGTGTTGGCTAATTTGGCACCATGTTAGTTAATTTGGTGGCGCAAGACGTAGATTGGGCATAAGCTGCTGATGGCTCAAGGTCGTGCCATTACAGATTTAAAGAGTCAATTTATCACAAAAGTACATATTTAGGATGTGTATAAATGTAGTTTAAGGTCCTGTTTGGATCTTCTAGCCGGATATTTTTAGCCAATTAAAATATTAGCTAGCTAATTTTTTAACCAACTAATTTTAGGAGGCACTTGTTTGGATCCTAGCTAATCTCTATTGGCTAATGAAACAAAATCTTCTAATTCTCAATGTTTAGGCCCTGTTTGGGTCCTCTAGCCGGCTAAAATTAGCCAACTAGACCATAAGCCGGCCAATTTTTTAGCCAACTAATTTTTAGAGGCACTTGTTTGGATCCTTGACTAATGCTTCTGGTTTTTAGACTTTCCTTGCATTTTTAATGTGTACCTTGCCTTTTTTATATATGTTTAGTCGATTTTAGGGTGCCTTTGGTTGTGCTTTTGGCTTATGCTTTTGCTTCTAAAAAGCCAAAAGACAACCAAAAAGGTGGGCTGTGGCCAAAAGCAAAAGCAAAAAGCAGCTTTCTTGTAGTGCAAATCTCACAGCCACTCTATTGTTGCTTTCACCGGCTGTGAGAGGTCGTTTTTCTCATATTTACCCGCCTGCCACTGGTTAAGAGATGCGTACCGCTTCGTTTATGTTCTCTCCTCTCTCACGACGAGCCCAACGCAGGGTTGGCCAGCACTGTTCTGCTCGCGGCGGCGAGGGCGCATCCAGGCGTTTCCCCCTTCCGCACCTTCTCCCCTCCTCCGTCACGTGGTGGCGCAGCCCAGCCATCTCCCCGCAGGCTCCAGGAGGCGAAGCAGCTGGACCATGTCCTGTCCAACGCGAGGAGCTCCCCATTCGCACCCGCTCCCTTCATCTCCATCTCGAGGCGTGTCCAACCGGACCCGCTACCCTCTTCTCCAGCGCGAGGCTGCGACGCACCTCCTCGGCGTTCTCCAGCCCCACCACCCTCAGCTCAATCTGCCATGGACACACCATCGAGCTCAACTTGCTATGGCCGCCTCTCTCCAAAAGCAGCCGTCATCCCCACAGCTCTAACCCGAAATTCCGCATCAAATGATTGTGCCATAACTCGGGGATTTGATTCCCCCCATTTCCCATCACTATCTCCCCTCTTCCCCCTGATGGTTTTGAGCTTTGAGTGGTCATCCATGGTGGTCTGGAGACGGGAGATGAGGAAGAGGAGACTGAAAAGTCATTCGCAAAAAGGCCCTCAAAGAAAGATGTAATTGGTTGTAGTATTTTTGTGTCTTGATGTTTTACAAAAAAACCCAGAAGTTAAGACAATTTCTAGAAAGATTTTTAAATTTAGAGCATAAGTTAATGGTTGATGCTAAATTTAAACAATTAAATTTACTTTTCTAAAATGGTCATTACAATGTTAGTTTTCAAACATTACAATGTTTTACGATCAATTTCATATAAATTGTTTCTCAGACTTTCAAAGGCATTACAGACATTTCCACAGTTTTTTCATAGCCACAGCAGTTTCAACCAAACGGCTTTCGGCTTTTTCTACAGCTCACAGACCATAGCAGCTTTTTTCACAGCTCACAGCCACAGCAGCTTTTTTAACAGCCACAGCCTAACCAAACACACCCTTAGTAGCTTTGAGGTGACTAGGGGCTAAAAGTTTAGGAGGGGTGGGGTAAAAGTTTAGGAGATTTTAGGAAGTTATGTTTGAATCCCAACTGACTAAAATTAGCCAGCTAAAAGTTTAGGAGGTGGATCCAAACAGGGTCTTAGGCCCCCTTTGTTTCAGCTTTTGATTACGCATTCTGAATTCTAAAAGCAGAAGCTAGAACAAAGGGTTGAATTTTGAGTCTGGATTCTATAATCTGGATCAGAATCCGAGGCAGAATCCACAATCTGTTCAGGACTAGCTTTTGCTGGATTGTGGCACAAATATTTACCTATTTGCCATTGTGACCCCACTGTAAGTGACTGAAATGATCTATAAGCTGGATTGTAGAATCCATACAAATAAACACCTTCGAGATTTTGTCATACAGATTCCACAATCTCATATTCTGAAAATCACAATCTAAAAGCTGGATTCTTAGAATCATAATCGCCAACAAAGAGGGCCTTAGTTACTTGAGGGATGAGGTGACTAGGAGCTAAAAGTTTAGAAAGTGAGATGGCTAAAAGTTTATTCACTTTTAAGAGGTCATATTTGGATCTAAATTACCTAAAATTAGTCAGCTAAAAGTTTAGGAGGTGGATCAAAACAAGGCCTAAGTTACATTGCTCACAAAGTATGTAGGACGTGATTGGATTGTGGCGAAACTTGGCCACGCTACAGCAAGGCAGCCACGAACAAACGTACGGTCGGTACATAATTTTCCTTCATCGACTTAGGACCTATTTGTTTCAGCTTTTCAGCTGGCTTTTAAACAAATATAAACTTCTGATCTTGTTTTTGGAGTGCTGAAAAGCTGACTTATGATGAAATGAACTAAGCTAAAAAGCTTGTTGAGAGCTGCTTTTCTGACAATTGACATGTTGAGAAGTTTGATATATATTACATAAGTCAATATTAAAAATCTAACAGCTAACTTTTCAGCTACTCAAACAGCCAGTTTTTCCAAAAATTCGAGAGCTCCAGCCCAAACAAGCAGGCCCTTAGCCAGTTGTGCTGTGGCGAGTGTGGGGGCCACACCCTGTGGCGAAGCCGGCTCGTGGTGTGGCAACCCGCAGTTGGCATCTAAACACGCCCGTAGTTTTAATACAGTACAGTATTACAGTCTTTAAATTTATATTTACGCGATACAATGATACACTGAATATATAACTTCGTCACGCAATCTTTAGAGTTGTTGTAGTTTTATGATACAACTTCTTAAATCTGCAGCTTTGTGATAGTTTTGGCAAAGAATATATAATTTTGTACTAAACTTTACTACAAAATTGTGTCTCCAAACAAGTGCAGATAAAAAATTACTAAAATAGAGCGCATAGATGATTATCTGGTATTCTACAGTAGTGGCAAAAAAAATAGTCATGGCATGGTAAATCAAGATTAGTGATACAGTAAATATAGATGCACCGTGTTGGAAACATAGGCAATATTCTACACTATTTAATCCAGAAACAAAAGGCATAAACCAAAAACATGACTAAAGATAAATAGCGATCAAAGTGAACCAAAATAGACATCACCATGTCTATTTCACTGATAAAATACAGAAGAGAAAAAGGAAGAAACGAGAAGAGAATGACGACATACTGAGCGGATGCTGCAATAGGTATTGCTGTTGGAACGCCACCATCGCCATTTCCTAGTCCGGCCATCGGGAAGTAGTGGAAGTAGTCATATGCGTGTTGGAGAGGAAGTAGTCGATCACCACCACCAGCGAGTAGTCACGCTGTGCGCTCTCTAAAAACCTTATCGCCCTCCTATCCCCGTGCAGGAACACAAGAGAGGCGAGATTCCAGAGGCCTACTCTCCCAACGCCTGTGCACGCAGACGTCGGGACGATGATGTTTACTTTGCAGCTACTGTTGTGATTTGAGGAGGAATTTTCTCAAAATGTGAGGATGCTACGAAGAGAATGTTTCTCTTCTCTCTCTCTCAACTTCCCCTACGCGCACGCGTCCTTCATCGGCTTTTATAGCCAACAAGCCCCAAGGGCATTTTGGTAATTTTCCTACACCATAATTAATGGTTTGCTCGTCTCACCAGCTTCATTAATGATGGTAGATTTACCACACCAACCTCAGTAATGACAGATTATTAATGAACATGGAAAACCGTGCCAACATTAATAGCTCTGAATTATCGTGCCAATCATTAATGCTTGTAGATAATCGTGCTAACACCATTAATAGAGGTAGTTTCATGACTCTACCTCTTGAGAGAATTACCGCACCGTGCGTGCCTCGTTTAAACTCCTATAACATTAAAATGAGCCTTTGTAATTTCTGATTTAATAGGTTACTACCCATAAATCCAACACACGGTTGTAATCAGGAGATGTAGTGCTCGTTAATATTATTGAAATCCTCCCTTCAAAGCCTCCTGAATCCTGATCCGGGCAAGTGTGCTGTTGGGTTTGCCTGTTTCCAGTGTCTTTTTCAGTGATGATGGCCGGCGACGGCGAACTCCAGCAACTTTAGCAAGCACAGGGGGCAGGGGCTAGAGTTCTGTTTGTGCTTTTCGTTTTTCTTCAGTGGCGTCTGTGCAGCTTGGTTGGATCAGCGATCCCTGTATCCAGATATGTATATGTTTTGTACGTGTATTTGTACCTTTGACATAGTAATATAGATACGTATTTAAAAAAACAAAATCCTCCCTTTGACAAGAAAAGAATAGAAGGTGCATACGTTGGAAACTTGCCTATTTTCAAAACAAAAACAAGAAAATCAGTACGCGTGTCTTGACTTAGCATAGGGCCCGCTGCAGTCGTTACCAAGCTCTAGAAATTGAAATCACTGGAGCACTAGTATATAACGCCCTGGATGGGTGCTCAATAAAGTCAGGAGGTTGCCAGCGATACCTGAGCTAAAGGGAAGAGAAGATCACCATCGCCGGCAACAGCCAGCAAAGAAGGAGCTAGCTAGCGTCCATGGCGGCAGAGGAGAGTCATCAGGAGACGCAGTTGGGGGACCTGCCGGAGGCGTGCCTGGCGTACGCCATCGCGTTCACCTCCCCGCGTGACGCCTGCCGCTGTGCCGCCGTCTCGCCGTCGTTCCGCGCCGCCGCCGACTCCGACCACGTCTGGCACCGCTTCATCCCCGAGGACCAACGGGCCACCGTCCTCCTCAAGCCGTCGCCGGCGGCAAACCGTCCGGCAGCGGCTGATACGAGGAAGAAGGACGCGTACCTCGGCCTCTGCGACGGCGGCGTCCCAGTCGACGGCGACGGCGGGTGCCGGATGTGGCTGGACAAGGCGAGCGGCGCCAAGTGCTACGCGCTGTCGGCGAGGCGGCTCAGCCTGCCGTGGGACGACGGCGAGTACAGCTGGAAGTGGACGAAGGTCACGACGCACCCGCTCTCCAGGTGAATTTGACACCTCCATCCTCTTCTCCTCCTCCCCCTTCCACCATTTTTCGTCAAATCTCGCATGAGCACCATACAGTGATGAATTGATGATGGCTCAACTCAAGAATCGGTTATAATTCTTCTTTTATTTTTTGGGTAAAAATCGGTCATATTTCGTTGTGTTAGCTGATACAAAGTTCAGTTCTGGGCGGTGGGCACGCCGTTTGCAAACGAAGATATATCTTCTTGATTCTCACAGGATAGGAGGCTAGGCCGGGATTTTTTTTTTTTTTTTTGGATTTCTGCAGAGTTAAACTTCTTTTATTTCCTCCGTCGAAAATTGCACGTTCGCTCGCGTATGTCTACTTCTCCGGCTTGCAGTTGCCATCGCCATTAAACTCCAACCTTTCTGTCAAGAAAAACGTCGACGCCGGCCAGGCCAATGCGAGAAATGAATGACAGGCCCCGCATCCAGTACCAAGTCAACTTCTAGTTTTCTGCTGACACCTCAGTTGATAAATTTCTCCGAGATGTCATTGTCAGTGACGCGCCGCGTCAGCATCGACATGATTCAGAGTTATATTTTTTTTTTGGCAACTCACGAGCCACGGCAGCGATTAAACTATCGAATGCATCCCAGATCGGAACCAGCTTCCTGGCTCTTGCTGTTGCTGGAACGCGTCTTCCACCCGATTGATTGGAATAGATTCCTGATGAATTATTAATTTAAAACTAATGAAGCATGAATCTCATGGCGGTCCCGCAGGTTCGGGGAGGTGGCCGAGATGGTGGACTGCACGTGCCTCGACATCTACGGCGGGCTCCCGGCAGCGGCGCTCACGCCGGCGACCACCTACGCGGCGTACCTGGTGTACGGAACGGCGGATGGCCACCGCGGCCTGAGCTACCCGGACCAGGAGACGGCGGTGGCCGTGGGCGGCAGCGTGCTGGAGCGCCACAGCGTGTGCCTCCGGCCAGACGACGCCGAGACGCGCAAGTTCAGAGGCGCCGGCCAAAGAGCAGAGAGCAGTGTCGCCGTTGCTGGAGGCGACGAGCCGAGGCGGCCGAGGATGAGGGACGACGGGTGGTGGGAGATGGAGATGGGGCGGCTGCGAACGATGAACGCGCCGGAGGAGGAAGAAGAGGTGGTGGCGAGCTTCGAGGTGCTTGGGTGGTATCCCAAGCGCGGCCTCATTGTTGAGGCCATCGAGTTTAGGCCCGTGCACAGTTGATACTAGTTTTCATGTATCAACGCTCGTTGATTGAAAACAAACACAGGGTATCATCGATTCATTATCATGGATCGTCGATGTTTTTTCTCTTTTCTTTCTTTATTTTCTATGTGGGGAATGTGAAAGGGCTAGAATTAGCTAATGAGTAAAGAGACTTTTAGTTTGTACAGCTTGTTAATATGCTTTTCTTTAGAGGGGACTGTACGTGCACATATTGACAAAAGCATTTGGATGCTTATTTCAGAAGTTTGTATATCTTGACGATTGAAATATCGGGTTCTTGTACCATATCGTTTCGTGATAGTTGAGATCACTCTTGGGTAGTTATCTGTCAATCTGTTTCTTACGGAATCGAATTGAAACCATATATTTTCTTGAAGTGGTGGAAAATGTTAGACAAAATTTCCTCAAAAAATGTTAGGCGAAAACAAAATGGAATGGATCATGTGGCTGGTCTAGGAGCTGGGATGCTGCTTTTCCTGCTCGCTCCTATCTATGTCTTGGGGGTGAGTTTCACCTTTTGTAACGGTTCCGGCCTTTGTTCCATTCAGGTACTAACTAAAGGTTCTAAGTTGTTGTAAACTCTGAAAATGTGTAATATATTTGACAATCTTCAGAAGATATTATTTAATTAATCTTCACAAGTAAGGATGCATGCTAGTGTATTATTCAGGTCAAAATGTTTAAACATGTCCCATGGTAATATGGGATATATATACGTTTTTTCAAAAAGATTAAAGGTGCTAAATACCTTTTTGCTTCATTGATTTTTTTTTTTGCGAGGAATATCGATTTGATCTTGACAGGTGGTAGGAGTCCCATATTTATGTATGAAGAAGGACTGGCCTCCTCTCTAATAAAAGCACACCCTTACCTTATCATTCTTATTTTCCTTTTTAGCAGATGCATTGATGATTGATAGAACTTTGAAACATGTTCTATTTTAGTTTGAGGTGTTTAAACCATGTCAAAATCTAAACCAATAAAGAACCAGTTGCGAGGAAAATCGGTTTTACCCTGCCAGATCTTACCCATATGTATATCAACCAATGATTAAATTCCACCCCCTAATCACAGCCGTTGGATTAAAAATATGGGCCCACTGAGGTACCTAAATGTCACCAGATTGTCACCGATGACACAATTTAACACACGTTTCATCCCCACCTCCTTGCGCTAACCACACTCGAGATAACTCGTACCCTCCCCTGCACCCACCACCATAACTGGAATGACAGCTCTCCTTCACGAATTAATGATCCCCTTCCAAATCAAAACAATGTTCGCAGTTTTCCAAATAAAAAAAAAGATTACAGTCACGTCATTGCTTTCCTTCCTCCTTTCTATTATTTCCATTTCTCTTCCTCCCAGACGTGATTGTCTCCCTAAATTATAGTTTCCTTCCCAACCGTATCTGAGCCTTTCCAACCGCATTGGCTTCTTATCGACATTGATCCCTAGGGACAGCGCCTCCATTGCCGAGAGAGGAAGAGGCAGGGTGCAGGCGAGCGCCTTGAGGAGGAGGTCATCGGGTAGCGCTGGCTTCTTCCTCCTTCCCCGGCCCCATCCGCGAGCTTTACAGCAGGATCCAATGAGGTTGGAACCGGCCGTGGATCCCTCCAGCGATGGGGGCCTGCCCATGGCATCGGCTGCGAGCGTGCGCCCACAATGGAGGTCGATGTCGACCCCGAAACTTAGCTCAACACCGACGTCCTCGTCGTCACAAGGTTGTTCATCTCCCGCTGAAGGATCAAGCTGGATCAAATTCTATGAGGTAATATTTTCTCGTCAGTTCTCACAGTTCGTAATCATCTGCACATCTGATGATTTCCCACTTTCAGGTTTTCAGTTCTATTTTATATATCTTGATTGATGTTTCATTGGCCAGCCACCATGGCCACTTCGATAAGCCTCTCAGTGATACGGGCATCTTTATTGTGCTGGTGTCTGAAGTATCTAATTAAGTTCATTCATTCTGAATATTACCTTCTAACAAAAGTGAACAACAACATGAGTGTCATTAGTACTGTGAACATGCAGAATTTCAATGATCCATGTGTTCCATGATCGGTGTGTAACTTCTCTTGTTTATCTGTTTGTTTGTAGGTACCTCTTGTTTATCTGTTGCGGATAATAAAAATTCACATTGTTTGTCGGAAGGCAGTTGATTGGTTGAATTCTGTATTGACGTTTGGCTTCTTAAATATTTGAAGTCTGATGTAGAAGCAAGAGACTACAGTGATTTCTGCCGCCATTCAGGATGATCTCTTTTATCCAAGGTGATGCATGCTCTCAAGTTGTCCATGACCATATCATTTTTTTTATTGATAGATGCCTTTGTTTTGGGTTTTGTATGCTGGCCAGAATTATATATAGCAATCTCCTTATTTCCCATTGTATGAATATGGAATTAAATTGAGATGTACAAGTAAATTTTTGGTGTGCTGAAGCCTAGCGCAATAGCCTTTAGTGGCAGATTTCGCAAGTGAATGTGATTATCAGATTCATGTGATGTGAAATCCATTGTATGCATTCTAAGCTATTTATGAAACTAGGAGTTGCAGGAGTCTGGATCGTGTAATTAATCAATAAATTTGTCTGCTTGTGGAATGAGTTCATTGAGTTCAATGACTTG
The DNA here is from genome assembly GCA_012490785.1 of Eragrostis nindensis. Taxonomy (NCBI): domain Eukaryota; kingdom Viridiplantae; phylum Streptophyta; class Magnoliopsida; order Poales; family Poaceae; genus Eragrostis; species Eragrostis nindensis. The sequence continues at coordinate 129,993 of JAAXCT010000269.1, read as the reverse complement.
GGTTGTTTTTCTTCTGCAGCTAAGTAGAGAAATTAATACTTATCAATTTGGGGGCATAAGCATGGTATTGTCTTGAAGCAATTTGATGCACTGGTGATAGGATCATTTGTTGAATGGTCCATTGGGGTGATGAGCGCTGACTGGGCCACCTTCCTTGAGGTTTTCAGGAGGGGGATGGATGTACAATACCAGTAATTTTTCTCTTCTTATGGTGAATGTAACGGTATACAGTTCTTATGGTTAATGTAGAATATATGTCAGCCAGTCATATATGTTTACTATCGAATCTTAATCAGAAAAGTTAGTGCAAGCACTTCTTGTCTGTTGCTGATTATAAAACAATATGTGGTCATGATCATGCGTCTGCATAGCATGTAAATTTTTTTTTCTGCAGACACTGGCAAGATCATGTAGTGATTGTCAGGTAGCATATTTGTCTAACACATTTTATCTCTAGGTTCAGGATGAGGTATAAGCTATTGTTTTACAATGTTCTAAAAAAACCTTGGCAATATTTGACTCCAACGAAATTATATTTCCTCAAATGTTTTACGATAATATTTCTGGATAAATTAAAAAAAAATACCAGTAGCCGGATTTTGTATGCTGAAACGGTATTTTGATTTGTGTGGTTGATCATGACAGTGGGATATCTCGAGTCTTTCCAATCTAGCATCTCGTCATCTTGCTATCCCCATCGAGGTTTGGTGAACAAAAATGATGTGTGCCATAGTTTATGCAAGTAAACCTTCCATCACATCTATGTATACTTTTTTTTGCTAGGGATCCATGTATAAAATTGGAATTTCAAATTTATGTTGTAAAGTTCCTGCCAAACTATGCATTTTTTTATCACGTGCGTGGCGCACGTGCATTGGTACTAGTAATATATGCATTACTTCTCAAGATGATGTAAAGTAATATATTCAATAAATAGAAAATAAAAATGTATAATGGTGTCAAATAAACTATTGTATAAAAATGAGAGACTTCTTATAACTAATAAAATAAATATCGGCTAAAATTAATTGATATATGTCGTTGTGTTCAAGAAATTACCTTACAGTGGTGGTGGTATCAGTCCAGTCAAAAGAGAGTGGAAAACTGAAAGTGTCTAAGATTAATTTTAAGTTTACAGTTTCGACGAGATTAATTACATAGTTCTGAGATCATACCATTAGGATTTAATGATATTTTTATAACATAAGAAGTATAAATTCTATATATGTTCGATATAACACAATTTTGTTGATGTTCAAATCAAAATTGTCATTATTGTTCAATTTGATGTTGTCTGTACAATATATTCTTTTGCCAAAGAAATTGTTTTGTTCAATTTTGTGTTTTTGTTCAATCGCACATGAGATTTAGCCCTATATATTTTACTTGTTTTGTTTTGATGTCTTCAAAGGTTTATTACAGTTTTGTAATACAAAAAGACATAGTTGTATAATTGTTAAACCTAGGGGATGTTTGGCATGTGGCTTCGGCTCTAGAAATTTTTGGAGCTGGAGCTGTACATAAACTAGGGACCTTTTGTTGAGTTTTTTTCGTTTTGTTAGAGATTAAAAGTGAGAAACTAAAATATTTTAATTTATTTTACAAACTCCAGCTCCTGCATGGATATTTTAGAGCTAGAGTCATGCCAAACACATCCTTACTCAATACATTTGGAAACAACGAATTTTCTCTATTAAAAGTATATTTTATTTGGTTTGTTTTGATGTACAAATGGAACACTTTAATTAGTACTAAGATCCTTAGAGCATCTCCAAGAGACTCCCATAAAATTGGCCCCATAAACTTATTTTTGGGAGCAGTCCAAAAATTATGAGAGGCAATTTTTCTCTTCTCCTCCAACAGTCCTCCCCTGAAAATGGATTAAAACACTTTTTATTAGGCCACGTCAGCAGGGCCACGAAAATATTAATTCCATAGCAAAAAGAAGAGATGGGAGCCCCAATTCTTCCCCTGTTTGTAGCTACAAATGAGGGGAGTTCAGGGGCTATGAAAAAAACTAGAAGTGATTTTGGGATCCTGTTGGAGATGTTTTTTATTGAATCCTAATATTTTGATTTAAAGGAGATTTATGGGGCTTTCTTGAAGATGCTCTTATCCCCTTGGTCAGGAGCTAGAGGCATGATGCTTTATTATGGCGACGAGGCCATGTCCTTGGCTAAGGGCACCCACAGTGGTGCAGACAGTAGTCGTCTGCAGTCGTCTATGAGTGTTTTGAGAGTCGCACACAGACAACAAAACAGACAGCTTCTACAATGGGTCGTCTATTAGTCTGTCTGTATACAGTTTAATTCATGCATGAGGCTACAAAACACATGGATCAAGTGTGGATTTAATCTTGTACATCATGTTGTTGTTCTATAAAAGAATAAATTGTAGATTAAAATAAGAAGCGCAAATGTGATGCATTAACAAACTAATATGATTTTTACTTAATTTTATGTTGTGAATTCGGTATCTTCAAAAATCATGGACTTCTAATATTTGAGCACTTCTAAAATCTACAATACGAAACATACTTAATCTTTTGGACTTAAAAAAAATTGTTACCGGCTCTATGCTGGCCATATTATCTTTTGGTCAAATTTCTGAAAGAATCAAATATCATTTGAGTGACTAAACAAATTCGTTAAGGAAATGAAATATATTGATATACTAGTGACAGTTACTAGTACTAGCTAGCTTCATTTTCTCCTGTCTGCTAGACCGCTGCTTGGCTGAGCACGCCGCCGCGCACATCTGCTCCCGGCGGATGCGCAGTTGATATATACTTCGATGGTGTTGACACACTTGTGGAGAATCTTCTTGTGTGAAAAAGGAGAGGAAGAATCAGCATCGCCTCGTCCAATGACGCGTGCTTCCGTGCAAAACTCGCATGAAGTTGCGTGTAAAAAACCACAGGCTTATCGCTACTATATAACACGTAGTCGTCGATGCCTTGATCAGCTCAACCCCTCGTTTTTGTGAACCAATCCAGTAACTAGCTTTTAAACATCTTAGGTCGCGTGGCCAACAACTACGTACGACAGGTGCGGCGACTCTCAGCGGCTGCTATCGTCCCTCGAATGACCTTGTACCAACGGACCGGTAACGACAGTCAAAAACCGTAAGGCCTTGTTCGGCAAGGCAGTTTTCAAAACAGAACAGGAATGTGGCAAGGGCAGGATTTATTGGATCTTGCCGTTTCACTCAAACCACTTCCTGTCTGAAACCACTTCCTGAATGAAAACTGTTCATCAAAATACATGTTCGTTCCTATTCCTGATCGTCAAAACAACACAAGGAGGCTTGTGCTAATCCACTACTAGCAACAAGGATGGTTGTCATTAGCCTGACAAGCAGGAGCAAAAATTTATCCTAGTAACTACATTTCTGAATATGCTCAACGACGTGAACGGCATATCTATCTGTATAACAAAACTGCACAAGAATAATGACCTGAAAAAACTGAGGGAAATGAAATTATCCGAAGCCAACGGCTGAAATATTTTGTCACTCTCTAGCAGACTAGTCATAGAAGAGCACCACCACCTTATAAATTACAACTGCTAGAACATTTTGTCACTCTCAAATTGACTAGTCATAGAAGAGCATCACCACAGTATAAATTCATTCCATGGGAGTTCCCACAAGTGATATCAAAAGCATGAAACATTTACAATTTTGATATCACAGTTCACAGCTCCCACACAGTAACTCCATGGTGTACTGTTTCTATTGAACATATGGCGATGCTGGTACTATCTGTCAACAATTGTGGAAAAAAATGATAGTAACAATCTCTGGGTATAATCAAATTTTCCAAACACATAGTGATTATTAGTAACAATCTCTGGGTATAATCAAATTTTCCAAACACATAGTGATTCACTGCTAGATCGATTAAGAACACGAACATGTTTCTATCCCTGTAGATTTTATCACCACAAAAGAAACCACATGATTTTACAACTAGTTGACATAACTTGACATAAACAGTACGTAGTAGACTAATCTATGCATGTCGTAGAACCCTCTTCACTAGTTAATTTTTAGTCTAATACAACTCTGAATATCCAGGCAAAAAATACATGTAAAATAAATGATATATCCTAGATCAACATAACATTTAGCAAGGCATCGACTAATTAGCATCCACTGATCAAATGTAAGTGATCAAATAAACTATACATATCAGAGTGGTGAAAGGCCACTTTCAATTGACTTAGCACAGAAATGTAATTGGACATAATCAGATGGTAAAATACTCAAGTTACTCATCAGCCAAAAGACAGTTCGACGGAATTTAAAGTTTCTCTCTTCCTGCTACAGCAATGTTTTGGCACAATCATTCAATCAAAGCACTAACTATATTTATGATTCAAAAACAGAAAAAGAAAAGCAAAATCTAAGGCCGACAGCCTGATTGACATGGTAGAACTTAGCTTTACATCTCTGCTGACTAGAGACAGAGTCACACACGATAGAAACAAAAGACCGGCCAACACAGTAACAATACCAGAATCAGAAAAATATTCATGCATATGTACAGATAAGCTAGCTACAATGTTTGTCAAACTAGAGACTGAAAAGAGAGTTTGGTGTCATAGTATTTCTTTGGCAAGATTCTGCTTGCAGGTTAAACACAGAAAAAGAGTGAAGCTACTCTAATTTCAATCGTACTCGTTAATTCAATCCGGTATCTAGATAGTAGTAATCGTCACCGGCCATAATATAATTTAAGCATTACAACAATATCATTTCTTGATTGCGTTGCATCTGAACTAGTCTAACAAGATCCAGACAAGAATTGTTATTGTACTGCACTAGTATGAACTCAACTAATAATTGCCAAATGAGAAGCACATTAGATGCCGATGAACAACGCCACACCCATAAGCTACTCCACAAGAGCAAACACTACGGCCAAAATATTCTCTGAACTTTCATGCCCCGTTCCATTCTGTGTGGTGTGCGAAGTTGGGCGAGGAGATGAGAGGGGAAGAAAGAGAGAGCGTCGCGGCCAAGAGCTTACCGGAGAGAAGGATGTGGCAGGTGGAGTCGCCGTCTCCAGCCCGCGCCGCTGCCGAGTCGCTGCTGTCTCCAGCCTGCGTCGCCGCCGCAGCCGTCGTCGTCTCCAGCTTCGCGTTAGGTCATGACGCGTCGCTCGCTGCGGGCTGTTTCAATCCGGGAGGTCGGACTCTAGTTTTTCTTCCGGACCGTCGGGAAGGAGGCAAGGCCGGAAAGGGCCCGGAGTTAGAACAGGCCTGGTCTAAACGAACACATCTTCCTGGCCAGAACCATTTTGACGCCTGCTCGATTATTTCTGACCGGTTTCGCCGCCTTCCAGGCCCGTTTTGGTGTAACCGAACAAGGCCTAAACAAATATGCGAATGTCATGCATCTGAGTATCTGACGTACACATCCTTATTATATTTTTGTTATTCGCTCATATCAAAGCCGTAACGACGAGTGAGTAAGAGTGCCGTACGTGGAAATTACCAGTTACGATTTCCGGACGCTATATATATACGCGTGATTATTCGCGTGTGCGTTCTTGCGTCGACCTAGTATTGTGTTCAACATTGAACTTGACGGTTGTTGTAACGTCAGGTCCGAAGCGGCCGGCCTATATATGTATGACGCTGAACCTGCAGACGTGAATTCAACGTCGTCCCAGTAGATTTTCGTTGGGTCTTTTTTTCCCCAGGGGAGAATACATTCAGAAACATGGACTGAGACTCTGAGGGAGAATACAAAGTGTCGCAAGATTTATTCTCCATTTGGACCCTGTATTTGGAGCGGTTTATAAACGATTACATATATATTTCACATGGACTGCGACTCTGAGAGACCTCGTTTATAAAAGAATTGTTGCACGGATCCTTGTGAATGCCGAGTCGTCACCTTTGCCGCGGTAGATCCTGTGTACCCATTTTATTTTGCAATTAAGTTTGAAATTTATCCTCTCACGTTTTCAGGTTGAGGGGTTTTTTTTTTTTGGAGGGATTTTCAGGTTGAGCTACGTGTACTGCTCACCGATGCTGCAAGCGTTTGCGGATTGTTTGGAATCCATCGCGTTCAGTGATGACCATATATGGCAGGAAAGGAAAGAAGAAGTCCCTTTACTAAGTTGTACGGCACTCGTTGAATCTTAAGCAAACCTCATGCCTTGGATCCTGTGGTTCGCCGTTTCAAGGGGTGGTTCATGCAGTTATGTTGCATGTGCGACGACGATGTTAAGTTGCATGCACCAACCAACTCACCTAAAAGCCTAAGCTGATAGAGACTCCCCCTCACGTGCAGCTCTCGTGGGCGCAAACATGAAAATAGGAGCGGCACAGCGGAATATGCGGTCACCAGGACTTAAACTCAAGACCTCTGGCTCGATACCATGTTAAGTTGCATGCACCAACCAACTCAACCAAAAGCCTAAGCTGATGAGGAAAGATAGGCAATTCACTTATACTCCAACACTCCCCCTCACGTGCAGGCTCCCTCAGGCCGCAAACGTGGAATATTGAAGTGGGCTGTAATTTATTTAATAAATTGCGCCAGCCAGGATTCGATCCTGGGACCTGTGGGTTATGGACATGTGTGAACCGTTCCCGACAATAGCAAAATGAGGAGCAGCGGAAGGGAAACATGAAGAAGGGGAGAGAGTACCAGGGTCCGAGGTCATGTGGGTAGAGGCGCCGGAGTCCATGTGCCAAATGTTGGACGGAGGGGTCAGCTGCATGGTGCTGAACGCCTGCATGAGCTGCTGCTGGTCCCAAACTGAATTGGGGAAGGACCCAGGAGCGTTGGGGGCCTGGTAGGAGGTGCCGGCCTGCGGCCAGAGTTGGTACTGGGCTGGGGCGGTGGCGGGGGCGGGGGCGACAGCCGTGAAAGCCCCAGGCCGTGGGCCGAGCACACCCTGCGTAGGAGTAGGACCCTGACCGGGCCACATGTGGATGGACCCGGCCCAGGGATGCTGCATAGAAGGCCATTGCCCGTGGCCTGCTGGGGGTGCGCCCGGGCATGAGCCACCCGGACCAGACGAAGAACCGCCGCCGCTGCGATTGTTGTAGTTGCGGCGGCGATTGTTGTTGCCGTAGTTGGAGCGCTGGGGCGGAGCAGTGGTGCCGGAGGCTGCGAGGGACCCTGGCCACCTGCCGGAGAGGATCCCGAGCTCGCGGACGTCTTTGAGGCCGCCGCTATAACACCCCAAATTTCAAGTCAAAATAAAATGGAATAAAAATCACTCCGATTTTGAATTTTGTTTATTTCTTTCCTCCTCATCAAATTTTAGAAATAAAACTAACAAAAGTAATTCAAACTTAGTTGAATCTGAAATTTTCAAAATATAAAATCTATGCTCAAGTGTTTGTTTACATTTAATATTTACTAAAAGTTTGAACTTTGGAATTTACAACAAATTAAAATTTATTTGTTAAACCCTAGCAAATTCATTTTGAATTCAAAAATTTGAATTAGAAAAACCTGCACAAATACCACCATATGCATTTTCCTGATTCCTTGTTTTATTTTGGATATTTGAAATCCCATTCAGATTTGAGTTTGTTTGAATCCTGGAAAAGAATAAACCTAAACATTTCCTAAACCTCCCCTGGGCCGAAACCTAATTCCTTTCCTCTGGCCCAGCCCGCCAGCCATTTTCTTTTCTTCCTTTTTCTTCTTCCCCGCCTCGAGCCTCCTCCTCCCTTTCTCCTCGGCCCGCTTCGGCCCGTCGCGGCCTGGCCCAGCCCAGCTGCCGCGTCATCCCCTTCCTCCAGCTCATCTCTCTCTCTCGATCTCTCTCTCGCCGCCGCCGTCTTCTCTCTCCCTCACCAGTCGCTATCCCCGGCGCTGTAGCCACGCGCGCAGGACGTCAGCGAATTCAACGCGCGTACGGAGCGGCGCCGCAATATTGGACTCCACGAGGATAAGGTCCGCCGCATTTGTTGACCTCATCGGATAAGGTCCGCCGCCATTGACCGGAGCCGGAGCTTCTCCTCGAAGCCTCCCCTCTCCTCTCCGCCTATAAAAAGGGGGTGCGCGACGGGTTCCTCTTTCTTTCCCCGCTCACATCTCCCCTTCCCGAGCTCCCGTCCGCTCTAATTCCCTCTTTTCCCCATTTTGCTCCACCGACGGCCACCAGCCGATTCGCCGCCCCGGCGACGCGCTCGCCTGTCTTCCTCGCGCTCTAGCTGCGCCGTGCTCCGTTGACTCGCCCGCACTCCTCCGAGCAGCTCGAGGAGCACCAGAGCCACTCCCTCGTCGGTTATCGCCTCCGCAAGCCGCTCCTCTCCGTCGCCAGCCTTCTCCACCACTTCCCGTCGTCTACAAGCTTCCCTGGTGAGCTCCTCTTCCTCTCCTCTCTCTTTCGCACTCCTTCGCGTCGAGTTTGGCCCACCGGAGCGCCGGGACGGCCGTTTCGGCGAGCCACTGCAATGGCGCCGCCGTCACCCTCACCGCCGGCCGCCGCGCGCCGCTCTCCCTCGTTTTCCACCATTCATCGCGCGATCGACGCCCCAGATCGGCTTGGTCCACTGTGAACGAGCTGTAGACCCAGTCCACGCCGCATGGACTCGGTTCATAGGATTTCCAATAAGAAAATAAATCCAAAAATCTTAGAAAATCCCTGACCCTGTACATTTTACAGATAAGCCCCTGACCTTTACACAAACACCCTTATACTTTCTGTTGACGGTAAAATGTGTGTTCTACCGCTCGCACACGTGGCCTGAGAGATTTGCTTAACTCTGTTCAGGACCAAAACTTGGAACGCGGTGAATTCCGGAGCGTGCCAGTCGATTTTCCCTGCAAATCGACAAAGACAAGAAAAGCGTGTAAAATTCCCGGACTATCGGCCCCGGACAGGCCGATGCGTAACCGCAGCCGATGTTAGTGTATAAAATAAAGTAAAAATAAACACTCGGCTATCGGCTAGAAACGAATCGACATGTCGCATCAATAAGTACTCACGCGATAAATAAAGCAAAGCATGCATCAGAATCGGCAATCGGCAAAGCATGCAATCGGCAACATCTATCGGCAAGCATCATGATAAGGCGAATCGATATTGACGAAGGAAGGCTCAGACATACTTGAACGAATAAGAGAGAGTTTAAAGGCATACAAGCATAGATCTGAACGTGGTAAACAATCGGCTAAACACCCCGAAAGAACGATTAAACCAATAGCCACTAATTATACCCATAACTTGACAATCGCTTCACCGAGGACACGTCAACTAAGTGAAGTAGAACAAGACACGTCTAACTGTTCTACACGATCGGCAGGTACAAATATAATCGGCAACTACCAGTCCCAGATACTCAGTAAATTAACTCTAACTCTTAGCAACTGTTTCGCCGAGGACACGTCAACTAAGCGAAGCAGACAGGACAAGTCAAACTGTCTACCCAATCACTAAGAGCAGATTTAATCGACTAAGCACCTTAACCGTGACTCGAATAACCAGATCAAACAGAAATCGACATCAGCAATCGGCCACAAGGTCGCGGCGAGGACAAGTCAACTAGCCGTGACAAAGAATTGGACCAGGTCTTAAACAATTCCATGCAGTCGATGCGTAATGTAAACCCTAGATTGATCTAAATTACCGGATAACTAGCAGCCACATCAATCTTAATCATGGACAAGTCGACATAACAAGATCGATGCGCTTACCTGACGAGATCCAGTCGAGCCGGAGCCCCGATGGACGCCGGTGACGAAGAACACGTCGAGAAATTGTGGCGGTGTGCCGAAAGAGTTGTTTGTATTGATTCCTTTTTTTACAAGCACCTGGGTTTATATTTATACACCCGAGGTAAGAGTTCGAGTTGGACTCAAACACAACTCCTACTTGACCACAACTCGGTCAATCCTTTCTAACTCTAGAAAAGAAATTTAAAAAAGAAAAACAGACCCACACGCACACGCGCACGTTTTCTTCGGCTTCATGATCTTCGGTGGGCCACCACTTCGTACAAAATCCTTTTCTACCCGGCGCGTACCCTGTCATCTACTGACAATGGGCCCTGGGCCAAAATTTGGTGTTAACACATGCCCCCCAAGCCGGGGTATGGAATCTCCATGCGCCGGATTGTTCCACCATCTATCACGTCTGCAAGCTTCTAGATGATCCTTCACGTGAAAACTGTACATTTGACTTGATGAGCTGTACCTTTGTCTTCACATGGCGTGCACCTCTTCGGCAGACAATTCGTACCAATTGCTTTAATTTGCAATAGATCTCTTACTATTCCACGATCTTATCTTCTTCCACATCTCGGCCTATAAAGGACTGGCTCCCTTCACCAGAATCATCAACACAATGGCCAGCAATAAAAATCCCTTTCACAAAGCCTGACCAATGCATCTTAAACAGCAAGAAAGCAACCATGGGCTCCTCTTCTCTCACATCTACGCTCTGGCCTCTTGTCTTCCTTCTGCTTCTCTCCAATCCCTTTCATTCCGACGCTATCCCTCTTGAGCTAATCCCTGAAGATGGCGGCTCCTCTTCAGACTACGAGGGAGAACTCATGTTCTTCGTCAGATAAGGTTCCTTCTCAGGGATAACATCTTCTTCGACGTGATGAGGTCCATGAATTTGCTCCTCTCCTCGTATACAGGAGCAATGGCCCATCATACCCTGCGCCAGCACTTGGTTGACACTTGACAGCAGCCGCAGTGTGTTTTCTTGGTGTAAGGATTTTGTATTCCCATGTATGATGTAATAACTTGTAAACTATAAGAACTCCATTGTCTTCTTTTGTTCTTTCTGCATATTTTCTCTAAGGGCGATACCATCGACATCGGCCATCTCCAAGGCGACGCTCTTAACATCGGCTTAACTGAAAATTTATCCGAACACTTTAAGAACCTACCCAGATACTGGGGTAATATTTCTTCAAATATTTTCCATTAAGCGCTCGGCTAAATTCTTCTCCATCAAACTCTTTCAAGATGTAAGCATTACCGGGCACGCATCGGCTAATTATATAAGGACCTTCCCAATTAGGTGACCACTTGCCGAAACGATTATCTCGCACACCAATCGGCAACTTGACTTTCCAAACAAGATCTCCCTCATCAAATTGCTTAGTCACCACCTTCTTATTATAATGCCGAGCCACCCGTGCTTTATTATCTTGAATTTTCTTCAACGCGATCAACCGCTGCTGATTGACATCTTCTAATTCATCCATCATGAGATCATGGTATTGTTCTGCTGTCAATTGATTTTGCAAATCGACTCTTCTCGACCCGGCAGTAACTTCCCATGGCAAAACAGCTTCGTGCCCATACACCAACTGATATGGTGTTACCTGTACTGACCCATGACGAGACATCTGATATGCCCATAATGAATCGGCCAATGAGGTATGCCATCTTCTCGGTTGATCACTAATCTTGCGCTTAATCAACTTGATCAGGGATTTATTTGAAGCTTCAGCCTGACCATTTGCTTGGGCATAATATGGTGACGAATTTAATAATTTAATACCATGTCATCCGCAAAATCTCTGAACTCTTCAGAAATAAAAATAGAACCTTGATCTGTGGTGATAGTTTGAGGGATACCAAATCTGAAGATTATGTGCTCTTTAACAAAAGCAATCACATCCCTCGAAGCCACACTTCTATAAGGCACTGCTTCAACCCATTTGGTGAAATAATCCGTAGCCGCCAATATATATTTATGTCCCTTACTGGAAGAAGGATTAATCTCACCAATCATGTCGATTCCCCATCCTCTGAACGGCCACGGCTTGACAATAGGGTTCATTGCCGATGCTGGAGCTCTTTGAATCGATCCATACTTCTGGCAATCCTGACAGTCCTTATAATATTCAAAACAATCCTCGAGCATGGTGGGCCAGAAATATCCACCTCTTCTGATCAACCATTTCATCTTGTATGCTGACTGATGAGTCCCACAAATCCCATCATGAACCTCCATCAGCATCTTCTTGGCTTCATCGGCATTCAGACACTTCAGCAAAATCCCTTCCAACGTCCTATAATAAAGCTGATCATCAACTAACACATATTTTATTGCTTTGTACCGCAACTCTCTGGACGTTTTCTGGGTTGGATCCTTCAAATAATTTACTATCTCAATCCTCCAATCTTGCACATCGACATCAGCTTCATTGTCAATAGAACTCACAATGAGCCGATACCCAGATGCATGCTGAGCCAAATTATTAGCTTCAGAATTCATTTGTCGAGGAATATGACTGAATGTGATGTGCTTGAAGCTCTTCATTAAACCTTGACACTTCTGATAATAACCTCGAAGCACTTCGTCTTTGCATTCATATTCACCATTCAATTGCCCCACAATCAGCAAAGAATCCCCAACAACTTCAACAAAATCGGCATTGGCTTCCTTCAACAGTTGTAGTCCCTTCAACACAGCCTCATATTCAACTTGATTATTAGTATGAGCTTCTACTGTGAATGAAAATTCAAACCTGGACCCTTTTGGTGTGACAATGACAATGCCGATACCACGTCCATTTTTGCAAATCGACCCGTCGAACGATAAGCGCCACGGAACTGGCTCCATCACACTTTCATCATGCCCCCCATGCTGGACTATCAAATCAGCAAAAACCTGGGCCTTCACAGCTTTAGCAGATTCATATTTAAGATCAAATTCTGCAATTGCTAGCATCCACTTCCCAAGCCTGCCCTTCAATATCGGAGCGGACAAGATGTATTTGACGACATCGGATCGGCAAACAATAGTGCATTCTTCGGATAACAAATAATGTCTTAATTTAGTGCAAGAGAAATAAAGGCATAAGCATAACCTTTCAATCTCAGAATATCTTGTCTCTGCATCCAGCAATCTCCGACTGAGATAAAAGATAATCCTCTCATCGCCATCTTGTACTTGCGTTAATGCCGAACCAATACACTTGTCATCGGCAGACAAATATAACTTGAAAGGAATACCCGGCTTAGATGGCATCAACACAGGTGGTGAGATTAAATATTTCTTGACATCATCAAGCGCCTTCTGATGTTGGGCTTCCCACCGGAACTCTTGATCTGTTTTAACTTCAACAAAGGAGTAAAAGCATCAATTTTCCCAGAAAGATTAGAAATAAATCTTCTCACAAAATTGATTTTGCCCATCAGAGACTGCAATTCTTTTTTACTGGTAGGAGGTTGAATTTTCTTGATCGACTCTATGCTCTTGGGACCAATTTCAATTCCTCTTTCATGAACGATAAAGCCCAGAAATTGTCCTGCCGAAACACCAAAAGCACATTTATGTGGATTCATCTTCAAGCCATATTTTCTGGTCCTCTCAAGCACCTGCCGTAAATCAGCAATATGATCTTCAACTGTTTTAGACTTCACCATCACATCATCGATATAAATTTCCACTAATCGACCAATCAGATCATGATAGATGAAATTCATCGCTCTCTGATATGTGGCGCCAGCATTTTTCAACCCAAAGGTCATCACAACCCATTCAAACAATCCCAAAGCTCCTGGACACCTGAATGCAGTCTTTATAATATCTTCTTCAGCCATAAAAATCTGATTATATCCTGCATTACCATCCATGAAGCTCAAAATCTTGTGTCCAGCTGCAGCATCGACCAGTACATCTGCTATCGGCATTGGGTACTCATCTTTGGGTGTAGCCTTATTCAAATCTCTGAAATCAATGCATACTCGCATCTTCCCGTTTTTCTTGATCACTGGGACAATACTGGACACCCATTCCGCATATCGGCAGGGTCGGATAAACTTGGCATCATATAACTTTGTAATTTCCTCCTTGACAGCATCATAAATCTTTGGATCAATCTTCCGATTATGTTGTTTAAACGGCCGATACCCAGGCTTAATAGGCAATCGGTGTTCAACAATATCTCGACTGAGACCAGGCATCTCAGAATAATCCCAAGCAAAACAATCTTTATATTCCTTCAATAATGCTATCAACTTTTCTCTGAAGTTTTTACAAATCTTCTTACTAATAAACGTCGGCCGAGGCTTGTCACCATCTCCAATGTCAACTTCTTCTAACTCATCGGCTGATACAGAACCATGACCAAGCTTTCCTTCTTCTCTTTCATCGATCAGCTGATTGTCGATTGTTTCTTTCCCAACTTCCATCGGCCGATCGATGTCCAGGTCCGGTAATTGCTATAACAACCGTGGATTTGCCGATCCTTCAGTGATGCAAACACCTTCATCGGTAACATCTAATGCCTCACCTTCCCAGTAAGTTCCTGATATACACGGCAAGTTTTCGACCAACATTGGCAAAAAATCTGTAGTTGCACTCACCGATCTATCAGCTTGAATAGTTTCCACCTCGTCGCCGATCCACTGGATAAGGAGCTGATGCATCGTGGAAGGGATACAGCAATTAGCATGAATCCAATCCCTACCCAAAAGTACGGCGTACGATCCTTTGCCTTCAATTACGAAGAATGTCGTTGGCAAGGTTTTGCTTCCAATAGTGACTTCGACGTTGGTGACTCCTTTGACTTCAGAGCTCCTGCCCCCATAATCCCGTAACGTCATGTTGGTCTTGGTCAGCTCTTCAGGCAGTTTGCCGATCTTCCTGTATGTCGCCATCGGCAAAACATTAACAGCAGCACCACCATCGACTATCATCTTGCTCATCGGCTTGCCATTGACGAAACCATTAAGGTACAGGGCCCTCAGATGGAGATGATCAACACCAGACGGCTTCTCGAACACTGCTTGTTGTGGACCCAATAATAACTCGGCAGAAGCTTCTTCTTCCGATTCATTAAGATCCAAAGAACTAAATTCTCGTGGCAGCATAAATACCATATTGACAGGAGCTTCAACTTCATGTACCTGAGATTTGACTTTTGGTCTCCATACCTTTTTTGACTTGGGCCCCTTATCATGATCATCCTCCTGATTCACTTCCTTGTTCAACTCCCGGCAACGTGCCCTCTGTACTCTTCTCTTCTGAGTCTTGGTAAAGATACCACTCGGACACCATTGCCCTTCTTCTGTGAATTCACCCTGACCTTCTTCTTCATAATCTTCCACTTGATTGACAGGGCCAAGCCTCTCATGCACAGAAACCCTTGATGCTGGTCTACCTTCAAAGCGATCATGCTGTCTCCGCATAGGGACTCGGCTTGAAGTACCAACTTCTCTTATAAATCTCCAGATCTTCTGCTACAACTTGGACAGCCTTCAATTGGTGGCAACTTCATACCCTGCTCCCAACAGTACTGGAAGAAAGGACAGTTCCAGTGTGGATCGAAATCATCATCACTAGTCCTCCTGTCTTCCATCTCTCTTTTTCTTGAATACTTGCTGATCAATCCAGCAGATCCACCGATCATGTTGACTGGAAAAGGATGCCCATCAATCTTCATCGGCTTTTGACCAGAGAATTTAATGCGATCACTCTCAATTGCCGATTGAATCTGTTGCCTGAACACCTTGCACTCATTGGTGTGATGGGAGGGAGTATTATGCCACTTGCACCACTTAATCTTCTTCAACTCCTCAGCTGGAGGCAATGTGTGATTAGGTGGGAGTTGAATAAGCTTCTCTTGTAGCAGTAGATCGAATATCTTGTCGGCTTTATTGATGTCGAAGTCATATTTCTTTTCTTCTGCCTTCTGCTTGACCCATGGACAGAGAACAGTCTTCTTATTCCTGGTCCACTCAGCAAGAGCAACTTCAGCTTCATCATCAGAATCAGAAGAATAATCGGCATAAGCCGCCTGAAACTGTCTGCCACGTGTATTCTGAACACGCCCTTCATGAATCGACGCCTTCTGAAAGAGCTGTGCTAAGCCATCGACTTCCTGAGGTGCAAACTTATCTCTGATTTGAGGCAATAAACCCTGATAAGCAATCTCAGCCATTTGCCGATCCGTCAGATTCAGGTTATAGCACCTGCCACGGATGACTCTAAATCTTTGGACAAAATCGGCAACTGACTCTCCAGCCTTCTGACGAACAGCCGTCAAATCTGATATGCTCAACTCTGCCATGCCTGTGAAGAAATAAGAGTGGAATTTCTTTTCCAAATCGGCCCAATTCCGCACGGATCCCGCAGGGAGGGAGGTGAACCATGAGAATGCCGATCCAGATAACGACAGAGGAAACAGACGAACCTTCAATGCATCTTGTGCCGATGCCTCTCCCAACTGTGCCAAATATCTGCTAATGTGCTCCACTGTGGACACATTGTCTTGCCCAGAAAACTTGCAGAATTCTGGCAGCTTGTAACGATGTGGCAGAGCAACTTGTTCCATCCACTCTGGATATGGACGTCGATACAAAAAGCTCTGCTCCTTGGGCTTGAGATCAAACTGCGGTTGTGACTGAACTTGAGCAGGTTGCTCCCTGTTGTAGTGCTCACTGTAATCTGCCACTCTATGATAGCCTTGCGGTATCTCCTGGTTGAACAGTGCAGGATTGACATTGGGAGCCAAATGATATCTTGTCTGAGGAGTTTGACTCGTCCTTGGTTCATTAGCTGTACCAGCTACTTCCCTCTGCGTGGACATCGGCGCATCAATAAGATTTGGCGCCGATACCCGAGCTGTTCCTGCAGCCAAAGCTTGAGCACTTGGAGACCACAACTCTGGTGGCATGCCATATGGTTGCCTCTGTTGACCAGCAGCACTTGTTTCTTCTTGAGTTGCAGGTTGACCACCAGTAGGCGCAGGACGTGCTGGCGTAGTAGTTGGTAGAGTAAATGATGGCCCCATAAATCCAGACTCAAACTGCAAGGTCCCATCAGCAAACGCCTTGAGCATGTTGTACAAAGTATTAACAAGCACCCCTGATTGATTAATGAAAGCATTGTGAACCGCAGTATTCACAACTTCATCCAACAGAGCTCGATCTGGCAATTTCTTTAATGCATCCAATTCTTCTGCACTTAGCACTGTTGGTGGATCTGACACTGAAGTGATCTTGCCACGAGTCATCTTGATCGTGTTGAAGTATTTAACCTGACATCCATACAGATAACTCTGATAATGCTTCTTCTGATCCAAAGACATCTTCTCCCAAGCGTTCAACTCATTGTTGCCAGTTATCTCAGAAGAGTCTTTGTCATCTCGAACCACTGGTGCAGGAATCATGATCTTGTTGCCCTTTGAAGCAACGAGCAAAGTACCATCATCAGCAACAGCTTGAACGAACGCCATCTGCTTCTAAGAACTTGATCTGTCCCACCGGGCGTGCCAAAAAAGTGTGTTGACGGTAAAATGTGTGTTCTACCGCTCGCACACGTGGCCTGAGAGATTTGCTTAACTCTGTTCAGGACCAAAACTTGGAACGCGGTGAATTCCGGAGCGTGCCAGTCGATTTTCCCTGCAAATCGACAAAGACAAGAAAAGCGTGTAAAATTCCCGGACTATCGGCCCCGGACAGGCCGATGCGTAACCGCAGCCGATGTTAGTGTATAAAATAAAGTAAAAATAAACACTCGGCTGTCGGCTAGAAACGAATCGACATGTCGCATCAATAAGTACTCACGCGATAAATAAAGCAAGGCATGCATCAGAATCGGCAATCGGCAAAGCATGCAATCGGCAACATCTATCGGCAAGCATCATGATAAGGCGAAACGATATTGACGAAGGAAGGCTCAGACATACTTGAACGAATAAGATAGAGTTTAAAGGCATACAAGCATAGATCTGAACGTGGTAAACAATCGGCTAAACACCCCGAAAGAACGATTAAACCAATAGCCACTAATTATACCCATAACTTGACAATCGCTTCACCGAGGACACGTCAACTAAGTAAGTAGAACAGGACACGTCTAACTGTTCTACACGATCGGCAGGTACAAATATAATCGGCAACTACCAGTCCCAGATACTCAGTAAATTAACTCTAACTCTTAGCAACTGTTTCGCCGAGGACACGTCAACTAAGCAAAGCAGACAGGACAAGTCAAACTGTCTACCCAATCACTAAGAGCAGATTTAATCGACTAAGCACCTTAACCGTGACTCGAATAACCAGATCAAACAGAAATCGACATCAGCAATCGGCCACAAGGTCGCGGCGAGGACAAGTCAATTAGCCGTGACAAAGAATTGGACCAGGTCTTAAACAATTCCATGCAGTCGATGCGTAATGTAAACCCTAGATTGATCTTAATCATGGACAAGTCGACATAACAAGATCGATGCGCTTACCTGACGAGATCCAGTCGAGCCGGAGCCCCGATGGACGCCAGTGACGAAGAACACGTCGAGAAATTGTGGCGGTGCGCCGAAAGAGTTGTTTGTATTGATTCCTTTTTTTACAAGCACCTGGGTTTATATTTATACACCCGAGGTAAGAGTCCGAGTTGGACTTAAACACAACTCCTACTTGACAACAACTCGGTCAATCCTTTCTAACTCTAGAAAAGAAATTTTAAAAAGAAAAATAGAACCACACGCACACGCGCACGTTTTCTTCGGCTTCATGATCTTCGGTGGGCCACCACTTCGTACAAAATCCTTTTCTACCCGGCGCGTACCCTGTCATCTACTGACAATGGACCCTGGGCCAAAATTTGGTGTTAACACTTTCCCATAATTACCTTTTAGTCCCTGCTTTTTTACATCAAGGTCCCTCAACTTTTCCATAATTACACATAGGTCCCTAGAACTCTTCTGTTCTTGCATATGAGTCCCTAGAATCTTTCTGTGATTGTAAACAAGCCCCTAAAACATTTAAACGCTTATATCTTTTCCATCAGAGCTCCGTTTTGAGCGATTCTTGCGCTCACGCGTTCGTAGAAACGCGTAGTACCTTTTGGTACTGTCTTTGAAGCCCCGCATCGGGTCTACAAGTCATTAACACCCTAAGTTCCTCTCTTGCCCGACAAATCCCATCTCGATAAATCATTCGCCGCTAATCTCGCATAACCCCAAATATTCTTTCGCTTTATGGTGTTGAACCTAGTCAATCTCGCCGTACCGTTCCACATCGTTCAATCAAACCTAAAATCCCATGTTGCCACCGACCAAAACCTAACTTTATTGATTTACCGATCTTGTTTGTATTTGATCTTTCATTGAATCTTATTGGAATTGTTGCTCATTGCTATTTCAATTGCCACCACGCATTCATATCACACATGCATGCCTAGATTTTCTGCATCTGCACATCCTTTCCCCGAACCACCCTGTTTTTTAATAGAAATGACTTAGAGTTTATATAATAGATATGCACGCAATCACCATCAATATAGCATATGCACCTCATCATCCTCACCCTAATGCTTCAGTAAATAAAGTTTCATGTCAAACCTGCACCTTGCTTCTTTTAAGAGAACTTAGATAATTGATAGTTTGTCTAGGTGAATATGGCCCTTATAAGGTCATGAATATAACTTGTAAATAATCTTTCATAAATAAATATGCATTGCATAAACATAGCTCTTTTTCTTGGAGTTTTATCGACTCTTATTGGAGTTAATTGGATTTTATTGGCCCTTTTTGATCTTTATTTCTTTTGCGGTAGTTGTTTATACGTAATGTTTCTATGCGCTAGCTTACACGAAATTCGAGGAAGAGCCAGAAGAATTCAAGAAAGATCTAATCCTCAAGGATGAGCCGAGGAATCCAAGCCCAAGGACAAGTCGGAAGATACAAGTTGCAAGAAAGGATTTGAAGACATCAACTTCGACAGAAGATCCAGAATGGGAAGATTAGGATAGCATTCTTCAGGCAAGCTCTACTTCTCCTTGATTATGATTGAACCTACTGTTTTAGCAATGCACCTATATGGCTGTCACCTTGATAACCTTAGGATAGTTCCATCATTTCTATGATGGCATATTCACCTTGCTACTAGACTGCTTAGGACCCCTCGCAATGTTTCTACATTGCCACACCTTACTCACTTATATACTTTTACAATTGCGTGAAATGAGTTTGGTGGTGTGCGTGATATGTGGGGTTGGGAGTAGCACAACTGTGTTAGGTGATGATGGAGACAGTGATGGGATGGTTGGATTGCGGGCAAGGCCATTAGTAAGTGATTGATGGCGTGATGGAATGTGTGATAGTCCCCTAGTGCGGGAGACATGGTGCTTGCCCGGCCACGTAAGGACCGGTTCATTCAACCTTTAACAAGATAATTCTTGTACAACCACGGAACCTGTTATGGGCGGGACTTACCCTACCTTCTTGGTACTCTTACACTGTCCATGGAGGCCAGTAGAGGTAACGGAAGCTCAGGAGCAGACCCAGGAAACGTGCCCGTGGTTCGGTTGCGGAACCTACCGTTTGTCGGGGGACCCGTTGTAAGTCACGGGAAGCCGCCTGGCCTGGTGTTTGTCACAGGATCCTGCAAATTATTACAGGAGCGCGACGTACCTATTATAGGTGTTGTGCCGTAGTGTGACATATCAAGTCAGAGTAAGATTCTGTGGTGGACTTGTGAGATTACTCGGAGAAGATGGACTAAGCGTTATGTTACTCTCCGATCAGAAGTGCATAGCTCGTGGGAAAAGATGTACAACCTCTGCAGAGTGTAAAATTCATCCGGATGGACGTTGTCACGGCATATGACACATCTATGTTGAGTTCGATATGATTAGCCACCTCTCATTCCTTGAAGTGTGAGTGAGCAGTAGTCTGCTCGTGTTTTGGAAGTGATGGCAAGTGTGCCGGGTCGGTATGACCATTGAGGTCAGAAGGCCCAACTAAAACTTGGGAACTGGCGAGAATGCTTCATACTCCCCCAGGGCCAACCAACTAAAATATTGACAGTTACTTCTCCGTTTTATCTAAGAATTCCTTCACATGCTTTAGTGAACCTTGCATAAAATTTGCTTGCTGCAAATGAACCATACAGCCTATTCCTTGCTAAGTCCAAATATGCATGTATATATATATATATATATATATACCCTTGTGTAGTGTAGGGCTTGCTGAGTATCTTATGTACTCACGTGTTTGCAAATGTTGGTTTAGTAGGAGAAGACTTCGTAGAAGACGACGACGATTGGGTTTTCGGTTCAGCTTCTCAAGTTTGCTTGTGGTGTTGCACTACAACAATTTTGACTTTCCATGACATTTTACTTTAGTCACAGAAGGTCTCAACTTAGTCATAACTGACCTTCCATGACTTCACAGTGACAAAAATCACTTAGTCATAGAAGGTGTGTAGCTAAATACCTTCTGTGCTTTTTCGCTATTTTTGTCACAATTTTATGACTTTTTGCAGAAATGTCATAATTGTTTATGACAATTCAAAAAATGTCACAATCAGTTTATGACACTCATAAATATGTCATAGAGTTGCATGACAATTGCGATTTTTGTCATTACCTATTGGACCGGACCTGGCTGTTATGTGGCCCATTACTTTCGCGGGCCATTTAAATTCGGACCATTAATTACTTGGCCCTTTTAACTTTCGGCCCATTAATTTCAAAGGCCTTTTTACTTTCGGCCTATTAATTTCGTGGGCCTTTCAACTTTCGGCCCACTAATTTCGCAGCCCTTTTAACTTTCGACCCATTAATTTCGCGGGCCTTTTTACTTTTGGTCCATTAATTTCACGGGCCTTTCTACTTTCGGCCCATTAATTTCGCGGGCCTTTTTACTTTCGGCCCATTTCGTGGGCTTTTTTACTTTCGGCCCATTAATTTCACGGGCCTTTTACTTTCGGCCCGATTAATCAGCAGGCCATTTTACTTTCGGCCCACTAATTTCCCAGGCTTTTCATCTTTCGGCCCATTTTACCAACAGGCTATTAAACATTCGGCCCACTTGTTTCGCAGGCTTTTTAACATTCGGCCCACCAATTTCGCAAGCTTTTTACATTTTGGCCCGCTTTTCAGACGGGCTTTTCAACTTTCGGCCCGCTACTTCCACAGCCCTTTTTAGATTTGGCCCACTTAATGCGCAGGCCTTTTTCCAATCGACCCATTAATTTCGCAGGCCTAATTTTTTGCCACCTTTTGCTTTCCAGCTCAATTCATTGGCCCATTTATTTCGGCGAAATTGACCCGGCCCATTTAGGATCTGTACCAGATTCACACAGGATATAGACCAAAAAAACCATACATCCACAGATCACAGAATTTCCAACACCAGATCCAACACAACATTACAAACATAACAAACCAATCAGAATTCGATGGTACCAGATCCAACACAACATTACAAACATGACCGATCACAGAATTTCCAACACCAGATCCAACACAACACATCACAGATTGTCAACAGACCGTTGAGTCCCCAAATGACCTAGGAAGTACCTTTGTTAAGCTGAAGTAGCTTATTCAGAATGGCCTGTGTGTCCTCTGATGCTTTCTTCAACGTCTCCACCTGTTCAGCCTGCTTCAACATCCTTGCTTCAGCTTCTTGCGCTTCTTTCACCCTTGCAGCTTCCGATTCCTCCATTTGCTTGGCCATGCGCTCCATCTGTTCTTTCATGTCTTGAGCCAATTGTTTCGAGCCCTCTAGCTCACTCTCAAGCTCCTCGACTCGAGCAGCAGCAGCATTTGTTCTTCCTTTAGTCTTGATGCCAATGTTGCGAAGAAATGTCGTCTTCGGCAAGACCTCAGCAACAACTTCAGCAGGAGTTTTTCTTGCATTGCCATCACATGCAGAATCAGCCATGATGGCTTCCATGGCAGCCTAACAGCAGCAAACAAGACAACAAATCACAACATGACAGAGATAAAAAGAATTCAACAAATCTTAACATGGCAACAAATCAGAACAGAGCTAACAGCAGCAAACATAGCAACAACTCAGAACATGACAGCAGCTTTTGTGGCAAAAAATCAACAACTGATAAACTGCTACCAATTTCAGAACAAAGCCATGAAATTAGAGCCAATTAAACAGCAATCCTACATATTATCTTAAACAGCAATCTCGACCTTAACATCACAGTAACCAAATATCAGTGAAAATCCAATTAGAGCCAATTAAAGAGCCATCTCCACCTCATCACAGCAACCAAATATCAGTGAAAATGAGTCATGGGGGTAACTTACGATTGCATTCTGCACAGGCTCGGTGCAGCCTGTCGTGCTGCTAACGTGGCATTCCTTGAACAGGTCAACTTCTTGAGGATCCACATCTTTGTACTTCTCCTTTTTTTAAGAAAACATGGAAAAGAAATGTTAGGTCCAAATCAACCGTTGTCAACAAAAGTAAAAGAATTGAAGGTGCTATACATTAGACACACTTACAACTGCATAGCAATGTGCAATGAACGAACATGAACCAGTCTTCTGCATGCATTTAACTTGCTCACGATTTGCTCTGAGTTTCTCACACTTTGCCTACAGAGAATTGCACATTAAAGACAACTAGCATTGATTAAAATGGTAACACATAGGGATGACAAGGATTATAGCTCAAACATGGCAATGCGCATTGAAATTTCATACCTTGTGCTTTGGGTCTGACCACATAGCCACTAGAGCCTGCCACTGTTCATCATCCATGTTATCCACCGGTGAACTGGTGGGGACTTGGTTTGCTGGTAATTTATCAAACCATTCCTTCTTCAGCCTATACCTCATCTGCCGCTGGCCGCCCTTGAGCAGGTCAGAGCAAGCGTCTTTGACTGCCTTCTCCTTGGTGTCAATAGCAAATGCACCCTATGAAGGAAAGAACAAATCGGAAAATGAGGCAATCATCTATTTAAATGAAATTATAACGACCAATACACAATTTAAACAATTTTTAGGTTCTTAGTAGTCTTACAGCTACTTTGCCCATGTAGTTCTCAAGATGGTTTTCATTCCTCTTTTAGTACTTCCAGTGTGTTAGAATGGGCATGTGCTGCCTTAGTATTATCCCTCCCTCAGATGCAAACTTTGCAGCTTGCATGGGAGCCTCAGGACGCCTCAAGCCTTCAGAAATCAGCAGCGGGACCTTGATGTTAAGCCCTTTCGAGATCTTGGCCAGTCCTTTCCCCATAGTGACCCCCCTACGATGAGCATCCTCCATGGCATCTGGTTCACCAAACAATAATGAGCATTATCAATCATTAATCACCAAACAAAAGGGGGCCAATCTGTTCTACATGAGCAGCACCAAACAATAACTTGCCTTCATTTGAAACATGCATGTCATTCTCTGATTCAGCGTCTTCTTGGATGTTAGAAGTTGCATCAGCCTCTGTCAAAGAAAGTTCCCTTGTCTTCTGTCGAGTACTTCTAACTGGCTGCTACAGTTGTTGCTCATTAGGTGCCACCACTCTTTTACTGCTGCCGCCTTTCATTGTCGGTGGCGATGCTGTGGTGATCTGCATGATGGCTATATGCAAATATTAACAGATGAGATGCAGCCATGTCAACATCATACAATATTGTGCGCAAATGAGTGAATACAACAAAAAGATCCAAATACCGTATCCACAGGTTCATAGCAAGATCCAGAGAGTTCAGGAGCAGGAGCCTTCCTTTTGGGTTCTTTGGCAATGCCCAAAGAACAGTCCAGCAGTTTAGCGGCTCTGCCAACACCAAGGCGTGCTAACGCCTGGCTGTTACGCAGAATGTTCTGATCTCTCTGGAGCAGATAGGGATTCGCCTCAGCATTTGCGCAAAAAAGAAAAAACATGAACCATAAGCTTGGATGATTTAAGGCAGCAAATGCAAGGCTGATGAATGTAAATGGCGATTAACAACCGATGTAATCTACAAATGGGAAATTTAACTGGCAATTAACAGCAACTAAGAGCAGCAATTTCATATGCGGTATGATGAGTTTTATACGTTGCTACTGCTGTCAGGTGTGCATGTACATTTGTAATCTTTCATGTGTATAATGCATACAACTGAAATCAGGTGTGCATGTACATAGGGCCAATCACAAATCATCATTTAAGGCATGCATGTACACAGGAACCAAGATGGTCAGATCAAACAGGTGAACATAACTGAAATTTGGTGCATAAGCGTATGCCAATCAACGCAACTACCGCAGCAGTAACATAGTCACCAAGCAGACAAGCACCATCGCAGCAGTAATATAGACACAGACCTAAACTGCTACAATCGGACCTTCAACCAAAGCCAAAGGCCAGCATTCGATCCATTTCAATCCATTTCAAGGTGTGTTTCCTATCCGACAACATATCCGTAGTAGTATTCGATCCACTTGAAGCATGCGGAGAGATGTGAACGGAGGAAGGGGCCCCGAGGGAGTTCTTTGTGGATTACCTGGTTCCGGTCGCTTTCCCGGCTTCTGACCAGGAGACATCTCGAAGCAGAAATCAAACGAGGAAGCTGTCGTTGTCGACGGAGAGGAAGCAGGCAGTCCAAGGCTCCGGAGTCGTCGGGGACCGAGGGATCCGACCTAGGTGACGGCGGGATCTGACGAAGAAGAGGAAGCAGGCGGTCGTCATCGACGAAGTGGAAGCAGGCGGTCGTCGTCGAGGAGGAGGAAGCAGGCAGCCCAAGGCTCCGGGAGTCGTCGGTGACGGAGGGATCTGATGAGGAAGCAGGCGTCGCCGAGGGAGAGGAAGCGGGCGGCGGTGGAGATGAAGGCGGCGGATGTGGTGTGGACGTCGCGGCGGCGGAGATGAAGGCGCCGGCTGCGGGCGAGAAGATGGCGGCGGCTGCGGTGTGGACGCTGCGGCGGCGGCTAGGGTTTGGGAGGGACTCGACGCAATCGAGCACTCTTATATATAGCCATCCGGAGCTGGGAGCTGGGTCGTGGGAGCTGGGCCGTGGAAGCTGGGCCAAAAAAAATTCAGGACGCAAGGATTCAGCTAGCAAGAGGAGATCCACCCCTTGGGTCAACAGGCCGGGCTCGCTACCTTTCCCTTCAGCAGGAAGGGATGACCCAGAAGTCCACCTAGCCGGGCCCGCCACTATCCCTTCCATGCAGCATCAAAGGACAGCCCCAAAACTTGCAAACCTGGACAACATGAAACTCTCCCATATCAAGCTGCTGCTGTAGCTGGTACAGTGGTACTTGCAGGCCACTTGGAGCTCCTCCAGGCCATGACCCCTCAGCTTCCCACAACCCTGCTGCACAGCCAATCAGAATCTTCTGTTCACTCACACTTCAGAGCTTCCCTTCACCACCCAGCTATAAGTACTAGCAAAAAACCCCAAAGGTTCCCAAGGGCATCACCCAAGGCTCTGCAAGCCTACTCCTCCTCTACCATGAAACACTCATGACCCCTCAGCTTCAGTCAACCCTGCTGCACAGCCAATCAGAATCTTCAGCCACTCAGAGCTCCTCACCAACCTCTTCCCCCCAGCTACTACTAGTTGCTCCTCCCTCCCAAGGCCAAGGTATCGACAGAGGAGAGTACAACAAAAAACCCACAAAGGGCATCAGACCCAAGCTCTGCAAGCGTACTGTTCGTCTGCCATCATCAATGGAGGCAGCAAAACGCATTTACTCGTCAGCTAGGCTCACCTATAAAGGGCGCGTGCTCCAATCCCCAACACGCTCCACCTTTCTTCCCCCAAAATCCTCGCCGTCTCCTCGGAAGCTCCGTGAAGCAGCCGGCCGGCGACCATGGACGTGTCCCCGTGCTGTCTCCGGCGCGCCGTCTCCGCGCCGCCTTCCCATCCCCGTCTCCGCACCGTCTCCCCGCCGTCTCCGCGCCGCCTTCCCATCCCCGTCTGCGCGCCGGCTTCCGGCACCGGATCCGATCGGATCCCGCCGCGGCAGCGGTGGAGGCTCGCGCTGGCGCGTCTCCGCGCCCTCGGCGTCTCCGCGGCCCCGCGTCGTGTTGACCTGGCGTCAACGCCGGGTCAACTCGCCGCCGACTTGGAGGTTAGCCTTGTCGGCGGTCGCCTGGAGCTCGGATAGACGTTCTTCGGCGGCTTCTTGCAGTTCGTCGCCGACTACGAGGTGCCGCATCTGGTGAGCTCCCCTCTCCAGCTTTTGGTGGCCACCACCGTGTGCTCTCTCGCGGCGGCCCTGTGGGAGAGCCTGGTGACGCCGGTCCTGGGGCGCCTGGTGACGCCGCTCGTGTGCCGCGCCACGGCGGTGCTGCTGCGCGTGGTGCCGCCGCCCCTGGTGAGGTGGCTGCGCGTGGTGCCGCCGCCCCTGGTGAGGTGGCTGCGCGTGGAGGCTTGCGCGGCGCTGCTATTCATCACCTCCAGCTGGACCGTGGCGTTAGCGTTGTTCGCGTCTTTCTACCCGGAGATGCAGATGGCCATCCAGCCGCGGATCCCGGTGTCCGGCGTCGTGACGTGGATCGGCCGCCGTCTCGGGGAACTTCGCCGCGGTTAGATGTCCGAGTGCACATGTGTGCTCCGCATCAGTAATTAGGTGCTTTTGGTACATATATATAGTTAGCAGAAGTATAGTTATAGCTAGGAAGAAGTTGGCAGAAGTAGATGCTTTTGGTAAGTACATATGGGGATATAGCCATCATTCCCGCATTTTGGCAATGGGAAGACGTACGTAGGTGCTCTGTTAGTTTGTATAGCTAGAAAGAACTTGGCAGAAGTCGCTGTTCTGTCTAAGTGTTTCTCTAATTAAGTTCAGTCTCGTTTGTTACATGTTTACATGGTAGTACTAATCAGCATGGCAACAAACATTCAAACTTAACGTCCAATTTTTCATTTCATTTCAAAGTTGAGACTACAAACTGGACACCACGACACGCGCTCTCGGCGCAGACACGACGCGAACTCACAGACACATGCATGGACGCGCGTGAACGCTCGGAGCGAACTCACAGATAGTGGACGCGGACGCAAACGCCCAATGCGAACGCGAACACACAAACTGACACCACGGCGTGCCACCACGCTACGCCCAACCCTGCTCGATACTTGACGAGGCACCGGCGCGAGCTACGCCCAGCCCTGCGCCACGGCTAGCTTGTGGTGCTCCATGGCGTGCTCATCCAGATTGCCGTTCTCGTCCTCCCCGCCGTTCTCGACGCTCTGGATGACGTGCGCCATCAGCTGCCCCAGTGTGCTGAACCAGATCTGGTCCGGGCAGAAGAACTGGCAGCAGTACCAGGGAATGCCGGCGCCGCTGCTCCACCTCCGCTTCACCTTGTACCTTGGGTCCTGCTTCAACCCCTCCTCGTCCGACGAAGTCCAGTAGAAGTCCTCCTCCTCCTCGTCGTCGTCCTCCTCCTCCTCCACCACGGGGGCCACCACGGTCTGCTCCGGCAATGGCGCCGCCGGCCGCGCCGGGCGTTCCCCCTCCTCGCTCTGGTCCGCCCATGGCGCCCATGGCGACGCCGGTCGCGCCAGGCGTGCCTCGCGACGGCGCACGCGCCTTGAGCGGCGACGGCGGCTCCGCCGGCGGCCGCTGGCCTGCAAAGAAACGACCAAAATCGATCAAAAAGCCGCCTTTAACTTTTCCCCAAATCGCCGCTAGCCCGGAGAAGGAAGACGTACCGAGTCGCCGTGCTCGTAGCCGGCGCCGAGGACGAGGCGGTCGCGGTTGCCTGCAGAAGCCATCGAGGCGGATGAGCAGTGCCGGAGAAGACGAGGCGGAAGGGAACGAGTGAACAGGAGTTGGAGCAGCTGCCCCAGTTTATAGCCTAGGGATGGGGAGACGAAAGGGACCCAGATTCATCAACGGGAGAGCCGTTTGGCCTTCGTTGACTAGCGGGCCCGATGAGAAGAGGAGGAGACGCGTCCGGAGCCGTTTGGCCATCGCTGACTAGCGGGCCCGCTAAGAAGAGGAGGAGACGCGTCCGGTGGAAGCCTTCTCCGGAAGCTTCCGTCTCTTGCACGCGTGACAGATTCGCCAAGAGTCGATGACGGACGGGACCCGCAAAAGGCTGGGACCATAATAAGTGGGGTATTCACATGACCGGGTAGCTGATGCGCTGCCGGGCGCGCGTGGCCTTCCACTGCACGCATGACCCTTTAGCCCCAGTCAATGACGAGCGGGACCGAGAACAGGCAAGGCCCACAAATCAAGTGAGAGTATCTGTAAGGCAGGTAAATGTTGAAACAATTTTCACAAATTTGTCACTTATACATACCAAAAAAGTTTCAAAAAATTCAAACATAATTTAGGTGAATTCCTAACAACCAAATACACACTCTTGCCAAATTCCACTCGCAGTTTCAAAAAACTTCGCGACATATAAAAAGAAGAAGAAATGAGTGGTTTTTTCAATTGTTTTGTCGAATTTTATCTCGCGAAATATAACGAATTTTGAGCTGATTTTTGGTTTGTGCCTGTTCCACGTCAACACCAACCCATGGTAATTTTGGTTAATTTTTTCGAAAAACATTCCACCAAAGTGTGTTCACAATGAACTACTCCTCACTTACCACATGGAAGTTTCACTCATATTCCAGGAGAAGTGAACAACTTCCAAGATTCAAGCTTCGAAAAAATGTGAACATAATTTCTACGTATGAAGGTGACCAAGATGTCCATCTCCACGAAATTCCATATGCAGAACTATTTAGTATCGAGATTTACATAAATAAGAAATTTTGTATAAAAAAAGGTAAAACATTATTTGCCGTTTCAGTACATTTAATAGTTACAAACTGATGATCATGTCCAAGAATTGGACAGAGAATATTTTTACGAGCAAGGAGGAAAAAAAAGAGGTAATTTGGACCTTGTTTGCGAAAAATATGCAAGTTTCAAATTAAAACCGTGAATTAAAATAAAAAAATGACGCGTGGCACAAGAACTGGTGAAGAACAGCGCCACATCTGTCGTCTGGCAAGAGACAAGCTCATTGCATATATGAGAAACTATCTGGCAAGAGAGAATGCAAGAAGGCCAGCAAATTATTGGAGGACTCCAAGGAGGATGCCTCAGCCGCCAAACATACCTCAAGCCCCTCTTGTTCCTCCACCACAAGAAGGAGTAGGTGAGTCACACTCGCCTAAGAAGAGGAGAGCGAGGCGCTCATGAAAGAAGAAGGCAGCTACGGTATCGACCGATGAGAGTACAACAAAGGCGCCTAATAAAGAAAAGGTCGCCGCCACAAGTACAAAGAAGACAACTAAAGTGTGGCGGAAGAAAGACGGAACCTCAGCCCCGCCAAATTCTCTAGCGAGCGAGGTCCAAACAAATTGAAGACATGGAGAACGTCTAGCTCAAAGACGTAAAAATGAGAGCCCTCCGATTGGGGAGGCCATCCCAATCGTTATCCTAGCTAGGCCTAGCACTTGTTTTTCTTTTTCATAAACCATAAAAACAAAATTTAAAAAAAATTAAAAACAAAAAAAATAATAGGATTCCCGGCAATGCCCATTAGGGGCTAGCCACTTGTATCATCCTCACTCTTTTTTGCAGGTCAAGAAAGAGGAGGAAGAGCCTGAATCAAGCTTAAGTCTTGTAAAGACTCAAGCTTGGGGAGGACCCCCAGGTAAGTATTTCTAACTTTCTTAATAAATAAATAAACTCCCTGTTTCGAATAAATGCTAGAATCTTGGTGTTATGCTACGCTTAAGGGAAATGATGATCGAGTTACAAATTAGCTTCCCATGTGTCGCATAGATGCAACTTCTACTCCTGACATATGTGTTATTTTTATTTGAGCATGATCACATCATGAGTATTGCTTATTTCCGTGGGTTGCATTTGTCACACCAAGTATGAGCATCGTGGATTGTGATATGGCATGATGAGGACTTGTGGCAATCTCTTAGTATGGTTTCATCCAGAGATGTTTTTCTTGAATTGCTGCAAGTACCTAAAACCCTTCTGTTTTGGCACACTTCTCTTAGTGTGAGGATTTATTTACCTACCAGAGCCATATCATAATATTCAAAACAGCCCCACTCATAGCCATTTGCTTATGTATTGAGTTTTGTTAAGGTTTGATGTACTCTTGAAACTAAGCACTCCTAATTTTGGTCATAATTCCTTCGCGTGTGTTTTCGAAAATTTCTTTCCACCAAATAAAAAGGGGAATGTTTGGATAAATCAACCAAACATTTTTTCAGAGTTTGCAAAACTTTTGGTCCATCCAAAAAGCTCAAGAATATTTCAAAATGTTTTCTTTGAACCATGCAAAAATTATGGCCCTTTGCACCATGGAGTAGTCAAAAAAAAAAAACTCCATGGTTGCATGACAAAAGTCAATGGTTATATGGTTCTTATCATAAACATCTTGAGCAAAATAAAGGACCAATGTTTTCAAAACCCCCTTCCACAAGTGTGAGTCCATTTTCTCCCCCTCCATCACATCATCTCTTATGACCAAAATAAATGGAGTTGCTATGTTGATTGAGACTCATTCTTTAGCTTTACAATATATGCATGGCACTTGTGCGTTCCATACCAAGCTCCACATACAAAGCCTCATTTGGTAGAAGGTAGGATGAGTGAAGCTTGTAGGAATAAGACTCACATCAGGGTTGTAAGAGAAGTGCCATCCAAAACGAAGGAGAATTTTTACACCTTACCTTGCAGCACATAAAAACTCTGGATGCATACCTGCTAGAATTGTTCACTTGTCCAAAAGTGTCGTTCTAATCTTCAATGCTGCACGACAAGGTGTAACTTATAAGCCCCACGATTTTTGACACTCATGAATATTTCGTGCTCTCGTAAACTTACCACTGTTTAGGGAGTATATTGTTGCATCTTTATTACCCATGGGGCGCTTCTTTGTAACTCCTGATCCGCCGGTACCCTGAGTTGAGTTTGCTCGGGACGAGCAAAGTTTAAGCTTGGGGAGGTTGTTGGCGGTCGTTAAACCACGATTTGACCGCCACCCTACCGGTAAATAAATGTATAACACCAAGATTTTGTGCATAGTAGTTAGGAATAATGCTACTCCACAGGTTTTGGTGAATATTTGGATGCAGGAGTGGATAATGGAGAAAAGTGGGCCCAGCCAGGGAATTTCCCTGGCCGGCTGGCCCCACCTTAGGCCGGCCGGCCCCACCTGGTGGCTGCAGGCCCCAAACCTCCTCCAGTGGGCTGGAAACTAATCCACAACGCATAATTCAAGCCCAGCCCAGCAGAATTGCACCGCCATTCTAGAAGGTGGGCTATTTGGGCCTTTACTTGGCCCTCACTTCAATTCTGCCGACCCCAGCGAGGAGCCGACCTTCAGACCGCCTTCAGGGAGTGATCTGGAGCGTCGAGGCAGAAGACGGTGGCCAACCGACAGAAGGGACGGCCGGCCGGCCACCCCCCTAGGCCGGCCGGCCGGCTTTGGCGGCGCCGCCTCTCCAAAGTCGGCAGCAGTGCTTCCACCGCCTTGGAGACCTATAAAATGGACCCCCCGGCCTCAGAAGCAACTCGCACCATCACACTTCATCCAAGTGTTCATTAGTTTAGTAGTAGCTTTGGGAGTTAGAGTAGAGTAGAGTAGAGTGAGAGCTCTCTCGGGCTTCCGGAGTCTTCTCGGAGTTCGGTATAGTTCTTTGTATCCTTACTCTTTTGAGATATTATTTTATTCAATAATTAGTTTTATCTTTATTTATTTCTTTTAGTAATTCTTTTCTATTTAGTTTATTTATTCTGTTAAGTAAGTGCTCGTAGAAGTCTTGTTGTGGGATTCGTGATTGTTGGAGTACGCAAGTACGAGAGAGTGCCTTCGTCGAGATGACGTCGTGTGAAATCTGTGTTTGTTTATTCTTAGATAGGACTGCTCCGTTGATCAAGAGTAGTTCCTCTAGGCGGGTTGTAAGCGTGGTGCTTAGATCTTGGCCTATGCACGTTTGGCACCCAGCCCCACGGAGGATGGTAGCCGCGAGTGTATGTGACAGCTGCACCGGTCTCTGTAATCCACCACGTCCGGGTTGGACTCAGTAGGGTCTTAATTATAGCATACGATTCCCTAGGTTTGAACTAGCATCATCGGTTGACCTAGCACGTGTGTGCCCCGAAACGACATGACTTGTATGTGTGTGATCTTAACTAGAGTAGATAACCTTTGTAGATTAGACTACTAGAAAGAGTAAATACTAGGTAAACATACAGGTCGCCTTAGCTCTATCTCGTTGCTCTCCCAAATGTGTACTACAGTTTTTCTTTTATTACCTTGGATTTGAGGATGTGTGTGCCACCCATATATATCATGCCTATCTTACCCCCGTCTCAAGTATAGTTTGATACATTATCCTTTCTCCAAATTATCCAGTGCATTGCTACTGTTCAGCTCCCTTTTGCTCTACTTCCCTGCGGAAATATAAATACGATAACCCTGGAATACTCCAAGGTGAAATGCTATAATGGTGATCAGTGCGCTTGCGGAATTAATGAATTTAATTTTATCGCATAAGAACCGCCAACAGTCCACATCAAAATCCCGCGTTCTATTGTAGCCATGTTCATGTGTTGCAGTATGATGCGTGAGTAGATCTCATATTCTCTCCGTGGCGAGAGAAATCTGGTTATGTAACTCTCACACTTACGATACTCTTTTGATGTGTTCAGTCTATGTGATGCGTCTATTCCGTATCTGATCAATACATGAATTCATTAGTGTAGCTGTTGCAACGGTTATGCTATCGATGATCACATAGTGCAAGAAACCAGCGGGGAGCTATTAACCCTAGTCGTGACAGGATCGGGGCGAACGAAACCACCATGTCTTGTAGAATACTAAACCTATCAATTGAACAATAATCCGAGTTGCATGCCAGCGTCCCAAACCATAGGAGAGAATTCTTTTTATAACCTTGTTACAACCGCAGGCTCTTTCACCTCTAGTTGTTAATCATCCTTTTCACACACACCTCTGCTTTATTAATTTAGTAGTTTAAATAATAGTTTAAGTCCCGCTTGTTCTCTGTGGATTCGATATTAAACCTTGGAATACTCTAAGGGAAAGTGCTACAACTGTACACCGTCCACTTGCAGTATATAAGTAGGTGCGTACAAACGACCAACACCAGCCTAAGGTAGTGTTTTCTGTTTGGTGTAAGAAATACCAACACCCATCCGAAATTTTAAGAAGAAACTTTTTTTTTTGCGCGGGTAGAAGCAACTCTAATCCTAAACCTATGCATCGATCTCGATTGACAACACATCTAGCAGATCTAGCAGTGGTAATCCTAGCAGTGATAAGTACTCGATGAAAAAACAAAGATATCAACTCTAATCTCAACAAAAATAGACCCATTCTACCCTGATCGATCCTAATAGAGCCTAATCAAAAACAGGAGATCAAACTTACCGAGGGTTGTGAGCTGTCCGTCGGAGTTGCCGGAGCTTCACCTTGTTCAGCCGCCTCCTTCACTACACTGAGTGGAGGGTTCCTAGACCCGCCGTTGCTGAGGACGGAGCGACGCGAATCGTGGCCACCGGGGTACGCCTCGTCGGAGTTGGCAAGGAGGTACCTAGACTATTCTTCTTCAACTGCGTCGATGCCGCTGCCGCCCGGGGTTGCCTAAGGACGTTATCGATGGATGAGCCATGGCGCAGGAAGCCGGAGAGAGACGAGGAAGAGAAGTGCGGCGACGGCGGCGTTTCTCAGCGGGAACGATCAAAAAGAAGCGGCTGAGAGAGTCTGTAGTGCGGCGATGTTTGCGGACTTGGGTCCTTGCAGCCGAACAACGCCCGAATCATGTATGTTTGACACCAGCTCCGGCACGATTGCTCTCACAAAGAAGTAGGTCCCACATTACCGGGGGCCACATGTCACTCATTTGACATGTGTGGCACTCTGTTGAACAAGTTAGATTCCAAGTGCAACACGGGCGCGTTTTGTCACCAATCTATCTGGTGAATGTAGGGCAGTCTCAAGATTTGTCTAAAGTTGTGAAGCCTTGAACGTATGCAACGGACGATCCTCTGTTGTCGGTGTTTAAACACCAGACGTTCCGTTGCCACAAAGGCGTCCGTTGAAAGAACGAATAAACGAATCATTTGTTTGATGATGCAACTCTTTCATCACCACTCTATCCGGTGAACGTAGGCCAGTCTGGAGAGTACCACCATATCAGCTATAGAGACGTGCTCATTATTTCTGTACCACCGTATCAATCCTTGAACGTGCTCATTATTTCTGTAGAGCCTCATTTAGGGCTAATGAAACCCCCGAGACTGATCATAGTAGAAAGCTTCAATATTTGTCAAAATTGGGAGGCGCTCGTCTCATCTGACGCGCATGGTGTGTCCAGCGACGCAATCCGCACAGTGTTCCCGCCTTCCCGGCAGATTTGCCACCAAGCCTATTGAAGGGTCTATCCTAGGCTTATATAAATCCCGTTGGGTCCTTTTCTTCCCAATCGCCCATTTCTCTCGCTCCCATGGAGGACTTGCAGAACCAAAGGCAGCCACAGGCTTACATGAGGGGGTTGGGAGAAGGTTTCGCGAGGGGCCGCGGCGGTTCCGGCCGTATCGGCCGCGGGCTCTTTGGGGCCGGCCGCGGCTTGCCGGGCGGTGCGGTCGTTGTTATGGGCCGCGGCGAGCGCGGCAGCGTGCTCGGTGGGGCCGGTCGCGGCGAGCTGGGCAGCGGCGGGCAAGTTGGGGCGGCCCGCGGCGACCATGGCAGCGCGCGAGGCGGCGGGCGCCGCGGTGCAGGCCGCGGCGAGTAAGACGGCGCGGTAGTTGGTGCTGGCCCGATGACACGGTCACGGAGTAGGGAGCACCGCCGAGCTGCAGGGGAGGCTGCGGCCAAGGCTCGTGCTGCAGGGGAACCGGCTTCCGACGCACCTGCTGCAGGGGAACCCCGGGCTGAGGCGCCGCCATCAGAAGAGTCAACGTTTGCGCTAGGTGTGACCGCTTTCGTGCTTCCTATGTTTGTCTTCATGTTGCCTATGCCGCCGCGGGCACTGTGATTGCTATTTAGCTGCAGTGGCAAGAGGCAACAGCTGCAGCTGCAGCGGAAATAATTTGTACCGTTCAAAGCTGAAGTATTTTGTACTATGGCAATTGTAGACTGCCTATGACTCCATTTTTAAATCCGGTAGCCCGCCGCTATATTTCGATATAGTGATGTGTTGATGTTAGTCACTCATCAGTTGTATATTCCGGCTTGCGTTTATTTTTCTGTGTTCATGCTACATGGTAGTACTAGACAATTATCCGGTGATCGAAATTGCCGAGCACCGGTCTATCCGGTGTGCATCTGAGCAAAATTAATGGTTGGATCATTGGCAGGCCCCGAGGTCACGGTATCGAGCCCCGAGATGCCTTCCTCAACATCCCACGCCGGAGACGACTCCGACGAATCCGTACACACTAGCACTTACTCCGGCGACTCCAGTGACTATCTGAGCGATTCGGTGAGGTCGAAACCTGTGATTTACCTCTTTGGTTTATTTTGCTTTGCCAATTGTTTTATTTGGGGTCTGTTGTGATGTGACCTAGGACTACGATCTTCCGCCGAAGACGGAAGAGAGGCACTGGCGTGGGATCGACAGGAGCACGGACGAGCGCTGCGCCCATGGCCGTCCTCGTAGGAAGGTCTGCTGGGGCGGGAAGAACACTGGACGCCGATACCTCGGCTGTCGCCTTAAGGTTTTTTTCTATCTGTTCGTGCTCTATTTTTCCTCTGCCTTTTTCATGCTTTATATTTTGCTTCACTCTTCTCCCATTCTACAGGAGGACAAAGAGCAGTGCTCCTACGTCAAGTGGATTGACCCAGAATGGCCAGAGAGAGTCCAGGTGTCCTTCAAGAAGCTGTGGCATCAGTCGAACCAGTTTATGCGAGCAAAGATGCATTATTCTAACGAGCTTCGCGAGGCTTTTGTCGCAAAGGTCAACATGGAGCAGATATTGCAGGAGAGGGAGGAGGCCATGGAGCGGAGGATGAAGCAGATGGTGGATGAGCTCATGCGGTGGATTGTCTTGGCTAAGCTATCGCAGGCTGGCTGTAGAGCGAAGGGGAGAAAAAGAGGGTCTGGATGCTGGTTAGGATGCTGGTTTGCGTGATGATGTTGTACCTCATCATCCACAGGAATTGATCATCGTACTCTCCTATATCTTTTGTTCATTGCTAGTGATTGGAAACACATTTTGCTTGGCAGGTGATGGCCTTTTGAGGCACCTGCGGCGGAAGAGCTGCTGTGTCCGCGTTCGTGCTAGCTATGGTTGTCGTTTGTAATAAGGGGTTAATGTAATGCTTTGTTGTGAAATACTGCACTTATCAATGGTTTAGTACTCATTGTGTAGAAGCATGAGAATACGTTTTGTTTCTTTTTCAGACTAGCAATTTGCCCATACGTTTTCTTTTTTAATGGATTTGCCCGTACTTGCTATGGGAGGAAACAAAACGACCTATGCCCATGACTCACCCGGGCGCGAGCCGCGCGACGGATGACGTGTTTTTATATTATATAAATATATAAATATTATGGGTAAAAATATAGCAAATATATAATTCTCCGATAGGTGGGCCACACTTAAGCAGTCCGGTGAGCCGTGGGCAGCAGGCCGACAAAGGCTTCTGAGAAATACAATCGAGCTCGAGAATAGCTGGCCCAGACCAAGATTCAGCCCATCACTGACGATACTGAGAGGTGGGCCCTGACGTGGATGCCACGTGGCATTATTAGAGGGATGAAAAAATGTTGGAAAAGTAGGCCTCGGCGAAACCTAACATCTGGGTCATAGAAATGGGACCGACGGAGGCATGTGGCATCAAAAAAAAATTGTTGGACGTAGCCCCCTCGTAGCTGACACGCGGGCCCGCTTCCTTTGCGACGCATTTCAGTACTACTTGACCGTGGGTCCCGCGTTGACTGACATGTGGCTCTCGGAGCTCTTCGTGGCGCCACGTGGCACTACACGCTGGCAAACGAAATCAGTGGCGAAAATTAATGGACCGTGGGTCCCACGTTGACTGACATGTGGGCCCGCGTGATGCTGCATCATGCGCCACGTGGCACTAACACGCGGGCAAACGAAATCAGCGACGAAAAATACTTGGTCATGGGATCCCCTTCTCCAGATACGTGGGCCCCTGTTGCGGTTTGCTGTGCGCCTTGTGGCTTTGTACGCGGTCAAACAAAAATAAGTGACGAAAATGGTTTGACCGTGGGCCCGTGAAGCCTGACACACGGGACCTATTTTGCTGTCTAGGATGCCACGTAGGCAAGAAACGGCCCTGGGGTGGGGTTTATGACGAAAATTGAGGTCCCCGTTGAACGTCGTACTTGCAACGGGATTTCTAGTGACGAATCGGCCACCCAAAACAGTCATCCGGCAGCACCGGACGATACTGTTCATCGATTTATACGGTTTTTCGTCATAAAATATGGCATTTTAGTGACGGACTACGAAAATCGTCATAAAGTTGCGAAAAACAGGAAAACCGCCCAAAATAGTGACAGATCTACAGTAATTTTGTCATTAATCAGCAGATCTATACTAGTGAACCTCCACGGCGAGCACCCCTCTCCCGGCCTTCCCGTCGTCGACATCATCACCATCGAGCTCCAGCACGCAAGAAGAAGCTCCCTGGCTAGGTCTCGTCGTCTCCCGCCCTCTCCGTCGACCTCCCAACCTCGCCGAACTTTCTCCGTCGCCGCTGCTCGACACCGACCCTGCTCCGACCACCCTCGCTCGGCCACGCCACCCTAGGTAAGCTCACCGTTCCCCGCGCTCCCTTTCCGCGCTCTCCTCTTGGCCGGAGACCGCCAGAATCTCGCTCCGGCGAGCCGCACCGCCGCGCCCCGGCGACGGCTCCGGCGATGCCGTCGGACGGCACACCATGGGCCACAGCGCCCGGATCCCGTGCGACATCGTCGGATCCAGTGCGGCTGCGCGTGTAGCCATGCGTGTGTCCTCAGATCTGAGTGGCCCGATCCCATGTGGTCAGGCCCGGATCTGGTGCGGCCCGATCTGTGTACCCCCTTGTGCGGCCCAGATTTGATTGGTCCGCCATTTTTCAACAATTATCCCGATTTCTTTAATTCCTCAGAAATTACCAGAATCTTAAAAAATCGATAGAAAAATAAATACACGTCATAAAAATACAAATCCAATTTTTTTGGACTCCTCGTACTCAGATCTATGCAACAAAATTGTCAACTCGAATAAAGGCATTTATCTATTTTTTGGGTAAATGCAAAAATGATAAATCTTGTTTAATTTTTAATAAATCTTATGATGCTCCTTAAATCATAAACTCTTGCAGGTGGGTAAAGAACATGATTACACACTTACAGAGCATATTCTCACTAT
The DNA here is from genome assembly GCA_012490785.1 of Eragrostis nindensis. NCBI lineage: Eukaryota > Viridiplantae > Streptophyta > Magnoliopsida > Poales > Poaceae > Eragrostis > Eragrostis nindensis. Next base: position 90,976 of record JAAXCT010000269.1, on the reverse strand, counting down.
AATATCCAGTTTAATTATTTTCTTATGATTTAAATCATGTTCTGTGTAATTTAAATCATTATAAATAATTCGTATGACAATAAATCGTCAAACTTCACAGTAATTCACTTTCAGTGGTACTCTTCACCAGAAAAATGCCACTGGAAACAAACTAATTTTCAAAATTAATTAATTGAATTAACCAACTTAAGTTGAATTTATGTAATTAACTTAATCAAGAGTCAATGAAGGAAATACTTCAGACGAAGGTAATTAACTAAGTTTTGCACTTACAGAGTAAATGACTGTCCAGTCAAAGAACTAAATTATATTGCATCGTATTATTGCATCTGACATGCATTATTTCCTTGTCATGACGTGTAGTGACCGAGGAGACTCCGGAGCCCTTGGACTTCCAGCTGCCGGAGCAGGCACAGGAGAAGCAGCAGACTGACACCATCGCTGACTTTACTAGTGTAGCCCCTGAGCCAGGCAAGCCCCGGTGCATTCTGACATGTGTTTTCGGTTTTCTTTTATCACTATGTATGAGGTCTAGAAATGTTTGTGCATTAGGTTTATAGGAATTGATTGAAACCTTAGACTGCATTAGGGATCCCCTTCCTGGTTACCCTTGTTAATCCTTGATTAGAGATAGCTTGGTCTTTTGGTCTATCGTTAGTGCTGCTAGGCATAGTTGATAGATATCGGTAGAAGTCGAGTCGTAGGTCCCACTCGCACGGCAGGATCTTGACACCCTGGTTTGTACTAGAAGAATTATAGGTTTGTTGAAGACCGGACGGTGATTGTTTGTATAGGAGGGTTTTAGGAGGCTGGGCCTCCACGGTGGTAGCCCCGTCTGTGTCGGTTAAGGACCGTTCGTTGTTGGCCCTGTTGAGCAAGTTTGAACGTACTGATTCACATGCTGGTGTTTATGAGCCTAGTAAACCGATGTAGCCTGTGTTGCCCTGGATGTCTGGTGGATACCTAGCTCTTTCTATCATGGTACGGTTGGGAGAGAACGGATCACTTCCCGAACGGGGCGTATGTCTGGGACGGGGACCGTGTCGGGATGACCCTTTCCCGGGAGGAGTAGGATTCGGCTTTGCTCTGGTGGTGCACAGGTGAAAGGTTGCCATATGTGGTCTATTCGCGGGCGCATATGGCGTGTGGTCAGGTTTCTCCTGCAGGATGTACATCGATGCCGCCGCTCTCGGATATGAGCACCCCCTTGTTCACCGAGTCACATCGTAGTGTGATTATGGATGATGATGATATGATGTTGATATATATATTACTACTCTTTTTACTTACTGTACTACTGGTTGTTTACTTGCTTGTCTTAGCTTTTAGCTGCAAAACATGGCATTTGGCTAAATACTATAATTGAGCTAAAATTTGAAAGTAAGGACCAAGTAATTAGTGCTGTTTTCGCAACTTGAGTCAGCCTAGCCCTTGTAGCCTTTGCATACTAGGAGTCGGCTGTAGATGGCCATGTTGATGGGTAAGTCTTGCTGAGTATTAGTTGCTCAGGGTTTGGCTCTTTATGTTCTTGTGCAGGTATAGTCTTTGCTTCTGCTGTCGCTTTGGTGTTGTGATTGTCTCCAAGTCCACATCGCAGGGCTTTGATGTGCGGCTTGTTTCGTCGAGTGTGGTAGTTGTTGTATTTGTAGACTTTCGCTGTGCTACTCACGTGTTTTAAACCATTTGTTTTAATGTAACAACTTAAAGATGTAAATTTGTGCTGTTTATGTGATGTACTATCTAAGTCCGTTCACCGGCACTTCCGACTCGATCCTATGAAAAGTAGAAACGCTACAACCTGCACTCACAAATTCACCAAGACTTGTGGAATTGGTTAGTTTCAAGTCCTAAGTCTACCTTTGGTGATGGATTTGAGGTTCAAAAGTGCAGATAGTTAACGGTTTATTTTTGTTGTAACAGCCGTTAACAGGGGCTATCAGAGGCTGCAACAAGAACAAGGAATAACTTGAACCACGTTAGCCAACACATGTTAAATAATCGTTCAACGATGGTACCGTTATGGTCCTATGCTACACCATGCTAGAGACGCGAGCCTATACACCAATGAAGTCACAACAGCAAGAGAGTTGGTGTATGGGGGTTAGACAACACAATCAATAGACAAAGGATGAAACAAAGGATGAATTGCGTCCTACTACTCTTTCTTTTCTTCTCTTCTTTTTTTTTCTTTTCTTTTTTTCTTTCTTTCTTTTTTTTCTTCTTCTCACTTTGAGTACCAAAAGTTCAACCACAGAAATTTTCAGCTCGTACAAAATATGAACATGTCCCTGAGAAAATCAAGCACATATGCAGGTAAAACTTTAGGGCGTGAAAAGCCAATATTAGAAATCAAATTTGGCAATTCTAATTTCATCAAAACCGTCTTCACAGTGAGGATTCGGGGTCCTCTCCGTGGAAACGCGCCCTTTCCCTCTCCAGGCGTCGGCGGGTCTGCGCGTTCTGAGTGCACTTCCTCGCGTTAGAGGTGGCCTTCTCCTGCGCCGCGCATGCGGCGCCGTCGGTATGGGCAAACAAGGACCGGGCCGGCTGTCGCATCTGCGAGGGAAGACACCAACACATATGCAACACATGCCGCGTGAAAGACGAGAACGAAATTCAGCAGTGCTTTCTTCTTCCTTCCCCTCTCGTTTCCTCGCCCCTTCCTCTCTCTCTTCACTTTCGTCTCTGGAGAGATGCCCCCGCCGCAGGCCACCTCCCCCGTCTCTGGCGGCTATCTTCCGCCCACGACCACCGCCGGCGCTAAATTCTATGCTCCCTCGCCGCCGACCTCCTTCCCCATCTCTGGCGGCTACCGCCGCCGACACTAACCACGCCAACTATACGCCCCCGCCGCCTACCCCACCCATCACCCTCCTACCGACCTGCTATGGCGCCGCCTCGCCGCGTACCTACCGCCGCCCCTGGACCCCTCCTCTATAGCCAAAGCCATGGAAGTTCCCCCCTCCAGCCCGGAACCCTAAACCCGAACCAGAAGCTCCCTCATCTTGCCGCTTCTTCTCGATCCTCTCTCCATTGCGTCCGAGTATTACGTGAGCAGCGCAACGTGCGGACGCGCGTAGATAAGAGTTTTCAGGACGGCGGGGTGGTGGTTTTTCACCGAGATCCTGGATTTGACTGTGCAGGGGCTCGGATGTAAAATTATCCGTCGATTTATTCATCAAGCGTCAAATTCAGAATTTATTTACGTTTGATTTAGTATGTGAAACACGGTTCAACTCCAACAGCATATATATGTAAATTTTATAACTCATGAGCAAAGAAGCCCTGATGTGAAGACCAATGTATTAAAGGGCAATAGATTGTGAATCCACCATGCGCGGAGTCAAGATTCTGACGTTGTGAAGTTAGCTTATACAGTCCCAATTTAGAATTACATATTAAGTTCATAACAATTTTTGCAATTTTGAGCTTGATTTTTGTTAACATGTAAATATTTTTAAATAGTTGTCTGTTTAAGACCAGCTCTGTTAAAATGTGATTGTAAGCTTGTGAACACTTAGCCACTTCAATTCTCGCAAGAGATTGATTAATAAAATACTATCTGTTTTCAATTTATTTTCCTTCTCATGTTGTTTCATTCAAAGCTAGGTCAGGTCCTTAGTGTTGTTCATGAAAAAAATAGAAAGCTAGAATTTTGAATAGTAAGACCAGCTTGACGAGCTACCTTTCATCTAGGGTGCGAAGAGATTTTAATGACTTTCACTTCTCCAACCCGACCTGAAAAAGTGTCCGACCCCTAGATGAATCATGAATGATGAAAGGAAGGGTTTATGAGCCCTAGCCCTTGCCTTGGTTTCAGTTTCTCGGTGGCATCAAGTGGCATTATGGTCTCTTGATGGTGGGAGTTTTTGCATGCCCGACCTCTAATAGCATGGTGGCTAGAAGAAACTCGAATGGAAATCACAAATGTTGTTTTTGTAGTAATTTGGAAACTATACAACATCTTTTCTTCGATTGTAGTGTTACTAGATTAATTTGGAGACTAATTGAATTGTCGTATGGGATTAAACCGCCTAATAGTGTTGCTAACATGTTTTGCAATTGGATTGGTAGGTTTCATTCCAAGGATAGGGGAAAAATGCTAGTGGGAATCGGTGCCATTTGTTGGGCAAGGCTAAGCCGAAATGATGTTGCTTTTGATAAAAAAACCAATTCTAACTCCTATGCAGGTAATTTAGAGGGGAACGTACTGGATGAGAACATGGTCGCTATTCCAAAAGGAGGATGGGCGAACATCATTACTAAAGGCGTGCCGACTCTTTGTGGTAGTGACACTGGATATATTCGCGAAGCATGGGTGGAAGTTTAGTAATAGGTTGCGCAGAGAGGAACTGCTTACTATGTTCTTGCCTTTTGTTTGGCATATCATCATTTGTCCTATGTGATAGATGGAGTCTACATATAATTGAATTCTGTAATAACGGACGGCTAAATACATTAAGTGATGTAGAGGCCGGGATATTTTCATTTGCTGGATGAAATAGAATTCCCTTTATCTAAAAAAAAGGATCTTCGTGTACAAAGACCTGTGTGATCGTTGGACATGATGTCGCGCGGATTTGGACGGGGTTGGTGACGTCCATGGGACGCGCAGATCGACCCAATCCGCTGCATGTGTGCCGCACAGTGCGCAGGGTAGATCGGCCTCGTTTTTCTCCAGCGATCCAATCGTGCGCAGGCTTTCTCCTTCTACCTTCACCTGCTCAATGGAGATGTGTCATCGAGCTGTTTGTTTGTTTTCTACAAGATCCATCTCTTCCTGGCGGTGCGGCATGGACGTGGGCTTCAGTTGGATCGATCTCACAGGCGGCGCGTGAAAGAGTTGACGTACGTGAGGGCAACCGCATATATCTGCTTGAAATTTAGGGACATGAGGGCAACGGCGAGATATCATCCAGAGGATAAGCGGTACGGGGATTAAGGGCCGGATGTTTCTCTTTTTTGTGAGAATTTCTATCCTATTTACCTATTTTTTTAGCCACCGGGGTGGGAAGGCCATCTTTTTTATTAATAAATAGATTAGTAATTGATAGTGAGTTGCGTCTATATAAAATATATAGATAATGACCTTTTATTGTGACCCATGCTAATAACTATGTGATATTCGCCGTAAATAATGTTCTATATCAATATCAAAATCAACATAAGCAAAAGAAATGAATGCTGAAAACCCAAGTGGAAGAAACAATAATATTAGAGCCCCAATGAATTATTTTCTGCATCAAATACAATACATCCGCGATGCATGCTAAGGTGAGCATTTGGGTGTGCACTTGGCGCAGTTGGCCACGCATTCTCCACGAATCAAGTGGCAATACTGCTTGGCGACAACAGGGCAGCAGTAGCAAGTCTTGCCAACCTCGATCCAGTCGCAAACTGACTTGATGCAAAAGGTCAGGTTGAGCTTTCTATCATCTGATGATGAAGTATTGACAGCAGTAGCGATAGAATCATTTCCAGCTTTCATTAGGTGAGTGCGACCTGTGGTATTTGCGTGTTCATCAATATACTTACATAGACATGTCAAAAATCTAATGATAAGAAACGTGAACATAAAAACTTACACTGTGAAGGACGTGCTAGGGATCCAAAGAGTAAACCATACAAGACGACGACCATGATGCTGTTGTGCCCCATATTGGATCTCATGGTAAGAACCGAGAGCCACTAGGATATTTTTTTATTCTTTTCTTTTTTGACAAGAGGTATGAAGAGATGGTTGGACGTGAGCGATGAGAGTTAACTCGGCCTGGTTCCTCCTCTATATATAGAGGTATAGGCTGCGTACGTTGCAATATCATGGCTTCTCTCAAACACTGTAGTATGGAATATTTTTACTCGAGCAATTATAGCAGTAAATATAATCATTATGTATGGACAACTGTTATTTGCAAATCATTATAGCGCCAGCCTCATTTCTCATACATGGTCCTAATTTGGAAGTTTTATCATTTTTCTGGCGCTACGCATGAATCTTTACTCATCTAAACTAATAAAGAACGAGATAATGCGACCAATCTATGCACTCAAAACTTATGTACCCACCCCTCTAATCCACCCTTGGTCTCATCGGGCCCGCAACCTCCAAATCGTTTATATCATTGATCTCCAAACTGTCACAGGAGCGTTACGTGATGTGTGATGGCGTGACGCGCGTGTGCATTGAAATTGTTTACGGTGGGAGTCTCCGGGGCATTTTTTTCTCACCTGCAAATTTGTGTACGCGATAGTAGAGGTAGAGGTAGGTGATGGCGTGACGCGCGTGTGCATTGAAATTGTTTACCTTTGTTTGCCGCGTGCTCCACGGATAGTAGAGGTAGGTGGTAGGTGGTGACAGTCCTATCCGCCCACGGTAGCCCTCCCACTACACCATGTCCTAGCTTTCCCTACAGTGAATTGTTGGCAAAGGGTATCTATCTTTGACCCATTATCTGTTGGTAAATGTGTAAAAAATCACCATCACATTATCTGTCGGCAATAGTTTCGATAGGCAACATTAAAACTGTCGGCGTTGCACCATCCAACTAAGAAAGTGTCGGCGTAGGTTTAACCACATTGTATCTGTCGGTAGAGAATGCTGAGCAACATTTCAAGTGTCGGAATAGCCCGTTTTCACTTTGCAGGCCGAAGCCCATGGCAGCCCAATAATGATAAACCCTAGGCGCCCCACCGTCTGCGTCGCTACTCTCCAAACTCCTCCAAGCACTACAGCCGCCGCCAGGGTAGAAAGCAGAACACGAGCTCGGCGCCGCCCGGATCTGCGTCATCGTCGGCTGTCGATGGCCCGAGTGGTGCCGCCCCGATCTGCGTCTCTGCCTGCTGCCGCTCGCCCATGTCCCGCTGCCCCGATCTGCGTCTCAGCGGCCAGGCCGAGTCGCTCCCAGGCTCAGCGGCCAACGCGCGGCGGCGGAACCCGACGGCGTCGGCAGAGCGCCACAGGCTTTGACGGCAGGCACCCCAGCGCCTTCCAGCCTCCATCTCCTGCACGGCTCCGCCCTCTGCAGTTGGCAGAGGCAGATGCAGACAGGCGTTGAGCTTGCAGCTATACGTAAGTCAGTTCATCAATGCATACATGCTTTCTGTTGAATGTTGGGTCAGATCGATCTCATTTTTGTATCTACCAGCACGTGGTACTAGCAGATCTCACCCATTTCCTGTCATTTCTAGAAACTAGTTAATCAACTAGCAGATCCACACAGTTTGTTTCGTGTCAATGTTTGTGTTGATTTCCTATCAGTACCACTAGTTATTGTTTTGTTGTTAGATTCCAAGAAGGCATCTGAAAGTGCTTATGGATTGTCTATTAGTATGGTTGCAGCTACTGTTGGCACAAGTGTAGAGCAAAAGTTTCCGAACTGTAAGCTCAGGTATAGAACTGAGAGCATCAGTGGAACTACTGGATTGTGCAAAAATGCCTGTTTTACTCTTACTGATGCATCTGCCTTTGTACATGTATTTGATTTTCCGGATTTGAATCCTGTTACTTTCCCTTGTGGGTGGATCTTGACGTTCTAAAGGTCTTGTTTCATATTTGAAGTCTGAGAATGATGGGGTATGCTTCTACAAATATATAGTAACACAGGCTGCCATCCCTTTTTGCTGATCTTACAATATAGATTAATCAAGTGCCAACAATATTATGCTGAAATGCAACAAATTATGCTCAGTTCTTGCTCTTTGTTAGGTACTTGTGTCCCTGATTTTGGATGATAAGAAGTCATTGGGGTAGTCAAAAGTTTCAAGTATTTTTGTAGTGGAACACTTTTGTGAAGAGACAGCTATGTCACTGCAGGTTACTCATAATTTGCATTTTTTTTTATGATAGGACTTCTGGATAACAACGTTCAAATATGCTGCTGATGGACACAACTTCTTGCTCTATGTTTTTGACCTCCTCGGACAGATAGATGCTTTCAATGGTTGATACTTCCTAAAATGCTGGTACGTTGACTTTTCCTTACTCATCAGCAATATGTCGAGGTGCATGTATCTGTCCAATTTTTTTAGAGTTAGCTCGAGGACAACCTTGCAGTTGTCACCGGCCATTAAACAGTTATTGGTATGATTCTTTTTTCTTCTGATATTTAGAAATAATGTGACGACACCATTTCCTGAGTTGAGAATATTTATGCTTTACATTTGCATTTGCTGCTGTCATGTTGATGTTCCTCAAAATCAGAGTAGATTGTTTTTAGTTCATTGAGTGATGATAATTCATCTGTTTCACTGTTTTGCCAAATGCAAAAAGTTAATGTTTGGATCACCTTGTGCTGATACTTTACTTTCATTTCCTTGTCAGACACTTAGCTGGAAACAAGGTTTACAAGTATTCTGGAATTGCAATCTTTTCTGCACCAAGCAAGGAGTGTCACAAGTATTTTGGAGGGACTAACTTTTGTGCTGCAACCATGGATCAGTCCGATGGGTACTGAACTGCCTAACGGCTGGCCTTTGAAAGCATTACTGCTACTAGTTACATTTGTGCTTTAGCTCTTAGTGCTAGGATATATGTGCTACAATCATTCTGGGCGTGCAACTTTTTGTGCTCTAGCAGTACAGTTAGTCCACAAGCTCATGTTATTACCACGTGTAGTCATAATTATTGATTTAAGAATGTATATGTATGCTTATGACTCTTGATAACAAAAATAAATGGGAGATCTGGAACCATGTGTAAAATTTGTGATGTGGAAGCATTGATGTGGGAGATCTGGAACTTTTTGTGCTCTAGCAGTATAGGTGTCCAACGTAGCATGCTGCAAATATGATTGGGCAACCTACTAAGTGTCGGGAAAGATATAATCTGTCGGCAATTGTATACCATCGGGAAAGATATTAACTGTCGGTGTAGGAATCAACTGTCGGCAAAGGTAAAATCAAAGGCAACAACTTAACTGTCGGCAATTCAATTAAGTGTCGGCAAAGGTTTTCCCGACTGCTTCTACCGCGACTGTTTTCTATATGTCGGCAAAACCTTTATCTACAGTTTAAGTGTCGGCAAAAGTGCCCTAACTGTACTAGGTGTTGGCAAATGTCTGCCATGGTGTAGTGTCCACGTTTGGGTACGTTGTAGAGCTGTAGACCGGAGTCGCCTGGCAGACCAGGGGTAAGCCGGTGCCTGAAGTAAGGAAGTAAAAGCGAAACATATCCTACTCGAGCTAGGAACTTTATCTACAGGAATCCTCTCTACCCGAGCCTATCATATACTTCTTGTTGTCCTTGGACGGGCCTGTTAAGAGATAAACACACACGTTCCCTGTGGATTTTCGATACCTTGGAATACTCCTAGGTGAAGTGCTACATCGGTATCTCTGTGCGCTTGCGGATTTATCTGTGATCGTTAAGAAATACCAACAGGATGCGAAGCTCATCCCTCATAGATATGTCTAAGATCGCCTTAAGGAACACAAGTCATAGCAAGTCATTCATGCATCAAGCACAAGGTGAAAATGTGATACTTTGCCAAAGAGCATGCTTGCGAAGATTAGGAGTTGTAGAAAAGCTCAAGCAAGCAATGCTTATGGAAGCCTAGTAGCAGACTAAGATTGTTTCATGAAAGCACGTGATACTCAATCAGCAAGAACCGAAGAGTAAAACCATTGTCTACTACTAACAGGGTGCATAAAAACTGCATGGCAAGTAAGAAGGAACCTTTCTCACCACACAAGCAAAATCATCTCACCCCATGGTTTCTCATCATTGGCAAAGTTGACATTCATACCTGTCTTGTGCAACAATTCAGGGTCATGTGCTCATGTGTGAGCATAGACACGGTTCCATGAGTGTTGTAGGCTTGCATCTCCTCATCGCACACCAAGATGGATTGGTGTCGAAGAGGAGTCTCGACGTGTTGATCGTGGTCCACCTCTATGGGATCCTGTTGAAGCTCTTTATGCCAACTTTCTTGAGCTAGGCATGAGCTCAATGGAGGGGTACGGATATGTGCCGTGTCGAGAGTGACTTGGGTTTGAGCTTGTCGCCTTCTTCAACGCATCAGTGAGCCACTTGTTGGCCCTTTTTATGGCTGCACATAAGAGCAAGAACACAAGAGCAAACTCAAGAACGGGTTATGTTAGTGTAAACAATATGGATCGCCCGATGGTTGCTCTTGTAAAGATTTTTTATTTTTTTTTCGCAACTCAAGAATGCAAACAAAAACTAAAGAAGAAAAAGGGATATCTTTTTCTTGAGTTTTGAGGCAAAACACAAAAAGGGTTTGTCTCAAATTTATTTCTTTATGAGAATGATTTTTTAAAAGGAGAAAATAAAGAATTTTGGAGAATTGTGTGAGCAAGAATTTTGTTGTGAGGGTGCTTGGGTGAAAAATAGAAATCAAATTGAAGAGTCCAAGCACCCTTGCTCCAAATGTAAACAAATGAAGTCCAATTTGGCCAACAACTCCCCAATGGCTATGAAGAAGTCAATAGGAGTTGTGCCAAAATTCCACAAAATTTTGCTCAAAACATTTTCCAACAAAAAGTTGTCCTAAATACATTTTTCAAATTTATTCAAAAGAAATAAAATGTTTTTTTGTTTTGTTTTCAAATAAAAAGAAGAGTTGGAAAACTTCCAACCTGAGAAAACTTATTTTGGGAAACTCCCAGCATGCAAAATGGAAAAGCCAAAAAGGAGAAAGAAAATCTTTTTCTTGAACTTGAGACAAAATATAATGAAAACTTGGGGAAATGCGAGAGCAAGAATTTTGTAAGGGTGCTTGAGTGAAAGAGAAATGAAATTGAAGAGTCCAAACACCCTTGCATTCCAGTATAAAGAAATGAAGCTCAACTTGGTCAACAACCCCACAATGGCTATGTGATGAAAACGCAGAGGGAGTTGTGCCAAAAGTTCTTCCAAAATCTTTTCTTTTGCTCAAAGCTTTTTCCAGCAAAAGTTGTCTCAAATTCGTTTTCCCAAATTTATTTTCTCAAAATAAATAAAACGCTTTTTTTTGCAAAGTAAATATATTCTTTCTTTTAACATGCAAAATTTAAAGAGGTTTGAAAACTCCCAAACATGATTTGGAAAAATTCAAACATGCAAGAGTGCAAGTGAAAATCAAATGTACCATTTGTGGAAAAAGCAAATATGCAAAACAATGCTGGTGAAAGTTCAAATATGCATGGATGCAAATCGGGGGAAAATCAAATATGCATGTGGAAAGGGAAATCAAACGGAACTATTAAGGTAAGATCTTGGTCGCAAACCAGAGAGGGAGAGGGAACAGATAGAAGTTTTGACCTAAGTTGAAGGTTGTGGCGAAGAAGGCGATCACCGATCATCACCACCAAAAAGGTAAGATCGTGCCGACCGGCACACTGCTGTGCCGATCGGCACCTGTGCGTCTACGCCAAAATCCCGCGTTCTATTGTAGCCATGTTCATGTGTTGCAGTATGATGCGTGAGTAGATCTCATATTCTCTCCGTGGCGAGGGAAATCTGGTTATGTAACTTTCACACTTACGATACTTTTTTGATGTGTTCAGTCTATGTGATGCGTCTATTCCGTATCTGATCAATACATGAATTCATTACTGTAGCTGTTGCAACGGTTATGCTATCGATGATCACATAGTGCAAGAAACCAGTGGGGAGCTATTAACCCTTGTCGTGACAGGATCGGGGCGAACGAAACCACCATGTCTTGTAGAATACTAAACCTATCAATTGAACAATAATCCGAGTTGCATGCCATCGTCCCAAACAATAGGAGAGAATTCTTTTTATAACCTTGTTACAACCGCAGGCTCTTTCACCTCTAGTTGTTAATCATCCTTTTCACACACATGTTGGTGCTTTCTAGGTGCACATTTTATATGACAAATATGGTGTTTTTAATACTTTATTATGTCATAATTACTAACAATTAACCCCCATTATCATATATATGCGTAGTTTCTGTGTATTCGGAAGATTTGCAGGAAACAGGTGAAAATTAAGAGACTACGAGTAAAGAGCTGCCGGAGGCCCGAAGAACGAGGAAATTGGAGTCCGTGCCGGTCGGCACGGCCTGTGTGCCGACCGGCACCATGGAGGTCGGGCCCCAAACTTGAAGCCCACTCGGAGAATATGAAGCCCAGAAGAAATATCAGAGTCGGAGTCGGTGGAATCCAGCCCACAACCGAAAGAGACTATAAAGAGGAGATCTTGGTCGCGAAGAAGAGGAGGCAGACATACAGAGGTTTTGACCTAGGTTGAAGGTTGTGGCGGCGAAGACGGCGATCACCGATCATCACCACCAAAAAGGAAGACTGTGCCGACCGGCACACCGCCGTGCCGATCGGCACCTGTGGGACCACGCCAAAATCCTGCGTCCTACTGTACCCATGTTCATGTGTTGCAGTATGATGCATGAGTAGATCTCGTATTCTCTCCGTGGCGAGGGGAATCTGGTTATGTAACTCTCACGCTTACAATACTCTTTTGATGTGTTTGGTCTATGTGATGCTTTGAACTCGTATCCGATCAATACGTGTTTATTACATAGTGCAAGAAACCAGTGGGGAGCTATTAGTACCTTGTCGTGACAGGATCGGGGCGAACGAAACCACCATGTCTTGTAGAATACTAAACCCATCAATTGAACCATGACCTGAGTTGCATGCCAGTACCCCAAACCATAGGAGAGAATCCTTTTCATAACCTTGATACAACCGCAGGCCCTTTCATCTCTAGCTGTTAACCACTCTTTCCACACACACCTTTGCCATATTAATTTAGTAGTTTAAATAATAGTTTAAGTCCCGCTTGTTCTCTGTGGTTCGATATTAAACCTTGGAATACTCTAAGGGAAAAAGTGCTACAACTGTACACCGTCCTCTTGCGGTATATAAGTGGGTGCGTACAAACGACCAACAAGCACGTTTTCTGGCGCCGTTGCTGGGGAACAAGCCAGTTCTTTTACTATTTATTTACTCTACTAACCTCTAATCCTCTCTTTTCTAGTTTGTTTTTGTGTTTTCTTTCTGTGTTTTCAGGATGGGTACTCCTGAACCGGCTCATACGGTTAGGGAGCATGCACTACCGTCTCCGGGATTGCTGATTCCACAAACTTCCGATGAGAAAGTCACTGCTTCGTCATACGTTCTCAACCCGACCATCATCAAAATGGTCGAGAACAGCAAATTCTCTGGGACGAAGGACGAGAACCCGTACACACATCTGCAAGATCTAGAAGTTCTCTGTCAGACCTTTAAGCATGAGGGAGTGCCTCAGAATTGGTATAAATGATTGCTATTTCCATTTTCTCTAGATGGAAGAGCCAAAGATTGGTATAAATCTGCAGCCCGTGAAGCTAAGGGAAACTGGGATAAGCTTGTAGGAAATTTCTGTTTGCATTTCTTCCCGCTTCCGAAGGTGCAGAAACTGGGAAGAGAAGTGGTTAACTTCGAGCAAATGAAAGAAGAGACCCTCACGCAAGCATGGCTACGCTTCAAATCTTTATTGAAGCAAGGCCCCGATTTAGGCATGGATGATAACTTGACTGCTCAGACATTCTACATGTCTCTTGAAGGAACCTCCAGGATGCATTTGGATAGTTCAGCGGGAGGGAGTTTCCTCGACTTGACTGCTACTGCAGGTCTGGATCTTTTGAGTAAGATATCAAAGACTGAAGCTATGCATAGGCATTGGGAAGAATTCCAAGAAGATCCAATTCCCCCTGAAGGGTCGACGCTAACAAAAGGTTCTTTGGATTTGAGAGCTGAAGCGGAAAGCTGTACAGTATCCGAAGTGGGATTAATAGTAAGAACAGAAGAACCAGCGCAAGGCGATCTGAAAAGACCCAGATTGGAGGAGGTGCCGACCGGCACGGCATCTGTGCCGACCGGCACACTGGAGCCCATCGTGCCGACCGGCACATCTCTCGTGCCGGCCGGCACGTTGCCTGCTGTTAAAGGGGTTTCCAAGACTGAAGCTGCAATATTAGAGGAGCACGAGAACAGCTTCGTGAATAAATTTCCAAGACCAGTAGGAGATCCGACCTTAAGCAATGCTAAACCATTGGACGAGTTTGAACCGTTGGATTGGATTCCCATTGATTTCAGCTCAAATTTGCTAAGTATGAGGAGAACATATGATCCAAGGTATGCCTCTTCTACAGGAGTTCAGTATAACTTCCCTAAAGACACTAGAACTTCGGAAATACTGGACAATGTCATCATTGGTGAAGTATTGGGGAAATTGTATAAGGATGATATGGAAATTGATCAGATGGAGGTTCAACAAGCAAAGAAGCTATTTGATAGTTGTTTTGTCCCATCGCCGTATGAAGGATTGTGCGGAGTATATGCAGTTGGCCTTACGGAACGAACGGAAGTTGATCCTTACATACCGTGCGAGATTGGATATAGAAGCTTTCCTAAAGCATTATGTGATTTTGGTTCCCGCGTCAGTTTGATGACGTATGAAGCATTCATGGATATGCCTTATGACATAAAAGGAGATTGCTAGGAACCGAGCTTGAGCTAATCATGGCGGATGGAAGGAGAACCAAACCACTGGGAGTTATCAAAGATCTGAACATCGAGGTAAAAAAGAATACTATTCCGGTGGATATTTTTGTTCTTGATAAAGGTGAAGTTGGAGTCGAAGATATTATTTTGGGAAGACCTTTCTTAAAGCTTGTACGAGCCGTAATAGATGCTGGAAAAGGTCACCTCAAATTGACTCTGGGCGGAGAGGAAGTCCTCTTTGAATTCGAAGACCCACCCGTCGTTCAAGAAAGTGACGACCCACCCTCTCTCCAAGAATTCTTCACAGAAAAAGACGAAGAAATTAGTACAGGATACTCAGACCCGTTAAACAAACTGTTTGCGGAGTCAGATAAAGAAGAGGCCGAGATTCAGGACTGTGCCGACCGGCACGAGCCTTGTGCCGATCGGCACAGCGGTGGTGCCGACCGGCACGTAGGTGAAAATCCTCAATTTGAGCCTTTGGGTAATCTGGATCCTGGTACAGCACCAGAAGTAGAACAGAAGCCACTCCCTGACGGTCTGAGATACGAATACTTAGGCAAAGATAAAACTTACCCCGTCATCGTCAATAGTGCTTTGAATGAAGAAGAGACAAAACGATTGCTTGCTGTTCTGAGAAAATACAAGAAGGCGATCGGATATTGTCTTGATGATATCAAAGGAATAAGCCCAGCTTTTTGCACACACAAGATCAATCTTGAAGAATCAGCCAAGCCAGTGGTCGAAGGCATGCGAAGATTGAAAGAGGGCATGAAGGAAGTTGTGAAAAAAGAAGTGCTGAGACTTCTTAATGCAGGAATGATTTATCCGGTTGCTGATAGTGAATGGGTGAGTCCGGTGCATTGCGTGCCAAAGAAAGGAGGACTAACAGTCGTGCCTAATGAGAATAATGAGTTGATCCCTCAACGGACAGTTACAGGATGGCGAATGTGCATTGATTACAGGAAACTGAATACCGCTACAAAGAAAGACCATTATCCATTACCGTTCATCGATGAGATGCTTGAAAGGTTAGCCAAGAACTCTTATTTTTGCTATCTCGACGGTTATAGTGGTTTCTTTCAAATCCCTGTTAGACCTGAAGATCAGCATAAGACCACTTTCACTTGTCCTTATGGAACTTATGCTTATCGACGAATGCCATTCGCTCTTTGCAACGCACCAGCCACATTTCAGAGATGCATGAATGCTATATTTGCTGAATTCATTGAAGACATTATGGAGGTATTTATGGATGATTTCTCTGTTCATGGTACTGATTTTGATCACTGCTTAGCAAATTTAGAGAAAGTACTAAAAAGGTGCGTAGAAGTTGATTTGGTTCTTAATTGGGAGAAATGTCACTTCATGGTAACCGAAGGGATTGTCTTGGGGCATGTTATTTCTAACCGAGGCATTGAAGTAGACAAAGCTAAAATATCCACAGTTGAAAAGTTGCCACCACCTACAGATCTTAAGACGCTGCGAAGTTTTCTTGGACATGCAAATTTTTATCGCAGATTTGTGAAGGATTATTCAAAGATTGCTAAGCCATTAACAGAATTGCTGCAAAAGGATGTTGAATTTGAGATGAATGATGAAAGGCTTACTGCTTTCCGGAAGTTGAAAGAAGCATTATGTTCTGCACCTATTATGCAACCTTCGGATTGGAATTTACCTTTTGAGATTATGTGCGATGCAAGTGACTATGCAGTAGGAGCGGTTCTTGGACAACGAAAGGAAGGTAAAGTACATGCTATCTACTATGCTAGTAAAACTCTTAATGAAGCCCAGATTAATTATACAACAACAGAGAAAGAGATGCTAGCTGTTATATTTGCTTTTGAGAAATTTAGATCCTACATCCTCAATTCTAAGGTCATTGTTTATACGGATCATGCTGCTATTAGATATCTTGTCTCTAAAAAGGAATCGAAACCTAGATTGCTTCGTTGGGTTTTGGTGTTACAAGAATTTGATTTGGAGATTAGAGACAAGAAAGGGGTTGAGAATGCAGTAGCAGATCATCTGTCTCGTTTGACGCTTGAGAACAAGGAGGGATGCATTGGTGATGCCATGGCGCAAGAGCAGCTATTTCGAGTTAAGGATCATCGAGAATCATGGATGCAAGACATCATAAATGGATTCAAAGGGAAGCTAGATGATTGTAACAAGAATTCAAGAAAGAAGATTGTCAGTGAGATGCGAAAATTCATATGGGATGATCCTTATTTATACAGATATTGTGAAGATGGAGCTGTTCGAAGGTGCGTACCTCGCGACGAACGCGAAAGCATATTGGAAAAGTGCCATTCATCTGAGTATGGTGGACATTATGGGCACTTTCGAACACAAGCAAAGGTATGGGCTAGTGGATTTTATTGGCCTTCGATGCATGAAGATGCGAAAAGGTATGTAGCTAGATGCCCTCAATGCCAAAGAATTGGAAACGTTAATGCTCGTAATGCTATGCCTTTGAAGTATAACTTGCAAGTTGATATATTCGATGTTTGGGGCATGGATTTCATGGGACCGTTTGTTAATTCTCATGGTTATGAATATATTTTGGTTGCTGTGGATTATGTCTCAAAATGGGTAGAAGCAATACCATGCCGAGTCAGTACAACTCATGAATCCAAGGTAATGTTGAATGAGTGCATATTTCCAAGATATGGTGTTCCTAGAGTCATTATCACAGATGGTGGAACTCATTTTACCGGACATGAGTTTACTAAAGCCTTGAAGAAGATGGGTATTGAGCATCGAATTGGGACAGCCTATCATCCACAGACCAACGGCCAAGCAGAAACTTCTAATAAACAGTTGAAAGGAATTCTGCAGAAAATTGTTACAAGAGAAGGAAAGGATTGGTCAAACAAGTTGAATGGCGCACTTTGGGCTTATCGCACAGCATTCAAGACACCAATAGGTATGACACCCTATCAATTCGTCTATGGAAAGACTTGTCATTTGCCTGTAGAGTTAGAACAAAGAGCATATTGGGCAATCAAAGAGATGAATTTGGATTTAGATGCTGCTGCGGTAAAAAGAAAGATTCAAATTAGTGAACTCGAGGAAATGCGCTTAAAGGCTTATGAGAGTGCAGCGATCTATAAAGAAAAAACAAAGAAGTGGTATGATAAGAAGCTTTTGAAAAAGGAATTTCATGAAGGAGATAGAGTGCTACTATTCAATTCAAGATTTCGGTTATTCGGTAAAGGCAAATTGAAAAGTAAATGGGATGGACCGTATCTTGTTCATAAAATTCTCCCTTCCGGAGCTGTTGTCATCATGGATGGAAAGCAAAATACATACACGGTGAATGGCCAACGACTAAAGGTATATCTTGAACCCGACACTTTTGAATTAAAGTCATTTGATATATATTTTGTGAATTGAGTGATTGGGTGGTCGAGCTTAACGACGTAAAACAAAAGCACTGTTGTATTTACTGTTTTTTCTGTGTGTTTTGTGATTTTATTGAGTCGTTCGAAGCAACTTTGCCTCCGTGCCGACCGGCACAGCATGTGCCGATCGGCACGAGAGAGTCCGTGTCGTTTTGAGTCGAGTTTTTGCCCTTCCTCCAAGACATGCTTCAATGACTTCCAAATTTAAGAGATAGAGTCCGGTTCGATCAAGAGAATTAAGGATATATATATGAAGGTGTTGTTTCGGATCTCATCATCAATAATCGCGCGGCGCCGGAGTTCCCACCAAACCCTAGAGCAGAAAACAATGCAAGGCGGCGAAACCGGAAGCGGAGGCGGAGGTGCCGACCGGCACACCGGCGGTGCCGACCGGCACGGAGCCGTACTTTCGCCAATGAGCCCAACTCTGCCATGGGAGAGCAACAGGAGCTTCAACCCCACCGAGGACGATCCAATCGTCTGGTCGCACCTGAAGCAACGATGGATGATGAAGAGTGAAGCGGACGCGTTCAATAGAGAGAAGAAGGAGATGGATGAAGCCCTTCGGAAGAAGGTTAGAGAAGTGCTAGTACGCAAAGGTAAATCCAAGGTTGATGATAGCACACCGGTCTCTGATAGGTATACTATGGATCAACTTCTCGCTATGGAACGTCCTTTGACATATGATGATCTTATCACCTTTGAATCGATCCTTACTGATAGCGAGAAGGCAGAGTTAGACAAAGACTGCTTTCTGACCATCCATAGGTCTAGGCTGAACGATGGAAGGAATCCTGATAGAGGTGCCGACCGGCACACGCAAGGTGCCGATCGGCACAGTACACTACCACGCGTCCTGACCGACTGGGAAGACCTCCAAGAGAAGATTCTGCACAAGAACACCAGAGGTTTTGGATGTAAGTGTTTTTACTGTATGAAAGACCATCAGAGGCAGATTGAGAATTATCTAGCTGATCCTGAATGCATCCCTGCGACTTTCGTCTTTGATGATGGCTTTCCCGTTGCTAAAGGGCGCATGACCCCTAAAGAGATCAATGATGAAATTCAGAGGCGTATTGACAGGGACAATGCTGCAAAGAGGAGAGCACGCAACCTGGCAGATCTAGATGCGTATTTTGCAAGGAACGGTGGGCGTGCCGACCAGCACGGCCCTTGTGCCGATCGGCACGACGTCAAGGTTGTGAATTTCATTGAAATATCTGATGATTCCTCTGATGATGAGCCAGACCCTAAGCGATCAAAAGAAGTAGAGGAAGTTCGGCGTTCCGCTCGTCTTTCTTCAAAGCCAAGAGCAAGATACACCTCGGAATCAGTGAGCTATATAGAGGCATCCCCTGCACATGAACACCCATTAGCTAATCTTGTTGCAAAGGATGAAGAAGATCCCGAAGAGGATCCAGAAGAAGATCCCGAGGAGGAACCAATGGAAGATGAGCCAGAACCTACTAATTCCGAACCACCCAGTGCAGAAGGAGCTACAGGAGACCTTGCAGGAGCTCAAGGAAGTGCCGGACCGCGTCATCAGGTGAATGGTGCCTCGTGCCGATCGGCACGGGCTCCGTGCCGACCGGCACCTCGGGGTTTTGACAGAAACTCGCCCCTGAGAGATGAACGTCATGATCGTCCTGCCAACTGCTGTCCAATCTGCAGAAGAAACATCGAACGTCTCTATTATGATATGGAGAGATGCTATAGGCACCATCGGGACATTGATATAAGGATTGATGACATAGAGAGCATGGCCGCGGCGGATTACTCTTTTCTCATGAGGAACATTCGAAGCATCTTTAGCATGTTGAGGAGGCATGGCATTTCAGATTAGGTTGGGCTAGTCGTTTTTCTTTTGCAATAGGGACATTGCAAGGTTTGAGTGTGGGGGATTCGCCCTTACACTTCTTAAGGTCGTTTGCTTCGATTTAGCATGGTTTGAGTTAGTGTGTGAAAGTGTGAGAGTTTTCTTAGAGAGATTTGAGATGGTGTGCTTAGTCAAGCTTCGAGGTCAAGAATTATTGCAATGTCTTGAATAAAGTTAGTGTTAGTTGTCGAATCGATGTGTTACCCCATATTCTTGATTTTGTTTTTGACGATCGTTTTGCCAATCTACTTGAGTTCATTGAATAATCGCTTGGCTTTATATACCCACTTTTCGAAAACCCCTTCTATCATCATAAGTTGAAGCATGTAGCTAAGGATTTGATTTTGTGCCTATTACACTAAGCCAAATGAGATGAGAGAAGCTTACACATAAACCTTTTGATAGGAAGACGTCTTTGTCAACTCTTTGCTCTTGATTACGACTAAGCTAGAAGGGAGAAGTTTCATTTGTTCATCTCAGTTTGCTAGCCATCTATCATCAAACTCTTTCTACCCAAAAACCGATATTTCATCGTTTCTCCCTCCTCCTTGATACAACCTACAAGCAAATGTGGAGTATAAACAGATTTCGATCCAAAATATGCTCTGATAGCAGTCTGCAAGGAAATGAAAGAAGAAAAAGAAGGAAAAGAATTAAACTGGTCAGGTGCCGACCGGCACATCCTGTGCCGATCGGCACAAAAGGAAAAATAAAGGAAAATGGTCAAAAAGAAAGAGAATAATGAATATCAAAGGAAGCAGACTGCAGAAAGAGTTAAAATTCTAAAAAGATCTGTATATGCTCCAGGCTTGACCCCTTCTTAATTCTATTTCATTCATTCTCGATTATTTCCTTTTCCCTTGATCTTTGTGCCTATACTCTGCATTCCTATGATGAAAACTCCCTTTTAGAAGGCATGATTGAGCGAATTGTTGACTTAGTTGTTCTTTCGATTCAATTTGGTTATATTACTTTCCAAGATCCACAAAAGAGCCTTATATTGTAGAATAGGAGAGGGAAGGAAATACATTTGAGCGATTGAGTGAAGTCTGAAGCTTTTGCATTCTTCTTACCTGATATGAAGGGAGATAAAAACATTTGTTTGATAAGCCTTGTGATTGATTTGGTCGACTCAAGTTTTGAGGTGAAATTGTTTTCAAAAATCGAGAGAAAGCCTTGTGGAGGGATACTAATTCGACGAGATGATTGACAATGGCTAAGTTGAAGACTTGTGAGAGTTTTTGCTTCTTGACATGACGAAAGCACGGTGATGATTTTCTTGATTCATGTTGCTCGAGGACTAGCAATGATTTGAGTGTGGGGGAGCTGTTGGTGCTTTCTAGGTGCACATTTTATATGACAAATATGGTGTTTTTAATACTTTATTATGTCATAATTACTAACAATTAACCCCCATTATCATATATATGCGTAGTTTCTGTGTATTCGGAAGATTTGCAGGAAACAGGTGAAAATTAAGAGACTACGAGTAAAGAGCTGCCGGAGGCCCGAAGAACGAGGAAATTGGAGTCCGTGCCGGTCGGCACGGCCTGTGTGTCGACCGGCACCATGGAGGTCGGGCCCCAAACTTGAAGCCCACTCGGAGAATATGAAGCCCAGAAGAAATATCAGAGTCAGAGTCGGTGGAATCCAGCCCACAACCGAAAGAGACTATAAAGAGGAGATCTTGGTCGCGAAGAAGAGGAGGCAGACATACAGAGGTTTTGACCTAGGTTGAAGGTTGTGGCGGCTAAGACGGCGATCACCGATCATCACCACCAA
This sequence comes from Eragrostis nindensis, assembly GCA_012490785.1. Lineage (NCBI taxonomy): Eukaryota > Viridiplantae > Streptophyta > Magnoliopsida > Poales > Poaceae > Eragrostis > Eragrostis nindensis. The sequence continues at coordinate 69,440 of JAAXCT010000269.1, read as the reverse complement.
AAAGGAAGACTGTGCCGACCGGCACACCGCCGTGCCGATCGGCACCTGTGGGACCACGCCAAAATCCTGCGTCCTACTGTACCCATGTTCATGTGTTGCAGTATGATGCGTGAGTAGATCTCGTATTCTCTCCGTGGCGAGGGGAATCTGGTTATGTAACTCTCACTCTTACAATACTCTTTTGATGTGTTTGGTCTATGTGATGCTTTGAACTCGTATCCGATCAATACGTGTTTATTACATAGTGCAAGAAACCAGTGGGGAGCTATTAGTACCTTGTCGTGACAGGATCGGGGCGAACGAAACCACCATGTCTTGTAGAATACTAAACCCATCAATTGAACCATGACCTGAGTTGCATGCCAGTACCCCAAACCATAGGAGAGAATCCTTTTCATAACCTTGATACAACCGCAGGCCCTTTCATCTCTAGCTGTTAACCACTCTTTCCACACACACCTTTGCCATATTAATTTAGTAGTTTAAATAATAGTTTAAGTCCCGCTTGTTCTCTGTGGTTCGATATTAAACCTTGGAATACTCTAAGGGAAAAAGTGCTACAACTGTACACCGTCCTCTTGCGGTATATAAGTGGGTGCGTACAAACGACCAACAACACACCTCTGCTTTATTAATTTAGTAGTTTAAATAATAGTTTAAGTCCCGCTTGTTCTCTGTGGATTCGATATTAAACCTTGGAATACTCTAAGGGAAAGTGCTACAACTGTACACCGTCCACTTGCGGTATATAAGTAGGTGCGTACAAACGACCAACACCAGCCTAAGGTAGTGTTTTCTGTTTGGTGTAAGAAATACCAACACCCATCCAAAATTTTAAGAAGAAACTCTTTTTTTTTTTGGTCGGGTAGAAGCAACTCTAATCCTAAACCTATGCATCGATCTCTAGATCCGCGCCGGCGAAGCGGCGCGACGCCTCGCGTCCGACGCCTCATGGGCCCAGCTGGTAGGGAAGCAGGCTTGGGCTCCCAGGTAAAGTGGCTAGGAGCTGTAAACGCTCCGACGGCCCATTTCCGGCCCAAGAGTTCGTAGGCCGGCCCAGCGTTGGGTTCGACGGCCGCTCTGGGCCCAACAAGAGTAAGGGGTACTCAAAGGGGGGCACCCGCGGCCAGTACCCGTATGCGCGAAGCGTGCGGGCCCCTGTCGAATACGTGCGAGTCCGAGGACGAAATAAGCCCATGGTTTGCTCATCGAGAGCTGGCAACAAGCCGCCGAGACCGGTTGAACGGACTAGGAAACTAAATGGGACGATCTCCCGGATCATATAGCACCGACCCCCGCTAGTCTCAACCGGGTCCCCGCTAAGGGCAAACAGAGGTGCCACTCGAACGAACCCGTTAGTAACTCAACTGGCACCGCCCATCGAACCATCGAGGAATGGCGCGGACGGCCCTGATCCTCCATGCTCCCGACAGGATGCGGAAGGAGAAACGAGCAAAGTCGAAACCATCTTCGGCCGGACCTCCGAAACGATCGGGGGCTCGAAGGCATGCATTCGCACAAGAGACCAACAGCGTGGTCGCAACACAGACCAAAACAAGCCTAGCGAAATAAGCCTCTTTATTTTGTGATTTTCTTCGTACAAAGTCGATCGAAAGACCATTGACACGAGGGAAAATTACATTAGTCCCTATGACTAAGGCCGCAAACGGCCGAATATCTAGGCTGAAAGCCGTGCTGGTCCCATTCGTAGCAAAAACTCCTAGGAGCGAATGGCACCAGCATCATCAGCACGAAGGCCGGTGCTGGCTCCACTCTCAGCGGAGGTCTCCGGGGTGAATGGAACCAGCATATCGTCGCCAAGGACTCTACCTCGAGGGTGGCGGTGCTCAATCCTAGGCCACGTAATCCTCGCAGGAGCGACTCCTGGGACGCCGAGGGTTGACAGGAGCCCGTCTAATCCTCGCGGGAATGACTCTGGGTCCGGTGAGCAACGCCGAAGCAGGACGAGAACCTGCGGCGGCGCCGGCGAGCACCGGCCGAACGACAACGGCCGGCTTGGGTCGCCTGGCTCGGGCCATCATCTTCTCCCTCATCGGAGGAAAGGATGATGACCTCAGGCTTCTCCGACTCGGGCACCGAACTCCCGGCAACCGGATCCGGAAGCTCCACCGCGAGCGGAACCGCTTCGACCACCGGAACCAGATCTTGGCAGGTGCTCGGTGATGGAGGAGGCAAAAGGCGCGAAGCTAGGGTGGAGAGAGCGGTGCCCTCTCCTCCTCCTCCTCCTCTCTTTGGGCCTCCCTTGCGCGAACAAGATTTCTGATGCTTAGACATGGTGAGTTCGAAGAAACGAGGCCAAAGGTGCCGGCCAATTTATAGGCGCACCACGCGGTCTAGCATGAGCCCGGTGCATGAGGGGGCGGCTCCGGAAGCCGAAGAGCACTACCCTACCGCACCGGCACTGTTCGGATAAGCCCAACACACCACGACAAGCGAAGGAAGGACGAAATCCTCCCACAGTCGGCCCATGGGCTTCAGGCTTCGGCGGCCGCGCCCTCTGGACGGGGTCAGGGAGAAGTCTAGCGGGCACCAGTTTGCCCGCGGGACAAGCGCACTCCCCCCTCGGACGCAAGAGCGGGGGCTCAATCATCATGGCTACGGGCAGACGACACAGCACGCAGCAACATCACACTGAGAAAGCCTAAAAAAAAAAAGAAGAAGAAGCCTGGAAGCTAGTCTCCTACTAGCTCCCAGCCTCGGGGGCTACACCAGGCGGGTGCGCTCGCGCGCACCCACCGGCGAGGTAAATAGCTACGTCAGGCAGCCGTACCAGTCCCGGCGACAGCACGGCGCTCTCGCCAGGACTCGGGGGCTACTGTCAGGTACCTATTTTCTAGGTACCCTATACAGTATACATACGAAGCAGGGATACTGATCGAGATACAAAGGCCTTGTGCACAGTCGAGAGGCGGAGGGCTGGGCCCACGCAGTGGCCCAGTCGGGTAGAATGCGCAACGACAACCTTTGGCCCAAAGAATCTCCGCTCCTCACGGCCCGCTAAGGGCACGGGCGCACATGGCCGCGTGGGCGCGGCCCCCATCCGGGATCACGGTTGGCCCAGCATCAAAGGAGCCCGGCTCGGGCGAGACAACAACCCCGACTCCCCGCGGCGGTAGTCGGGGGGCCACGGAGTCGAGCGACTTCTCCGACCAAGCACCAGCTAACCGTCGTCCGCCGCCCGCATGCTCCGACGGTGGTCGGGATCGACAGAGGGCCTCGACCCGAACCGAACCGACCACCACGGTCGGGAAGCATGCTCGGGAGCGGCATGGACGCTTCGGTCAACCTCGGGCGTAGGGCCGGCTAGTTTCGGATAAGAAGACGCCCCATATCCACCCTTGGACGGTGCGAAAGTACACTATACCTGACGTACGGCGGAATGGGGGCGTCATGTCAAGACCAAGCGTGGAACGGCGAATGCGTGAACCAAGTACTCACCACAGTCACCAACAGCGCACGGAGTGACCGTCGCCTAACTTAGCAGTGGACCACAGCACCACCCACAGCGATCAACAGTGTCGATCAGGGAGTGGGCAGCCCACAGCACCGAGACAAGACCCGGATGACATCATCCCACGACCTGGCGAGAAGATTGCGGCGGAAGACATCGAGTCCGAGGAGGACGACCCGACCCCGTCTCCACCACCTTTTCTCTTATCATTCCTTACTTTTCTTTTTCTTCTTTCCTCCATCTGTAACCGTCTTCCCTTGGCATATAAAAGGCGAGATTGGGCCCATGAAGAGGGAGAGATCACTTTTCTCACTCAGGAAAAACCACACACACGAAAAATGCTAAGGCAGAGACTTGGGAACGAATCCCTCTCCAGCCACAGCTTGTAACCCCTACTACGAGCAACACGAGAAGAACCACAAACTGGACGTAGGGCATTTCTGGCCTGAACCAGTATAATCCACCGCGTCATTCGCAAACCTCCTGATCGTCGTCGAGCCGCGCACAAATTTACTCGTCGGTCGGTTACTAAACGCCGACAAATAGTGTACAAGGGATTAGCATGGGCTAAAGATTAATATGTAGATGCATAACAAATCAAAAGTGTACAAGGGATGACATACTCTATATATGGCTCAACCTCCGCACAATTGTTCAGCACATACCAAACCATCTTTTTATGATCATGCTCAAGGTATGTAACCCTCGATGCTCAAGTAAGTCAACTCCATGCTGGAAAACAGAAAGGTCACCTTCTCTCAAATCAACACGCTCTCTATTCCTGCCCTCTCGATTGAATCGCGTGTCAACATCATCGAGGTATCTCGAGCAAAAAGTCAAGCACTCATTAGCAACATACGCTTCTGCAATGGATCTTTCAGGCCTTGCCTTGTTCCTCACAAAGCGTTTCAATGTACCCAACCTTCTTTCCACTGGGTACATCCACCCATATTGTACCGGACCTCTAAGTTTTGTCTCATCAACTAAATGGACAGCCACGTGCAAGTTTATCTCAAAGAAACGAGGAGGAAATATCATCTCAAGCTTGCACAGAATAATCAGGATTTTAGCTTTCATTTCAAGCAAGACATCCAACTTCAGAGTTTTGGAACAAAGCTGCTGAAAGAAGTTACCTAACTCAGCAAGTGCTTCATATATGTCCTTACGCAAGATCCCTCGAACACCAGCAGCCAGAATCCTTTGCAGTAGGATATGGCAATCATGGGTTTTCAGCCCCTGGAGGTTGCATCCATCAGCATTAAGGCATGTTGTTAAGTTAGAGGCATATCCATCAGGAAATTTTACACTTCTTATAAACTCAACAAAAGCATCCTTCTGAGCTTTGGTCATTGTATAGAAGGCATGTGGAACAGTGTATGAATCTCCATCTCCATCACGCTTCAAGTGTAAAAAGTTTCTTATTCCCATGTCTTCCAAATCAAGCCTAGCAGTGATGGTATCCTTTGACTTCCCAGCAACACCAAAAAATGTGGCAAGAAAGTAGTCACATATATTTTTCTCCACGTGCATTACATCAATGTTAAACCTCAGCTTCAAAATTGACCAGTAGGGCAAATCCCACAAAATCGACCGCCACTTCCAACACTGTCCATCTGCTGCCCGCTTCCTCTTTTTGCTTTGAGGATGCTTCCCTGGCCTCACATCCTTTACCCACTCCAGCTGCTCCATGAGCTCATGTGTACTAAATTCCTCCGGCCTATCACGTGTTTCAATTTTGCCATTAAAATCTTTCTTATTTTTCCTCCAGGGATGGTCCCTTGGAAGGAAACGCCAATGACACATATAACATATCTTATTCCTTATTCTTATGGAGCATGGATCTTTATCACAATGCAGCATTCATAGTAACCTTTTGTTACTCGCCCTGACAGAGTGGCCAAAGCTGGACCATCATGAATGCACCACAGACTGCAGCATGTAGATCAAAATGTGTACGGCTAGATGCATCATAGGTACGGACCCCACTCCATAGCTCTAGCAACTCTTCAATGAGTGGCTCCAGAAAGACATCAAAATCCTTGTTTGCGCATTGATTGGGGCCAGGGATGAGCAGAGCCATCATGCGGTTGGATTGATCCATACATACCCATGGAGGAAAATTAAAAGGCATAACAAACACTGGCCACATGCTGTATGAGGAGCTCATGTTGCCATGCGGGTTGAAACCATCTATAGCTAGGCCAAGTCTGATGTTCCTTGGATCATCTGCAAACCAGCCATATGTTCTATCAAAATGTTGCCATGCCTCACCATCAGCTGGGTGGCTGAGCTCATTCTCCACCGGCAGCCTCTTCACTTTGTGCCATTTAGCCTCCTCTGCTGTTTCCTTAGAGGTAAAAATTCTCTTCAGCCTTGGAATCAATGGGAAGTGCCGTAAGACCTTCTCAGGTTGCTTTCTTCCAACTGGATCTTTCCACCTCGATGCACCACATACTGGGCATTCGTTGTGTTTTTCATACTCCTTTCGGAACAAAACACAATTATTATGACACACATGGATGGAATCATATCCAAGTCCCAATGCACGAATAAATTTCTTTGCTTCCTGGTAGGATGCAGGAAGGGAGCAGTGAGGGAATGCATCAGATAACAACTTCAGTAGCGCTGTGAATGACACATTGCTAATCCGATAAAATGACTTGATATGAAGCAACTTCACAACAAAAGAGAATCTTGAATAAGATTCACATCCCGGATAAAGTTCTTTCTTCATCTCTTCCAAAAGAGCTGCAAACACAGACTGTCCTCCCTCTTCACCATGAGCTTGACCTTCATCTTGACTTCGAGCCGTGTACAAGTCACTTATCATTTCAGGAAGTCTGTCATCAGGGTCTTCTTCATCCTCAGCCATTGCACCTTCTTCATCCTCAGCCATTGTAAAATCACTGGAACCCATATTTTCATTCACTTGTCCAGCACTTTGGTTGATTTCGACTTGGGTTGGTTCTCCATGATATATCCACCTGTCGTATGTGCTAGCCATGCCATGAATATACAAGTGATCCTCCACACGTTTTCTATGTCCACGAATCCGATTCAAGCACTTACGACATGGACAGAGAATTTCTTCAGTCTCTTCAAACCTCTCGGCAACAAAACTCATGAACTCAGTGACCCCATCCAGATGTGCCTTGCTAAAAAGCCTAGCATTAATCCAATTTCGCTCCATCCCCAAGTGAAGAAGATACTGACCACCGGCGCCGCCGCCCGAAGTGAAGAAGATCCTCGGACGCTGGGGGATCTCGCTGCCTTCTGCGCCCAGCCGATTGAAGCTCGCCGATGCCGCGTCGCCGTGCGTCGGTGTCGAGGAGGAAGCTCGTCGATGGGGCGACGCGGCCCAAGACCGCTCACCAGGGCGCCTTGAACCTCGACGGCGTGCTTCGTTCTGCAGGAAGAAGCTCGGCGCCTTCCACGAGGCGCAGGCCGTGGTGGCTCAGTAGGGGCAGCGGCAGCGGCGGTGCTGTGGAGGAGGGGGCTCAGTGGCGAGGGAACGGTGCTGTGGAGGAGGGGGGCTCAGCGGCGGCGGCGCGTCTCGTCTCGCCGGCGGCGTGTCGTCGCGAGATTCAGATTTGGGTCAACGTCTTGTCGGTGCCAGCTGAAGAAGGCGCCTCATGGTGATGGCGCTTTCGGGCGCTGCGTGGAACAGCATCGGGCCGGTAACTGGAGGAGAATATACCCGGTGCTTATGGGCTGGTTTGGGACACGTCTGATTTCGGCCCGTTGCATCCCGGCGGGAGCGGCCGGAAACGTAAACACGCAAGCCGCCTTCACATCCCGCGCGCGCGGGGCAGTGCTGATGTTTAGTCCCACATCAGCTGCCCAGCGCGCGCCGCACCTGCTTATAAACGAAGGAGACTTGCCTCTCCCGAACTCACTTGATACCTTGCCATTCCATCTCGCTCTGCTTCACCGATAGCCTTTGCGGGCCGTCTCATGCCGTGCCCCTCAGTCCGGCCTGTGTTACGGCCTCTGGGCTGCTTGTGCTGGTGCTGATCCTCGGGTCGATTCCACACTCGCAGCCTAGGCTGCTTGGGGTGCTGGTGACGGCGGTCCGCCAAACACAAATTTTTCGAACTCAAATGACCCTGGGTCCCACATGTCAGACAAATAGCTGGTGCGCCCCACCTGCAGTGCCACGACTCGCTGACGTGTGGGGTCAGCCTCTTCGTTCAGGAGCGCCTCGCGCGGAATGCGCTTCCTCCTTGCGCGTCGAGGAGCACTGGGCCGGCAAAGGGAAGGGATTATTTGGGCTGGTGGTGAAGGCGACCCATTGCACCGGAGTGGCTGCGGGCAATTGCGGCCTGCTCATAGGCCCATCCGTAAAGTGTAAGAGCTGCTGCCTTTCTAGTGCTCTTGGGCTTAATCTCTAGCACTTGGTCAATTCGCAATATTTTTATTTTTTTAAAACGTGCATGTGGGTCCCACTTGCTATGTTGTGGGACCAATCCACATGTGGGCCACGTGTGCATGATCTAACAAATTATTTACCAAAAACTCCCATTTTATCAATTACATTTTGCTTTTATTTTTCGAATAAAAAATATATGTGGGTCTCGCGTTACAGGTATTTGACAGGTGTGCCACTCAATGACAATTCATATATGTCATAAATTTTGCTGTAAAATAAAGAAAACTTGGTAATGACAATTCATGTTTGTCATAACTGTTGTGACATTTATTTTTGCCAATTATGACATTTTTGTTTGTCATAATATAATGGCGTCTTGATTTATGACAATTTTGCGGTCAGATTTAATGACATATCTTGGGTTTTGTCATAAAACACCCTATTTCCTCAAAAATGTCATAAACCTAACAAGCTTTATGACATAACAGTATGTTGTCATCAGGAAAATGTCATAGAAAGTCACATTTATTGTAGTGTTGGGCCATGGTTTTCGCTGTCTGCTTCACCGTTAGTCGGTCGGATGGACTTAGATGGTTTTGAATCCTTGTCGTACCGCCACTAAAGGTCTTATATCAGATATCTTGTTTAATTACCTATTCGAAGTATGCTTTCGATTATCATATCTGAGTTCTTGTGCGTATCAGCTATTGATCTAGGGACTGATACAGGTTGCACAGCAGATTCCAGAAATGGGGTCTGACAGCCGCGCCGGCAGCGGCCACAAGGGCCGTCGGTGGCGCTGCGTCGTCGACGCCCGCCGTGGACTCCTCAAGGAGAAGCGTGGACTGGACGTCGAGGAAGTTGGGCAGAGGGCGGCGCTGCATGGAGATGAGCGTGCGCAGGTAGGCGAAGCGCCGGTTGAGCCCCCGAAGAGTGTTGAGGACGAGACGCTTGTCGATGACGGGGAGGCCGACGAGGCGCTCTGATACCATGTTAAGTCGCATACACCAACCAACTCACCTAAAAGCTTAAGCTGATGGAAAAAGGTGGACAATTCACTTATGGTTCAACAGACGATACTCCATTGAACATGTCCTTGTATTTCTCTGTACAAATTAATACAATCTTTCATTATTAAAAAAAAACGTATGGTCTTACGCACACACCACCTCTCTTGCGGAGCACGTGTACGCACTTCGTGCCTTGCGCGCGCGCCGGCACCAGCACGGCACCTCTCTCGGTGCATGGATTGGAATGGAATCGCACGGTGACGACGACGATGCCTTTGTTGTTGACGCAGGAATGGCTGGCTGCACGCAGCCGACCTCATCAGGTCAGTTGTTTGTACGTATACCATTCAAACACCGGAACTCGATCTGTAAAAATGTAGCTGCACGATCTCTTATTCTCTAAAACGTGTGCGGTTCTCCGGCTCCTGATTGGCTGGTGATTTTGCACCGTCCATATAGAAACCAACGCTCAAGATGTTTTCTCTGGAAACTTGACACCAGCCCATTCGCGGTTCCTATCCGGAGTCTTCTCGACAAGCCGACAGTCCACACACTGCCGCAACAAAAGGGAGCAGTCCACAACCCGATCCCCCAACAAAATCCAAGAACCCATAACCAGCGAGGAGCAAACAAGAAGACGAGAATCAAATCAGCTTCACTGAACTCCAGTACGATCAAAGGAAAAAGGTAATCAATATTTTCTCTGCTTCAATCTATTATTAACAGTATTTTCTTAGATCCCGGAATCCATGGCGATGGAAAAATTTCATAGCGAACATAGTCGCCGGCGCGGTGACGGGGGTCGCCTCCTCCTCCCATTCTAAACCGACTACGCCACCGCGAGAAGCTTCGAGTCCCGAGCGCCGCCGCCGCCTGCAGCTCCACCGATCAGCGCCGTCCCCATCACCCCGCTGTCTTTTCCCGTTCTCTGCACGATCTGCCTGGCCTCCAACCTGTCATTCTCAGCCCGGCGAGGACCCGCCCGGGCTTCGTGTTGAAACGGCCGCCTCCTGTTCCCCCCCACCTCTGCCTTCACTCATCCTTCTCATTGAGCGCTTTCCTTCCATTCCCACCTTCACCTTGCGTCGCTGCCGTACCAGCCCAGCGCGCGTTCCTGCGCCCGAGCTTTCCGTGCGCAGCTGCCGCACCACAGCGCGCTCGCCCGGACCTAAGCTTGCGGCTGCTCTCCTGGATGTCGCCAGTCGCCAACACTGTCAGCCATTACACGCGTAATACATTCATATGGTTTGAGTTAATCCTCGTACTGCAAAATGATGGCTGGAGCAAGGTATGCGAGATGGACTGATTCGCTTAGAATTGTGACAATCAAGCGATTGAGCAATCAGTTTTACATACCTATAGCTTGACTTGACAATTCTGCATAAGTTACCATTGCTAATGATGAGTAAAACTAATTGATACCTGTAAGTAGGAACGTATGTTAACCTCCTCCTCAGTTTACTCCATGCCTTTGAACTGTTTGGTTAAATGTCAAGCTAGCACAAAATGTAGTAAACGCAACCTTTTGTATTCGGTCTGATATTATGAAGCCATACTCTTGAGTCTTGATATACCTATATTTAGATGATCTCTCGCTAGGAATTTATGCAAAGTAAATTGAATTTGTTAGCCAATATATTATGAGAAGCTACAATGGATACAACTGTAAAGTTGTACATACTGAATACTTAACTGGCTGCTACAGTGATCAAATAAACTTTCTTTATGCCTTAACCTCTATGAACTTTTATATGTAAAATAATTTAACTGGCGAGAAGGTGAGGCACAACCACACAAGCGGAGGACATGCATGTACCAAGTTTTTGTATATTGAGCTGCTAGCTTTAGTTGGTGCTCCTTGGAAACTCTATCTGTATTGGCGACTGGCGACATCCAGGATTCATAAAGAGGTCAAGTCAGGCATCTCACTGAATTATTGTCATTAGAATTAATGGAGTGTTAAACTGTCATGATATCTTCTGCAATGCCAAACTCCATACCAATTAACGAGCATCGTTGTGGATGATAAAAGACCAATGTATCCTTCATGCCAAACTCCACCTGCACTCGGACAACACAAACGATAGGTGTACTAGATACTTCCCAATGTCATGTAATACATTGATTCTGAAAAGGTTCATATTCGAGTCATACATAAATGTTTTAGGTCAATACCATTCAGGCAATAATGTCGTCAGACATAAAATGGTGTTTGTAAATCAAGTTTGAGCATGGCTTGCATTACTTTCAGACTCTAACTAAGATATTTACTCTATTGCAGATCAACTTCCACAATTGAACTTCAATAGTGTTGCTCTGTTATATATCTTATCTGCTCTCCTAGATCAATCTCCACATCTGAACTTCAGCGGCCTTGATTTAAAATCTAAGGTATCATACTCTAACTACTCTTATTAGTATCTAAAAAAGGTCTACCTGCATGCAATTCAATAAGATGTAACAATTAATACACTATTTTAACTAACAAAGCTGTACTATTTTCTAATAAGGTAGTAAGTTGCGAATAAAATTTACCAATCAGTCTCCACATATAGATCGTTTAATATCTATCATATAAACACTTATTACTTCATAATTAAAAATATGTAATTACTTATTAATTTCTTGCAAGAAATCTACAAGTAGGTTTCCATGATATCTTACCGTAATAAATATTTGCTTATTTTTCATATTTCATTGTTCAACAGGTGACTAACACAGCTTCAAAAACCTATTATCCCTCCAGAAATGGGGAGACCAAAAACCTGTAAACGCAAAATACCAGACTTCCTAACAAATTCAGAAGAAGTAATAGAAAACATATCAAAAAAACGAAATCTCAATATTCAGAAAAAATTTGCATACTTATCAATACCACACAACATGATTTATTTATCTCCTGAGTATATACAATATCTGAAAGAGTCCTATCCTGAAAGATCATACTTTGGTATGGCAAATTGTAAGTGCAAATATTGTGGTGCCCTATTCTGGCCTCAAGAATGCTCTAAACGTGACACAAAATACAGAAATAAAGAGCTAAAATATACAAAATGTTGCAAGGAAGGGAAAATAAAAATTCCTCCATTCAAGGAACCTCCAGAATTTCTGTCAAGATTATTAAATTGGAATGGTGATAGCTATTCCAAACATTTCCTGCGTAAAATTCGACAATACAATAGTCTATTTGCATTCACTTCTATGGGCGCTAATATTGACAAATCAATAAATCAAACTCAAGGACCATACGTATTCCGCATTAATGGACAGGTACATCATCGCATTGGTTGCCTACTTCCTAAAGACCATAGTAATCCTAAATTTGCAGAACTATATATATATGACACTGAGAATGAAATTTCTAATAGAATACGTGCTTTACAACAACAAGAAAATGACAATGAAGACATTGATCCAAATATAGTAAAAGGGCTAATAGAAATGCTAAATACACACAATCCTTTAGTTAAAAAATTCCGCTTTGCAAGGGACATAATGAAGCAATACAACGGTATGGATGTAAGCATTCGTATTATTGGTGCCACAAAAGGAGATCCAGTACAATATGAAATGCCAAGCACAGATGACTTAGCAGTGTTAGTTATTGGAGATTTAACAATGGATAACTTCAAACGTGATATTATAGTTTACAGTAAGGATCATGGTCTACAAGAAATATCGATGCTACATCCTGCATTAATGGCCTTACAATATCCCTTATTATTTCCTTACGGAGAAAGAGGCTATCAGCTTGGTATATATTATCAAACTACCGATAATAAGAGAAAAGGAAAACGAAACAAAGTAACTATGCATGAGTTTTTCAAATATCATGTACATTATCGTGAAGGTCAGCCAAATCCATACTTATGCTATGGTCGATTATCAAAACAAATAGTAGTTGATGCTCGAGCTTTAGAGGATCAAGATAGATTACAATTTATAGCTAACAACCAAGATAAATTACGGGTCGAGTATCTACAAGGCATAACAGATGCTGTAGAAAAAGGCATACTACAAGGTGACCAAATTGGCAAAAGAATATTTCTACCATCCAGTCATGTTGGATGTCGAAGATATATGATCCAATCATGATGGTATAGCTATATGCCGAGTTTATGGACCGCCAGATCTTTTCATAACTTTTACATGCAATCCTAAATGGCCAGAAATTGAAATAATGTTACTAAAAGGCCAAGAACCACAAGATAGGTCAGATGTAATAGTACGAGTTTTTCATATGAAACTAGATTCACTACTTGATGATATAAAATCTGGATCAATATTTGGGCCAATAAATGCATTATTATATTCAATAGAATTTCAAAAACGTGGGTTACATGTTCATATATTAGTTTGGTTAAATAAAAATGGATATGATATCACATTTGAGATAATCGATCGTTTCATTTCTGCAGAAATACCTAATCCAATTGAAGATCCATTAGGTTATGCACTCATAGCTGAACATATGATACATGGACCATGCGGTGATAAAAATATAAAATGCCAATGTATGAAACAAGGAAAATGTTCTAAATTCTACCCAAAGAATTTCCAAGAAGAAACTGCATTTGATGACAATGGTTTCACATTATACAGACGACGAAATACTGGAATTTACGTAAGAAGAAATGAACATGACTTGGACAATAGATGGGTAGTTCCACACAACTTGTATTTAATTAAAAGGTACCAGGCGCATATCAATGTCGAATATTGCAACAAAAGTAAAATTCTTAAGTATTTATGCAAATATGTGAATAAAGGCCCAGACAAAGCTAAAATAATCTTTGAACAAATAAAGAAGGGAATAGATACATCAGCTGATATAAACACGGGAGAAATAAACGAGATAAAAGAATATCTAGATGCCAGATACATATGTGACAAAGATGGTATATGGAGATTATTGGGATATGAAATACACCATCACACACCATCAGTTGAACGCCTACCTGTTCATTTACCACTTATGAATAACATTATATTTAATGAAAATATAAAATTACAAGAAATATTAGAAAATCCTGATACATCAAAAACTAAGTTAACTGAATGGTTCACAGCAAATAGAAACTCTACAGAAGGCCACGATTTAACATATTGTGATTTCCCAACAAAATTTTCATGGGACGCTAAAAATAATAGATGGAATAAAAGAAAGAGAAAGCATACTCATCAAATTGGGCGTTTATATTATGTTAATCCTATGGAAGGAGAAAGGTTCTATTTGAGAATGTTATTAATGATAGTAAAAGGAGCTACAAGTTACGATGATGTTAAAACATACAAAGGAGTTATCTACAAAACATTTAAAGATGCATGCGCTGCACGAGGCTTATTAAATAATGATGATGAATGGTACTGGACTTTTAATGAAGCTGCAGCATGGGCAACTTCTGCTCAGTTAAGACAACTCTTTGTAACAATGTTACTATTTTGCAAAATCCAAAATGAAAGTGATTTTTTTGAAAATAAGTGGCGATTGATGGTTGATGATTATGTTTACCAGTTACAACAAAGGTATCATCCAATACAATATTCAATAAATGATTCAGAACTACGTGATCTGTTATTGACAGACCTAGAATATATACTTTCAAGAAATGGAGCACATATTAATATGTTCAATTTACCTCAAAAAGCACACTTAAACACAGAATACCATTGCAACAGATTAATTGAAGAGGAAATGAGCTACGATATCAATAAGTTAGAAGAAGAAGCAAACAAATTGTATCTATTTTTAAATAATGAGCAGAAACACGCATTCCATACAATTGTACAAGATGTATTGGACAACAGACCTGGTTTCTATTTTCTATACGGATATGGTGGCACAGGAAAAACTTATTTATGGAATACAATAGTTTACTACCTTAGAGCACGTAAAAAGATAGTTTTAACTGTTGCATCATCTGGAGTTGCATCATTATTGCTTCCAAATGGCCGAACAGCACACTCAAGATTCAAAATTCCAATCGATATAGATGACACTACAACTTGCGAAATTAAACGTGGAACAATCATAGCTGAACTTATTCTACAAACATCTTTAATTATATGGGATGAGGCTATAATGACAAAAAGACAATGTTTTGAAGCACTCGATAGATCCCTTCGAGATATTGAAGCTCAGATTAACCCAAATGCAAAAGACTTGCCATTTGGAGGAAAGTTGTTGTGCTAGGAGGAGATCTACGACAGATCTTACCAGTAATAGAAAATGGAACAAGGTCACAAATAATTGATGCTACAATTATAAAATCATACTTGTGGAAGTATATTCATGTACTAACCCTAACAGAAAACATGCGATTGAAAAATAAGCCCTCAGACACACAGCAATATATTGAACTACAAAACTTCAACAATTGGGTTCTCAATCTAGGGAATGGCCTTTTACCAGCAAGCAAAAAGGAAAATGAAGATGAATGTTCTTGGATTAGTATACCACATGATTTACTTATATTCACAGATGGACCAAAGATCCCAGCAATTGTTACTGAAGTTTACCCAAATTTTGCTGAAAATTATTTAGATGCAAATTATTTAAAAGAAAGAGCAATATTAACAACTACAAATGAAATAGTTGATGATATAAACCTATATATGTTGACACTAATACCAGGAGAACAGAAAGAGTATTTGAGTGCAGATTCTATTTCCAAGTGTTTTGATACATGCAACGATGCTGATATCTTATATCCAACTGAATATTTAAATACACTTAATGCAAATAATTTCCCTCAACATAAATTAGTCCTAAAAATTGGTGTGCCGATCATGCTATTAAGAAATTTGAACCAAAGTATCGGCCTATGCAATGGAACAAGACTAATAGTCACTAACCTTGGTGATAATGTTATTGAAGCGGTTATTGTAACAGGCTCAAATATTGGTGATAAAGTATACATACCAAGAATAAATCTCACGACAACAGGTCAAAAATGGCCTTTCTTATTGAATAGACGCCAGTTTCCTATAAAAATATGCTATGCAATGACTATAAACAAGAGTCAAGGACAGACACTGAATAACGTTGGGATATACTTAAAGAAACCAGTAACACATGGACAATTATATGTAGCAGTCTCACGTGTTACCTCAAAACAAGGCCTGAAAATATTAATAGAAAATGAAAATGGAAAGTGTGATGACAAGACAAAAAACATTGTATATCGTGAGATTTTTAACTATATATAACTATTGATTTATGTTAAGCTTTCTCATAAACATTTTGAATGATTTGCTCTCTTGATAATACAGATACTTTCCAATCTACACAGTACTAATACCCCTTGATATATACTGAAATGAAACAAATCTTTGCAGGTAATCAAGGTCACACACTCAATATGTTTCATCACTACAGTGTTACAGCTTCAGAACTACACTGTTGCCAAGGTAGCTACATTGCTGACCGCTGCTTCCTTGTAGCATCTTGATGGTCTATATATTTGTTCTGGCATTTTTTTCCATTGATCCAATTTGACTGCTCAATTGCTGTTTTATCTATTTAGGATTTTCTTTTCTTAAACATTGTACGTGGTGCAACTAACACGGTTATACACTACTACAGGTCAACCAACTGTGAGACCAGGATGAAATAAAATAGAAAATAATCTAAACAGAAACTCTTGCAACCATATCAAGATAAGGTGAGCAAAAGCCTCGAGCACCGTATGCTTGTATTGTCAGGATTATTGAAATCGTTACTATAATAAAATTGGTTTGCCCTACAATTGCCCCCTTATTTGTGATGAGCAGTCTTTAATGCCCGATTGATAGTACAGTACCATGCATTTACCTGATACTACAGGGCATCTTTTCCAATATTGATTGTTTCTTTTGACCTGGACAATTTGAACCTTTACAGCTCACGTTTTGAAACTCTGATCAACATAGATTTTGCTCCATTTAGTAATTATCATAACTCTAAAATTTTCAACAAATACAATAATTAGTAGACGCAATATGCACTGCACTTTAATTATTCCCGTAATGACTTATAAAATAGTTCTCCTACGGCTGGTCTTATAGCATATTGGACTAGATATATTCAAATAATCTGTATGGTGTCCTTATTATGAGGTTTCTATAACAGCTAAGGCATTTATCCATCAGCAAGATAACTACTATATGGTATGGTCAACTGAAAAATTAAACTATATATTAAAAAAAACATACAAACAAGGGTCATGCTGTCAGCCTGCACCTACCACCATTACTTCTAGCACAAAGGTAAACATTATTTCCTTATTTTCGATTTACTGCTAGCTGAGAAATTGTATGACTAAATTGCACATATATAGCAATTGGTAACACTCTTCATGATTTTGTTTTCCTCACTTCCTCTGGATTCAAATGTTAGGCGGTGGTGAACATGGTTCAGGAATTGTCAGTGCATGTAAATACATATTTAGGCATGCCCTGTTCTCATTTTTAATTGTTGGTTTGCTTTTCCAGTTTGAGAAGTTGATCAAGTACTTACCAGCAGCACCATCTAATTCATCGAATGCTAAGTATTCTCCAGCTGATAAGACCTGGTATGTAATAAAGTACCTTCCAGTACCTCCGAACTGTCTCTATATTCCAGAGTTCACTGATGGACAAACAATCATGTCCTATGTGAGTTTTCTAATGAACTTGGCAGTTCATAATGTTGCATACTATTAAATTATATGTGATGTCTTTATTTACTTGATTTTTATATCAGGACATTTCAATACCTTCGTTGAGGAACGTACTTCAAAATTAATGTTGGTCAGTGCATGTAAATACATATTTAGGCATGCCCTGTTCCCATTTTTTAATTGTTGCTTTGCTTTTCCAGTTTGAGAAGTTCATCAAGGACTTACCAGCAGCACCATCTAAATCATCGAATGCTGAGTATTCTCCAGCTGATAAGACCTGGTATGTGATGAAGTACCTTCCAGTACCTCCGAACTGTCTCTATATTCCACAGTTCACTGATACACAAACCATCATGTCCTATGTGAGTTTTATAATGAACTTGGCAGTTCATAATGTTGCATACTATTAAGTTATGTCTAATGTCTTTATTTACTTGATTTTTATATCAGGACATTTCAATACCTTCGTTGAGGAACGTACTTCAAAAGATCGAGCAGATAAAAAGATCAACATCTGCTTCCCTAAACTTCGAATCACATGAAGCTGAATCATGTGAGCTGCAACTTGCTATTGGAAACTATATACTCTAAGAGGAACTACTACGGTATGTGGCAGATTTTAAAGATGAAAACTCAAACTATGTTCAGTGGTTCACAGAAATTTTATTGAGAATGTGCTGCCATCAGAATAACCCACAATCCTGAATAATTCTTTTATATGTGTTCATCAACAAAACATTTGCGCTAATGTCCTGATTATAGTTTCTAATTCTAATTTTAATGTTTTTCTTCCTCTCAGCGGTAACATTTATATCTTACTTTGAAGGGCCCACAAGACATACAAAGAGATTTGCAGTTGGCAAACAGTGGTTGGAAAAAATGAAAATATTGTTTATTACCAAAGGGTCAGGTTTCTCATCAAGCAGTATTCTTACCGGCGACCCCTACATTCCAGTAGATGTAGTTGGATTATCTTCTGAAGTGGCAAAAAGAATAACCTTTGAAGAGCAGGTAACTGACATCAATATAATAAGAAAAACATATATAATATATCCGCTGCATTTTTTTCACATTTTGTAGCTATCATATGTTCGAGAATACCAAACCAAAGACAACAATAGTGGTCACAAAGTACGCGCGGCAACGCCGCGCGATTTTTCTAGTTCTGCGTCGAACAGCTAGTTGCAAGCAGATGGTCTGGTAGGTTCATGTTAGATGTCTCTATCTCGTGCCTACATGCATGGGGCTATAAACAAGCAGTGTTGAATGCATTATGCTGGTAGGGGCGGAATCATATGCAGCTCACGCCTCCCTTTATCAGTGATTTTCCATGTATATGAACCACGGTAATTAAAATAGCACAAATGCCAGAATTATCGGTTTCCTTCTTTGCATTGGCACGATTGAATGCCATAACTGTCGCCTCCCAAAAGACAACAAAAATATCAATTCTTGGATTGGAACATATTAATTCGTGTGTCCCCTAGCTAACAAGATCCCTGTCCTATAAATTAGCCATGGAGCGGCGGTATCGATACTCATCCATTCTTCATAGGTGACCCAATTGGACGGACAAGTCATCAGTAACTCGCCAAACAGCTAGTTGCAAGCAGATGGTCTGGTAGGTTCATGTTAGATGTCTCTATCTCGTGCCTACATGCATGGGGCTATAAACAAGCAGTGTTGAATGCATTATGCTGGTAGGGGCGGAATCATATGCAGCTCACGCCTCCCTTTATCAGTGATTTTCCATGTATATGAACCACGGTAATTAAAATAGCACAAATGCCAGAATTATCGGTTTCCTTCTTTGCATTGGCACGATTGAATGCCATAACTGTCGCCTCCCAAAAGACAACAAAAATATCAATTCTTGGATTGGAACATATTAATTCGTGTGTCCCCTAGCTAACAAGATCCCTGTCCTATAACTTAGCCATGGAGCGGCGGTATCGATACTCATCCATTCTTCATAGGTGACCCAATTGGACGGACAAGTCATCAGTAACTCGCCAGCGATCAGAACGGGCGAAGAACATGAAGCTGGGTGTACTCTTGCTGCTCTCCTTGGTTCTCCTGGCGTGCACTGCCGTTCCTGCACCCGTAAGCGGTAATCTAAGAACCCCGTCTGTTTTCTTTGGAGGAAACGAAAATAGTGCTCATTTTTATTCGATGGCTTCCGTTTTGATTTGGAGGAAAAAAAATTGCATGTACTTCATTTTTCGTTTCATGAGATCGATGTTCATTCAGGTGAGAGCACAGATGGCGGGCACAGAAAGGAGGAGACGAAGGCAGCGGCGGTGGTCAGCTATGGACGTTTCACTGGATGCTACCAGAACCCGTTGCCAACCCCGGCGTGGGTGTTCTGTTGTACCAGTATCAAGGATGAGAATTTCCATTAAAAAAAAAAGATGAGAATTGCTGGACATCGTTAGCGGCGGGCAGGTCGGAGTGCGGCTAATATATAATTGAGCTTTCTTCAATCCGTGATCTGACCCAAGATCGATCATCAATCAGCCGTTGCGAGCGCGTAGCTACAGTATGCAGAGAATCATATAGATGATTTAGCATCCTCTCGTGTACTAGTAGTCAGGAGTACCAAGCAACCGAGAATGAATCGCCCAATTTTGTGCTTTCTTGAAACATTTTGGAGCTTAAATACGCCACACTATACATTATTTTTCGTTTCTGCTTTTTTTTTTTTGGACGACGGTCAGCTCCTCTCCTCAATCGGCTTCCCCTACCTTGCCAATGCCACGCGCCCTCCCGGCCGTCCTCACCAGTGCAAGCTTCCAGTACGGTAGCAATTGCACCGACGGGTTGGAGCAGCCTGATGCCAGGGCTGGGGAGGTAGGCGCACGGTGCAGTCTGGCATGCCGGCCTCGTGCGCCGGCTGCTGACAGACAGGAGCAGGAACTCAACTCGGGCGGACAGCTTCAGCGTGCCTGTAACGCGCGCGCAGGACGCTGCTGGAACGATGGGTTGGGGAGTTCTAGGAAGCAGGAGAGATCGCCTGCCCTGTTTCATGGCGCCCGCGAGGCTCAGTTCAGGCGTGCCGGAAAGAGCTAGCCCATCGCGACGCAACTGAGCTCAACAACGGCATCAACGCCGGTCGTTGGTCGCTGGGCGCCGGGAAGTGGCAGCATCGTCGTCGCCCTTGCCCGACGCCGCACCGTGACAGACAGCAGCAACGGCAGAGCATATTATCGTAATTAAGGCTCTGAGAGGTAGAGCTATCGCAGCTGGGCAGCGGCAGAGCTCGCGTGCCAGCATTGGCCTCTGCGCGCGCGCGCGTCACGGAAGAGCTAGCGAGCGAGCGCCCCGGCGGCGCATGAGCACGCGGACCGCGGGAACGACGGCGGCGCAATGGCCGGCGCGCCGCGGCAAGCCTGATGTTCCGGCCGAGGCGGAGCGTCAGATCGACGGAGGCAATGGCTGGAGGCGCTGCAGCGCTCGTTGAGGAAGGACACGGCAGGGAGCGAGAAACGTTGCGACCTCAGCGGCGAGCACTCCGCGGCATGCTGGGGAGGCGGCGCCCTCGCGATACCCGGGGGTGGTCGCTTTTCGAAACAACGACCGGGCGGTCGCTATTTCAAATAGCGACCACCCTGGTTGCCTGGCAGCGGTCCGATTGGACTCATGCGGTCCGGATCGGAAGCGCTGACTGGTCGTTGGTCGCGGTCAACTAGTCCATGCGAGGAGGGAGCTTCATGGCGGTGGACCTGGATGACGGTGATCTTTCGTGTTGGCTGGAGAGCTAGGACAGAACAAAGGAGGATAGAACAGAGGAGTACTCAGGGTGTGTTTGGATCACTTTAGAGGGTGCTGTAGCAGTCACATCAAAGATGTCGGCAGCATTTATGTGTACTAAACAAAGTCAAATTACAAAACTAAGTCCAGGACCCCCCTCTATTTCGCGAGACGAACGTAATGAGGGTAATTAAGCGGCGATTAGACGATGGTTACTGTAGCATCACTGTGACAAAACATTGCTTAATTAGGCTCGTTAGATTCGTCTCGAAAAATAACGCCCGTCTGCAGAAAGATTTTGCAATTAAATTTTATTTAGTACCCTTAAATAGTAAGATTCTTTTTACTTTAGAGGGGTATAACTTTAGAGGGCACTTTAGAGGGGTGATCCGAACGGCACCTCAGTTGAAAACAGAGCTTGAAAACAGAGCAGCTACTAGCTTGCTTCTTCTTTTCACTTCAACAAAGTCATGCGTACACACACCTGGCTAGTTGCAGTACAAGACCTTATATAGACTTCATCTACCGACTTACCCAGCCATGATATTTTTCTTTTATGCATGTGCTACACGGTTACAAGGTTCCAGACTATACTACATACTGACACACACTGAACATATTGACACTTGCTGCTACTTGACTCTAGAACTTCCTAACAACTTGTTTAATTTTTCTCCTTGCCGGACAGACACCTGCATGGTCTGAATTTCTTAGCCAGGAAGTAACTAGCAGATGACTCCAGAAGTTCCAAAGTCGGTTTGCAATTTCGGATAGGGGAGGAAATGAATTATTCTCCAACAAACTCCCTCTTAATTCATTTTCTTGCAACACCAATCAGCTCCCTGTTGCGAATGAATTTTTCTCTCGGCAGGGCCTTCGTAAAAATGTCTGCGAGCTGCTCATCAGTTCGACAAAATTTCAGTTTAACTTCTTGATGCTCCACTGCTTCCCGGATATAATGATACTTGATCATTATATGCTTGGTCCTCTCGTTTGTTACTGGGTTCTCAGCGATTGCAATTGCCGACTTATTGTCACAATAAATCGTAGTCGCTTCATTTTGCAGCTCACTTATATTTTTCATTATTCTTCTGAGCCATATAGCTTGTGAAGCAGCTCTTGCGACTGCTACATACTCTGTCTCTGACGAAGATAAAGCCACAATATTTTGTTTCTTGCTGGACCAAGAACACATACCTGATCCAAGTGAAAAAGCATAGCCGGACGTGCTCTTCATATCATCAAGACAACCAGCCTAGTCACTGTCGGTGTAGCCAATTAATTTTGAGTCTTGAACCGGCTTATACCAAATTCCATAGTCTGTAGTCCCCTTTATATAGCGTAGAACTCTTTTCGCAGCGGAAAAATGTAGATGACTGGGACTACACATATACCTTGATAACATGGTAGTAGCAAACATAATATCCGGCCTTATAGCAGTCAGATATAATAGGCTTCCAACCAGACTTCTGTATTTCGACAGATCAGCCTTGCTTGCACCATCATTTATTTTTTGCTTCTCATTAGGCACCAATGGAGTTGTGACTGACTTGCAATCTTCCATTTTAAATTTCTTCATAATACTTTCAGCATATTTCTTTTGACATATGAATGCCTTCATCATTCTGAAATATTTTCATACCAAGGAAATAATGGAGCAAGCCAAGATCACTCATCTCATATGTATTCATTATAGCAGTCTTGAACTCTTGCATCATTTTTCCATTATTTCCCGTATATATTAAATCATGAACATATAAAGATATGATAAGAATATCTGTACCTTTCTTCTTGACATAGAGTGTTGGCTCGCTCATGCTCTTCTCAAATCCATTCTTCATAAAGTATTTATCAATTTGACTGTACCATGCTCTTGGCGCCTGCTTCAATCTATATAATGCCTTCTGAAGACTTTATTTCCTCCCCCTTCAACTGAAAATCCCTCTGGCTGCTCAACATATATTTCTTCTTCAAGATACCCATTAAGAAATGCAGATTTAACATCAAGTTGATAAACCTTCCATTTCTTCTAGGCCGCTAGAATAATTATTGTACGAATTGTCTCGAGCCTTGCGACGGAGCATATGTCTCAAAGTAATCAATACCTGGCTTTTGCTTGAAGCCTTTAGCAGCAAGCCTTGCCTTGTATTTCTGAACCGAGCCATCTTTATTAAGCTTGGTCTTATATACCCATTTGACTCCAATCACTTCACGATTCTTGGGACAATCAACCAATTCCTAAGTATTATTTTTCTCAATCATAAGAATTTCCTCTTCTATAGCTTTTACCCAATTTTCATGTTTTTCACCTTCCTCAAAAGTTTGTGGTTCAATCACAGAAAAGTTGCAAGACTCATAAATCTCTGATAAAGGTTTCAGTCTGACCGGTGTTAAAGGCCTTTCACTAGCTCTTGGGCTGGATCCTGAACTTGAGTCTGATCCATCTTGACTTGGGGCATCAGTTTCATCTTGATGTTCATCATGAACTTGTGGCTGATCCATTGGGATGGTTCTAGAAGGTACCAAATAATTCTTTTGAACCTTCTCTTTTTCCAATCCCAATCAGAATTCTCATCAAAAATAACATCTCTGCTAATGATAATTTTCCTTTTCTCCAAGTTATAGAGCCGATAGCCTTTAGTGTCATTAGCATAGCCAACAAAGATGCAACGCTCACTTTTAGTGTCAAATTTTGTTCTCTTTTATGCTGGCACTTGAGCATAACAGATGCAACCAAATATTTTCATATGACTGATGACAGGCTTTTGACCAAACCAAGCTTCAAAAGGTGTACGGTTTGGAACAGGTTTGGTTGGACTTCTATTTAAAATATAAACAGCTGTATTAACAGCTTCAGCCCAGAAGGATTTAGGCATACCTTTTTCTTGAAGCATAGAATTAGCCATGTCATCAATCGTCCGGTTTTTCCTTTCGACAACACCATTTTGCTGAGCACTATAGGCTGCAGTTAGTTGCCTTCGGATGCCAACACTATTACAATATTCTTCAAATTAATTTGAGATGTATTCTCCACCTCGATCGCTCCGAAGCACCTTAATTTTTCTATTGCTTTGATTTTCCACCATTGCCTTGAACTTTATGAAAATACCAAGTGCTTCAGACTCTGTCCTTTAGGAAGTATACCCAAGTCATTCTTGTATAAAATAAAAGTGATAAAATACCAGTGATGCTTTTCTGACATTGTTGGTACTTTACTAACTATGTCACTGTGCACCGACTCCAATGGTGCTTTTGCACGCCATGATCCGGTGCGTGGAAAAGATGCTCGAATTTGTTTACCAAAAATACAACCTTCACAAAGATCAGACTCCAACTCAATACAAGGTAAGCCATGGACCATACCTTTTGCTCCCAGTAATTTGAAGGCTCTATAATTGAGATGACCAAATCTTTTGTGCCATAAATCAGAGTAATCACCGGCCTCACTTCTCATAGCCAACTGAGTCGGATGATTCATTCTCAATAGAAAATTCCGATTTTTCTCCATTTTTACTTTGGCAATAAGACGATTCCCATTTTTACTGTCCCAAATTTTGCAGCAAAAATCCTCAAAATAAACTGCATACCCATGTTCTAGAAGTTGCCCGACACTTAGTAAATTTTGCTTTAGATCATGCACCAACAGAACATCTTTGATAAATTTTGGACCGTCTTCAGTCTAAACAGCAACAGAGCCCTTACCTTCGCCTTGGGCGATGAAGCTATTTCCCATCCGAATTTTTGCTTGATGTGATGAATCCACATCTCGAAATATTTTTTGGGTCTGAGGCCATATGGTTTGTGCAACCACTATCAATGACCCAAACATCATCATCTTCTCCTTGTGCAGTGTGGCAAGAATAAACCAACTCTTCTGAATTTTCTTTCTCTTTAGTAAAGTTAGCCCGAGTATCATCTCGAGTTCAGCAAAATTTTGCAATATGTCCCTTCTTTTTGCATTTGTTGCATATCTTATTTTTCCAACATCTATCTATGGAATAATTAGATTTTTCACTAATAACACACTACAGATTTGAAGTGGACGTATCTTTTTTTTCTTGGGCCGGCTCCTTCTGCATATCTCGCCTTGGATAATCCTTCTTCTGATATTTACCATGAAACCTTGAATTCTTGGGCTTGAAGCTTAACTTTGGTTGAAATACGCTCTCTATGGAGCTCCCTGAATATCCTTCACGCTGCAATTTTCTTTCTTCATGAGACTTCCATGAGCTCATTAGTTGCTGATTGACTCCTCGATAGCAGCAACAATATACTCATATTTTTCAGAAAGACTTATTAAAATTTTCTCAACTATCCTTTGATCATTGATATCTTCTCCATAAGTACGCATCTGATTTACCACTTCAATTACTCTTGAGAAGTAGTCTTTTACCTTCTCATTCTCCTTCATCTGTAAATTCTGAAATTGCCTTCTCAGAGTTTGCAGCTTCACAGCTAGTACCTTTTTAGATCCTTGAAACTCCTCCTTTAACTTGTCCATGCCTCCTTTGAAGTATTCGCGCCAATAATCCGTGAAAATATGTTATCAGCAAGACCATGTTGTATCAGGAACAGGGCCTTGGCGTCCGACATTTGGTCTTTAGACAAAGCTTTATTTTGCTCTGCCGTAAGAACATCCCCTTCTTCATATGTCTTGTAGCCCTTCTCAACAACATCCCATAATTCCTGTGATAGTAGCAATGTACGCATCTTGACACTCCAAACATCATAATTCTCACCTGCAAACACAGGTACCATTGTTTGCGCCATCCCGACGCCTGAAACTGAAGCCATCTCCTTGACTTCGATGAACTCCGATGCGCCGTGCTACCTCGCTATATCTGATCTCGAACCTGGAGGCTCTTGATACCAGTTGTTGGTGCTACCGAGCACCACTATTTCTCTTGTGTTGGCTGGAGAGCTAGGACAGAACAGAGGAGGATAGAACAGAGGACGACTCAGTTGAAAACAGAGCAGCTACTAGCTTTTCTTCTTCTTTTCACTTCAACAAAGTCATGCGTACACACACCTGGCTGGTTGCAGTACAAGACCTTATATAGACTTCATCTACCGACTTACCCAGCCATGATATTTTTCTTTTATGCATGTGCTACCCGGTTACAAAGTTCCAGACTATATACATACTGACACAACTAAACATATTGACTTACTTGCTGCTACTTGACTCTAGAAATTTTCTGTCAACTTGTTTACTAATTTTTCTCCTTGCCGGACAGGCACCTGCATGGTAGGGGAGGAAATGAATTTCTTAGCCAGGAAGTAACTAGCAGATGACTTCAGAAGTTCCAAAGTCGGTTTGCAATTTCAGATAGGGGAGATAATGAATTATTCTCCAACAATCAACTCCTCGATCGGCTCCCCTACCTCGCCGCGCGCCGTCATCGTCATCACCGGCGCGGCTCGTCAGTCCTTGCGGCAAGGCCGCCTGGGGAGGGAGCTAACCTCATGAGGAGTACACGCCGCGTTGGCGGCGGCGGCCATGGAGGCGATGGCCGGAGCAGGAGATCGAACGTGTTCCGAAGCGGCCAAGTTTGCTACCGTCGCCGTCGTGCGCAGGCAGGAGGGGCGCCGCCGGCGTGCAGCTTGTTCAAATTCACTGACACCGGGATACGGACGTCGGCCTCAGCGTGCCTGTCACCTGACCATGCTGCTGCAGTGCTGGAGCAGGGACGACAGCACATCGGGGCGCCCGAGGAAGCTTTGTTTTGTGCTGGTGCTGCACCGTCGCCGAGATGGACTCGCCAGAACTCGAGGCTAGGACTTCCTCGTCAGTGCCATCAGTTCAGTTCGGTTGACTGCAGATATGAGATGGCTCATTGTGCAGAACAGGAATTTTATTTACATTTTAGATTGAATTATACTTGTTTCTGAAAAAAGATATACATCTTTCACGCTGCAACCTCACTTGATTTTTAATTGTACATGCAAATTCTTCAGAACGCTGTTATTTCAGGCCATCGACGACTGCCGCCATCACGTAGATCGTCTAGCGCTGCACTCTGTGTTTTGAATCAGATGATCGTAATCTGAATGTAAATATGATCATCTGTCAACAGGATTCAACACTAATTACCTGCAGGCTGCAACTCAGCAAATCAGGAAGATATTTTTGACAAATTTGGATTGTTGGTGTGTATGCGCGTATCTGAAGGACTGGATGGATGTTCTTTCAGAGTTTAGCGCTGACAAGAAAAGTAAACTGGGTGCGTTCATGAGACATCACCCTGCTGGATTGATAACCCTGCCAATTCAATGAGTGGACGTTTAGCTCGGCAATGTTCCTCATAGATAAGATACAGTTCTTGGAGTTCTGCAAAATGTGCATCAACCTGAAGTCATAGTGCATCAAAATGTTACTGCTGGGCTATATCCAGAGCAACATATTACTGTCATCGTTTTACATCGATTAGATTGATAAATAAAAAGTCACTGACTAATGAAAAGAGATTGAAGTTTCTGATTTTTTTAAAATGCATAAGGTTCATCAGAAAAAAGGTATCTTGAGCATCTCTGAAACAGCACATATGCAAAACGTTTGCTGCAACTCGAGGATCTGATCTGATCAAGAAACTGAAGTTTGTGACAGCCTAACAGTGACGGACGGCGGAGAGAGTAAATCTGATCAAGAAACAATTGTGCCTGGTGGGTTCTCCCTTCTGTCCTGCAGTCGTTTCAGAGTCTTATTCAGTAAAGAACAGTGAAACGAACCATCTCGTTCGGAACAGCCATCTACCTCTCTGAGGCTCTGACATAGGAGCCATCAGCCAAATACCAATGACGGACGGCGGAGATAGCAAATCGTTACGCGGCAGAGCTCGACGGCGGAGATAGCAAATCGTTACGCGGCAGAGCTCGACGGCGACCTTGGCTTTGAGCCTGGAACGCAGGATTAATGGAGGGTAGAGACAGAGCAGGTGACCCAACAGCAAAGAGAGTATTTTTTTAGGTTGCAATTGGCTCAGGCTGCCCGCACTGGGCTCCTGGAAAGCTTCCTGAAGGAAGCATATAAAGGAAAGGGCCCTGCAGCGGTGTCCGCTGTAGCTCCCTCTAGCTTCGAGGAAGCCCCCGTTTCCTTCAAATGTAGCGTACGCAACGGACTCCGCTACCGGTGCGGGCCCATGGGCGGAAGCTGCTCCGCGCGTCCGCGTTGGCAGCCGAGAGCAGGAGAGAGAGAGAAAAGTGGTGGGTCCCACTAGTTCACCGAACTAAAAAATGTTATAACCCACAAACCAAAAACCCAAATCAAATTTTGATTACACCATTAAATTCGTTTCAATAAATTTTTCAAAACAAGATCTCACATGGATATATTTAGATAAAATTACAAGTGGGCCCCACTGATGGTAGTTAGAGATGGTTGAATAAAATATTAGATAGGTGATATAGAGGATGGATATAGAGGAATGATAGGTGCGGAGAAAATTGGTATAGAGGAAGGAATCTTAATGACTAGGACAGAATATTACTTTTAGAGGAAGGATATAGAGGAACATGAGTGCGGAGAGCCTCACCTCCTGCGATACCAAGGGCCGCCGGAGACGCGCGTGAACCGGCAGAAAGAAAGCTCGGGATCAACAGCAATGGGGCGCGGGCCTATGCGGCGGTGGCGCGACCTCGCCGACTCCTTGTCCCCGGCGTGAAGTATTAGCAAATGTCCCCCTGGTTCGAATCTGATATGCAGTGTTTTACAAATACACCCCTATATTGGATCGCTATCATTAATCGCGATCCATTTCAAGAGGTTATATGCAAATATTGGATCGTGATTAATAATCGTGATTCAAAATTTTGCAAGAAACCCCCTGGTTCCGGCTCCTCCTTTCCCGTCGGCGGCTCCCACGCCGCCGTCCTCTCCGCGACTCCGCCGGGATCTCAAACGCGACTTGAACCGGGACCTCTCATTAGCACGGCGCTTGATCTGGATGGCACCACGCGAGGCCGGAAGGCGAGGTCGAGTGAACCGCTGGAGCGACCAGCTCGTCGGCTAATGGAACGGGGAGTCTCGCCTGAGATGCGCTCCCTCCAATGCGGGCAAGCTTTGGTGTGGCTGTGGGGGCGGCGAGATGACGAGGCCGAGGCACCTGCTTGAATAATAAGCAGAGAGTATTTTTCAGGCTGTGATTGAGTGCTTCAGCTTGGTTTGGTCATGCTCTGTTCTCGCGTGAACCATTGGATAGTACAAAATCAGAGAGTGAACATGAACTTGTGCTCAATAGCACAGAATCTGTATTGTAAAAGGGAGGATCTGTACGTTTTGGAAGTCTGAAACGTATCTGCAACTTAACAAAAAAAACTCGACCTGCGGGGGGTATGACGGCCCTCGGGCATTTTTTAAGGAAAATGATCGTCTCACACAGATCAAGAAAACCCTCGAACCCTCCTCCGCACCATACACAGGGACTCAGCAGGCCGGTGAGAATCGGCGCGAGTACTTAACCTGTGCTTTGGACCAACGGAGGAGCGAGGGGATTTTTTTGAGCACTGCAGAGACCAGAGCCATATTGCAGGAATAGTCTCCACAGTGCCGAGGTGCCTGCGGTCATCGAACCCGGGCCACCGGCCAAAGCGTCAACAGGAGCCAACGCTCCTGGAGCTAGTGGCCCTGGCCACTCGGGACGGACCAGCTAGGCTATCTGCAACTTAACTAACCTAGCCAGAGGAAAGTTGACACGAATTTTGTAGACTGATGAAACCAAAAGCTGTAAATGCAGTATCAGATGGCACACTTTAGTTCATGCTCTGGCTGCAAGTATTCTGTCGGTGTGTGCTGCTGATTGGTGTGTAATAAGAGATTTTCACTTTGACGGGCTCAGATAATTAATGGGTGCTGATGTTTGCTGAGCTCTGTTTCAAAACCATGATGTTTGCATCCCTGCTTTTGTAGTGACCGGTGTTTGGTTTTGCATGCACCGCGTGGGCTTTATTGAAAGAAATAAATATGATGGCAATTCAAAAGAAGTTAAGCAAGAAGCTTACAACAATATCAAAAAAAAAAAAGAGAAAAAAAAAGAGAAAACCCCGCAAGCTTTGTGGCTGCTATGATTTATCTGAGATTCTGAGTCTTCCAGTAGCACAAGGTGTGTTGAGAACCCGGGAAGATGTTCCGCAACGGATTACAGCTTCTTGGTTGGCATATCTTCTTCAGGTAGCTTATAACAGGACCAGGTGGACAAATAGCTTCAAAAATCAGTGATACTGCACAACCCGGCATTACAGAAAAAAAAAAGGGAGCTGTCAAACAATATCTTCTTCTCTGCAGATTTTTGTAAAGTTTTGAAATAAAATCAAAAAAAGAAAGAAAGAAAGAAAGAAATGTTTGAATGTGAACTTGAGCTTGGCCACCATACCTGATATGGTAGGCAGGAGGAAACCATGAAAAAAGGGTCTGATGATTAAAGAAGGGAGGGTTCCTTTCTGAATACTTCAAAAAAAAAAGCAAACTGAATCAAGAGAAATTTCAGAAACCTGAATTTTTAACTTGGATATGGCAATGGTTGGTTACGATTCTTTGTGAGTGAAGTATCTTTAATCAGCGTTTTGGAAACTGCAGAAATGCAACAGACTTGTTACATGGACCTGATCAAACAGGTGAGGCTGCAAGGGACTGAGAACTTCGCGACGATGTTCAGTTTAACCAGCCAGTAGCACTTGACTCAAGGAGCCCATTGCGCTGGACATGTTGTTCGACGTCCTGAGGCGCGCGGACGCGTCAGCCGAAGCCACTGTGTGCTCGTGTGGAAGAGTGAGCGCGCGAGCCGAGCTCCTCGGCGTCGCGCCAGGGGCAGTTTTTCGGTCGGCGGCGCACGAGCACGCCGATGACCGCTCGGAAGGGCGGCGACGCAATGGCCGGCGCACGGCGGCTAGCCGGATGTTCCGGCCGAGGCAGAGCACCATAACGACGGAGGAGGGCCATGGAACTCGGCGGCGAGGCACGGCGTGCAGGGGAGGACGTGCCCTCGCGAGACCGGGGGGGGGGGGGGGGGGCGGGGGTCGCTATTCGAAACAACGACCGGGCGGTCGCTGTTTCAAATAGCGACCACCCTGGCTGCCTGGCAGCGGTGCGATTGGACTCGTGCGGTCCGGATTGGATGCGACGACTGGTCGTTGGTCGCGGTCAACCAGTTCCTGCCGAAGGCGGAGCTGCATGGCGGAGCGGTGGATCGCAACAGCCGCGCGTGGCGATGCGCCGGTCGACGGCGGCAAGGCCGGCATCGAGGACAGAA
Source organism: Eragrostis nindensis (assembly GCA_012490785.1). Taxonomy (NCBI): domain Eukaryota; kingdom Viridiplantae; phylum Streptophyta; class Magnoliopsida; order Poales; family Poaceae; genus Eragrostis; species Eragrostis nindensis. The sequence goes on along the minus strand of JAAXCT010000269.1, from coordinate 37,956 downwards.
GGTGAGCTGGACCTGGACTACGGTCAGCTCCTCGATGGGCGCCGCCTACCACGCCAGGCAAACGCCACGATCAAACCCATGCATGTGGACACGGCGTGTCGGCGGCCATGGAGGCGATCGCCTGAGCAAGGAACGTGTTTCCGGCGCGGCGCGGTTTGGCATCGCGGCGGTGGTCTGCGGGCAGGCAGGACGGGCGACGCCGGCATGCAGCTTGTTCGAAGTTCTGACTCACTGGCACGGACAGAAAACAGAAAAACTCCACGCACAGACATTTTCATCTTAGGTGGCGTTCGGATGCAAATAATAGGGCGCGATTATTACTGTAGATGTCACATCAATAATGTCGGCACGATTTATGTGTACTAAACAAAGTCAAATCACAAAACTAAGTCCAGAACCCCCCCTCTATTTCGCGAGACGAACGCAATGAGGGTAATTAAGCGGCGATTAGACGATGGTTACTGTAGCATCACTGTGTCAAAACATTGATTAATTAGGCTCGTTAGATTCGTCTCGAAAAATAACGCCCGTCTGCAGAAAGGTTTTGTAATTAAATTTTATTTAGTACCCTTGAAGATTCTTTTTACTTTAGAGGGTAGAACTTTAGAGGGCACTTTATAGCCCTCATCCGAACGGGGCCTTAGCACTGCGCTCTGTTTGTCTTGTCTGCTTGTTTTATTATATTTTGAATCCCGACATCACAGTCTGAATGTGAACATGATCATCTGCCAATAGTATTGAACATTACCTGCACTGCAACCTAGCAAATCAGAAGGAGATTTTGACAAATTTGGATTGTCAAAATCTCAAGGACGACTTGATTTGTTTACTAGAAAAGTAAACAAGAGGAGGTCATGAGACATCATCAGCCTACCGTGGATTCATAATATTTGGCAATTGAATGTGAGGAACTTTAGCTAGGCAGTGTTCCTCAGATCAGATACAGTTCTTGGAGTTGTGCCCAATATGTTGCCCTCCTGAAGTCATGGTGCATAAAAATGTTGAATGTACTGTTATAACAACATCGAAATGAAACAGAAGCTTTAACTTGCGTGTTTCCTTTTTTTATGTAACAACATCGAAATGAAATATACTCTAACAGATAGAATAGAGCAGGTAGGTCGTTAGCTCAACTTGCGTGTTTCTTTTTTCTTTATATGGTCCAGAGATTCAGTTTCGGTGCATCCGCTGCACATGACAGCTACGTACGCTTTGCCTAATGAAGAAGCACCACTAGCTAGCTGCACCGTCATATGCGCTTCGCAAAACGCCAGGCCACTGAGATTCTCGATCGCTCACTCGATTATGGCATCACTTGTCCACTGATCATCCAGTCAGCATATATTAATCTAGTACTAGTTATCCACGTACATTTGAGTCCTATCAGCAGGTATGGATCCAGTTATATGGCTGCGGTTATTTTGAGTGCGGTTGAATGATTTTGTTTTTTGTTTTTTGTTTGTTTTTGGACATGGGCCTCGCCCCTTTCTATTTCACAACGGAAAACGAAGTCAGAGTTTGCACCCAAGGTACAGAGTTTGCATCGGTCTACAGAAACAGGGATAGGAACAGCAAAAGATAGACTGCAGCAACGTCTAGCAGAAACGCTACTACATCGTCTAACATAAGAACCGATAACTAGCGAGCGAAACTTTAGCCGTGGTTCATGGTTGAGCTGCCTGTGACTGATGACTGCTGCACATGCATGAGCAGGAGATCCAAGCTTGCATCGGTAATCGGTTGCATTGTTGGATCGATGTGTGTTACTAGTTGATGCAAGGATCCCGTTTTCTGGGTCAAGTTGGTACTACTAGCTAGCTGCAGCCAAGGACGCGACTTGACATGCAAGCCAGTAGGATGAAATACTATGCGAAATCAGTACGACTCTTACTACGAATAATCTGCGTTATTTTGCCGCGAACCAAAAGCCGAATTAAAGTTAAGCATGTTTATATGCCATCATATGCTGTCTTCTTCTTGCAGATGAACAGGGACAGAGTCAGTGTTTTGAAGAAGGCAGCTCGACAGTACTCGTACCGCCGCTCGCAGAAAAGGAAAGAAGCATATCCTGAAGAATTAATAGAGAAAGCCACCGTTCATGTGCTCATCGATCTTGGACGGAATTCGCAGCTGAGCTGGCGTCATTAGTGGGGAGGCTGGGTGAGTGAGAAGGAAGGGAAAGATAAAAAGGGGCTTTCTCTGGGTGAGAAGGACGGCGCGTACGAAGAACTGGACCGCGGTTGAGTGAGCGAGATAGGACCTGCTTTGGAAGGAGGTTCATGCACCTGCCCAAACCGGCGAGATCGACGTGCCCATGGGTTTCCTTGATGAATCATCCGCAATTAAAAACCCGGGGGCGGTTTCAGATTTCAGCAGAAATGCAACGTGTAGTTTTGGCATCCATCCATTTGTACATTGCTGGTGTCCGCCGGATCTTGCTCGTGTGAACCTTGATCCTGCGAGTAACCAAACCTTTCATAGAAATCGCCAAACGAAATCAATGTACTAATATTCCGAGCACGTTGCCGAGATTTGATTGACTGAAAAGGATAACTGTATAGCTTTGTGCATCCATGTTATTGAGTCCCACACATCAACCAACTCACTAAAAAGTCTAATTTGATGAAGTCAAACCGAAACAAAAAACGGCGCATCAGAAAACACGGACTTGAACCAACGTCATCTTCGTCTCCAGTGAGCAGCAGCTGCTTCAGGGAGGTTAGAGTTAAGGTCAGGGGGAAGAGTAAGCAATTTATTTATTTATGTTTCAAGAGACGCCACTGCCCAAGCGACCCTACACGTGACAACGGTAGGGAAGCAAGTGTGCCGCCAAGTGGCGTCTTCGTCCTTCCTCCTCTCGATCGGAGTCCAGGGTCAGAGAGGTCAGAGCAGGCAGTTTATAACTCGTATAAAATGATGTGAATTGAAAACAAAAGCTCGCAACCAACAACGCACGCTCGCTCGCCAACGCCGAGCGGAAGCAACAAGGCAGGCCACCGCCCGCCGGCGCACTACCTCCTCTTGCTTCGCTTCCAATCCACGCCAAGAATAATCGACACGTTCCAGACGAACCCTCTGCTGCTCCCAGCAATTAGATGCGATCCGGCGGCGCGCTCCAGCTGCTTCACGACGACGACGCCATGGCTGGCCGCGCCGGCGCCACCGGTCCCAAGCACGCCGCGAGGGCGGCCCCGCTTCCGCCGTGGAGGAGCGCCAACCGTGGCAGCCGGGAAGAAGGCGACCAGCTGGAGGACACCGGCGCCGGGGCTTCTTACATGGGCCCGGAGGCGGCGGCGCTGCTGGCGTGCGTGACGGCGACTCTGCCGCCGCCGCCGCTGCTGCTGCCCCCGCCGCCGCTCTTCCTCCTCTTGCCCGTCGCCATCTTCGCCGTCCTGCTGTTGTTCGTGCTCGTGCCCTCCGACGCCAACAGGGGCGTTGCCGTCGGCGTGGGATCCTCCTCCTTCTCTTCTTCTTCTTCCTCCCCTTATTTGTAGAGATAGCTAGCTTAGTTTAGCAAGACTCGATTAGCGGCGTCGTGTGAATGTAATTACTCCTCCTGCGGATCAGCGGATGCGATCGTCTTCTTCTTCTTTCGAAATTAATTAATTATAAATGGAGAGGATTAATACCGTTACTGCGCGGATCAGTGCTGATACTAGTTCAGCATTCCATCGCATCTTCCTGTGCTTCAGTCTCTTGCATTCCATCGCATCTTCTAAAATTAGTACTAGTTCGAATCTTGCTAATCAAGTAATTAGGCAGCGACATTTAACTGATACTAGTTCAGCATATCTGTTGAGATATTATTGTTCCTGTCCCCTGGTAGCACATGATATTTTCCCCAGTGCAGTGCAGGGGGCATGCTCAACTCCTGCTCATGCGTCGAACGGAACGGATCATCAGACCCCTGCATGTCTGCATCGTGGTATTCCTTGCGCACAAGAAGTCAAGAACAAAGCGTTCAGATGCCACAGAGGCACAGACCATCGATTTTTTTTTTAAAAAAGGAATAAATTAAAATTGGGTTACGACAGCGGCAATACCTCACTCAATGCACTTCTGCTGCTGCGTCCAGATGCTACTCAAATTTATTTTCTGAGAAAGTTGCTCCTATCTGAATGAAAATGAGAGGTATGAACAGGATTATCACTATTCTGATCATAGAACGAATTTTTTCACTCTGAAAGTTGTGGTTTTTGCTCATCCAAAATTCGAGGCTTGAGAAGCAGAGAATTTTGGATTGTCGGCAAATCTTCATTGGCTTGCTTACTAATCCTCGGCCCAGTTTGATACGGACGACTCCTATTTCATTCTGACTTTATGCAAAGTCGAAAAAATGCTCTTCGAGGCAGGATTTGCAAAACCGTCGGTAACCGGTCGGTTATCGCGGTAAGCGGCCTTACCGGTCCGGTTCGGTTTGCTCAGTTTACCGGTTTTCGAGTTTGAATTGAAATGAATTTGAAAATTTGACGAATTCTGTCTGGTTTTTATCGGTTTTGGTCGGTTTGATCGGTTACCGACCGGTAACCGGTCTTACCCGTCCGGTTCGGTTGAAACGGTTCGATCGGTAAGGTGAACCTTGCTTCGAGGCTATATACTAGTAGACCAGAATGCAGCAAGGGAGATGATGAGGCAGATGAAATTTACGGTGCAGAGACTCTCTCCCTGTAAAATCTCAGGAAATACGCATCGGTCAATTCGTAGCCCCGGAACCAAAATAACTTGCAGTAGCAGCCGCTCCGCGCAACTGACGGATCCGTGAAGAGAAGAGCAGCCGGCACCGAACAAAAGCAGAGGCAGACAGAGACAGCTCCTGTAAAGATATAGCAGAAAAGCACCACGTTGTTTTCTCTCGCCCTCTATCTCGCCATCACCGGCGCGGCTCGTCACTGCCTGGAGCAAGGACTGGGAGGTAGCCCATGAGGAGGACACGGCGTTGCGTGGCGGCGGCCATGGAGGCGATCGCTGGAGCAGGCGAACGTGTTCCGAAGCGACCAAGTTTGGGACCGTCGCCATCATGCGCAGCTGGCAGGAGGGGCCTCTTATAACTCCATGACCGACTGAATCACGAGATCATAATCTGAATGTCAGTATAAATGTATGATCGTCTTTTCAATAGGATTGAACATTACCTGCAACCTTGGCAAATCAGAAAGAGATTTTGACAGTTGGTGTCTGCAAGTATCTGAAGGACGGGATGGATGTTCTTTCATCAGAGTTTAGTAGGCTTGATTTGTACAAGAAAAGTAAACTGGAGGAAGTCACGAGATATCAGCCTACCGTGGATCTGATCTGATGAAGCAACGGAAATTTGCGACAGCCTAACAATCTCCGTTAAACGAATTGTGCCTGGTGGGTTCTTTCTGCTGTCCTGCAGTCGTTTCAGAATCTTCTTCTTCAGTAAAGAAGAGTAAAACCAACCATCTCATTCGGAACAGTCATCTACCTCTGAGGCTCTGACATAGCCAAAAACGAATGAAGGACGGAGGAGAGAGCAAATCGTTACGCGGCAGAGCTCGACGGCGACCTTGGCTTTGATCTTGGAACGCAGGATTAACCGAGGGTAGAGACAGAGCAGGAGACCCAACAGCAAAAAGAGTATTTTTGTAGGTTCCAATTGGCTCACCTCCGGCGATACCAAGGGCCGCCGGACCCGTCAGAAGGAAGCTCGGGATCAGAGGCAATGGGGTGGGGCGCGGAGCTCGGCGGCGGCGGCCGGACCTCGCCGATTCCATGTCCCCGGCGTCAAATATTCGCAAAATGCCCCTGGTTTTGATCTGATATCCATATTTTATAAAGACACCCCTATTTTAGATCACGATCATTATCAAGGGGTTATGTGAAAATGTCTGGATCGCGACTAAGATCACGATCATTATCAAGGGGTTATATGAAAATGTCTGGATCGCGATTAATAGTCGCGACCCAAATATTTTTCAATAACCCCCTTGTTCCGGCTCCTTCCCCTTCGGCGGCCTTTCTCCCGCGCCGCCGTCCTGGAGGCCTCGTCCCACCCAAATCCGGTCAGGCGAAGGTCAAGCGCTGGAATTGGAACCGCTCTTTAGCCATGCGCTTCAGCTGGACGGCACCATGCGAGGCCAGAAGGCGAGGTCAAGTGAACCGCCGGAACGGTTCAGCTCGAGCGGCCAGCCCGCCGGCCGAGGGCACGGGGAAACTCTCCGGAGATGCTCTCGCTTAATACATGCTCGCTCTTATGCTGGTAATCTTTGGTTTGGGGGCGGCGAGATGACGACACCGGCGCACCTGCTTCGATAAGCAAAGTATTTTGCAGGCTCAGAGTACTTCAGTCTTCTGCTTGGTCATGCTCTGTTCATGTAATGACCCTTCTGGGTTACGGGTACTAAACTTATTCAGTGTAACCTTGTAATTTAGAACAAAAATGCAAACTAGGGCATGGCGTACGTCACAATTCTGCTCTTCAGATTCAATTATCTAGGAGCTGATGTGGTTGTCACCAGGCGGCATGCAAAGGCAATGGTTCAGTGTAGCCCGGTGACAGAAAAATAGCTGATAGAAGCTACTCCTTAACAATTTGCTGATCAGAGGGCACCTATCAGGGGGATCCAATTTGCTGATTTTTTTTGCTATTTGATCGATTTTGAATCGAAACAGCATGGTACAAAATCTGATTGTGGACATGAAGTTGTCCACGGGAGCTGTTTTTATTTGGACTGAAGGATGTTGTATTGTAAAAAGGAGGATCTGTACGTTTTGGCAGTTCGAAAAGTATCCGCAACTTAACTAACCTAGCTATTTGATATCAATTTTTTGTAGCTTGAAACCGAAAGCTGTAAATGCATGATCCAATGCCACACTTTTTGTTCATGCTCCAGCTGAAAAACATCTGTTTGTGGGTGGTGCTAGTTGCGTAACAGGAGATTTTCACTTTGAAGGGCTCAGATCAGTAATGGTGCTGATGTTTGCTGAGCTCTGTTTCCCAAACCTATGATGTTTGGTCCCCTGTGCCTTCGTAGCGACCGGGGAGCTTTGGTACAAAAGAAAAAAAAATAAAAGAAAGAAAGAAAAAAAGTTGAATGTGAGCTTGAGCTTCTGCACAATACCTGATATGGTACAATAGTAAGGTAGGCAGGAGGAAACCATGAAGCAAAAGTCTGATGAATAAAGAAGGGGGATCCTTTCCGAATATTGAAAGAACAAAAACTGAATCGAGAGAAAATTTCAGAAACCTGAATCTTTAACTTACATATGGCAATGAGTGGTTCCGATTCTTTGAGAGTGAAGTATCTTTAATCAACGTTTTGGAAACCGCACAGATTGCAACAGAACTGAACCTGATGAAATAGGTGAGGCTGCAATCCAGGGACAGGAAATTTCGCGACGATGTTTAGCCCAGCAGTAGCACTCAGGCCAACTGCGCCTGACATGCTGCTGTTCGACTCCCTGAGGCGGACGCGTCCGCCTAAGCCACTGTGTGCCTGTGTGGAAGAGCTAGCGCCCGAACGCCACCGGCACAACGGCCGGCGCACCGCGGCGACCTTGCTGCCCTGTGCCGGCGGAGGCTGAGAACTAGCTAGAACGACGGAGGCAATGGCTGGATACGTTGCGGTAGCTGAGGTTGGCCATGGCAGTGAGGGAGAAACGTCAAGAACTCGGCGGCGAGCCACGGCGTGCTGGGGAGGAGGTGCCCCCGCGAAACCAGGGGGTGGTCGTCATTTGAAACAACGACCGGGCGGTCGCTATTTCAAATGGCGACCACCCTGGCTGCCTTGCTGCCCTTCCGATCGGACTCGTGCGGCTCGGATTGGATGCGCTGACTGGTTCGTGGTCGCGGTCAACGAGTCAATGCAAAGGAGGAGGAGAGGCGGCATGGCGGAGGGGTGGATCGCAAGAGCAGCGCGTGGCGCTGCGCCGGCAGACGGCGGCAAGGCCGGCGTCGAGGACAACAAGTGCGCTGGACCTTGACGACAATGAATATTCCTCGATCGGCTCCCTCTACCTCGCCACGCGCCCTACTCGTCATCACCGGCGGCAAAGGGCTGCGGTGGTAGCCCATGAGGACACAGCAGGGCTGCCATGGAGAGGATCGCCGGAGCAGGCGAACTTGCCACCGCCGCCACCGTGTCAAGGCAGGCATGCGGGCGCGGCCTGCGTGCAGCTTAAGTGTTCGAACTCACTGACACGGACCTCGGCTGGGCCCCAGGTTGCCTGTTTCCTGGACATTGCTACTGGACAGAGAAAGGAATGAAGACGTGGTGCGAGGCTCTACTCGTCAGACCTGGTTAGGTTCCTAGCCAGTGCCCATTGGTGATGATAAGGAGCTCCCTTTGTGAGTAGAGGAATAGCTCATTGGGCAGTTCACCGAGTAAATAATGGAGAAATGAACCAGTTCTAGAATGAGTTTTTTTTCCCGAATTTGTTTGAGATATGTGAAAATATTTCAGTCAAGGTGTGGCTGAACATGCAAACATTCAATGGAATTCCTCATCCAGAAGAATATTAGGGGAAAAAGAATTTTCATCTAATCACTGAACTCTGTTAGTCTTATTGTTTTGTTATATTTTTGAATCACGAGGTCATAAGCTGAAAGTCAATATGATTGAACATTACCTGCGACCTTGCAAACCAGGAAAAGATTTTGACGAACTTGGACTCTTGGTGTCTGCAAGTATCTGAAGGACGTGATGGATGTTCTTTCAGAGTTTAGTGCTGACAGGAAAAGTAAACTGGAGGGGGTCATGAGACATCAGCCTTCTAGATCGATCCATAACTGTGCCAGTTGAATGCGAGGACGTTCAGCTCGGTTATGTTCCTTCGATCGGATAGTACAGTTGTTGGAGTTGTGCAAAATGTGTTGCCCTCCTTAAGTCATGGTACATCAAAATGTGGAATGTTAATATGTTGAACGACAGCGAAATGAAGCAGACGTTTTATTCAGAGAAACATATTAAGCTCATCCTTCATGCGGTCATTAATTGTACATCAGTAAGATTGAAAAAGGACAATGACTCGAGAAAAAAAATATTGAAATTCCTGAATTTTTAACAGATTGGTTAAGGTTCTTCAGAGCGAAGTATCTTCAGCATCTTTGATCTTCAGCATCTTTGAAACAGCACAAACGTACCATGTTTGCTGCAAGCCGAGGATCTGATCAGGTCAAGCAACAGAAATTTGCGATCATGTTTAGCCCAGCGATAACCGTTACTAGACGAATTGTACCGGTACAACAGTAATGTTTAGCCCAGCACTCATTTCAGAGTCTTCAGCAAAAACACTGAAACGAACCATCTCATTCGGAACATCCATCGATCTCTGACATAGCCAAATACGAATGATGGATGGCGGAGAGAGCAAATCGTTACGCATCACACCTCGACGGCGATCTTGACTTAAAAGCTTGGAACGCAGGATTGAGGGTACAGACAGAGCACGAGACCCAACAGTAGGAGAGTATTTTTGTAGGTTCCGATCGGCTCATCTCCAGCGAGAGCAAGGGCCGCCGCCGACGTGCGTGACCCGTCCGAAGGAAACCTCAGGGTGAACGGCGATGGGGAGCGGAGCTCGGCGGCGGCGCGCGATGTGGAGGAGCCGACCAAATAACACATATATAGATTAAACGGTGTCGGCTGTTCCGAGATGAAAATCAACACGCGTCGACCGCTCGACACAGCATGTGTCAACAACCATCCAAAACAGCCAACAATTAACAACATTCAATCAATATGTGTGTAATTCCGGTATTCCTCGATATGCATTTCAACACCCAAGATCAATGTGCATACCGCTAAGCCACAATTGTAACCATCATCATCACAAGATGCAAAATAGAGAGCGATTTTAAAAGGTCATTACAGGTCTTCATTCATTTCAAATACAATAAAAGGGAGAGTTCATTTAGTTTAGCTCTCATGCCAACATTAAGAACTAGCCAAGGAAATGTGTAAGAGTTTGATCCTTGACATGAGTACGCAGCGGAAACTTAAACAAAAGGCCAATGGTGCTCAGCCCACAAACACCACCGGAGTTAGCACAACCACAACCAACTACTCCTGCCCATCACCACCCTCGGCGGGGTAGAAGTAGCCATACACGAACTCGTCCTCACCTGCAAAACTTAAAACATAGCACCGTGAGTACGGAGGTACTCAGCAAGACTTACACATAGAGTCATATCGCTCTCTGTACAATGGAAGATGCAATTAGCTTTGGACAAGGATATGGCAATAGGAAGACATTTTGCATAAAGCGAATTAATTTATCACATTAGATAATCAATTAGATGACAAGCATAAAAAAAAACTAGTGAGCAACTCATCCTATGCCCACCCAAACAGATTCCCATAGCTCAAGGGTATCATCCAACCATCTTGTCATCCACAAATATCAACACGAGCTCATAACCAAGCCACAACTACGATGATGACTAACAAACATAAACTTGCTCATGACCGAGAGCGCGGCAATTCGAATTGATTTTACACCCTGCAGGGGAATACTATCTTACCCACACGCCACACGACCACCGCCCATACGACCTGTCAGAAGTAAGGGGTGATTCAATGTGACAACCCACTCTAAATACGCCCCGACCATTTAACAGACGTTCGGTTAAGGCAAGTTGGTCGCACTAGGCCCTCACATGGGGTCATCCCTAGCACCTTCTACAACCCCCGAACTCGCAAGCTAAATGGTCGCAGCTAGATAAAGAGGAAGGCTTACCCGTTCCATTATATTAGGCATGTGGCAGCACGGAAAAGTGTTCATGTTGACAGCACCAACGAGACGGTCCTTAATCAACTCAAGCAAGCCTATGGTGCATTCAAGACTCCATTCTCAAACCACCCCTACTGCCCGCTCAAGTCTTCCATCCATAAACCATCATCAACCCCATGATCAAGATAAACTATTAGGAGCAACATTCTATCTTTTACCGAGGCTATTAAGCATGATAAGCAATTATCGTGACTCCAACATAGACTCTACCCACCAACACAGGTTACAAGGAACAAGATATAACAAGAATTCAAGGGCGGATATGCAGCGATAAGGAGCTACCCAATAACCACTATTGCTCGACCAATGCATAAAACCTGATAAGCACAAATAAATTTATTCACCATTGGTAACCAAAATAGTTGGAGAAATGCTTAGATGCTTGCCTTGGGCTGCAGGATCCACACTCACGTTCTCCGATTCAGGTTCACCCTCAGCACCACCCACGTCGGACTCCGGCGGTTCGTTCTCTAAGAGAAAGAACGATGCAACACAATGAGTATGCTTGCAATGACCTGATATGAGGTGCAAAAGACATGAAACAGTGGTGAATGCCATACTCAAGAAAACAACAGTGCAATGCAAAAAGGAATGACATCATTTGATTAATGAGATGATTAAGATTGCAGTTACATGAGGAAAAGACTTGAGTTAAACTGATTGGAGCATTTAAATTATTTTCGAAATTCAAAACAGTGTATTCTTTTAGCACAATCATTTTTACTGTAAAGAGTGGACTATTCTAAGATTTGTGAACAAGGTTTCACTATTTTTGAGCAGGACATTATTTACTTATGATTTATCACATAAGCAAGGTAAGGAATTTATTTGAGATCGATTAACAGAAATTCCAGCAGTACTGATATTTTTAGATTGTACAGCATGGCATGAGAGAACTAGGGACCAAGTTTCAGGACATTTGGAGCTCCCATGAATTTCTGGTGAATTTTCAAAGAAAAGAGATGGACTAGTACAAACTAGACAAGGCAGCTTAGTAGCTTTCAGTTAGCACTGCGCACACGAACTGTCGTCTTGACTCTGGACTGGAGCTCGCCGGCGACTGAAGGCAAGGATGGGACGCCTGACCTGGGGCTCTACTCTACAGCACCAACGCGCGTTGCGGACTGGGCTAAGGTGACATGCATGAGCTGGAGGTCGCGGGCGTTCGCACTGCGGCATCCATGGCTGCAATGCTGGAGTCCGGTCACGGCGACAACGCACTATTGAATCGGAGCGAGAGGAAGACTGGGAGCAGTTAGTGAGGCTCACCGTGCGGCTGCGGTCCTCAAGGAGCCCTTCGTGCAGCGAATCGACGGGGGATGGCTGGAGCAAGGAGATCGATGGTGAGGTTGCAGAGCTCGGGTTGCAGAGCTCGGATCCCCGCCAAGCACCAATGGAGAAGACGACGGTGGCGCTGAAGCTCCTGTGGACGGGGTGGCTTGGAGGCGCTGTGGTCGAGCTCGGCACGGCGTCCTCGTGCAGATCCCGTCGACGGCAATGGCGAGGAAAGGGACGCGCTGCTGTTGTTACTTCGGCTCGATGGGGAAAACGGATGAGAGGGAACAGAGGAGGCGTGCGGCTGGAGCTTTAGCTCGCCGTTCTTGACGGAGAAGCAGCGGCGTCGATGTGGGGCAGCGCTGGCAGGGAGAGAGGCAAGAGACGGCGGCGTACGGCGTCGGAGTCGCGGCAGAGATGCTCGGCCGCGTGTCGCAGCTTGCCCGGGCATGAACGCCAGCGAGGGAGAGGAACAGAGGGGACGAGGATGACAGGTGGGCCTCAGAGCGCGAATTGTCAGTGCTCTCCAGAGACTTGAGCGCAAAATTGTCTGGCCCCTCATAGTTTTGTCTGTCCGGTTCAGAGACCACCAAAAAAATTCGTCTGGGCGGTCTGGGCTGAACAGAGAACTGATATTCTAACTCCACTTCTTCCTTCTTTCCATAATTCGAAAAGTGGATTTAAAACACTCCAAAAATCATGAGAATTTGATAGATTAGAGAAGAGATGATGGAGAATCCATTTGAACAAGAATCGCTCGAAAAGATTAAGAATGGATTTAAATAAAATTCTTCAAAGATGCAGATATCTCAACTTTACTTGAATTTTAGAAGCATAAAAAAAAAACACTCCTAAAAATCTGGGAAAAATTCATCACAAATCCAGGTTTTGCATCTAGTTATTTGTAGAATTATTTCCCAGCATAAGTTCTTCACCAGAATTCAAAGTTACTTAAGAAGATGTGTTTTCTCGATTAGTTTGTCAATTTTTTTTTCCAGTTTAAATTCCATTCACTTATGCAATGAAAATGAACAAATGATGCACATGATGATAGACAGGTTCAATAACATGCAATTAGAAATTTGGCATGTTACACGCGACCTCGCCGATTCGTTGTAGGAGCCGTGGAAGAACGCTGCGCCCACTGCTAGCAGTAGCGCGAATGTTGCTGCTGCCATGGCAGTGGCCACCCTTCGTGGCATGGCTTGACGCAACTTTTCCAGGTCAACCACCACATTCGCTGGTGAATAGACGTTGAGAACTATAGATGCCAAGTGCCCAATATATGCGTTTCTCGATAAACTGGTTGGTTTTCTCAATTTCTATCGTTAAACTGTTTGGTTTGCTCACGTACCTTCAGTAGTCATGTCACTATTCTTAGTCCCGATTAGTGCACGTCTTGTTGCCGCATGCTTCCACACGCTCAGTGCTTAATTCTGTAGTCAAGTCACTATTCCTAGTCAGTGCGGGTGGAACTGAAACACTAGGCGCTGGCTGCACCCATGGACCTAACCATTGGGCAAACTACAGAAGGATCAGAAGATGGTGGGATGACATGCTAGGGCCAAGGCAACATCAGAAAGCCAACTTTCGAGCGCAGGCCATCATATACATCACTTGGAACCTATGGAAGGAGAGATACAGGCGGGTGTTCAACAACAAAGCCTTATCGGCCGATCAACTAGTGACAATCATTCGGCAAGACCTGCAAAATTGGCACACGGCGCAACACTATTGGGAGTAATCAGCTTAGCCTCCCCCCTAGTTGTTTGTATTCCTTGTTTTTGTTTGGCTTAGCCCTCGTTCGCATGTACATAAACTCTTGCTACTCTTCTTAATGAAAGGCAGAACACCTGCCATTAACCTCAAAAAGAACTGAAACACTACTTTGTTGTGTGTGTGTGTTGGGGTGGGGGGGGGGGGGGGGGGGGGGGGGGGGGGGGGGGGGGGGTGTTCGTTTTAATTGGCGTGTCAGTATTACTTTTCAATAATGCAGCCAAAACTCTCGTCATTGCTTAGTAGTGCCCCTTAGTTTACTATTAATAGTGTAGTGAACAAAGTCCTAACAAAATATATATGTGAAATCTTTTTGTCAGTCGACTGGTAAAAAATCACAAGAATAGTTCTTTGTCTGATCTCACATATACTCCCTTCTTTCTAAAATAAGTTTATTTCTTGAGTTGCACGTCCCATTACCTTATGTTTGGTCAAGAGCGGGAATCCTTTCACGCGCTTAAGACAAATGTGTTTTAGTTTATTTATGGCTTGATCACTGGGGACAATGGCAGGAATCCTTTTCCTGGTGGTTTCAATTCTCCTGCAACCTGTTGTTCAGTGTTGCAACCCAAGCAGCCTGCGTGCTGCAACTCTGTACTGTGACTATGGCACTTCTTGTGCCTTTCTCCTCTTCCTAATTTAATCGACCACGTAATATATGTGGCTTTCGAAAAAAAAAGTTACAACGACTATTGCACGCGCGCAAAACAAACAAACCATTCTCCAAACGAATCATGCAGCAGAAACATGCACGCCGGCGAACAACTACAGCGATTAATTATTCCACGTCATGAACTGATCAACTCGATCGGCAAACCCTCGCCCTCAGCTAGCTAGCAATGCTGCTCATTTCGCGGCGGGCAGCCGAGCTCGCTTTGATCAGATCATTAATTAGGCGGTGGTGCAGGTCACGGTGCGACACGCCGCCCTCCGCCACGGCAGCGTGAGCCTTCGCCGCGCGCTCCCGCGCCCTGATCCCGAGCACCTCCGTGACCAACTACAAGATATGCTGAATTCTCCAACAGTGGTTTTACTGACGGGAATGACCTTGTCGGGGATTTAGGAAGTGGCCGACAGTTTTAGGATGTACTGTCGGTGATTGCATTGCTCACAGTATATTAGCGACAGTGAACTGTCAGGAATTTGAACAACACCGTCAGCTCAGAGATAACGGAAAATATGTTTACCCACAGCGTATATTATCTGTGACAGTGTGAGAACTGTCGCCTTTGTCTGCCCAGAGCAAAAGCCGACAGCAACAATACTGTCGGTGATTATGCTGTCATTTCTTTATAGCATGTTCCCATTATATTTATTAGCTACTCCAAATAACACGTATCAAATACCAATAATAGTTTTTTATGCAAATCTCTCTAGTACACCCATCAGATTCAAATTTATAATCATCTCAGATTGTACATAATGAAGTTCAGTCAATAGGAAAATTGAAAGCATTAACAATCTTTACAGCTAAATCTCAATTAAACATTTGTATGCGCAGTATGTATGTGCTAGTTAACTTTGCATGTGCAGTATGTATGTTTGTGTACTAATCTATAAAATATAAAATAACTCTCAGGCTGATAAGCTCCAGTTTCATGTAACAAACATCTAGTAGTGGCTAAACAGATCTATGGTCTCCACATAACAAATCAAGCTGAAATGTGATTATCATCAATGATAACATCCAGACAAGCATCTGATCTTACTGCACTTGTACATTGTGTCGCGCCAATTCCAGATGTTGCAGTTGACTGTTAATAAGATAATGCAAAATGAGGTTAGATGCTAACCTAAAACAGCAAGCAACAAAGCATTTCATAACCATGCGCAAGTAAGGATCTTCCAAGACTAAAATTCAGAATTTACAGGTATGGCAGTCAAGTTGTTGCAATGACCAAGAATAATAATAAACTCTTTCGAACAACAACAACAACCTAATTCAGAAGAATTACCTGCGCTGGCGAGCGAGTATGCAACAGAGCACTTAAGTCCACTAGAATTACTTCAGCCATTGCCTGCAACCATATTCTATAAATATGAGAAATGTCTTTAATAAACAATGCAGAAATGGCAAAGGTACAAAAAACAACACCTGAATGACACGCTCTACTCTATCACACCACGCCATATGTGGTTCTGATCCTGTATGCATCAGCGCATTAAAGTCCTGATTAGTCTTCTCAGCTAGTGCCTACAAAATATAGAGTTTTCTTTACGATCATTGCAGAGTTAGCTACAAGAGTACCAATGTAATCTCAGATAATAAACCTACATTTGAGTCCTCCCGACACTACAAAATAGAGTATATAGTGTTATTATAAAATAAAATCTACATAAGAAATGATTTAGTGATGTTGAACATACAGCATTTTTGAACCAGTCAATGAATTCTAGTCTCATCAATTGATCAATACCCACAGCATCTATCTCAGGATGTTTCTCCAACTTCTCCTTCTCGAATTCCCTAAATAATGGAAGAACATTTAGTACTAACTAGAATATTAGTAAGCCTACCTAGAGTATGCTAGAATCACTTACAATCTGAAGCGATCAACTTGGGAATAATTGGTCAAAATGTACAGCTTTGCAGCATTAAGCTCTTCAGTTGTGAGATCAATACGAATGCCCCTTCCATGAAGAGTGCCAGAATGCCCAAACACATCTAATGCGCATCCACCATTTTGCTATTATTTCATCACCATCGTCCATAGCTTCCGGCTGTGCTTCTGCTTCACCATGAAAGGTCCACCATTCATATCCCCTCTTAAATCCATTCCGCGACAAGTGCATTGTCATTTCATCCCTCTTTCTCTTATGTGAGCACCCGCAGGAACTACATGCGCACCTAGAGGTCTGATCTATCAATGCATCTGGTAATGAAAATGCATGCTCAACGAACTTTAGTGCAGAACTTATATCAACAAATGTTAGACAATAATGTAGAACTTATATCGCAAGTGTTAGATTTTGAAATCTGCACAACTAAAGCATGAAGTACTTGTTCAGTCTAAAGCTAATTGTTTAGTACGAAGCTACTTGTTCAGATCCATGTTTCCATCAGACTAAGAGGTTCCTGTTTGAACAATTGGGGTTCTGAGTCATACCTAACATGCAGTTCGAGATTACTAGAGCATCTTCAAGCAGAAATACACCAGGAAAAAACTCTAAATCACGGCCAAATCCCTAATCAGAGCGAATCCTCAAACCTAGGGTTATAGAAAAATCAAACCACAGCAAGTTTTGATGGGCGTTGATGAGATAGGTTGTGTGAGACTTAGGGAGGGACATGAGCCTCGTGCTAACCTGTATGAGGAAATCGTTGGGGAAGGCATGGGGTCTGAGCTCGAGCTGAAGTACTGGAGGCGCGAGGCGGCGGAGCAGCACAGGGGTGAGGCAGGAGCGGCCGTCGGGAGGGGACCGGCACGCGGCGGAGACCGGCGGCGAATAGGAAGGGGGCAGGAACCGGCCCTGGACAGCAGCGCGGCGGCGACCAGCGGCAGGCAGCAGCGTGATGGCGACCGGCTGCGTCGCAGCAGCAGCGACTTGTGTTTTGCGGTGGCCAGATACGGTAGACTTGGGCTTCCGTTAGCTGCGCCATTTGATCCGTTTCGAAATGAGCGACAGGAAGGCCCATCCTGTAGGCCATTCGATATTCACTGTGGGCCATTTGGAAAATCCCCTACAGTTAACAATTGACTGTAGCTAATTTTGCATACTGACGGCCATTTGGGAATGGCCCACAGTGATTTACAAACTGTCGGCCACTTCTTCTACGCTGTAGGCAAATTCGTCAAATCTTGTAGTGACCAGCCTCTCCTCGATGAACTGGTCCAACACCAGCGGCCACGTCAGCATCCTGCCCGGAAACTGAATATTTGCATATTATAACTTCCTTCCTGCTTATACATGCTACTAGTAGCATATATTAATATATACATGTACCGATAGTACCAAGTCGCTGCGATGTAATTAAGTTGGAGCCCCTTCTCCGTCGGAGCGTCCCAAAAAGGCTCTAAGAGCTAACCTATATTATATTTTACGGCGAAAAGATAGAAGAGAGATAGAGAGCAACTAGCTTTTTTCTCAAAGTTAGCTCTTAGCAAAGCATAGGGAGTGAAATATAGAGCACACCTCACATCATTCCTCCTGCAAGAGCTGGCTAATAGCTGTACGGAGTATTATATTAACGTACAATGTCTATCTTAGCTTGTAAGTACTCTCTTGGTAGTCAACAATTGTGACGAGATATTTTTCTCCCGGTTATGCTCATGTGCCTGCTTCTTTCTTGGCAGCAACACACCACAAATGTCCTTTTTCTGTTGCCGGTCAGATTCACTCAAACATCGAATCTTGCCACTCTATCCACTCAGCCGGTGATGGTTCATATGTGGGCTGATTTCTTTTTACATGGGCTGTCTCTTAAAATGGACTTTTAGAGACATTTGTTACGTGGGCCGTCGTCTCTGAAAATGTTTTTCCCAGATATTTAGTCACCCAACTCCAGAAATGGATTCTGCTCGTGAGAATAGTACATTTTCTACTGGCGTTCGATCAGAGGTACAGTTGGCTAAACATGTACTATGTAAGAGGCTTTACCACCTGCCTCTATACCCGTTTCTTAGTAGTGGTATAGCAGGTGTCAGTCAGACAGAACGAAACAGGTCATTGAAACAATACGTGATATAATGATCGGGAACCATGCACCAAAGTGACCAAACGGAGCGAGCACATATATATGCGTTGAGGTCGTTCGCGTGTGACCGTTCGGCGGTCAGTTAAACAGTGGCTGCACCCACCCTTTAACGTGTCAAACCGGCCGACAGCAATTTCTGAGCCTAGCTAGTTCAGCAGCTTAATTATCATCGTATTATTTGCGCGTACATGATACATCATCTGAGATCACCGATCACATTTATTCAAATATAACTATTCATATAGTATGTACTAGTGTAGTGTACTACAGCCTCCGAGTACGTATTATATATGCTGCCTCATCGCGTTCGCGTCCATCCGTGGATGTTGTATGTAACACCCCAAATTTCAGAGCAAATAAAAATGTAATAAACATCACTCCAAATTTAAATTTTTGTCCAACTCTTACCTTGCCATGAATTTTTTTAAAATAAAATTCACTAAAATAAATCAAACATAGTTTGACTATGAGATTTTTGAAATATAAAATTCATGCTCAAGTGTTTGCTTTCATTTAATAATCTACTAAAAATTTGAACCTTTTGAAATTCTAACAAATTTAATTTAACTAGACTTACCTTTCAAACCAACTTTTAAAAATTTTGAGTTTAAACTTGCACAAATTCAACCATACTGGATTTTGTTTCTCCCTGTTTTTATTTTGCTAGTTGTTTGCTTTTGATCCCTTTTTGAATTTGAATTCTATTCAAATTCATTCAAACCTCAAATCCCAGAAAAAGAAAAGCCCTTTCTATTTCCTAAACCCCTTCGGGCCGAAACCCTGTCCCCTTCTCCTTCGGCCCAGCCCGTTCCCCTCCTCTCTTCTCTTTTCCCCGGAAAAGGCCATGGGCCACGTCTCTCTCTCTCCCCCGGCCCACTCCTCTCTTTCGGCCCAACCGGCCAGCCCATCTTCTTCCTCCCTCTCCTCTCGCTGACGCGCGGGCTCCACCTGTCAGCGCCTTCTTCCACCTCTGACCGTGGCCGGCGCAAAACCCGTCGCCGCCCTGTAACGCCCTGAAAATTCACCCTAAAAATTTAAATGCAAATCCAAACTGTAATCGGAAGTTTTCAAAACTTTTCAAAACCTTTCCTCTCTCTTTTCCCGTTCTGGGCCGTTTCCAGCCCAACTTTCCGTTTCCCTCCTTTCTTTTCCGGCCCAACCTCCACCTGCACGACCTATCCCATCGCTCTGTACCGTCCAGCAGCTAGACGACACACTGACTGGCCGCTTTTCTAGCTGCACGCTCGAGTCCCGTCGCTCCAAAGCCGCACGCCAACGCCGGCCGTGCCCACTTGCCCGCACCGCACTGCCCCAATGCGCAGCCTTCACTCCACCTGCCCGAGCCATCCCGTCGCTACTGCTCGCGCACGCCGCATCGCGACGCACTGCCCAGACAGCTCTCTTCGCTGCAGCTCGCGTTCCCTCGCCCAAAGCCGCACGGCGCGCCCGTCCGTGCCCACTTGCCTGCGCAGCTGCCGCTCCCGTCCCGTCTCTCTGCGCCGGCCACGCCACAAGACGCCGCACCGCCCCACGCTGTCTCTGCCGCTGCAATCGCGTCGCACAGCATCGACGACCAACACACAGGGACTCCACTGTCGCCGCTGCGGCGTCCCCGTGAAGCTTCCTTCCCCCTCGCCTCCGGCTATAAATAGCCTTCCTCGCGAGCCCTTCTGCCACCGCGCTGCCCAGCCCAGCCGCAGGTGAGCTTCTCCTTCTCTCTGTTCCTCCATCCGACAGCGCGCCGCCTGTCGATTCCCCCTCCCCGGCGCCACCTAGCCTCGGCCGAGCTGCCGTCAAGCATCCCCAGCACCACCTCCACCTCCCCATCCCGCTCAATCGCCGTCTCCCTCGCCCAATCGAGCTTCCTCGAGCAGCCATGGCCGCCGTCCTGTGTGGCCGTCGCAGCCGCCACTCCCCACAGCCTCTCCTCAAATTGATGCCACAAACGGAGGAGCCATGAGCCTAGGACTCGATTCCACCCCTTCCCCGCCACCCTCCTGCCCTTCCCCCTCGCCGATTCGAGCTCCCAGAGCCGCCCATGGCGAGCAGGAGCACCTGCTCTGTATCGGTCCCCTCCGGTTCTCTGTTAAGAAGAAACCTCCTCGTGTTGGGCCAGCCAGCTGTGGCCCACACATGCCAAGCAGCCCCCTTTCCTTTCAGCAGGCCCAAACAACCAGCAGCAGGCCGATGCACTCATGGGCTGGTCGACCTTGGACCAGGCCCGTAAAGAAATAATCCCCCGAATTCATTTTCGGATTATTCCAACAGCCTACACTAGAAAATCCGTATCTCCCTCGTCCGAGCTCCGATTAATCCGATTCTTCCTCCTAAATTCATCTAAAATCGAGCTCTATTCATTTCTACCAGTTTCATCTTTCATAGAGCTCATCCTCTATTTTTTTTGTATTTATTTGTGTTTGTTTGCTTGTTTGCCGGTCGCGTAGCTAACGGAGAGTACGAGTACGCGGAGGAGGAGGAGCAGGAACCAGGAGCCGAAGACTTCGAGCAGGAGCTCCCCGAGGACGTCAACGAAGGCAAGTCACAATCCGTTTTCCCTTTGATCATACTGCTCCTATGTTTTATAAACACAACCCGTAGAAGCTATTTTATTGCATGAAATGATTGCCCTGATGATTGCAAAATCTTTGTGTAGTATGACCAAGACCACTGAGCCTTATATTACCTGTCCTATATTATTCCCTGTTAAACCTAGGATATCCATGTTTGTTAATATTTACGCATGGATGATTGCCTTGTTATAGAAATGCTTAGGACTGTGTATCACTAAGTGCTCTACTTATACTTAGCTTTTGCAAATGTGAAAACCGTGATTTGGTGTTGTGTGGTAGTAGTAAGGTTGGGTGATAACCTAAGAAAGATGAATGAATGAACTTGGGTTAGAGCTGAGGTGATCCTGATGATGTTTATGGAAGATTAAGTGTCGCCTCTGTGGTGTGCTTATGACAAGTGATATGGGAGATGAATGCCCCCTCTTTGGTGGGTTCATGTATGTGGAGATGATTGCCTTGGCTCGTATAAGGACCGAGTTGCTTGTGACATCCTACCTAGCCGTTTATTCAGTGCGACCACACTACCGTGTATGCGGCACAGCTTAGTCTAAACCCCGCCAGCTAGTCTGTTAATCGCCTGGAGGCTGGAGATGCAATGGGAGCCCATGGAGCAGGTGGACGTGATGCAGACGTGTGCGACCCGGTCGAAGACCTAGATCAGAGGCTAGACCCCTAGATAACTCCCACGGCGATTAGTCGGGACGATGCTGTGATGGGTAATGGCTTTGTGAGTCTTCACACCCACGAGCGCGGTGGCTTGTGATGCACTCAGATTGTGGGTACAGCGTACAACCTCTGCAGAGTGTTAAAATCTATTCGAATAGCCGAGTCCACGGTCACGGACATGGCTTTGGTTCGGTCCAAGAACTAGCATGGGATGGGTGCTTATCTCCTTGATGCGTGAGTTGTTTTTGAGAATAGGTCCGGCCTTTCGCCGAAGGTTGTCGTGGACGGGGTGTCCGGCAACGTAAAACTTGACCAACCCCCTTAATATCTTAAATTGATGCTTTTGCTAAAATGCTTTATAAACTGAACCCCTGCATGTGTAAAACTTGCTTTATTGCAATGTTAAACCTGATGGCCTTCACCTTGCTACTGCCAAATGCATACATTTATCCATTGATGGTAGGGTAAGGGTTGCGACTTGCTGAGTACTTTTGTACTCATTCTTGCTTGCTGATTACAGAGGAAGATCCAGACTTCGTCGACGCCGACGGTGAGGAAGACGATTAAGCTTGGTCTCGTCCGCACCCGAGCTGCCTGTGGCCTTAGTCTACCGCTTAGTTGCTTCCGCTATGCTGTTTGATGACCTAGAAGTCATCTTCTGGTTTAGCTCTGTGTTTACTGTTGCCTATCTACTAGTGTTCTTGTTGCTTCTTAATCGACCCCTGCCAGGTCGCGACTTGTAATATCACCTGTTGTAAGACTTGATTGTACCAGCGACTGATCCAGGGACTGGTATAATAAAGTGTTTAGCTCCTGGGATAACCGGGGCGCTTCAGGTGGTATCAGAGCCGTGCTTGGCTGTAGGACGTGACCCTAGGCTTTGACGCTAAAATTATTTGCAAAAACTATTTTGGAAAACTCCTTAGCTCTTTTCCTTTTGCAAAACTCTTATTTAATCCCTCCTCTACAAATGGAAGAAGATGGATGGGTGACCGACTACTGCTTGGAGACCCCTGGCTTTCCAAAGGTGCTACGTGATGCTATGGTCAGACTTGGCATTATGGAGCCTGCTGAGTATGTCGGAAGAGAATATGAAGAGTTTGGCACTGAGCGCTGTGAAGTCACCATTCACATTGGAGCCAGTGATGACCACCCAGAGATGAAGCCCTGGAACGTGACTACTACTGGGTCACAATTCCCAGACACCTACCAAGCTGTGGCACGCAAGGCCCTTCGGTACTTGTGCCAGATGTACGAGAGGCCCATCGGTCGCTCGCCAATGAGGTTTTTCCCTCCCATGGAGAGAAACCGCCCCACTTGGCTTGCAAGGATGAGGACAATTGAAGGCCTGAGAATGGCTGAAAGAGATCCCACAGTGGTTGCCATGACCCGTTATCTGCTCGCCTTGGATGAGCTGTATGACGGAACCGCAGCCAGACTGCGAAGGTGCATCACTCGAGCTGAAGAAGCTGAGACACGAGTTAGGACCCTACGTGTTCAGCTCGCTGAAGCCAAAGCTCGTGAAGCAGAAGCAGAAAGCCGTGCTGTTACTGCCGCAGAAGCCTTGAAGGCAGCAGAAGACCGCTACAACAAGCTAGTTGGCACCGCCTATCTCACTGGGCGTGCCCACTGCAGGACTCTGCATATCCCCGGAGTAGGAGAACGTCCCGTTTTGGATGGGACTCCTATCTGCTCTGCGGGAAGCAACATCAAGAGGAAGTACGCAGAAGATCTTCCTGCACCACCGCCCTCTGAAGCTGAGGGTAAAGAAGAAGTCGAAGAAGAAGAAGAGCCCCTCCTTTTGACCCAGCCTTTTCCAAAGGAGAATGAAGATCGCCTCCCCACCGCTTCGGATGAAGGTTCCCCAGCTAGAGGCCTGGAAGACGTCTCCAACCTCATGGACGCCCAGGACCCATGAGTGTCCACCAAGATGAAGATCCAATCGTCATGGGATGAAGCTACCGGTCCGAGTTCAAGAAAGTGTCTGTGGAAGACTGTACCCCCGAAGTCTTAGTTTGTCCCTTGTAGTCGCAGTGTAACCGCTAGTAGCTCTTCGCTAGTGTTGTACCCCTGTTGTTTTAGTGAACCTGTGAGTGTTGCTTGTTTGTGTGAATTGCTTGTTGTGTGTGCCAGCGAGGCCCTTGTGCCTTGCGCCCTTTTTATAAAAAGAAAAATATAATAACAAAGAGAATTAAATAATAACATAAAGAAGATCTTAGGTTCTTCTCTCATCTTATGCTCCCCCCCCCCATCCTCAAAACAGATGCCGCCAAAGCGCTCTGCAAGGATCCAGCAGCGCCAACGGCGCCAGCGCAACAACCGTAGGGAAGAAGAAGTGAACCAAGATGCAGAAGTTCAAGCTGAGAACTCCAACCATGGACCGTTGCCTAACCCTCCGCTCACCACTCTGGCGGAAGTTATGGCAGAACAAACCCGTTGTTGGAAGCACTTGTGCAGAACAACAATAACAACAACCAACGCCGTCAGCAGCAAGTGCATGGTTTCCAAAGTAAGATGGCTGAGTTTGTCAGAATCAAGCCACCAACCTTTGGAGGATCTGAGGATCCACTCGAAGCTGATGACTGGTTAAGGAACATCCAAAGGAAGCTTGATGCTATCAACTGTGAAGGTAGAGACAGAGTTCTCCTGGCATCCCATCAACTCACTGGGACAGCCTTAGCGTGGTGGGAGAACTACTGTGAAGCCACTGACGATCCCACAACCATCACTTGGGAGGAATTTGTGGAAGAATTCCGCCGCTATCATGTTCCAGAAGGTACCATGCAACTCAAGGCAGATGAGTTTCGTAGGCTGAAGCAAGGAAGCATGTCTGTTAATCAGTACATCCGCAAGTTCATTGAACTTTCTCGCTATGCTCCTGAGGAAGTTTCAACTGACAAGAAGAAGCAGAACAAGTTCAAGAAAGGTTTATCAGGAGAGTTAGGAACTCAGATGACTCCTCACATCTATCCTGACTTCAACACCCTGATGAACCAGACCATCCTGACAGAAGAAAGAATGATGGAAATGTCCAAGGAGAAGAAGCGCAAGTTTGCAGCTCATGAAGTCCGTCAGCAGGAAAGATTCCAGAGGCCTAGGAACTCCAACTTCCAAGGCCAGAAGAGTCAAGCCCCAATGCAGTTCAGGACTCCGTCCAATGTCTCTCGTCAGCCCAGCTTTCCTCAGAAGAGTCGGAACAACACCAAGACCCAGCAGTACAGCAGTGGTCAAGTGACCAACCAACCCAAGGCTTGCTTCAACTGTGGTGACCTTAGCCACTTCATTGCCAACTGTCCCCACAAGAACAAGCCAGCTGCTTCCATTCAGTCCAACACTGTGAATGGACCAAGGATGTCTGGAGCCACTCGTGGAACCAACCAAGTCTCCAACCAGCCAGCAAAGACGCAGCAATCCTTCGGACGTGCCCGCGTCAACCACATCCATGCTCAGGAAGCTCAGGACGCACCCGGAGTTGTGCTTGGTGAGTTTCTTGTTCAATCAGTTCTTGCAACAGTTTTGTTTGATTCTGGAGCATCGCACTCTTTCATATCATCAAGTTTTGTGGAAAAGCATAAAGTACCTACAGTACTGCTTAAAACCCCCTTAATAACCCGATCACCCGGAGCTGACATCAAGTGTCACTTGGGTTGTTCGCGGATAAGAATCACCCTAAGTGGGGTAGCCTTCCTAGCTAGTCCAGTGGTACTAAAATCCAAGGGGATAGATCTAATCCTCGGAATGGATTGGTTAACCAAGCATGATGGTGTCATAGCATGTTCAGACAGAACAGTTACAGTGACCAACCATGAAGGAACCCGAGTAGTTTGCCAAGCCCTTGGAAGTAAACCTGACTCGATGGTGTTTACCATGGAAACCAAGACTGTAGAATAAGTACCAGTGGTGAATGAGTATCCAGATGTGTTCCCCGAAGAGTTACCTGGAATGCCACCAGATAGGGATATTGAGTTCATCATTGATCTTATCCCTGGAACTGCCCCAATAGCCAAGCGACCCTACCGCATGGCAGCCGCAGAGTTAGCAGAACTTAATGAACAGTTAAGAGAACTCCAAGAAAAAGGATACATCAGACCCAGCTCTTCCCTTTGGGGAGCACCAGTTCTGTTTGTCAAGAAGAAGGATGGAAGTATGAGGATGTGTGTAGACTACAGATCCCTGAATGAAGTCACCATCAAGAATAAGTACCCTCTACCCAGGATTGATGACCTGTTTGATCAGTTAAAAGGAGCCAAGTACTTCTCCAAGATTGACTTAAGGTCCGGGTATTATCAGCTGAAGATCAGAGAAGCAGATATCCCAAAGACAGCCTTTGTGTCCAGATATGGTCAGTATGAAATCACAGTTATGTCCTTTGGACTAACCAATGCCCCTGCATACTTCATGAATCTCACGAACAAGGTGTTTATGGAGGAATTAGATAAGTTTGTCGTTGTCTTCATTGACGACATACTGATCTATTCAAAGAGTGCCGAAGAGCACGAGCAACATCTGAGAGTAATTTTGGAAAAGCTCAGAGCCCACAAGTTGTACGCTAAGTTCAGTAAATGTGAATTTTCGCTTGAGAAAGTTGCCTTCCTTGGCCACATTCTGACAGCAGAAGGAGTTGCTGTAGACCCAGAGAAAGTTGAAGCCGTCACTCATTGGCCTCAGCCGACAAATGTGTCAGAAATCAGAAGCTTTCTTGGATTAGCGGGTTATTACCGCCGATTCATTGAAGGATTTTCCAAGATAGCCAGACCCATGACAGAACTTCTCAGGAAAGAAAAGAAGTTTGAATGGACCCAGTCTTGTGAAAGAAGCTTTCAAGAGTTGAAGAGAAGGCTGACAACAGCACCAGTGTTAGTCCTACCTGACATTCACAGAGATTTTGTCGTCTACTGTGATGCATCAAGACAAGGCTTGGGATGTGTCCTAATGCAAGATGGTAGAGTTGTTGCCTATGCATCAAGGCAATTGAAGACACATGAGCAGAATTATCCCACTCATGATCTGGAGTTAGCAGCAGTAGTGCATGCCCTCAAGATTTGGAGGCACTACTTAATTGGAAATAAGTGTGAGATCTACACGGACCATAAGAGTTTGAAGTACATCTTTACTCAGCCAGATCTGAATCTGAGACAACGAAGATGGCTAGAGTTAATCAAGGATTATGATTTGGAAATTCACTACCATCCCGGAAAAGCAAATGTTGTGGCAGATGCCTTAAGCAGAAAAGCCTACTGCAACTACCTCATGAACCACAATGATCACCTGTCGACCGAGATGAAGAAGCTTAATCTGGAGATAGTGCCTCGAGCTTGTGTGAATAGTCTAAGTGTGCAACCAACACTGGATGAACAGATCAGACAAGCCCAGCTGAAGGATCAAGAGTTAATGAAGATCCGTAACCACACTGGAGAAAACAAAGCCCCAAACTTCAGAGTAGATGATAAAGGAACTCTGTGGTATAAGGACAGAATCTGTGTACCACAAGAAGGAAAGTTTCGAGAGATAATCATGGATGAAGCCCACAACTCAGCTTATTCCATCCATCCAGGATCTACCAAGATGTATCTTGATTTAAAGGAAAAGTATTGGTGGAATGGAATGAAGGCAGATATAGCCAAGTTTGTTGCAGAATGTGATGTTTGTCAGAGAGTCAAGGCAGAACACCAGAAGCCTGCAGGATTGCTCCAGCCCTTACCAATCCCTGTGTGGAAATGGGATGAAGTCGGCATGGATTTCATAGTTGGTTTTCCTAAAACAAAGAAGGGATATAACTCTGTATGGGTAATAGTGGACCGACTCACCAAGGTCGCTCACTTTATTCCTGTACGAACCAACTATGGAGGAGACAAGTTAGCTCAGTTGTACATTGACAATATAGTGAAGCTACATGGAGTACCGAGCAGAATTGTCTCTGATAGAGGTACCCAATTTACCTCTAGGTTTTGGAAAAGCTTACACTCTGCTTTGGGAACTAAGTTGGATTTCAGCACTGCTTATCACCCTCAGACTGATGGTCAGACAGAAAGGATTAACCAAATCCTTGAAGATATGTTGAGAGCTTGTGCACTGACCTATGGCAAAGACTGGGAGAAGAGTCTAGCTTATGCCGAGTTCTCATACAACAACAGTTACCAAGCTAGCCTCAAGATGTCACCTTTTGAAGTGTTATATGGCAGAAAATGTAGAACACCTCTGATGTGGTCAGAAGTTGGGGAGCGTTCCCTTACAGGACCCTCCATTGTTAAAGAGGCAGAAGAAAAGGTTGCAGAAATCAGAGAGAAGCTTAAGGAAGCACAGTCTCGTCAGAAGAGTTATTCAGACAAGAGAAGAAGGGATTTAAGTTTCCAAGTTGGAGACTATGTGTACCTTAAAGTTTCCCCAATTAGAGGTACACGTCGTTTCCAAGTCCGTGGCAAGTTAGCACCGCGCTACATCGGACCTTACCAAGTGTTGAAGAAGATCGGTACAGTGGCATACAGGATTGAGCTACCACCAGAGTTGGCAGATGTACACAATGTTTTTCATGTGTCCCAGCTCAAGAAGTGCTTGAGGATCCCTGAAGAGCATGTCTCTGTAGAAACTTTGGATTTACAAGACGACCTCCGATATCGGGAAGTGCCGATTAAGATTTTGGATGTGACCACCCGACAGACCAGAGGATCAACAGTCCGTCTGTATCGTGTTCAGTGGAGTCGGCACACAGAGGCAGAAGCCACTTGGGAGCGAGAAGATGCCTTGAGGAAGGAGTATCCCCATCTCTTTGAGGAAGAGCTGGAATCTCGAGGACGAGATTCTTTTAAGGGGGGTAGGTTTGTAACGCCCTGAAAATTCACCCTAAAAATTTAAATGCAAATCCAAACTGTAATCGGAAGTTTTCAAAACTTTTCAAAACCTTTCCTCTCTCTTTTCCCGTTCTGGGCCGTTTCCAGCCCAACTTTCCGTTTCCCTCCTTTCTTTTCCGGCCCAACCTCCACCTGCACGACCTATCCCATCGCTCTGTACCGTCCAGCAGCTAGACGACACACTGACTGGCCGCTTTTCTAGCTGCACGCTCGAGTCCCGTCGCTCCAAAGCCGCACGCCAACGCCGGCCGTGCCCACTTGCCCGCACCGCACTGCCCCAATGCGCAGCCTTCACTCCACCTGCCCGAGCCATCCCGTCGCTACTGCTCGCGCACGCCGCATCGCGACGCACGGCCCAGACAGCTCTCTTCGCTGCAGCTCGCGTTCCCTCGCCCAAAGCTGCACGGCGCGCCCGTCCGTGCCCACTTGCCTGCGCAGCTGCCGCTCCCGTCCCGTCTCTCTGCGCCGGCCACGCCACAAGACGCCGCACCGCCCCACGCTGTCTCTGCCGCTGCAATCGCGTCGCACAGCATCGACGACCAACACACAGGGACTCCACTGTCGCCGCTGCGGCGTCCCCGTGAAGCTTCCTTCCCCCTCGCCTCCGGCTATAAATAGCCTTCCTCGCGAGCCCTTCTGCCACCGCGCTGCCCAGCCCAGCCGCAGGTGAGCTTCTCCTTCTCTCTGTTCCTCCATCCGACAGCGCGCCGCCTGTCGATTCCCCCTCCCCGGCGCCACCTAGCCTCGGCCGAGCTGCCGTCAAGCATCCCCAGCACCACCTCCACCTCCCCATCCCGCTCAATCGCCGTCTCCCTCGCCCAATCGAGCTTCCTCGAGCAGCCATGGCCGCCGTCCTGTGTGGCCGTCGCAGCCGCCACTCCCCACAGCCTCTCCTCAAATTGATGCCACAAACGGAGGAGCCATGAGCCTAGGACTCGATTCCACCCCTTCCCCGCCACCCTCCTGCCCTTCCCCCTCGCCGATTCGAGCTCCCAGAGCCGCCCATGGCGAGCAGGAGCACCTGCTCTGTATCGGTCCCCTCCGGTTTCTCTGTTAAGAAGAAACCTCCTCGTGTTGGGCCAGCCAGCTGTGGCCCACACATGCCAAGCAGCCCCCTTCCTTTCAGCAGGCCCAAACAACCAGCAGCAGGCCGATGCACTCATGGGCTGGTCGACCTTGGACCAGGCCCGTAAAGAAATAATCCCCCGAATTCATTTTCGGATTATTCCAACAGCCTACACTAGAAAATCCGTATCTCCCTCGTCCGAGCTCCGATTAACCCGATTCTTCCTCCTAAATTCATCTAAAATCGAGCTCTATTCATTTCTACCAGTTTCATCTTTCATAGAGCTCATCCTCTATTTTTTTTGTATTTATTTGTGTTTGTTTGCTTGTTTGCCGGTCGCGTAGCTAACGGAGAGTACGAGTACGCGGAGGAGGAGGAGCAGGAACCAGGAGCCGAAGACTTCGAGCAGGAGCTCCCCGAGGACGTCAACGAAGGCAAGTCACAATCCGTTTTCCCTTTGATCATACTGCTCCTATGTTTTATAAACACAACCCGTAGAAGCTATTTTATTGCATGAAATGATTGCCCTGATGATTGCAAAACCTTTGTGTAGTATGACCAAGACCACTGAGCCTTATATTACCTGTCCTATATTATTCCCTGTTAAACCTAGGATATCCATGTTTGTTAATATTTACGCATGGATGATTGCCTTGTTATAGAAATGCTTAGGACTGTGTATCACTAAGTGCTCTACTTATACTTAGCTTTTGCAAATGTGAAAACCGTGATTTGGTGTTGTGTGGTAGTAGTAAGGTTGGGTGATAACCTAAGAAAGATGAATGAATGAACTTGGGTTAGAGCTGAGGTGATCCTGATGATGTTTATGGAAGATTAAGTGTCGCCTCTGTGGTGTGCTTATGACAAGTGATATGGGAGATGAATGCCGCCTCTTTGGTGGGTTCATGTATGTGGAGATGATTGCCTTGGCTCGTATAAGGACCGAGTTGCTTGTGACATCCTACCTAGCCGTTTATTCAGTGCGACCACACTACCGTGTATGCGGCACAGCTTAGTCTAAACCCCGCCAGCTAGTCTGTTAATCGCCTGGAGGCTGGAGATGCAATGGGAGCCCATGGAGCAGGTGGACGTGATGCAGACGTGTGCGACCCGGTCGAAGACCTAGATCAGAGGCTAGACCCCTGGATAACTCCCACGGCGATTAGTCGGGACGATGCTGTGATGGGTAATGGCTTTGTGAGTCTTCACACCCACGAGCGCGGTGGCTTGTGATGCACTCAGATTGTGGGTACAGCGTACAACCTCTGCAGAGTGTTAAAATCTATTCGAATAGCCGAGTCCACGGTCACGGACATGGCTTTGGTTCGGTCCAAGAACTAGCATGGGATGGGTGCTTATCTCCTTGATGCGTGAGTTGTTTTTGAGAATAGGTCCGGCCTTTCGCCGAAGGTTGTCGTGGACGGGGTGTCCGGCAACGTAAAACTTGACCAACCCCCTTAATATCTTAAATTGATGCTTTTGCTAAAATGCTTTATAAACTGAACCCCTGCATGTGTAAAACTTGCTTTATTGCAATGTTAAACCTGATGGCCTTCACCTTGCTACTGCCAAATGCATACATTTATCCATTGATGGTAGGGTAAGGGTTGCGACTTGCTGAGTACTTTTGTACTCATTCTTGCTTGCTGATTACAGAGGAAGATCCAGACTTCGTCGACGCCGACGGTGAGGAAGACGATTAAGCTTGGTCTCGTCCGCACCCGAGCTGCCTGTGGCCTTAGTCTACCGCTTAGTTGCTTCCGCTATGCTGTTTGATGACCTAGAAGTCATCTTCTGGTTTAGCTCTGTGTTTACTGTTGCCTATCTACTAGTGTTCTTGTTGCTTCTTAATCGACCCCTGCCAGGTCGCGACTTGTAATATCACCTGTTGTAAGACTTGATTGTACCAGCGACTGATCCAGGGACTGGTATAATAAAGTGTTTAGCTCCTGGGATAACCGGGGCGCTTCAGGTGGTATCAGAGCCGTGCTTGGCTGTAGGACGTGACCCTAGGCTTTGACGCTAAAATTATTTGCAAAAACTATTTTGGAAAACTCCTTAGCTCTTTTCCTTTTGCAAACTCTTATTTAATCCCTCCTCTACAAATGGAAGAAGATGGATGGGTGACCGACTACTGCTTGGAGACCCCTGGCTTTCCAAAGGTGCTACGTGATGCTATGGTCAGACTTGGCATTATGGAGCCTGCTGAGTATGTCGGAAGAGAATATGAAGAGTTTGGCACTGAGCGCTGTGAAGTCACCATTCACATTGGAGCCAGTGATGACCACCCAGAGATGAAGCCCTGGAACGTGACTACTACTGGGTCACAATTCCCAGACACCTACCAAGCTGTGGCACGCAAGGCCCTTCGGTACTTGTGCCAGATGTACGAGAGGCCCATCGGTCGCTCGCCAATGAGGTTTTTCCCTCCCATGGAGAGAAACCGCCCCACTTGGCTTGCAAGGATGAGGACAATTGAAGGCCTGAGAATGGCTGAAAGAGATCCCACAGTGGTTGCCATGACCCGTTATCTGCTCGCCTTGGATGAGCTGTATGACGGAACCGCAGCCAGACTGCGAAGGTGCATCACTCGAGCTGAAGAAGCTGAGACACGAGTTAGGACCCTACGTGTTCAGCTCGCTGAAGCCAAAGCTCGTGAAGCAGAAGCAGAAAGCCGTGCTGTTACTGCCGCAGAAGCCTTGAAGGCAGCAGAAGACCGCTACAACAAGCTAGTTGGCACCGCCTATCTCACTGGGCGTGCCCACTGCAGGACTCTGCATATCCCCGGAGTAGGAGAACGTCCCGTTTTGGATGGGACTCCTATCTGCTCTGCGGGAAGCAACATCAAGAGGAAGTACGCAGAAGATCTTCCTGCACCACCGCCCTCTGAAGCTGAGGGTAAAGAAGAAGTCGAAGAAGAAGAAGAGCCCCTCCTTTTGACCCAGCCTTTTCCAAAGGAGAATGAAGATCGCCTCCCCACCGCTTCGGATGAAGGTTCCCCAGCTAGAGGCCTGGAAGACGTCTCCAACCTCATGGACGCCCAGGACCCATGAGTGTCCACCAAGATGAAGATCCAATCGTCATGGGATGAAGCTACCGGTCCGAGTTCAAGAAAGTGTCTGTGGAAGACTGTACCCCCGAAGTCTTAGTTTGTCCCTTGTAGTCGCAGTGTAACCGCTAGTAGCTCTTCGCTAGTGTTGTACCCCTGTTGTTTTAGTGAACCTGTGAGTGTTGCTTGTTTGTGTGAATTGCTTGTTGTGTGTGCCAGCGAGGCCCTTGTGCCTTGCGCCCTTTTTATAAAAAGAAAAATATAATAACAAAGAGAATTAAATAATAACATAAAGAAGATCTTAGGTTCTTCTCTCATCTTATGCTCCCCCCCCCCTATCCTCAAAACAGATGCCGCCAAAGCGCTCTGCAAGGATCCAGCAGCGCCAACGGCGCCAGCGCAACAACCGTAGGGAAGAAGAAGTGAACCAAGATGCAGAAGTTCAAGCTGAGAACT
Source organism: Eragrostis nindensis (assembly GCA_012490785.1). Classification (NCBI taxonomy): domain Eukaryota; kingdom Viridiplantae; phylum Streptophyta; class Magnoliopsida; order Poales; family Poaceae; genus Eragrostis; species Eragrostis nindensis. The sequence continues at coordinate 4,802 of JAAXCT010000269.1, read as the reverse complement.
CCAACCATGGACCGTTGCCTAACCCTCCGCTCACCACTCTGGCGGAAGTTATGGCAGAACAAACCCGTTTGTTGGAAGCACTTGTGCAGAACAACAATAACAACAACCAACGCCGTCAGCAGCAAGTGCATGGTTTCCAAAGTAAGATGGCTGAGTTTGTCAGAATCAAGCCACCAACCTTTGGAGGATCTGAGGATCCACTCGAAGCTGATGACTGGTTAAGGAACATCCAAAGGAAGCTTGATGCTATCAACTGTGAAGGTAGAGACAGAGTTCTCCTGGCATCCCATCAACTCACTGGGACAGCCTTAGCGTGGTGGGAGAACTACTGTGAAGCCACTGACGATCCCACAACCATCACTTGGGAGGAATTTGTGGAAGAATTCCGCCGCTACCATGTTCCAGAAGGTACCATGCAACTCAAGGCAGATGAGTTTCGTAGGCTGAAGCAAGGAAGCATGTCTGTTAATCAGTACATCCGCAAGTTCATTGAACTTTCTCGCTATGCTCCTGAGGAAGTTTCAACTGACAAGAAGAAGCAGAACAAGTTCAAGAAAGGTTTATCAGGAGAGTTAGGAACTCAGATGACTCCTCACATCTATCCTGACTTCAACACCCTGATGAACCAGACCATCCTGACTGAAGAAAGAATGATGGAAATGTCCAAGGAGAAGAAGCGCAAGTTTGCAGCTCATGAAGTCCGTCAGCAGGAAAGATTCCAGAGGCCTAGGAACTCCAACTTCCAAGGTCAGAAGAGTCAAGCCCCAATGCAGTTCAGGACTCCATCCAATGTCTCTCGTCAGCCCAGCTTTCCTCAGAAGAGTCAGAACAACACCAAGACTCAGCAGTACAGCAGTGGTCAAGTGACCAACCAACCCAAGGCTTGCTTCAACTGTGGTGACCTTAGCCACTTCATTGCCAACTGTCCCCACAAGAACAAGCCAGCTGCTTCCATTCAGTCCAACACTGTGAATGGACCAAGGATGTCTGGAGCCACTCGTGGAACCAACCAAGTCTCCAACCAGCCAGCAAAGACACAGCAGTCCTTCGGACGTGCCCGCGTCAACCACATCCATGCTCAGGAAGCTCAGGACGCACCCGGAGTTGTGCTTGGTGAGTTTCTTGTTGAATCAGTTCTTGCAACAGTTTTGTTTGATTCTGGAGCATCGCACTCTTTCATATCATCAAGTTTTGTGGAAAAGCATAAAGTACCTACAGTACTGCTTAAAACCCCCTTAATAACCCGATCACCCGGAGCTGACATCAAGTGTCACTTGGGTTGTTCGCGGATAAGAATCACCCTAAGTGGGGTAGCCTTCCTAGCTAGTCCAGTGGTACTAAAATCCAAGGGGATAGATCTAATCCTCGGAATGGATTGGTTAACCAAGCATGATGGTGTCATAGCATGTTCAGACAGAACAGTTACAGTGACCAACCATGAAGGAACCCGAGTAGTTTGCCAAGCCCTTGGAAGTAAACCTGACTCGATGGTGTTTACCATGGAAACCAAGACTGTAGAAGAAGTACCAGTGGTGAATGAGTATCCAGATGTGTTCCCTGAAGAGTTACCTGGAATGCCACCAGATAGGGATATTGAGTTCATCATTGACCTTATCCCTGGAACAGCCCCAATAGCCAAGCGACCCTACCGCATGGCAGCCGCAGAGTTAGCAGAACTCAAGGAACAGTTAAGAGAACTCCAAGAAAAGGATATATCAGACCCAGCTCTTCCCCATGGGGAGCACCAGTTCTGTTTGTCAAGAAGAAGGATGGAAGTATGAGGATGTGTGTAGACTACAGATCCTTGAATGAAGTGACCATCAAGAACAAGTACCCTCTGCCCAGGATTGATGACCTGTTTGATCAGTTAAAAGGAGCTAAGTACTTCTCCAAGATTGACTTAGGTCCGGGTATTATCAGCTGAAGATCAGAGAAGCAGATATCCCAAAGACAGCCTTTGTATCCAGATATGGTCAGTATGAGTTCACAGTTATGTCCTTTGGACTAACCAATGCACCTGCATACTTCATGAATCTCATGAACAAGGTGTTTATGGAGGAATTAGATAAGTTTGTCGTTGTCTTCATTGACGACATACTGATCTATTCAAAGAGTGCCGAAGAGCACGAGCAACATCTGAGAGTAATTTTGGAAAAGCTCAGAGCCCACAAGTTGTACGCCAAGTTCAGTAAATGTGAATTTTGGCTTGAGAAAGTTGCCTTCCTTGGCCACATTCTGACAGCAGAAGGAGTTGCTGTAGACCCAGAGAAAGTTGAAGCCGTTACTCATTGGCCTCAGCCGACAAATGTGTCAGAGATCAGAAGCTTTCTTGGATTAGCGGGTTATTACCGCCGATTCATTGAAGGATTTTCCAAGATAGCCAGACCCATGACAGAACTTCTCAGGAAAGACAAGAAGTTTGAATGGACCCAGTCTTGTGAAAGAAGCTTTCAAGAGTTGAAGAGAAGACTGACAACAGCACCAGTGTTAGTCCTACCTGACATTCACAGAGATTTTGTCGTCTACTGTGATGCATCAAGACAAGGCTTGGGATGTGTCCTAATGCAAGATGGTAGAGTTGTTGCCTATGCATCAAGGCAATTGAAGACTCATGAGCAGAATTATCCCACTCATGATCTGGAGTTAGCAGCAGTAGTGCATGCCCTCAAGATTTGGAGGCACTACTTAATTGGAAATAAGTGTGAGATCTACACGGATCACAAGAGTTTGAAGTACATCTTTACTCAGCCAGATCTGAATCTGAGACAACGAAGATGGTTAGAGTTAATCAAGGACTATGATTTGGAAATCCACTACCATCCCGGAAAAGCAAATGTTGTGGCAGATGCCTTAAGCAGAAAAGCCTACTGCAACTACCTCATGAACCACAATGATCACCTGTCGACCGAGATGAAGAAGCTTAATCTGGAGATAGTGCCTCGAGCTTGTGTGAATAATCTAAGTGTGCAACCAACACTGGATGAACAGATCAGACAAGCCCAGCTCAAGGATCAAGAGTTAATGAAGATCCGTAGCCACACTGGAGAAAACAAAGCACCAAACTTCAGAGTAGATGATAAAGGAACTCTGTGGTATAAAGACAGAATCTGTGTACCACAAGAAGGAAAGTTCCGAGAGATAATCATGGATGAAGCCCACAACTCAGCTTATTCCATCCACCCAGGATCTACCAAGATGTATCTTGATTTAAAGGAAAAGTACTGGTGGAATGGAATGAAGGCAGATATAGCCAAGTTTGTTGCAGAATGTGATGTCTGTCAGAGAGTCAAGGCAGAACACCAGAAGCCTGCAGGATTGCTCCAGCCCTTACCAATCCCTGTGTGGAAATGGGATGAAGTCGGCATGGATTTCATAGTTGGTTTTCCTAAAACAAAGAAGGGATATAACTCTGTATGGGTAATAGTGGACCGACTCACCAAGGTCGCTCACTTTATTCCTGTACGAACCAACTATGGAGGAGACAAGTTAGCTCAGTTGTACATTGACAACATAGTGAAGCTACATGGAGTACCGAGCAGAATTGTCTCTGATAGAGGTACCCAATTTACCTCTAGGTTTTGGAAAAGCTTACACTCTGCTTGGGAACTAAGTTGGATTTCAGCACTGCTTATCACCCTCAGACAGATGGTCAGACAGAAAGGATCAACCAAATCCTTGAAGATATGTTGAGAGCTTGTGCACTGACCTATGGCAAAGACTGGGAGAAGAGTCTAGCTTATGCTGAGTTCTCATACAACAACAGTTACCAAGCTAGCCTCAAGATGTCACCTTTTGAAGTGTTATATGGCAGAAAATGCAGAACACCTCTGATGTGGTCAGAAGTTGGAGAGCGTTCCCTTACGGGACCCTCCATTGTTAAAGAGGCAGAAGAAAAGGTTGCAGAAATCAGAGAAAAGCTGAAGGAAGCACAGTCTCGTCAGAAGAGTTATTCAGACAAGAGAAGAAGGGATTTAAGTTTCCAAGTTGGAGACTATGTGTACCTTAAAGTTTCCCCAATTAGAGGTACACGTCGTTTCCAAGTCCGTGGCAAGTTAGCACCACGCTACATCGGACCTTACCGAGTGTTGAAGAAGATCGGTACAGTGGCATACAGGATTGAGCTACCACCAGAGTTGGCAGATGTGCACAATGTTTTTCATGTGTCCCAGCTCAAGAAGTGCTTGAGATCCAGAAGAGCATGTCTCTGTGGAAACTTTGGATTTACAAGATGACCTCCGATATCGGGAAGTGCCGATTAAGATTTTGGATGTGACCACCCGACAGACCAGAGGATCAACAGTCCGTCTGTATCGTGTTCAGTGGAGTCGGCACACAGAGAGAAGCCACTTGGGAGCGAGAAGATGCTTTGAGGAAGGAGTATCCCCATCTCTTTGAGGATGAGCTGGAATCTCGAGGACGAGATTCTTTTAAGGGGGGTAGGTTTGTAACGCCCTGAAAATTCACCCTAAAAATTTAAATACAAATCCAAACTGTAATCGGAAGTTTTCAAAACTTTTCAAAACCTTTCCTCTCTCTTTTCCCCGTTCTGGGCCGTTTCCAGCCCAACTTCCGTTTCCCTCCCTCCTTTCTTTTCCGCCCAACCTCCACCTGCACGACCTATCCCATCGCTCTGTACCGTCCAGCAGCTAGACGACACACTGACTGGCCGCTTTTCTAGCTGCCGCTCGAGTCCCGTCGCTCCAAAGCCGCACGCCAAACGCCGGCCGTGCCCACTTGCCCGCACCGCACTGCCCCCAATGCGCCCTTCACTCCCTGCCCGAGCCATCCCGTCGCTACTGCTC